>OU452244.1:28971128-29580057 GCA_911728495.1 Furcula furcula
TGAGCTTATAAAGGATTGAACCGCGCCCGTAGGTATATGGTTTATTCTTATACAAGCTGGTATTATACAATCTAATGTAGGTACTTCTAGTACGGGTAATACAAGATGTTTGTCTTGTTTAGTTTAATGGCGTTCGTTGGTTTGTGTCAGTAAACACAAGGGCTTCAGAGCTTCTGTGTGATGTAAATTTGGCGACGCTGAGCGCATCGTTACTGCACTAACGACGCGGCTGTGGCACGCCACCGTCGGCTTCCTTGCACTCGTGCTCCTTATTTGTGAGTGAAGATAATTAACGATAGTATATTATGTTCTTCAGGAGATGGTACTTGGTTTAGAGCTACACTTAGTTTAAGGTTAGATATAAGTCACACACATGAAAATAGTTTTTTATCATCAGCCGTTAATTTATATTGACTTATGAAGTCAATTTTAGGATAGGTAAAATGTTTAAACATAAATTTTGCGTAACTATTTATTGTTGTACGTCGTGTACGTAGTATAATAATCATAGTTAATATTATATTCACAATTATCAGATCATCTGTGGTATTAATCATTGAAAGATTGATAGAAGATAACTTTTAAATACTTGAACTGATATAGGCTAGGCACTGTAATAGATGAATTCAAAAGACTATTATCAAATTTCAAAACCTTCAGATTTGAATCGCCGTTAGAGACTGAATTTCTTATTTCCATACCATTGTAAACTTCTCAAAGTAAATGTTGGTAGTTGGCCTCTCATTTGAATTTAATCTGCTCAATCGGATCGAGATCGCGATAACTTTTAGATACAGTCTTCAGATTACATATAAGCAAGCTTGCTCTTTTATGCTTAGTTTAGAAATGCTATAGTTATTTATATTTCAATACAACTTGATAATGAGATGTTATATACTCGCTTGATGATAAAAGGGAAGCTTGGCTTGTTTACGAACGAGAAAACAAATTACAATAATATAAATTGTTTCCCAATCAAGTACTCGCCCAACAAAAAGTAATCACTGAATCTTGTACATAATAATCAGCATCAGGAACTTCGAACGAGCTTTCTCATCTATTTCCCTAATACTCGATACACATATTTCATCGTACTAATGGTCCGTGTTGAATTCGATATGGTTAATCGAATGTAAACAAACTTAATCAGAGTTGTGCCGGCGATCGCACCGGTAACAACTGATCCCATTCAAGATAATCCGCTTGAATGTATCCAAGGCGCTGGAATAGCCACTCGGCGCGGCGCGGCGGCGGACGCGCGGGGAATGGTGATATCATTCATGGGCGTGAGAATAAGCTTGCATATTTGGTTTGCGTTGTTTTGATTAATTAAATTTCATGGTACCTATTTCATTCAAGTTCAATTCATCAAATAGAATTTGATTAATGAATTATTTTTATAGAAAACATTCTAATAGCCAATAGCTTCAGTCATTTACATATAAATAACGAATAACTATCTCTTGCATGCCATAACGCAATTAAAATCTGCACCTTATTAAATGTCCCCGCGAGTTACCAGCTAGATTTCAATCTATCTAATACGTATAATATTCGCTACCTATTACTGCAGCCATTTCACTTTAGATAATATCGTGTCATGCCGAGGCGGCGCGTCCAGTCAATATTATCGGATATCTCAAGCCTGTTCGGAGTTTCCTACGGAGACGTCCCACCGTCGCCGCGTCGCGTCGGTCAGCGTCGTCGCCGCAGCCTGTCTCGCTACTAACAATGAACCAAGTGACGATTGACTAAGATGTTTGTATACCGAGTGAAATTATGCTCTTTATTATTTTTGTATGATTAATTGTTTATTCATTAATTGCTTATTACATTTACAATGCATTTGAAGAGATTCGTACCAGTGGCGGACTAAGTCTGTCGGGGGCCCGGGGCGGCAAAAAGTAATGAGGCCCCCTGGTCAAAAAGTGACGTATTTTTGCCTGACTGCCCTAGAAGGAGCTCTTGAACAATTACGCTCATGGACTCTAATGAGCGTACACGAGGAAAGGGAATTAGTCAAGTGTTGTCAGTCTTCGAAGCCTAGCTGCAGAAAGGTAGGCATACGTATAACCTGTAGATTTATTTAGATATCTCTGCGTGGGATTTAGAGCGGGGATCCTGGTCAGCCGGATTGGACATAACCACCCTCTACCAGCAGCAGTACCTAGGTATCTTGCTACTACATTGGCAAAGGAATGGGATGTGAAAGGTCTTCTGTGAGATGGTTATGTCCCAGAAGGAGACTAAAAACACGAAGACGACAATTCGGTGCGGTGGTGCAACTCTCATGGTCAGGGGCCTAATAGAAATAATAACCTGGTATCCCCAACTCCAAACTGCCTATTACTTACATCACAAAACATTATTTCCGTCTTTGATATTTAGTTGAGAGGCCATATCCCCACCCCTGACAGGCTTAGTCTGCCACTGCATATAGGCCAGATTATTTCAAACAAGCTTTAAGAGTTCTGACGAAAAATATCAGTTCACATATCAATCTAAATTTCACGTTGTCAGACTAACAGAGTGTGTGCGCTGGAACTCTATATTAATCTAGGTACTCTCTATTATGTAGTATAGGAACATAAATACCTCAATAATAAAAAAAAAATTGGAGATTGGACCCGAGGCCCCCCTGGACCCTAGACCCCCCTGGACCCTAGACCCAGGGTGTCCCCCCCCCCTTCCATTAGTCCGCTACTGTCCTACTATGTTAGTAAGCTAACCTTTCTATCGTAGTAGGATCGTACTGGATACAATTTTACTCTATTTACTATTTTACATGTGGTTTTAACTAATGTTAATATTAAACAACTTTAGTTACTTGAATTGAGGTTGGACAGGTACAGTGCCAGCGAGAACACAGTGCTCTATGCGGAGCCGCTGCTGAGGTACCATCATTCGTTCTTATGGTGCCAACACAGTGATGGGACATGGGGTTTTTGTTTGTGTTTTAATGTCACAGCGCTACCGTCCATGGCTACATTACCACTGGTAAAGCGCAAACGTATATCTTATGATATTCTAAGAATTCGCGTAATATCTTATTTATCTACATAGCTTTATTAAAATAATTATATATGTATATTCATTCCTCTATAAAAACGATGGGTATATAATGCAGAGCCCACGTATTGGAAAGTGGTATGGTTGCCGAAAGTGTACCAAGAGATGGCTCTGGCAGCCTCATTTGGACTAAAATGCGGCTACTTATCAAGTCGTTGATTGGTCGACAATTATTTTTTCTAATGAATATTTGAGGGTGCAACAAGATTAGTTGCACTTCCTAGTTCCTACTGGACAATGGATTGTGAATTTTTCCGTGATCGCCGCTACACGTCTATAAATTTTTAAGACTTTTTGTGACCTCGTGTCATCGCTCGCTTTTATTACCAATCATCCGATCCTGTGTAACTTGCTCGGCTAGAGTGCGAATCTAGATCGCCTCGCCGAATTATACTATATTGTGAAGTTGAATAACCCGTGTGCCGGCCGGCGAAGAGGTTGCTGTGGTCTGCTTCCTCACTGTATGCTGCAGGTGTCCAGATCTGCTGAAAGGTACGTGGGCATATTTTCTTCCTGCATAGTAGTATACCCGCTCGCATTTTATAGAGGATTGACAGGGTTTCGGATCTCGCGGTCAGCCATAACTTTTAGGCATTGGCCATCTGAATCTAATTTAATTTATTTTAACTTGATTTTTTAATCGTACGCAAGTACACCTGGTGTGGGCTATTTACACGCCCCTCCAACCACTTACCATCAGTTTGGACCGCCATCAAACATTCACTTCTAATACCTGGTTTAATTAACTTTATTAAGTAACAACTTTGATAATTAATGTCGCTTAATATTTGCTTAAGAAAACAATCTCTCCAGAAATGTTTTCATCATAATTCTTCAGAATGTTTAGAATTTGTTCGTTTTAATAAATATTTTCAGCATCCTTTATTAAATTTGGCATTAGGCTGCGGTTTAATATATTTGTTTATGGCGGAGAGAAGCTAACGCGACCACGGCTGAATTTATGCTTGTAATTATGTGAAGCGACTCCGGAATACAGTATTGTCTTTTCGTTTATTATAGACATTCGTCTTTTTGAATGCGTTTCAATGTAAGTTTCTATTACTAGAGTGCTAAGGCACAGTGGGAGGTGTACGTAGAGTAAGCTGATTTTAATACGAGTAATAGGTTTTTTTTTTTAATTAAAATTATTATTACTAAATAATATATTTGATGATGCATTTTTGGGCAAAAGTTGAAATATTTAGAAACGTTATATTTATGTAAAATGCAATTTAGTATTGTTTGTTCGCAGTCTGGGTTTTTTTAGTTTTTACTTATACCTACTTGTTAAATTATCTTAATATCTGTTTCTCGGTTGTAAATATGACAGAGAAGTTCTCAAGGAACAATGCTTAAAGTTAATTAAAGTTGTACCTCGCAGCATATCATGTTATGGCAGGTTGGATTGATTTCTTCGGAGTCACTGGACGTTCGGGGTGTGGGGCCTGGGACGTCCATTGAGTGGCGGCGGCGCGGCGGCGACTGCGAGGAGGATGGTGGCGGGGTTGCGACCCCCGTCCCGGGAGCACCGTGACAGGTACCCGTGGAGCTACAATGCGCCTCATGTGCCGATGTGACACCTGCGGGGGTTATAATGGGTAAGAATCCCACATACCCCGGTCGAGCCCCATAGCTCCCGGGGACCTTTTAAAGGTTCCCTCGCCAAAAAAAAAGTTTGGATAGATTTGTGTAGTTATAAAGAAATACCCATGCCATATTATAAACCCATATTAGGGATTACTAGCCAAAGGGAGAGGCTCCCTCGATTTTATTAACGGTCCCCCTATTTTTAGACGTGTTCCCAAGCCGAGACCCAGGGAATAGTGCATGCGCACTCAATTGCACTCTACACTTGAAGAGACAATTCGGTAGGGGTTTTGTCCGAAATTTAATTAAATTTGTTTCTAGCTAAGAATGTATAGAACATGTACAAGCAGGTCGTTATTGCCAAACACGCGCCGTTTCACCCGACCACCGGTTTTATTGTGACCTCACTTAGTGTGATTAGTGTGGTATTGCGCGACCTCACTGAGGATATATTTAGTAAATTCACTCCGGCGCTGCTGGTGACGGCAACCAGATGTAATGAAGGAAACACGCTTAACTGGACACGTGCAAAGTCTTTCATATTTTATTATAGCGATTACCCCGAAAATTTATTAGATGGGCAATAAGTCAGTTTCGTATAACAAAGAAAACCTAATTACGTGTTGCGGCACCTATTGAACGTCGTAGTATACGTGTAGTAAAACGACTGCACGGGAGTATAGTTCAATTGCGTAAGTAGTTCGATGCTATCGGTTTTAAATTTGGAACAGATTTAGATCTTACTTACGCACTCTCATCGCAAATGATTTTTTTTAAATAACTTTAATAGGTCCAAAAATATATATATACTCTCGGTGCGCGAGTCCGACTCGCACTTGACCGCTTTTTTTTTAGAATTCGTCCAGTAGTATTTCAAATGCATTACCCATTACGCGGTGCGGTTGGTTTTCTTTTTTCTATATTGGTTTTCTTCACTTATCTTTCAAAAGTGAATTCAAAAAGTTTGTTAAATAGAATGAGTGTCGCGCGTCCTCCTCGTAATGAGAGTGTACAGTGGCGTGGCGCAGCGTGGCGTGGCGTGGCTTGCTAATGAACCCCCATATGTGTGTGGTGTGGCACGCTCTGTATTCAAACGTCATAATTACCGTGATCTTTTGTGGTCGATGAGCCATTACGATTTTAGTTGAGAGTACATTATGTATGTGGCATAGATTTTTTAAATTTATATAAGCTAGTGCTTATGCTAGGGTATGTACTAGTGGTAACCGGTGGAAACAAATAACCAATTGTCTTTCATTGTGACGTTTTGGTGCAGGCCTATATTCAGCAGTGGACGTCTTCCGGCTGGTGTTGATGATGATGAGTTCTTATAGCATCACACAGACACAGATGTGTACCCATATCTAAAGTTCAAAACCGTGAAGTTCAGAGTGTGTGCACAAGAGTAGGTACTCCACTTCTATTCTGAATGTGGTCGCATTTTCTTAAAACGGCCAACTGTAAACGTTGTATTGTATTGTTCCTTTTCGGATTGCTAACTCTGATTAGTGTTGTGTTAAGCCAATAATGTCTTACATTTGGGCAAGGGTCTTCTCTTCCCTGTCATTAGATACGAGAGGATTTATGTCATATTGCACTTGTGGGCTAATTGTGGATTGATCAGATCAGTTACGTATTTCAAATAAGTACATACAATTTTAAGCGTACTGATAACTGTGCCTACTATATATATATACTATGTATACTACTATGTATATATACTATGTATATTTCCTTTACTTGTCATTAAATGTCACATTACGTAGGTACATATTTTTTTATTAATATATACATGTAATGATGTAAACACGATGTAAACAGTTAAAACGGAATAGCATTTTTTTATTGTCGTAAACTCTGCCTCTTAGTCCGATGCCTTGTACAGACGAATCATTATTAGAATATAATTATTTGGATATTAAGAAGATTCAATAAATTCATCCACTGCTTTAAATTAGAGATAACTTTAATAAAAAATGAATAAATTGCAGTAAGTGCAAATAGAAATAAACTATTTTATAAAAAATAATAACCGACTTCAAAGTAAATTATCTAAAAAGCATAAAATAACGAAATATTATAGATGATCAACCAGACACCTCATTCTTTAGAGATTATGTTTATGCCTATAATTCAACAAAACCTTATTCAAGGGTTAAATGCACTGAACACGTGTTATGTGATTTAATCATGGGTGGGCGGGTTTTTATATCTTCGTATAAAGCAATTCATATAATAATGATCGAACTTCACTTCAAGAAGTTCGTTTGATCATCTATTATATTTCATTGCTTTATACTTCAGATATATATGAATTGACAATGTAGATGTTTAGAGAGTAAGGTTTTGTTTCGATGGTATAGCTATTTTTTTTTTAAGAAAAATAGTATAGTTTAAGTAAAATATTAGATAAAATGATAATTTTTTGTAGATTTATAATAGGTAATAATTAACAGGGTTATAATAGGTAATAATAATAAGTTTATCAAAAACCACTAATAAGTTAGTTTAGCTGACGGTTTTCTAGCTATGACAGTAGGAGTACCTCCTAAGACCCGCAAATCGTACGGCCAAGGTGACGTTTGTTATGCACGGAAGACAATTTAAGAAATACCCTAGTCTGGTTTCTTTTTTTTTTTTTTTTTTTTTTAATCACTTGTTTATTTTACTGACTGATTAGTTGAGCTGTGAGTGATCTATGTTAGTAAAACTTTTACTATGTTAGTTGTCCTTATATGTCTTGTTACGAAGGTATAGTCGTTAAAGACCAGGTGTATATTTCTCTTGTTAAAGAAGAACTAAATTAGAACTAGAATGTCAAAGGGCCGATGTTCTATCACTTTTTTTATGACTATCTTAACTTATTTTTGCGTGCTTAAGATATCTACATACATTTATTAGATATCCGTATTTATGTATTTGAACTTGCAGTTACCTTAGCCTATTATTGATATTCTTTTACAACTTGTCTAAAGTTTTATGATTCTAAAGTGATTAAATATCTTTTATAAGTCTCAAGTATTAGTGTTTTATACTCGTACTTAGGTCCAAAACAAGCAGGTTTTGGTTTATACTTACTTTTAACTTATTGAGTTCTATTTCTATGAGCAGAAAATACGATAAGATTTTAATAATAGAAATAATGATCCAATATCTGTTTTGGCACCACACTACGCCGGCCGGTATCACGGTATTTATGTAGAGGGTTGATACTCATACTTTGTTTAAACGATAGTTTTGATGGAACGCTATGCTTTTTTATGGTATTTTTCGAACATCGATGGCCGTCATTATTAAGTATACCGCGTGAAAGGCAAGTGCATGCATGCTGTATACAGGTTAGTTTGGTGTTTAAGTGTCCCATGGCCAATATTATCAATTTGGGAAAAGAATAATGATTTCCCGTAGCTTAATCATCGATTTCTTCGATGGGACATTAACGATAATGGCGAACACATGAAAATAAATTAACTCACCCTGGGTTGTGTGTTAGTGTGGATATACTGCATATGCATACCTATCTTGTTTTTGCTGAGCTAGGAAGTTGAATTTGCTGTATTGGAATTAAAGTTGCTAGTTTTCTGTAACATAAATTTAAAGACCAAAATGATGTTTCCAATCAGAATCTGCGTTCGAGAAATATTTATTATAAGAAACGCAAACGGATACGCTTCTCACGCCAGCTTGGTAATTAATTAACCCTTATTTTTTCTTTTTGTAAATTTAATTCTAATTTTAAATTCCAATTTTGTATTTTATAATTCTTATAATTTTATCTAACTTTTGGTTTTAAATTTCATAAATATATACATTTTTATCGCTATGCATATGTCATCAAGATAATCATCATCAAAGGAATATATATGCATGAATCAGATAATTATTATTCTATAACAACCGTATTGCACGTTGTTTGTTACCTCCGGTAAAAAGGTATACTTTTATCAGTTCGATGTATCTTATTTTGTCTATTGCAATTATAAATTTACGGTCACAATTTATTTAATTACAATCACTTTTAATAAAATTTCACCATAACCTCATCAAGCACCGTTAAGGCCAAACATACGAGAGTATGTATTGTGTACGCTGTAATTTAGAATAATATATACGTCGGCTGCTATCTCTACGTGATTATGCCACAAAACTTGCGAAAATATTTTCTATGATAAGATTGATAGGTTATTTAACCTCTATCTTAATAGTTAATCTTAGTTATTATTCTCGGTACCATAGAAGGTAGATGATATTTATATACAAATTTTGTTTTACTATATTTATATATTATATGACATTGTTGTTACTAGTACTGGTAATTTCAGACTGGGAATCTTATGGTCAGTATGACAAAGTGGTGTAAACTGTTGTTAAGTTCAAGTTTCACTGTGGTAATGATTTTAAATATTATCTATAAGTAGAGAGGATAAAAGCTATATTGATATTATATAAATATAAGTGCAAATATTTTAAAATATTTTAATATATAAATGAATCGCTTGCAGAACTTAGGTTTTGGCGTCAAATATATTTTATATTTGTACTAAATGCCGATGATCTAACAATGTGATAGCAAAGGGTTAGACTTCCGGTTTGAGTGTATTATTTTTTTTCCTCATTGCAATTTAAGGAACAGAATTCTTTTCTGATTTTCATAAAATATACATATTTATGGTTAAATCCTCTGTTTAGTAGTTTACTAAAACTAGATAAGTTAATCTCATTAAATGTGTCCAATGAAATAACGATACTAAGTTTATATATGTGTTGCAATATAAGCATCCATACCTCTGCTTATAATGTAAGTAAAGTTTGGATGTGGTGCTATTTAGTTTTAGTTAATTACCTACTTCAGAACAAAGATGACATGAAACGTCGTTTTCACAATATCCATGTTAACATGGCTGGGAAATTTGTTACTTATATAATTATACAAGTAAAATACATATGTTTGTGGCCAACATTTGAAATCTAAATCTGACTATTTGTTGTACCTTACATGATGAGGCGTACATGTTAGTCCAGCCGGTATCCTTTAGCGCTAGAACATGCGATTGATGCTGCTGTTGGCCTTCCCCTTATCTCGCCCCCCCCCCCTTTTCAAGGGCCGCTGGAAGGTACCGCCCAGTTCTTCTACAAGGTGTGGAAGGGGCTGATGATTCAGGAGTTTTGTTTTCTTATCTGTGAACCTTGTTTATTAATTATCATGCTGTTGAGGTGCAAGGAAATGCCACCTCGACTAGAGTATATTATGTAATTATACCAATACCTATGCTAATTGGACGCACCCTGGGCTAATAGACCCAGAAAATGTTATTGACTGACCAATAAGGCATGAATAACTGTGATTTTCACGCCAACACGGAAATACGTAAGTCATACCTCTTTGTCGTGACATAGTCTTGATAAATAGGATAAAGTGCTCTTGTCACATCCCAAATTGTCATTTATTTATTGATTTTATCATACTTTTTTGCACAGCATAAATTCAAGGTCGGACTTATATGCAAGTTAATTGTTTTGCATAAGTTTGGATTGGTACTTTACCTTTATTTCTATACTCTTTTATAGAAACGTACGTAACATGTCCGACACAGGACCACAAGAGTACAAAATATTTGCATTCTGCCAATAATGTATACCATAAAGTTTTTTTTTTTTTCTGGGAATAGTATAGCCTTGCCTTGTAGGCATTTGCTATGCACGCTTCTAAACCAATTTCCACTAGAGGGATGCCTTTTGGAAACCCAGCGCAGGATATCTTTATGAAAACCCCGTGAAAAAGGCCTAATCAACCTGGGAATTGAAACCAGGATCTGGCGATAAACAATCGCACCAATGTGCGATTGTTTGATAGTTGAACCACTTAGGCAGAGCCGCTTTCATGTTGAAGACCCGTTGGTAGTTCAGCCAGACTCGGGGCTCGTACCATTATATGTGTAAATGCACGAATTAAAAATTAAAAGTGGTGGGTAGTTGAGCAGAAAAAATAATAATAGTATCTTGTGTGTAACCTTTGTTTAGTGGGTATTACTTTAGACAAAATAAATTGTAGGTTGGGACGTGTATATCTCTTTGAGATTGCACGCATTTCCTATCTCATTTGTATAATCCATGGCTCTTGATTAGCTCGCAGCCAATCATGTCGCCGTGATGACTACCATCAATAGTTGTATTCCCTATTTCCTATGGATATTACAAGTAATTATGTGTTACTTACCAGAAATCTATGGAACTTGTCTTGCATCCGATAAATAATCAATTGGATGCCTCAACTGCATTCATTTGTCATGAATCCATGACTCATAATTAGTTCGCAGCTAATTATGTTGTCGTAATTGACTCTCGGTCAATCACGACTTTGTTAACTTTGAAACATTTTGTTGTCATTTGTCACTTTTTCTTTGACGGTAGATATTATTGACTCGAACTCGAAGGTAGTAATTCGAATAATAAGTGGGTAGGTAACTTGTTTACTACCAAGTATTTTTAGACACACAACTTAATTTATTTATAGTTAATCATAAGTAGCTCGCAGGTACTTATGTTATCGCGATAGGCTCGCAGCCGATCACGATTTTTCCCACATTAATAGATATGTTTTGATATTTTAATATCACTAAACTGTTTTTGCTTAGGCGCGTGCGCTCGTCGCTGCGCACAAAGAAACAATGAGGTGTCTGGACCGTCCGCGACGTAACTAGTGGTAAAAAAAAAAAAAAAAAAAAAAAAAAAAAAAACACAGTTTTACGTCTCTAAACGTGCGCAACTCGCTAGTATATAGAGATAAACTACATTGTCAATTCATATATATCTGAAGTATAAAGCAATGAAATATAATTGAAGTTGGTGTTAGCGTACCTGCTGTGTATATTCTGCACCAACTTCAATAATATTTCGTTATTTTATGCTTTTTAGATAATTTACTTTGAAGTCGGTTATTATTTTTTATAAAATAGTTTATTTAACACTTTTTAGTGACTTGTTTTACCAAGATAGGTATCAGCACTATCACGCAACTCGAACGTCTACATTACAGTAACTTACTGAAAACATAAAAAGTTTATATCTCTTAAACTACTGGACCGATTTTGATGAAATTTGTACTCTACCCTAAGTTGAAAGATACTCTAACTATTGCAAAAAGAATTTTTGAAATCGGACTTGTAGTTTCTGAGAAATCCGCGGACAAACCTACATACATACATACATACATACATACATACATACATACATACATACATACATACATACACTCGTGAAATTTGGTAAATTCGTTTAGAAGCCCATATAGACTAACATATATGAATATTACGCATTTTTATTAATATTACATACATACGCGTCGAATACAGAACCTCCTTTTTTGAAGTCGGTTAAAAAATAATAAACGAACGGATGATTTCTACGAAAACAAAACCAAACAAGGGTTTACATTGACTTACTATAAAACTAAGCTTACATTCCTATATCATCTTTATTTCCATTCCACTAACATTTTTATACCGTGGAAAGGAAACAGGTATAAATTATTTTCAAGAACGTCAGCGTAATAAAATTCCCAGGAAACTCACTTAGCAGCTTTCACGAGCGTGACATTAAAACTGTAATTTTGTGCACCGCACCAACCGCACTGCGCGGCCTTCCATCAAACCGCGGGAACTACAAAGAAACTATGATCAAAGTGCCGCATATTACGGAGCAGGCGACGCACGCCAGGCAGGGCGCGCGGCCGGGGAACCTCCCTAGCTTGTAGTGCGTGCGTGGGTGTAGTGTAGTTTGTACCTAATTACTTACTGTACGTTGTCGGTTCATTTTAGTATTGTTATTATGACACGAGACAGTAATAACATGTGCCTGAGAAATATTTATCATTTTCTCCTTATACATGTGTCCTTTGTACAGAGGTACAGAGGAACACGTAAGTAGGTAGAGACATACATAAAACTTTTATAGGTCTTGGATATGAACTGCAAGTAGATTTCAAATAATTTTATAGATCACTTAAGAGAAAAGAACTAAAAAAGTAACGAAAGAATTAAAAAAATGTGCAGTTAGTATATACCATTTACTTTCTATTTTAGGGAAAATGGTATTCAGTTCAGATGCTTTTATTAACCGACTTCAAAAATGGAGGTTCTGTATTCGACGCGTATGTA
The DNA here is from genome assembly GCA_911728495.1 of Furcula furcula. NCBI lineage: Eukaryota > Metazoa > Arthropoda > Insecta > Lepidoptera > Notodontidae > Furcula > Furcula furcula. The sequence goes on from OU452244.1 coordinate 28,983,941, forward strand.
TGTAATATTAATAAAAATGCGTAATATTCATATATGTTAGTCTATGTGGGCTTCTAAACGAATTTACCAAATTTCACGAGTGTATGTATGTATGTATGTAGGTTTGTCCACGGATTTCTCAGAAACTACAAGTCTGATTTCGAAAATTCTTTTTGCAATAGTTAGAGTATCTTTCAACTTAGGGTAGAGTACAAATTTCATCAAAATCGGTCCAGTAGTTTAAGAGATATAAACTTTTTATGTTTTCAGTCAGTTACTGTAATGTAGACGTTCGAGTTGCGTGATAGTGCTGATACCTATCTTGGTAAAATAAGTCACTAAAAAGTGTTAAATAAACTATTTAAAAAAAAATAAAAACCGACTTCAAAGTAAATTATCTAAAAAGCATAAAATAACGAAAATATTATTGAAGTTGGTGCAGAATATACACAGCAGGTACGCTAACACCAACTTCAATAATATTTTCGTTATTTTATGCTTTTTAGATAATTTACTTTGAAGTCGGTTTTTATTTTTTTTTAAATAGTTTATTAGTCCCTTAAAGTAGATCTTATTTGGTTTATGCTAGATACTCTCAAACTTTTTACTGATATTGATTGTTTTCTACACTTCACGTTATAGGTATATATCCTTCGTCGTTCGAAGAACAATAAACACTCTCCAGCTATTCTCATTGTCGCTTTTTCTATGCGTTCCTCGCACTGTTCACCGGCGGGTGAAGCCGACTAAGTTTAATTAATGCTACAAGTTTTAATGGAGCTAATGATCTGAGAAGTGGCCGCCCGTGCGCCTGTGCGCCCGTGGCGCGGTGATAGCTGGGGTTCAATTGTTAGTTAGGAGTCGATACCCTTTCGTAAGTAATTACGATCTATAATATACCTAATTCGTGGATTAACGGCCCATTTATTTATATTAATAATAAACATAGACTAGAGAAAGAAAACAAATGAAAATGCCAGCAAAAATAAGTAGTATAACAAGTAAAAAGTATAAGAATAGTATAAGAAGTAAAAACTTTTAAAAAGTATATAAATTACTTACCTAACGTAGGTGTACACAAGGAGCACACGCATAGACTTAAATTAAAAATGGGATAATATCTGGCAGTTCATCTTCATCATCATATCTCAGTCCACTGCAGAAAATAGATCTATCTAAGTGTACGTGACTGGCTTCAAGTTTCTACTTCTCTCTTATCCAGTTCCTGTCAGATAGTTGACGAAGATCGTTACTTGCCTAGACTGGCATCCGACTAAGTTTACGTCAATTCAAGGTCTCATAAAAGCCCTAAAGATTTGTTGGCAGTTAGATTTCCAAAATATATACCAAGACTTAGTGCTGGGTCGTTCTCTGTCGAGCAGCAGTGCAGTGCATCTATAAGCAGGCACATGCTACCATCAGGAGGAAGTCCACTCTGTGTCACCAGGATAAAAAAAAATATTATTACACTTTACCATACATACATTATCTGGTTTGACGAGCATGCTCCAATAAAAATCTTTATTAAGTAACCCAAGATGGGACCTTGGGTTTTTCCTAATTTTGATGGCAGTTGGCAGATAAAAACGTGTTTTATTAATCACTAGCTATATGAAACTAGTGTTACATAATCTCTCCGATGTGTTAATAAATAACTTACATATAAGTTCTATATATAATTGAAATTATGTAAGTTATTATTTAGTTTAGATAAAAGTTACAAGATAAAATGAAATTTTTAGCAAATATAATATTATGCAAAGTACGAGAACGTAAAGAGAGCAGTAAATGTAACATTGTTGCAGTAATAACGGCTGTATGTTATGAACCAAAAACCTAGATGTTATAAAGCCAACAATGTAAAGCCAATTGGCGCCCGGGTTTTAAATTTGTTAATTTTTACTATTTACTATATTGGTGCGACTTTGTAAGATGTTAAGAACTATCCCGGTGCCTGGTGCCCGATCGCAAACACCTATTATAGCAGGATTAAAGTAATCTTACTTTAACGTGGGAACGAGATGCAGATACATATATGCAGTTCACAGCTTTATTCCCATCTCTTGCAAAAAATAGATAGAGAGTGAAATATATAATAGAGATAGAGAAATATGGTGGTAAGGTCCCATGAATTATGTGTCAACTTTAATAAGTAAGTCAATTTTATGTCGACCCTTATAAGTATAATCTAAAGGTAGGGTTATACTTGAGTCTACTGTATTGAATTTATTTTGGTATTCGATTAGCTACGTCACGCTAAGAGTGAGATGTACATTACTTTAAAGTATTGTTCACTTTAGCATGTTTTTACATGAATCGCGCTGATGTTGCAATATTTTAAACATTCAAAATTCAAAAAAATTCAAAATTCTTTATTATGCATAGGCCTCACGGGGGCTCTTACATATTGTCATTTTTTACAATTACCACCGGATCGTAACGCGGCCTCCACTGAGAAGATCCGGCAAGAAACTCAGCGGGCTTGTCTTTTTTCAATTATATAATTTTTTTTTTTAAACAAATTTACAATAAATATATCTTAAACTATAAGCTTGCAAGAGTACTGCAGTTCAAGCCCACGCAGCTTTATCCTCCAGGTAATCCGAGATTTTATAATAGCCCTTTTTAGACAAATGGCTCTTAATGGTAGTTTTAAATTTTTTTATTGGTAGATCTCGTATATCCTGGGGCAGTTTATTATAAAAACGTATACCTTGGCCCATAAAGGAATTGCTAATTCTGTGGAGACGCGTGGAGTGTACAGCAAAATTGTGTTTGTTCCGAGTATTTATATTATGTCGATCACTAACCTTAGCGAAAGTACTTATATTCTTTTTTACATACACCAAATTTTCATAAATGAATTGCGATATAACCGTTAGAATGTTTATTTCTTTAAATATTTGTCTTAATGAATCCATAGGAGCCAGATTGTAGATAGCTCTCACAGCTCTTTTCTGCAGAATAAAAATAGTGTTAAGGTCTGCAGAAGATCCCCACAGCAATATGCCATAAGACATAACACTGTGGAAATAACTAAAATATACAATTCTAGCGGTTTCGACATCGGTGAAAAATCTAATTTTTTTAACTGTATAAGCCGCTGAACCTAGCCTACCCGACAGTTTCTCAATGTGTGGGCCCCATTGTAACTTTGCGTCTATAGTAATGCCCAAGAATGTCGTAGAGATCACAGGGTCCAATACCGCTCCATTAATTTCAATATTGGTTCCCACCTGTCTAACATTAGGTGTAGTAAACTTAATACATTTAGTTTTAGTTTCATTAAGTTTTAAATTATTAACTTCGAACCAATGGACCACCCTAGAAAGCGCATTGTTCACATCGTCATAGTCCTGCAATTTACGTTTAATTTTAAACAACAAAGATGTATCATCTGCGAACAATACAATGTTATGATTGCCCCCTACAAAGTAGGGTAAGTCATTAATATATATTAAGAATAGAAAAGGGCCTAGTATTGAACCCTGTGGAACACCTAAAGTGACCTCAGATCCAGCAGATCTTTTTCCATTGATATCAACCTTCTGAATTCTGTTACACAGGTATGAGGTCAGAAGGTTGAGAGCTCTATTCCTTATACCATAGTGGTGTGCATTAAAGACGATACCCTTTGACAGTAGGGATTGATTCACTACATAATTAAAAGGCATGTATTAAATTATAATATTCACAGCACAGTACCTATCCACACTGCATCCGCGTGTCTGAATAGTACACACCATAATTCTCTACGTGTACAAATCAAACAGCCAAAGCTTCATGTGCATGTGTACTTGATAAACATCGTGTAAACAAACAGCGCAGGCTAACGTTGCAAGTTGAGCAGCGCGGTGGACGTGACACCCCGAGCACCCCGAGCACCCCGAGCACCCCGAGCACCCCGAGGCCAGGCTCTTCATATTTGACAATTTTATGGGCAACTGCACCCATCACGATCCGCTGACTATTGGTTGACACGCTAGATATCACTTGATGTCTAAATTTCATATTTAATATATCTCTGGTGCTCATAATTAAATAGAACAATCGTTACAGATAAGCTTTTTTTAAATTTTCTATCATCTTTCCTACTATACAGAATGTTAAAAAACACGAGTCTGATCCGTGAGGGTCTTATTAAGTGTATCAATACAAAATACATAAATGTAACACATTTGTTGAATATATCATATTTTTTCCTACTTTGTTCCAGAAAAAACGAATCTGATCTTGTATTTCTGGAACAAATTAGAAAAAAAAATTGAGATACTAACAAAGGAGTTATATACCTACATGTGTTTGATACTCTTAATAAGACCCTCACGGATCGGACACATGTTTTTTTACATTCTGTATGCTATTACAGGAACGCTACGCTATGCTATTACAGGAACGCATTCTGTATGCTATTATTATTATTATTGCACGACCCGGAAGACGCAGCGTTGGCAGACCTCCCACTAGGTGGACAGACCACATTGTGCGCGTCGCAGGTAACCGATGGATGCAAATAGTCAATTGTCGTTCATTGTGGCGTTCTAAGGAGGAGGCCTATTTGCAGCAGTGGACGTCTTCCGGCTGATGATGATGATGATGATGATGCTATTACAGTGGCTTGGCGAGAGTAATCAGTTATACGGTATTGAATCGTTTCCACTATCACCTACCGCCTTCAGCAAGTGACTTTAAGTTTATACAGAGTCGACTGCCTCAGAAGTTCGTGGCAACGTGGAAACGACCGCTAAAAATGGGAGTTGCCCGCCCGGGGAAGAACCTACCTTGCAGAAAACATATCATATCATTCGAACGGCGTTGTGTGTGTCTGCGGAGAGTAAAGCTAGACATACACGCGCAGGTTTACCTGACAGGTATACCTGTGCAGTTAAACTGTACAGGTATAATTGTGTCATACTCTGCAGCAGAGCCACCGCATTAAATACCAATCAATGATATCTTAAAATGATGTACGTTGAACGTACATAATGTACATATACCGATTACCTATGTACGTATGCTAGTTTACTAAATAATTGACGTTGTTTGTGGCTCTGCTGGGGAGCGTACTCTGCAGTAGAGCCACGATGTACACGCATTCAGAAAGGATAAAACTGACTGTTTTTTTGATAAAAACTGATGTACGAGTGTTGTATAATGTGTACGTGTTCAAAAATATCATTATTAGATAGTGGTTTTGTTTATTTTACCCAATGATATAAATATCATTGATTTTACCTTTTTTAAATTATAGTCATAGATAACCGGTCAATTACAGTGGCGTGCACTGGGTTATATGACAGGGTAGGCAAAACTAAATTGACTTTAATTTAATGATGTGAACACAAAAGAAACATACCTACTTAATTGTTTGTTGAGTAACTAATACCTACTGTTTTTTTTAAATACATATTCTATTTCACTTCCACTACTAATGAGTACGTAGGAAGTACCAGACATACATACACACTCTAAAAACATAACCCTTCTATTCTTGTAGTAGAGTAAAAAATCTTACCAATATGAGAGAGACTGCGAGTTACACACATGTACACACACACTAAGATGATTGTAAATATGCCACCTCAAATATCCAAAAATTAACTGATTTTATAGACAAATTAATTTAAGGATACACGAAGTGGCCTTGATAAAGACCCGATTGCTTATTGGTACGCGTACAAACAAAAAAGTGACTGCAATCAGTTGTAAAATGAATAGATATTTACGAGTAGGTATTCTTATTTATATTCTTTATTATTAAATTTTCGCGTGACTTTACCTTTGACCTGAATTAATTCCAAATTCGGCATACAACGGCCATCTTCAATTATTTTTCTTTTAATTTCGTAAGAAAGGGACGAAAATGCGTGATTTTTTAATTTTTCTATACACACTTGGCCAGAACATCGAACACACGTTACCACTTCCATTTACTATAAGTTTTTTAATTTGGAAACACTAATAAAATAATAATACACGGAGTAGTCACTTTTTCGAACATACTGCACCGAACGAAAACAATCGTATAAATGAAAATAAAAACCAACAAAAAATGGATGTCATTATAAAATATTGAAGTGTGAACAAACTAGGTATTTTATAATTTGTAGTATAACGTATTGCGTTCGTTCGACGCATCGGGCTCCTTATTGGTTGACTCATCTAAAAGAGTATATTGGATCGACCAATCAGGGATCGACTGTCACCGAAAAGACAGTGCCTATCTTATGCCTATCTTAGAGTATCATGTTTGCATGTGTGCGTGACATTTATTCTGTTCGCATGGTCGGCGTGCCTACAGGTGTGAGTAAATTTTCGTTTGAATGTGTGCAAATAAAGATTTTGCCTTTTTGATCGGGCCTCGCGGCTCGAACGCGCGAACTTTAAATTTCCGCGTACTTAGGAATAGTTCATTGCACTTGCTGCGCGCTCGCCCGCTTTGACGCGGAGCGCTCAGCTGATTTATTTCATTCAAACATGTCGCGCGAATTTGTTTATTTATAATAATGAAATAATTCAAAACAAAATGTTATTGTGCACTTAAATTATTTTTGTTATCATGTAATAGAGATATTTGAAATCACAGGGTAGGCAAACACTTTTTGCCTATATGGACTGCACGCCACTGGTCAATTATACCTTAAAATGATGTACGTCGCACGTACATAATGTACATACACCAGTAACCGATGTACGTGTACTAGTTTACGAAATAATGGACGTTGTTTGTGGCTCTGCTGGGGAGCATACTCTGCAGCAGAGCCACGTTATACACGCATTCAGAAAGGATAAAACTGACTGTTTTTTGATAAACACTGATGTACGAGTGTTGTTTAATGTGTACGTGTTCAAAAATATCATTATTAGATAGTGATTTTGAACCCAAAAAAAAACAATAAATTTGTGATAGAAATTTATTGTCTTTTTTTGAGAGAAATACTGTCGTTGATAGCTAATCATCTTTATTAATTATGTTTAGAGAGTACTTTGAGCTAAATTATAGTATACTCAGCTGTAACTATACTAAAGAATGAGTTAAATGGCTTTTTTAACATTTCCGTTACGATTTTTTTCCTCCATTATCCTTGGGAAGTTGGATTCATTACCTAGTCTATTATAATCTTAAGATCTATACTAATTACCCTATTTTTTTCCAATCCTAATCACGTAGGATCACGAAGATATTCTAAGCCATTTCCAGTGTGGGTGGGCCTAGACGTCCATCAAGCACGGCGGCAAGTCTTTTTTGTAGTCATTATAAGCTAGTGCTTGGCTGTCACTCTTCCTTGAAGACATCCACATTATATTTGGATAGGAAAACCGACGCAGGCAAACTATTAGCTATACGAATTATAAACTCCGAGAAGGATGGCGGTGAAGTTGCGACCCCCGTCCTCGTGAGCACCATGACTGGTTCCAGGGAGCTATAATATAACACCCCCCCCCCCCCTCATAGGAAATGCACTGAAAGGCACCTGGTGCAGATCCTCGCAGAGAACCCAGGATCCCCTCTAATGTGCCGATGCGACAGCCGTGAGGGTTTCAGTGTGCAAGAGCTTCAAATACTTGGTTGACGTCCCACAACGTTTCAGAAACCTTTTGAAGATTCTCCCCGCGAGAACAAAAGAAAAGGTAACTTATTTCTTGTGCATTAGATTCAAAGATTCAAAATTTTTATTTCAAATAGGCTTAACGCTAGCACTTTTGAACGGTCAATTTTTTAAAAGCTACCGCCGGATCACAACGCGGCCTCAACTGAGAAGATCCGGCAAGAAACTCAGCGGGCTTGTCATTTTTTCACATTTTTTTTTAAACAAAGGTTGTCTTTTTACAATTACATCAGCACCAGCGACAGTGTGTCCTGCCGTTCAAAATATCAAATAAAAATAAAAAATACGACGAAAATACAACAAACAAAACTAAAATGCCAAAGGGATAGTAGTCGGACCAGTCCCCCCAAGCAGCACCCGCGCACGAGTTGACTCGAGCAGCAGCCATCACTCCCCTCAACCATATTGGAGGGAAGGGGGTGACCCGCCACACGAAGCCGCCACAAGCAAAGACTTTTCGATGGCGAGCATGACCGATCCAAAAATCATTTTTCTCACCACATTAGGCATGAAAGACTATAAAATCTCTGATTTAAGTAAGTATTTAAAAACTCTGTGCTGTAATTTAAGTTTATTCTGTGGTCAACGGTGCAGGTTGCATAATTACCTATTTTCAGTATCCATATTTGTTATTTTACCATATTATGTAATCGTTTGTTGTCCCAAATAAAATAAAATAATTGAAATGAAACTAATTTTACGGATTATATAAAAACTAATAAACTACTACTACCACACCACTACTATTACTAACTAATTTTATTAAAACCCGTGTAAGAGAACATATAGCTGACGTTAAACATCGACGCTATACAAAGTCTGCAGTCTGTGAACATGTTCAGGATCGCACCCGCCATTATATTAGATTTGACAAACCACAAATCCTCGCAAAAGAACAGCGCTACCTGCCAAGGATGATTCGTGAGGCTATTGAAATTGAAGCATCCAAATTTCAATAGAGAAGATGGCTGGGTGCTACCACCAGCTTGGGATCCCGTGATAAATATAGTCAAATCCAAAGACAAGCATTCCACTGCAAGACCTCAAGATACTGTAAGCTCTTTCTGCGTAGATCGGACTAACAATAATAATTAGAAGACCTGAGGGTACCCTAAGAGAACTATGACATATGGACAGCTACCACCTCAGTCTGCCCGTGACCATAAATGCTGTAAAGTATTCGAAACGTCGGGTAATAAAAATCAATAATAAACCGCGATATAATCCGTAAAATTAGTTTGATTTCAATGTGTAATATTCGCGTAAATATCAGAAATCATTATAAAATAAAATAAAATCTATATATTGATATGTATATAAAAGTGTGTTATTGCAAGGAGAAGGTTCCTACGAAATAAAAATTAGGAAAGTTGTGCAGAAAATAAGAAAATTACGCGGGCGAAGTTGCGCGGAACAGCTAGTTTTATATAAATACAAGTACATAAAAAGATAATATTTAAAAATATAATTAAATTAATTTAAAAAAATATTCCTAAAAAAACAACAAAAACATTTATTTAATGACAACATAAACTAGTACACTTACAATAACTTTAATTTTAAATATGCCGTGGTCAAGCTGCCCACGAAGAAAGAGAGGAAAGAAATTCAGATTTACAGTGAAGTTGATGAAGGTGGAGAGATATTACTAATTGCAACAATTTATCGCTAGATACCGAACTGTCTATAGGTACATCGAAGTGTTGAAGTGTTTGTACAGCAACGACACCATGTCGATCCGATTACAGGACGAGAGCACAAAACCAATCACATTGCAGCGAGGTGTGAGACAGGGAGACGTTATTTCTCCGAAATTGTTCTCAAACGCATGGAGGACGTTTTCAAGCTCTTGGACTGATACGGATTCGGCATCAACATCAATGGCGAATACATCAATCACCTTCGTTTTGCCGATGATATAGTCATTATGGCAGAGTCGCTGGAGGACCTCAATACGATGCTCAGCGACCTCAGTAGCGTTTCCCAACAGGTGGGTCTTAAAATGAACATGGACAAGACGAAGATCATGTCTAATGTCCATGTTGCACCCGTACCGGTAGTTGTTGGGAACGATACACTCGAAGTTGTTGACCACTACGTATACCTTGGGCAGATTGTCCAGTTAGGTCGGTCCAACTTCGACAAAGAGGTCGCCCGAAGAATCCAACTTGGATGGATAGCGTTCGGGAAACTACGCGATATCTTCTCGTCCGAAATATCGCAGTGTCTGAAGACGAAGGTTTTTAACCAGTGTGTGTATGTATGGTACTGACACATGGTCTCTAACGGCTGGCCTTTTAGAGAAGTTCAGAGTCACACAACGAGCCATGGAGAGAGCTATGCTTGGAGTTTCTTTGCGTGACAGAATCCGAAATGTGGAGATTCGCCGAAGAACCAAGGTCACCGATATTGCTCTCAGAATCTGCAAGTTGAAGTGGCAATGGGCAGGCCACATCGCTCGAAGAACCGATAACCGTTGGGGAAGAAAGGTTCTCGAGTGGCGACAACGAACCGGAAGACGCAGCGTTGGCAAGCCTCCCACTAGGTGGATAGACGACATTGTGCGCGTCGCAGGTAACCGGTGGATGAAAATAGCCAATTGTCCTTCATTGTGGCGTTCTAAGAGGGAGGCCAATGTTCAGCAGTGGACGTCTACCGGCTGATGATGATGACCGAACTGCCTCGAAATGCAGTTGTATTATGCATCGGTCACGTATCATCTTATTTTCCTAACTTAATAACGATACAAGCAACACGTTCGAATGATAAAAACTGACACTGCTTATAAATAACTAGGAATCTAATAGAGTTTGTTAGATAGTTAACATTTTCAGTTATTTTTCATATACTTCACACCAGCATTTTCAGTGGTAACTACTAAAAATTAGTTAAACGAAGTGAACTAAAAATAAAATAATTAACTAAATGTTAGAACTAACTAATCATTATATCCTCCTGATGCAGGCAAGGGGACTACATGGTATGTGAAATATTATATGTCAGATGAATGATGCTCCAATTACTCCATACATAATTATTTATAATGAAATAAACAAAACCACTATCTAATAATGATATTTTTGAACACGTACACATTATACAATACTCGTACATCAGTTTTTATCAAAAAACAGTCAGTTTTATCCTTTCTGAATGCGTGTACAACGTGGCTCTACTGCAGAGTACGCTCCCCAGCAGAGCCACAAACAACGTCGATTATTTCGTAAACTAGCATACGTACATAGGTAATCGGTATATGTACATTATGTACGTTCAACGTACATCATTTTAAGATATCATTGATTGGTATTTAATGCGGTGGCTCTGCTGCAAAGTATGACACGTATAATTGAGCTCCATAGAGACCATACACGTAGCGGTAAACCTGCACAAACTCTCAGTTGAAACCATGGCCCCGACAGCGGCGCATGACTGCGACGCAGTAGCGTTAATAGATTAATAGTTTGTTTTATTAAAGAAAAGGATATTAAACGACGACACCCTGAACAGTGGTGAAAAGCAAACAGTACTCTTATGTCGACTTATTGAAGGAATTGAAATTTAAACCGAATTATTATTACCGCAATTATCTACGAATAATAATAATATTCTGGGACAATCCACACACGGATCTCAAATTAGGCAGAGCCTATGGAAACCAGATGACTTTTTCTTGTAAATACATACATAAATAGATAAATAACACCTAGACACTTGGCAGGAATCGAACCCACTACCTATTGGGTAGCAGCCGGCGTGACCACTAGACCAACAGGCCCCAATAGATGAAAAGACGTTTCTCGATGATTTTTTTCTTACGATTTATTATAATTGCTGCTACTTTTTTATTTTTAAAAGATTAAGAACCATTATTTGTCAGCATATTTTTATGTTACAATAATAGATGGTACCAAGTATTCTACCGTTTTCGGCGTACAAATGTTTTATCGTTACAGGGTGACATAATCATGTCAAGGAATAAAATTATTTAAATTTTATCGTGATAATCTTTACACTTAATATGCCAAAATCAATGCTCCGACTTGTACATGTTTATAAATTCTTCCATTACTACATTCCGCTTACGAGACGACATATTGTATTAGAGCGCCGCGCGTCCTTTCCCTCTAACAGTCATCGGAGAACTGACGCCTGCGCAGGCGATCGCCACACACGCTCAGTTTTGCCTGCACAGGTAAACTGCACAGGTATACCTGCGCAGTTAAAAATATGAAAATTCATATTTTTTGACTCGCCTGTACAGGCGTGGAAACCTGCACAGTTTTGCGGCATACACGCTCAGGTTTACCTGCGCAGTTGAACTGTACAGGTATACCTGTCAGGTAAACTTGCGCGTGTATGGCTAACTTAAGATAGTCGGAATCATCGCTCGCTCCGTACACTATGATTAATATAATCCAAAGCCGTTTTATGAGCTTCGATTAATCCATTACAAATAAATCGACCTTTTAACAAAATAAGAAATTTATTTTAAGTAGTTTACTAATACATAAGTGTTATGGTCTCAAAACTGTTACTATTAAAGAGCGCTCTTACGCTTGGATAACTGATACAGTAAAACTAATGATGAGAACACGGGACCAGGCCCTAACTGATTATCACAAATCTATGTCGGAAATTAAAAGAACTTATTACAAGAACTTAAAGTCCATTGTAAATCAAGCCCTTTGTAACGAAAAAGTGGCGTTTTTTAATTCTAAAATAAATGATAAACTACACGACCCTAAGTCACTGTGGTAAAGTCTCAAAACAATTCTTTTGCCGCAGGAAACCAATGAACTCCCATTACATTTTAATGATCCTAATATCATAAATAACCACTTCCTTGCCATACCTAGCTCCTCAGTTAGTATTGTTCAGCTTACTTTTTTCGAATTCCATAAGTATAGCGACTCAGTTTTCCAATTAGAGATGGTAAGCGCGGAAACAATTTTCCAAATTATTAAGAGTTTGAAGTCAAATGCTGAGGGTTTTGACTTGTTTACCTGTGATATGTTGACAATGATGCTCCCTGATATATTACTTGTATTGAAAACCATTGTAAATCTATCTATTTCTACGTCTACGTTTCCTGACCCCTGGAATTTGGCTATCGTTCACCCACTGCCCAAAAATTCAAACCCTACTACGTTAAAAGATCTGCGACCAATTAGTTTTCTGCCATGTATATCTAAGATTCTTGAAAAAGCAGTCTCTATGCAATTAACGGAGTTTCTGAAAAGAAATCATATTCTGCCAGTTGAACAGTCGGGATTTAGAAGAGATCGTAGCACCGTAACTGCTTTGTTGGATGTGACGGATAACATACTGTGTGCACACGATCAAGACATGTATACACTGTTAGTCTTACTTGATTTTTCTCGCGCGTTTGATTCCCTTAACATAAACCTACTTATTTCAAAGTTGAATTAATACGGTTATGATCATAAAACTATTCTCTGGTTTAATAGTTATCTTACAGGTCGCCGTCAGTTAGTTAATTGGATCGCAATGACAGTTCCTCTATGATGTCTGATATGTTAGCTACATACACAAGAGTCCCTTAGGGTTCTATATTGGGCCCAATTCTTTTCATATTGTACACGGCAGATATAAAAATGCATATTAAACATTGCAAGTTCCAAATGTACGCAGACGATCTGCAGGTCTATATTTCATGCAAACCCGCACAAATTAAAGATGCCATAGAAATGATGAACGCCGAGCCAATATTACCTTGTGGTCGAAAAATAATTGTTTTAATCTCAACCCTGATAAAACAAAATACATTGTTTTGGTAGTCCTCATCAGCAGTATATGGTAGGTGCCGCAGAGTGCATCACTAACTTGGGGAAGCCTATAGAGCGTGTATATGAAGCACGCAACCTGATTTTGCACATTGAAAGCAATTTATGGTTTGAGAAGCATATTGCGGAGTCTATCAAAAACTATTTCTACAAGCTTAAAATTCTGTACAAAATGAGACCCTACCTGAAGGAGAAGTTACGCTACAAGTTACGCTACGCTACAAGCTGTATAGCTTGTAGAATCTCTTATATTATCTAAATTAAATTACACAGACTCAGTTTAGGGCCCAAGGCTTCTAGCTAGAACTCAAAGACTCACTCAAAGAGTTCAAAATGCATGTACCCGGTTTTGCTTCGACATAGAGGTCTCGTCACTCCCTACTTGAATGAACACCTTATTCTAAAGATGAAACACAGACGTAAGCTTCATTTGGCGTCCCTTTTTTTTTAGATGTATTAAATTCAAAAACGACAACTTATCTTTATGATAAGTTAACGTTCTTGTCTGCACGAAGGCAGTGTTCTGCTCAGCTTGCAAGCCAGCGGCATTCTACGGCTGCTTTTAGGGGTAGTTTTCGCTACGCTGCAACAAAGTACTGGAATAATATCCCTCCGCCTATCGAAAACCTGCATAGTATAAATAGCTTTATGGCAAAGTTAAAAGCGTTTATATTTGACCAACAGAAGAAACAAGAACAGCTTACTCATGATATAAGTGTTATATAATACTTCAGAGAATCGTGAAAATTGTGACGGAGATCTTTTTTAAAAGCTTTTATTTAACTTGCAATGTATGTAACTATGTATGTAATTTGTTCGGGTGGAATCTTGCAACTCAATTTTTTAAGAATTATATTGTATAATAATAGAAATATTATTCTTTACTTTTCTCACTTTCCCCTTTCTTGTAATCTAACTTTGCAGCCGAGAGTGAAATTTATCATTCATTATACAATAATATCGCAAAGAAGATAAGACTTATCTTCTGTGTATGATGGGCACAGAGAGAATAGTATGAGGCATAGAGTATTAAGTTTCACTCCGTCTCCCTCGCACCGTCTACGACGTCTGCGAGTACTCTTCGCGTCCGTATTTTTGATCTGCGATTGTCGTTTTCACGACAAAAGCACATCCTCCTGTTTCCTAGAGACTTTAGCTTCACGGGTTGCTAAATCCACCGTTTTACGTGGTCGCCAAGGGTACCCTACGGTGTCAACTGCCTTGGCGGAGCGGGCCCCGAGCGCTCGCGCGGTTCGTCCCGGAGCCGCGCAACTCGGACGGGATCAGGTTCACCGGCCCTGGGAGTGACCCCCTAGTCGACCCTGATCGTCTCCCTCCCACCCTCCTCTTCCCGATCCTATTCTTCGGGTGCTGTTTGGCACCAAGTCGGCTCCGGTCGGCTTGCTGTCTCTGCCCCGGAGCAGCTAGGGCTACTCACCTCTCGCACATTGAGATTGGCGAGAGACTCACGTTAGGGCCTACACGTTAGGCACTCACCCTTCCCCCACCTTCACCCGGTGGGGGGAGCCATTCAGTACACACCGACTGGGGTGTCCCCCCCAGTCGTGCGTTCCCCCGTACTATCGAGCAGTATGGACCGTCATCCGGGCATGGAGTTCTTTCGCGAATTCTTTGAGTTCGCGAAAGCGCGCTGGCCCGAGATGGTAAACGACTTCACGTCCCATACCGC
The DNA here is from genome assembly GCA_911728495.1 of Furcula furcula. Lineage (NCBI taxonomy): Eukaryota > Metazoa > Arthropoda > Insecta > Lepidoptera > Notodontidae > Furcula > Furcula furcula. Next base: position 28,999,027 of record OU452244.1, read on the forward strand.
GCCCTCCGCGATGCCTTCAGCAGCCGCGCCCTCCGTATCCGCGATCCCCGCGACCGCGTCTTGCCCCGCGTCGACCGCGCCCGCCGCGTCCGCGACTCCGTTGCCGCCCGCCCTCCGTGCGGAGCCCGAGACGGACTCTGAGTCTGCCTCGGGCTCCGACATGGAGGTCGAGCTCATAAACTCGCCTCGTCCCACTACGCCTGCTGACGGTTTCACGTTAGTCAGCAGGAAGAAACGCGCGCTCAAGTCCCGCGACCTTCCACCGACCAAGTACATATGTACTGAGTCGGAAAGCCCGGAGTCTCCACCTCGCGTGACCCCCCCGATCCGTTCGACCCCGCCGCCGACGTACTTTTCGCCGATGGCTTCACCGGCTCCCGTACCCCGCAAGTCCCCTACGCCCTCGCGGCCGCCGCGTAGGTCCCCCCCGCCCCCGCCCATTGTCGTCCAAGACAAGGCCGCGTGGGAGCGCGTTAATAAGGCGATCTACGCCCGAAACATCATCTATACCAAGGCGATGAACACGCCCCTTGGTATCAAGGTCATCCTGCCCACCGCGGACCAACACCGCGAACTCACAAAGTTTCTCCGAGCCGAGAAAATAGGTTTCCACACCTACACTCTCGACGAGGACCGAGTCATCCGCGCCGTAATCCGCGGAGTCCCTACCCAACTCAGCAATGAGTATATAAAAGACGACCTTCTGTCGCAGTCCCTCCCGGTACTGGAGGTGCACCGTATGCACCCCGGCAACCGCCCGCTTCAACCGTACGAGTTGGTCCTAGTCCATCTCATCCGTTCAGACGAGGGCAGGCAGATCTTCAATTTGAAGACTGTTTGCGGTCTTACCGGCTTCGCCGTAGAAGCCCCCCACAAACGTGGCCTACCCGGGCAGTGTCACAACTGCCAGCTGTATGGCCACTCCTCCCGCAACTGTTTCGCGCGGCCTCGCTGTGTGAAGTGCACAGGAGACCACGGGACGTCTCAATGCGAGCGCGATAGGGAGACGGCGACCGAGCCTCCCGGATGCGTCCTCTGCGGGACCATCGGGCACACCGCGAACTATCGCGGCTGCCCGAGGGCCCCGAGGAGGAACCGCCGGGTGGCGAGGCGCAACAATCTCCGCGCTCCCCCCCGCCCCTCGGTGCCCTATGCACCAAGGGCCTCCGCCCCTCCACCCTTGGAGTCCTACCCGCCCGCGCCTTCAGCGCCTCAGGCCCAGGCGCCCTCAGCGCCTCTTACGCAGCCGCTTCCGGCCCCCCGCGTCCCCGCGCCCTCTGCGCCGCGACCGCTCTCAGCATCCCAGCCCGCAGTGCGTCCACCAAATGCGTGGGATAAGACACTGCCATACGTCCGCCCCGCCGCTGCTCCTAAAGCAACGAGCGTCCCCGCCAAGCAACCGGCCGCGCCTGCGCCTTCAGCGCACGCGTCCAGCCTCGCTTCGGACTTCGAATTGGTCCGACGCTCTATCGATGGTATTAACATCGATAGAATCCGCCTTTTCGCAAGCCGCCTTCGGTGCGCACAGAACCCCTGCGATAGAGTACAAGCTATCGCCGAATTCGAGGACGTGTACTACGCCCTGTCCCCCGTAAACTCAAATGTAGGCCCGTAAATGGATTTACACCAGAGTAGGCAAAAACCCCATTCCCTTTCCCTCGCATTTTTCAATGCGCATGGCCTCTCCCGACAAAGAGATCAGGTTGCTGACTTCCTGCGAAGTCACCAAGTTGATATCTTGCTGGTGCAGGAGACCCTCCTGAAACCCTCTCATAGGAGTCCGAATATCGCCAACTACCATCTTGTGCGAAATGACCGTGACACCTCCCTCGGAGGTGGCACTGCCATCTATTACAGAAGGGCCCTGCACTGCATCCTTATCGATCCCCCTGCGCTCACTAATATAGAGGCCTCGGTTTGCCGCCTCTCTCTTTCCGGCCATTCGGCTGTCACTATCGCCTCTATCTATCTTCCACCTGATAAGCGGCCCCTCAGGAGTGATATCGAGTCACTCCTTGACCTGGACAACGCGGTCATTCTGGCCGGCGACTTCAACTGCAAGCATGTCAGGTGGAATTGTAACGTCACCACCGGCAACGGCAGGTGCCTCGACGGCTTGGTCGACGTTCTCGACTTTGACGTCATCGCACCTATGCGCCCGACCCATTATCCCAATAATGTCAATCACCGCCCCGATATCTTAGACATGGCCCTCCTGAAGGGCGTGACCCTCCGGTTGCGCTCCTTAGAGGTTCTCCATGAGCTAGATTCTGACCACCGACCGGTCCTAATGGAACTAGGTCCGCCACCCATTTCCCAGCCGGTCACTAGGACCGTTCTGGACTGGCATCAGCTAAACACCTGTTTAGCCGATGCCGACTCTCCGAATCTTGCCCGCTTCCCGGCGCAAATCTCGTCCCCTCAGGACACCGACCAAGCGATCGGCGCTTTCACCGATCATCTCAAATCGGCCATCAGCCAGTCCTCCCGGCAGGTTGAAGCGGACAACTTTTACGCTGTGCGCTTCAAGCTGCCCGATGACATTAGGGAATTAGTCCGCGCTAAAAACGCGGCTATTCGCGCGTACGACTCCTACCCCACCGATGCCAATCGGGTCCGCATGCGTGCTTTGCAGAGGGACGTGAAGCGCAGCATCGCGGAACTCAGGGAGGCTCGATGGGGAGGGTTTCTAGAGGAGATCTCGCCGTCACACCAGGCTTACTGGCGGCTCGCGAGATCCCTCAAAACCGACACCGTAGCTACCATGCCCCCCTTGACCCGCCCTTCAGGCGACCCACCCGCGTTCGAGGACGACGAGAAGGCTGAGGTTCTCGCTGACTCTCTAGAGAGTCAGTGCACACCCAGCTCCGCTCCCGTCGATCCGGCGCACCTCGATCTTGTGGATAGGGAAGTAGAGCGCAGGTCCTCACTCCCTCCCACCGAATCCCTCTCCCCGGTCACGCAAACCGAGGTGGAAGACCTGATCAAAGGCCTTAAGCCGAAGAAAGCACCGGGCTCCGACGGCATCTCCAATCGCGTTCTCAAGGTTCTCCCTGTCCATCTGATATGTCTTTTAGTGACTATCTTCAACGCAGCCATGTCCCACTGCGTCTTTCCTGCCGAATGGAAAGACGCGGATGTAGTAGGTATCCCTAAGCCGGGTAAGCCTCGCAACAGCCCTGCGAGCTACCGGCCTATCAGTCTTCTCAAGTCTCTCGGCAAACTCTATGAGCGCTTGCTATTAGCGAGACTCAAAGACTTTGTCAGTTCTAATAACATCCTTATTGACGAGCAGTTTGGCTTTCGAACCAGACACTCTTGCGTCCACCAGGTGCACCGCCTCACGGAGCACATCCTGACCGGGCTCAACCAGCCCAAGCCCGTCTACACAGGCGCCCTATTCTTCGATGTTGCCAAGGCCTTCGACAAGGTCTGGCACAACGGCTTGATATACAAGCTCTTCCAGTTAGGAGTCCCCGATAGCCTCGTACTCATCATACGAGACTTTCTCTCGAATCGTACCTTTCGATACCGGGTCGAAGGTACGTTTTCTTCGCCTCATCCTATACAGGCCGGAGTCCCTCAGGGCTCCGTGCTCTCTCCCCTCTTGTTCAGCCTGTTCACGAACGACATTCCTCGTTCGAGCAGAGTCCAACTCGCCCTTTACGCGGATGACACCGCTCTCTACTATTCCCATAGGAATATGTCCTTTTTAACGCGTGCTCTTCAAGCCGCAGTCGACGCCCTGGGTCAATGGTTCCGTACGTGGCGCATAGAGGTGAACCCGGAGAAGAGTGCCGCGGTGGTCTTCTCCCGGGGACCCGCCAATATGTTCTCCGCGCGGAGCCTTCGGCCCAACAGACGACTAGCTCCAATATCCCTATTCAATCGCCCTATCCCCTGGACTAGGAAGGTTAAATACCTCGGAGTCACCTTGGACTCCCGCATGACTTTCGGCCCGCACATTAGGTCCGTCCGCAATCGAGCGGCTTTCGTATTAGGTCGCCTGTATCCCCTTCTCTGCAAGCGGAGTAAAATGTCGCTTAGAAATAAGTTGACATTATACAAAGCTTGCATTCGCCCTATCATGACTTACGCGAGTGTAGTTTTCGCGCACGCCGCCCGCACCCATATAGATAGCCTCCAGGTTATCCAGAATCGTTTCCTCCGTCGCGCCGTCGGTGCCCCGTGGTACATGCGGAACGTAGATCTGCATTCCGATTTCAAATTAGATCCCCTTCGTAAGTTCCTCAAAGAAGCGTCGAAACGCTACTTTGAATCCGCGTCCCGTCACGCGAACAGTTTAATCCGCGCCGCCGCCGATTACGCCGCTAGTCCTTCTGACTCGCGCCGCAGACCACGGCACGTACTGCTCGACCCTCCTGACCCCATGACGGTCCTATTGGACCGGGATGCGCCGACCCCTCCCCGACAACCGTATGCTACACTAGCTATCAGACACCGGTCTCGCCGGCGAGGCCGAAGGGTCGTACGTATGCGACCGCAACGACGTGCATCACCCCACTGAGTTTCTTGCCGGTTCTTCTCAGTGGGGGCGCGTTGTGAACCGGTGGTAAACTCAGCCCTCTCTTAAGCGACAGCCCAAGCCGAGGCCGTGCCTCCCTGAGGTGCCCTTGTGCTCGTCGCTACTTCTGCCGTAAAGGCTAGAGCGCTTCAAGCGCTCGCCTCCTATTGTCCGGTGAAGCTGCAATAGCCATCTGCGGTTAACAGCGTCTATCATTCCCAAAAAAAAAAAAAAAAAAAAAAAAAAAAAAAAAAAAAAAAAAAAAAAAAAAAAAAAGAGTATTAAGTTTTCTAAATACACCTGACCTAAGCACCTGACCATGCTATTGACCTACTTACCTATGTACCTACGTGTATAAAATACCTGCAACATGTAAAAACCACTGTTTGTAAAACTGTATATTCATTTTTTTTTTATTATATGCCTGTGTGGCGTTATTGTGTCCGTGATTACACCAAAGGCCTTACCATAATACCAGCGCTGGTTGTGTTAACCAGCATATCGCTAAGGTGGGACCCTATGTGGCAATAAATTATGACTGTGTTGTTATTTTCTTAGTACCTACCTACTGTGTATGTTCTGTTTATTTTAATAGTAATGTCTGTTTTTTATTACTGTTATTTCTTTTTTTCACATTAAATATTTTTCTTCTTCTTCTTTTTTGTGCCCTCTCCCTCTCTCTCTCTTTCTCGCATCCATGGAACAAGGTGTGTGTGCTCTCTTGATTAAAATTACTTAATTAATATTACAAATCTAAACTGTAAAACGTTGTGTATTAACTAAAAAGTGAGCTGGTGTGTTAATTCAACTCCCAATTCCAATTAAATAATATATAGATGATACTCATGGAGTCGTCATAATGAGCAATTTATTCCTTGGGTTCAGTATCAAAATTTTCTTATCTGGCAATATTATACAAAGCAGTATGTTTTTTTGAAGAGGTACAAAGCAGTATGTTTTTTTGAAGAGGTAATCGGCAAATACCTTACAAAACCGTTATGGATCCACAAATCCAGCGTACAAAAGTCACTGTATAGCTCGTCCTGTTATCACCAGAAAAATAATGGTTAAAGCGATATAACCTTTTTTTCAGAACCCAAAAAACCTTGAATGAAGGTCCCGGTACAGGAAGCCTGCGGGCCGTCGCAGACATTAAAAAAAAGGGAGTTTTTCATAAACTGCGCGCGTTATTACGAGCGGGACGCAATATGTGGAAAACAATTGTTGGGGAACAATGGTGGGCCGGGTATTATACTCTGTACCTGCGAATGGATTAATTTGGCCCTGGGTTGTGGTATTGTTGCTTCGCTCGACAACAACAATACACATAAACAAATGCAACTATCATACGTATGTATACTTTGCAAATAGTAAGGGTAGCGGCCATCAATTTCTTTGGAAACACATCTTCCTAGTATTTACAGCTAAATAATAATTGCTATTTACATATTGTGTCATAAAATAAGAAATAATTTTAAGAGCGACATATTGTTGAAATTATTTCTGATGATAGATAGCGGCCCTTTCTGAGAATTTCATTATGTTCAGAATTATTTCTATTAGACGTTTAATTTTCTTACTTTATGACACAATATGTAAATAACAATTATTATTTAGCTGTAAATAGGTACTAGGAAGTTGTGTTTCCAAAGAAATTAATGGCTATACCGAGAATATAGTTATAGTTCATGCACAATACTCAGGCTCATATTTGTCATAGATGCCAAATATATCCGTGTAATGAATATGTAATAGGTAGTTAGGACTATGAGCGTATAAGGGCTTGCCAATTACCTGCAGATCTGTTTGCATATCTTACCTACCTTTCATTATAATGATATTATATCTATCTAACATACATTTATGACTTAACATAATAAAGAAACGAGACAGTGAGTTTTTATCTTTAACAGAGTTCATTTCTGCATTATGCTTGAAACTCTCATATTAAAAATCTACAGTTTCACATTAAAAAATCATGCATTAAAAGAACTGTACGAAAGGAAAGCTAATAACCAAGTTAAACAGCTATAACGCAAGCGAGCGGGGAGCCGGCTTAGTGCAATCATAACTTTGCAGTTAAGCTGCCCAGCACTTAGGGAAGTTTGCCCCCGAGCCCTCGTGGTGCGAGGAGTTGAGGTTCTATCGTTTTGTATCCGGTACTTGATAAGCTACACGACAGAGTGACCACAATATTCAATACAGATTTTTTTTATAATTTTCGAAAATGCCTTAAAGCACTGCAGCATTTCTAGGATTCAGCTGTAAAACTTTGATCAGTTGTTTTTAGCACTGACTATTAAAAGTTATAAATATGCAGGCTGTTGGTTTATTTTAATAATATTTACAAAAATCAATATTGGTTTATTTAATGAATATTTACAAAAATTTAACGGAAGTCAGTCGACTGTTTTTTATGAAATGCAAAGCCCGCCATTTTGTTTCTCATGTTCTACCTTTGCTAGGAAACGAACGTGTCAAGCTTCCTAGTACCTATTTAAACGGATAATATAATCTGTTGATATTTAAATCCTTACCACCTTATTTTATTACGCCACGATCCTAATTTTGTTATATAGGCTTAGTATTTTATGGAGATTTACTGGGGCAGTACACTACACAAAGCGCTTTCAGTCGCATCGCACGAATTCTCCGCTGTTTTGTTGGAATACCGTATTTTGTTAATTAAACACACACGTGCGTGATTCCGTTTTGTTTTGTGCACAATGTTGGAAAGTTTCTGTTTTGTTTAAAATTATTTAAGGTTTTTTTTTCAAACCGTGCTTCGCGGCTTAAATAATTTTACGTAACTGGCTGACCCACGCTTTTTTTACATTAACAATGCTCTAATATCACCTAGCAGTATAAAATACACTTTACGACTTATTCTCATACTTACCTACCAAATATACATAAACAAAATCATAAAAATTGGTCAAGCCGTTTCGAAGGAGTGTGACTATAAACAACGTGTCACGAGATTTTAATATATTAGAAAAGAAGAAGAAGATAAAAACTTGGTGAAAGTATTATTTATTTATTGAAAATTCTAGAACACATCAAATTACTAGAAACAGAAAGTGCAAAGGCGGTGCTTATTTCGAAAAAAAAAACATTTATGCTCCATACTTCACAGCAACCAAAAACATCAAATTATTGAATCAAAAGATTTGTTTTGTTACTAATTTGAACTGGTACATGCATGGTTATGTTTGGTTACTTAAATATTATTGTATTCATTTGTTATATAAAAAATACATTTTAACAGGTCCATTATATTAAATTCTATTCTCTAATAGGTCAGGGGTGGGCGTTGAAGGAACAAACTGTGCTTTTCGACTGTTTTTAGTTGTAAACGAATAAACTAGTTTACTAACTAACTAGTAGACTGCAATAATTGCAGTCTACTAGTTAGTTAGTTACAATTATTGTGACAATTATTGTTGACCACTAAATTTTTCGACAACGGTATAAACTAGTCTAACTTTAGCCTGCTTTATAAACTGGTTTATCGTGAACGATAAAATGTCTCGTTTCGTCGACAGTAAATGCGACGATGACCCATCACTATATTAGGTGCGCCACTAACACGCCACACACGCCATATATAAAAAGTAAATTCCACCCACAACGTGACGGTGGGAACAAAGCGACACAGTGTGCGCAGCTTCCGGTGCGACGGCGGAAGTGACGCGGCGGCGGTGCGACGCGGCGACCTCTGGCGGCGAGTAATTAAATGCTACGTGTAATTATTGTACCCCCAAGGTGGGGAATGTGCACTTACCTGCTACACTGCACAATACTGCTGCACAAGTACATTTAGGGCTAGATTACAGAGCTATATTTTTATTCACTATTTTTAGCAGCGTGTAATGGTAGATACTTATTAGTTTTATATAAAGTAGAAAATTCTGTAATGATTTCAGATTGATTTGACTAAGAAAAAAATGAGTCAAGCGCTAATATTTTCTATCCAGTACGATCATGTAAATGTATCCAAACAGGTCCAGTATGTACTGAAGCGGTAAACACAACAAGGATTTCGTTTATCCAGTTTCCAACGAAAGTACCTATCAATAATATATATGTAAATAGTTACCGCCACAAAAAAATAAAACGGCTGAACAGATTTTAATCAAACACAGCAGAGGTAAATATCGAATTTAAATCTGTGGCAATTCAATCCTTCTTTTATTTACCTACACATAAAAAACGATATCGATTCGTTCAAGTCAACAAATCTATGAAAACATCAATTTCTAGAAAATGTAAAAATCCGCTGCTTGTATGTTATCATCAAACGTTAGTTAGTGCATGGACAGTTCTCGTCTCATAATTATCATCGTTTTCAAATAATAAACCTCACTCGTAAAAATATGTACTTACATGCAGTAGCCGTGGCGATCCCACGGGAACATGTGCCATGATTTTATTCGTTATAGACAATATCAGAAGCCATAAAGTTGTGAGTAAAATGGTTAGTAGATCGTATGCTGAATCTTATTGCCAAGATAAGTGTGGTGTGGAGCAGCTATTTGAGACATAGCGAGTTGTTCGGAAGAAGAGTAACTGCTAACTAAGAGTAACTGCTGTGTGAATAGCATTCACACAGCAGTTGCTAGGTTCCATTTATTATTATCTACCATGGTTGTTATTTTAACAAACTCAAATTTACTTACATAATTGGCGGACTTCACACGTCATTCGAAAGCTGTCTTTCTAGTCTTTCTCAGGCATGCGGGTTTCCTCCGGTGTTTTCCTTCACCGAAAGCTAGTAACAATCGCATAAAGACGATTAGCACATGATTAATTAAAGAAATCAGAGGTTCAAGCCGGGGTTCGAGCCTGCGTACCTTGATTCCAAGGCTAGCGCTCGCCCCCTGAGCTGTTACTGCTGTTTTGGTTTACAAGATCAAAACCGTAGCAGTAAATGTATGAACACAGGAGCGTTGATCGGTGGTAAGCCAAAGACAATTGATAGAGTTAATTATATATTGAACACTAGCAATTTTATCTTTGGTTGGCCACCACCACTGCTGGCTGGTCACTCGTGTGCTTCACACATTTATTGCTACGATTTTGATCTTGTAAAGAATAGCAGGGTATGTTATTTATTGATGTTTTATATTTGAGTAATCAATACAAACAACATTGCAGTACCACCGTACTAAGCTACTCAAGTATGTAATATACTCCATCACAAAATATTATACTAGCGATATAACATAGCTAGCAATGTTTTATGGGCCATCAAAGCTTGTCACCCACGCCACGCCAGTATTTAGCCCATACAAGTTGACATAAACTAATTTAATGAGCATCGTATCGCGCGCCGCCGCCGCCGCCGCCCCGCCGCCGCCCCGCCGCGCCGGAGCGGTTTACTGCAGAACGTTTAAACGTATAGCTGTTTTACTCCTCTCTAGTCATTCGCAATCGTTTTATAGCATTTGTGCGCATACGAATATGTTCTGACACGTTTATAAGTTTCATTATTATAATAATCGATACATGTTCTGAATTACAATGTCGACGTTTGGATATGATTTAAAAAAAACAGTGACATCTAAGATATAAACACTAGTTATTACTAACCTTTTACTAACTTATGAAATCTGTATTTGTACACTACGTGACTTATAATACCACCCTGTTTTTGTCTGTAAAGGCTGCCCTAAGTTACTTACTAATAGATATAATGCAATACACGGATGACTAATCAAATAATCGGTCTCATTATTATTTTCTTTTTATAATAATAACTTTATTGAACTAAATAAAATCCATAGCGTTTCCAGATCAAAAATACAAGATTAAAAAATAGAAAATTGTTATTAAGTTGACAATACTTGACCTAGCTAGGTCAGCTAACCCAGAATATCTGCCTGTTCTATTTTTATCCTACATATCATATTATATCTCTTTCATTAAAATAGTCGTTTCACATCGAGATGCTTCGTAATTTTCTAGTTTTTCTTAATAAAGTGGGACTACAATTAAGTAGAATTTTGGCTGTAAAATTATAGAAGCAAGGTTAAAATTTAAATGGTCAATACTTTGTGCAACATACTTCCATATTAAGATGTCTAAAACTTAAATAATTGACCTAAAAATAACTCCTGGTGTTTGCTTGAAGGCTTAATGTTCAGTATGGAATGTTGTTACTACACGTACCGGGAGGTACAACATGAATACATGAATCAAATTCCATTATTACACAAAGGTGAACGGTTAAATAGTATGCAAAGGAAAGTATTTGCTTCGTTAGATGATATTTTGACGGAAAATAGGTTTATTTTGTCTCTAGCTTATTTACTGATAGTAATTAAAACCACTAGCGTTAACGTCTGAAGTCTTTTGCTAGAGATATGAATTAAACTAAGTTTACAATACACAATTCAGACACACACACACATACACCCACACACATATTATATTATACGTAACACACAGTTAAAGACATAATAAAAAATACTTACGAAGAACCCCTCGTAGGTAGTCGTAGGAAGTTGAAATTTGGTATACTGACTGGGGTAACAGAATCGTGGGATTAGGAAAATAACTTTTCCAGCCTCGAGCGAGTCGGACGTTTAGGCATGAGCCTTATTACAATAGTCGTCCAAAACATCTAAGCTCTACATATATTTATATCTTAGTTAGATGTACACCTATTGACAGATTAGCTGAACTTAGCTGAGTACTCACAGTTTTTTAAGAGCAAACGCATTGAGAGTCTAGACAAGTTTTGATCTGGTTATTTTAAATTTAATCCTACAAGTAAAATAAACTTGTCTTGTGAGCTAACAGAAATTACAAAACTACAAAAATTCCAAACTAATACCTTCTGACAATGTCTTTTTCAATCGAAATCTGTCTATTACGCCTCTGTAACAGAAGAATGCCGTCGCATTCCGTCCATAACTGGGATTGAAAGGATCGCAGGAACAATAAACGTTTCGTGTGGAGCTCAGCAATGGGCCGACCCTCGGAAGGTACCCTTGGCAAATTTCAATTTGCGTCTAGAGCTTGTTGTGCATGCATATTGGTATATCAAAGACCTTTTGGTGCGTGGTCTAAAACGGTAGGCGATAATATAGTGGAGTTATAGGATTTATTTAACATATTGTATTCTATACTGGTAGTAGAAGTTGTAGTCATGTCTACACTAATTTTGTTACTTTTCAGTAGATCATGCTACGATTAGGTATAAAAAAATATCTGTTAACTATCAACAATGCAAATCACGGAGGTTAGGAATTTGTAAATTAAACCCTTAACTCAAGAAAGAAATTGATGGCTATCCAGAGGCAGAAAGTGGCTGAAGCTTGGAGAATCTACTTAACATAGTTCGATCATGAAGCTACTGCAATAAATCTCAGACACACACGCACATGCACACACACGCATTCACACACACACACATACATACACACACACAAAACACGACGCACATAATTTGGAGATAAGAAAGGCCTACAATATTGTACTCTTACTCAGAAGCTTTTAGACCTATCGAGAGTCTTCACGATCCCCGATATATCCCCGTACGAAATATTTTATGAGATAAGCTGTAAACTTTCTAAACATAAAAATGAAGATCATATTTTACGATGCAGTAACATAAAAACAGTCTTGTATATACCTACACAATAGACGTCTTATTTCATGGAATCTCAAGAATTTTCCTATCAGAGCCTAGCACTTCTTATAGTGAAACTTCACTCAGCGCACATTCGCAGTTAGAGCCTGGCTCCAGAATACTCTGCCTTTTGTCTACTTTTATTACGGTAAAGGTAGAGCTTGAATTCTTTCAGGTCTCTGGATTTATTTTTAAAAAATGTTACACAAAAATGGGGCTCTATTTTATGTAAAGGAAAACCTATAAATAAATTTTCCTTAGAAGACACAAATGTTTTGAAAAAGGGAACTCCTATCGACACGATATAGAAAGCCAAAAATTCGTTTATTATTTGCCATTCGCAATAAAATTTTGTAATTTTCAGTCGTTATTTCGAATACTTAGATGGCAGTCAATATATTCAGCTCCTCTGAATATTACTCGTACTCACTGTTAATTTTATGGACAGCGAAATGACATCTTATTAAAGAAAAAATAGCAATTTAATGATTATGTAGCAATTTAATTTTATATAGTATTTTTAAATTTATCTTTTATATAAAATTAAGTAGGTACTTATTAGGTGGCGTACTTGTTTCGATAAAATGTTCATTTTCTTTCCCCTCAATACTCGTAACGTGCAAGAATGGGGAAACTTATGCAATTTGCCAGTTTACCATTCACAGCAAAAGTTTCATAATGCAGTATCGGAGCACCTGCTGGGTTGCGTAGGGATGTGACAAATTAATTAATCATCGTAGACTAGCGTCTTGTACGATGTGACATTCTGAGCGTAATTTTATCGTAAGGCATATCTCATCATCAACGGGTGGAAGACGTCCACTGCTTAACATAGGGCTCCCCTTAGAACGCCACAATGAACGACAATTGGATATTTGCATCCACCGGGTAATATCGTCTGTCCACCTAGTGGGAGACCTGCCTACGCTGTGTCTACCGGTTCGTGGTCACCATTCGAGAGCCTTTCTACCCCATCGGTCCGTTCTTCGAGCGATGTGGCCTGCCCATTGCCACTTCAACTTGCAGATTCTGAAAGCTATGTTAGTGAACTTACCCGACCAGTTCTTCGGCGAATCTCCACATTTCCTATTCGATCGCGCAGAGAAACTCCGTGCGTAGCTCTCTCCATAGCTCATTGTGTGACTCTGAGCTTCTCTAAAAGGCCAGCAGTTAAGGACCACGTCTCAGTACCATATGTCATCACTAGCAATACACTCTGGTTAAAACCCTTCGTCAAAAATTAATATTAACCATATACCTACAAAATATGTTGCACCAGTCATGTAGTTGGACAGGCCCGTTGGTAATAGTGGTATACCACTATACCAACGATAGTGGTAAGACACCCTGCCCGCTACCTACTATATCGTTGGTTTGATTCCTTGTATTTGCGTGTTATTTAACAATGTATTTACGAAAAAGTACTACTTATAAGTATTTGTTTCAGTTGTATGGTCACCTTAATACTGCCTAGTTTAGTATCAGATAACAGTGTGTGGATTTTTCAGGATTTTAATATACTTAGTACTTACTTACATTTTGTAAATAGTCATGCTTATATTTTTATCTTAAAATAAATTAATTCTGCTATAATCAAACTCAAACATCATTTTATAAAAAAAAACAATGTGTGTACATAGAGATTTTCTCTTGAAAATTCATCGTCTAGTTGAGGTATGACGTCACGCGCGATTGGCGGTGTTTCAAATTGTGTTCCATTTTACGTAACTTAAAGTTGAAATATTTCGTAAAAAATAATAATTTTAGAAAAATACTTTTAGCAATGCTCTTTTTAGAACTATTTCTATTAAAGTATAATCATAATTTATCATTATAATTTTCATGCAAGTTCCTCATTAGAGCACCGGAATGCTTTTTTAAAACTTAGTGACTATCATGCCATCATCATTAAATGTTGCCTGCAAGGGATCACTGTGATAAGGCCGCCCATTTTACATTTGCTATGTGGCTATTTCGTTTTCGGATAGCAATTCTCCAGATTTTATAGCGTTAATGTTTCCTGAAGTCTCCAATGGTGGCTTAAAATAGTGGTTTAAAATAGTGGTAAAACCTCATCAGCTTCAAGTCGTTTACATGATCAAGTATGGACACATTAACAGATAGACTAACAGGTACTATCTGCTGAACTAACTGTTATGATATCTGCTGAAATTATCGATATTTATTTCCCAGCCATCACTAATTGCGCAGGTTATGTTATCGCAGCAGTTGGTTCATTTTACGCACGCGTAACACGCTCAAATGCTATTTTTATCGTCCTCGTGATGGGCAGTAAATTTGAGTGGTCCCTGGCCTGAGCTGCCTGAGCCCTCATAAGCCGTGGTGCGTGTAATATCGCTATATTAACTTATATTACAGCACCTACACACTATATTAACATGACACTTATTGGATGTTGCTCTATGTGTATTATGTTGCGACATTGTTGGTTTTGAATATGTTGAAATTACAAAGTTGGGTCGGGTATATTAAATTTGTAGTAATATGCGGTGAATGGAGTTTTTTGCTTCTTTTAATTAAACGAATATCTGATACGAAGCGTAATTTTGTCAATGCTACAGTAGTAGAGATAAAATTATACTGTAAATAATATATTTAATACTTTATGTTTACACCGATTCTCTTACGAGGTAGACAGAAAGAGGGAGAGAGAGAGAGATAACATAATCGTTTTGGAGACTAATTTGTTAGATTTAGCACGACTGATTTGATCGTCATACGATCTTGGTCTGTTTAACCAAATATATTATATGAATTGCTTTAGATACCTGCATCCATTTTATATAGCATTTCATATTTGTTTTATTAATCATTCAAGCAGTAAAGAACCACATTAATCACTGTTCTAGGGATGTGAACGATGATAAGAGGGGTTTATTATAAATAATAATAACTAGTTTCAGATAGGAACGGGAACTAAACAGGCAACATCTGACAGATGTGCGGTTACACCTGTTGAAATATTAACAAGTTTTCATCGCATTGTAAATAATAAGCGTGACACATCAAAGCTGCTTCATCAAAGCGGATTCCGACGCGCGACAACTAATGCGGTAGCATAGCGGACTGACAGAAAGGCAACTTCTGAAAAACAACATTATATCGATGGAAACATTGGATAATTATATTGAAATCATGAAATTGATATTCAATGTAGGAAATTTTCAGTTAAATTATTCTGTAGAACAATCGAGAACACCTATCTTCCCTTAGCATACTGTTTTAGATTGAGGTTGAACATTGTTTTGGATTTGATTTAAGAATTTGAACGCAATATTTGACAAAAGATGGAATTTTAATAAAGCGCTACACGATTATGATTAGGTGCGCTATGAATAGGTGCACCAGCGCAGCTACGAATAGTTCGGAATATTGTGTTCAGGCCTTGAGGAGATTAAATAGCGGTGCATAGGACATGTGACATACATAATTCTGTGACAGGAACCGCACGCGAGCTCGTCAGTGACGTCACACACAAGAAACATAGATTTCCTGTCAACCAACTAAATCGCATAACAAATGTCCCCTCTAATATTGGATATTCTTCCAATTTAATAATGCATCATAATATACAAGAGCGTTTGTTTTAGTACACATTTTTAAAAAAATAATCTTTACGCATTAGGATAATCGGCAGTGTTATACAGATAAACTTTTTTTGTGATACGTAAGTTTTGCATAGGACCTACTTAGATTGTTGAATTAAAAAAATAGTTTTTTGCCACCTGGGTATAAAAATATCCAAATCACTGCTTGAAAGTATCCACAACAAGCACAATGATCATGGTCACGGGCGTTTGCCGCTTGCGGAAGTGACGCGTGGGGTGACCTAACCTACGATACTAGACAAAAGAGCTCTGCTATATAAGATCAAAATCTATTGGAATCTCTATGAATAATTTTACCCTCGACGCCTATACTACCAAACAAGGAACGTACCGGTTTTATAAATATACAAACTTAATGCTCGGTCTGATTCGTACCATAAATATAAATGTATCAACTTTGATTAATATTCGTCTATATAATCAAGGTTTATCAACTTGTTGCTTTCCGTGAGCAGTGCCTTGCGTGACCAACTCCAATCGGAGCTCGACTACACCACTTTGTGTTCTTCAACTTGCGTGGTATGTAATTGAATTGAAGAAGTTTATGTTACGCTGTCATTTACTATTGTTGTAGTTTTTGTATCCACCTTCAGTAAAATTATATCTTTGAAAGAGTATCCACGTTGATGTGTCGATTTTTTAGATTATGGATAGCATCAATTGGATATAAAAAATCCTGATATTTTGTTCTAATATGTATAATTTATTTGGTAAATAAAGCAGTGGGATAGATAGACACGAAATGCTTGACGAGAAAAAGCCAGAACTACGTAACATGTTTGATATGTATGAATTATTTCTTCAACAAACATTCCATTATGCTGCATAACACTTATTTTTTTATCCCACTTAGCGTCGAGACAAGCGAGACGTTCGCCTGGTGGTAAGCAACACACCTGCCTATTGGTTGCACTGGTGGTCATCACCCAAGACATTTGATTTTATGTATTCTGTGCTTGGTAATTTCACCACCATTGTACTTCGTTACTTATCCCACTCCATAGTTCACGCGTTTCGACTCTACCAGACTCAAGCTTTTTTATTTTTCCCAGTGACCCCATCATCCAGCCAGCTGCTCTTCCTCATGGAACCACCTCCGCGGCTGTCATTCTCCAACACAACGGGGGCGAGGGTCTCCTGTGCCGCACACGGCACGCCGACACCAGTGATATCCTGGCTTACAGAAGACGGCGCGCCGGTGACAGATGTTCCTGGATTAAGGTAAGTCTGATGACAGACAAATGTTCTAGGCGAGACTCAACAAAAATGTTTGCTTGAAAAAGATGAGGCGAGCAGTTAAAAAAAATCTTTCTATATAACCAATATTATAATTGTGAAAGCCGATATAGAACACCATGATGTAAGCTTAATTACTTGTCAAAATCTTCTCCCATGAATTCTGAAATATTTTGTAATATCGTGAATGTTTTAAGTCCAATTTCAAGACATCCTGTATTGAAGTGGATTAAAAAAAGTATCTTACTTAATTTCCACTATACTGGCATCGGCTCTATCTACTGTAAGATACTCATATCTAGACTAATCTAAGACTAAGGTTAGATTTAAGTATTAATCCCAAAAGTACTTTTACTTTTGGGATCAATACTTAAATCTAACCTAACTTAAATCAATACTTAAATCTAACCTAACTTAAATCAATACTTTAATCTAACCTAACTTAAATCAATACTTTAATCTTAGTATAGAAGTTGTTACTGAGAACTAACATTATATGTCCAACTGATTTAGAACTCAAACCCTTCGAATCTGGTGGATGACCGCATATGATGTCATTCTATAACCAACAGATAACACTACATCCAATTTTTCCCTGCCTAGGCCTATTTCATGGTGCTGCTAATACATCAGCATCTATCGGAGTTTATCGGCGTCCTGAAATAAATGAGCCAGTTCTCTGGCCGTCTATCACACCATATTCACAGCTGGATGCGTCCATACGGAGTCATTTCAGGGCCAGACAAGCTTCACGCTAATCCCGATGGGCGGAAGGCAGGCATTAATTCATTCAAAGCCAATGACGTGGAAGGGTCAGACAAGATTAATGAGCAATAAATTCTGGATTTAAACCGTTTGTACAGAGATGACCAGCTTTGGGTCGACTGAGAACTCGATTTGGGGTTTTTGTTTACCTTTAACTTGGAAAAGTCCTGAATCAAAGTTAAATTTATTTACGCTGGCTTGATAGCGAATTAAATTATTCAAAGCTCTCCATCCAAATTTCAAAACCGTTAAGAAATAGTCACCGTTATTTACAATAAATGCACGATTACTCAATAGAATTATTAGCAAAGCATATTCTACTACTACAGAGGACTATAGGGAATGACTAGGGAAGCAGTAGGCAGCAGTAAGTAAGGTAAAATATTTTAGAATGTGACAGTCAAATAACGCGGTCTTTGAGTGGCGTTGTATTCTTGTGAGTGAGGTAAAATATCGTTGGTAATTTTTACACCAAAATACTCCAGGCTATCACAGCCTCTCGTATGACATCGCATCATAGAAAAATGTACATGCTTACTGATACAATATTGAAAGTGTCCGCAACAGCGATGTGCCATTTTAAATTCCTTGGCCGGAAATGATTATAAATGCCGCTGTCAAACACTCTGATTACCACGAATTTATATTTACTTCGTCTGATTACATGTTCTTGGTGACGTCATAGTTGTTTTATGTCACTTGACCCAGGTTTGTATTTTACAATATACATACATAATTTTCAAAAATATTAAATAACTAGCTGACCCAGGCAGCTCCGCCTGCGCTATTTTTACGTTAACTATACTTTTAATAACAGATATTCGCATTGAATACATAACCTCCTTTTTTTATAGTCGGTTAAAAACTGGGACCCACTTTTTACTTGCTCTCCGAAGCACGGACCCGTTTAGTTCAAATGGCGTTAAACTGTCACCCATCTATTTATTGACTTTACCTAACGTTGCTTAACCCGATCGATTACAAAACTTTGATAACAACTCTCTATGAGTGTTCCCTTTCTAATATTTATTATATTATAAAGAAAAATTGATAAAATCTGACCAAGCGTATAACCAAGTACCCATTTTGACTTTAATCCCCTCTCCCAAAAGAACCGTGCTAGATTACGGGATAAAAAGTATCCTATGTCCTACCTCGTAGTAAGATCTCAAATCATGCCAAGTTTCATTTGAATCCATTCAGTAGTTTCGGCGTGATACTCAGCCGTGATACAGACAGACAGACAAAAATTAAAAAAAAATACATTTTCGGCCTCAGTATCGGTTATAGAATGCCCTCCAAATATAATTTTCAAAATATCTTCAATGTACAGAATTGGACCTGTTACAGTTTTATTATAGGTACTAGCTGACCCACGCAGCTCCGCCTGCGCTATTTTTACGTTAACTATACTTTTAATAACAGAAATTCGCATCGAATACATAACCTCCTTTTTTATAGTCGGTTAAAAACTGGGAACCACTTTTTACTTGCTCTCCGAAGCACGGACCCGTTTAGTTCAAATGGTCACCCATCTATTAAATGACCTTACCTAACGTTGCTTAACCCGATCGATTACAAAATCTTGATAACAACTCTCTATGAGTGATCCCTTACTAATATTTATTAAATTATAAAGAAAAATTGATAAAATGGGACCAAGCGTTTAACCAAGTACCCATTTTGACTTTAATCCCCTCTCCCAAAAGAACCGTGCTAGATTACGGGATAAAAAGTATATAATCCTATGTCCTACCTCGCAGTAAGATCTCAAATCATGCCAAGTTTCATTTGAATCCATTCAGTAGTTTCGGCGTGATGCTCAGCCGTGATACAGACAGACAGACAGACTAAAATTAAAAAAAAATACATTTTCGGTTTCAGTATCGGTTATAGAATGCCCTCCAAATATAATTTTCAAAATATCTTCAATGTACAGAATTGGACCTGTTACAGTTTTATTATAAGTATAGATAGATGCTGAATAAGTTAACAAATTAAGTTGCACAAATGTTAATTTAAATGAGTAGTATCTACAACCATTGACCAATTGTGTTGTTTATATTTGTGAAAAATACGTATCATGTACAGTCAAACCCTCGACTGCAGTACCTATTTTGCTACTCAGCCAAAGATTTACCACCATTCTGTTATTTGCAGGTTAGTTCATATTTCTACAATGCAGACTTTCGTCCAAGCATTATTATTATTCCTAGGCGTTCAAATTCTGCTGAATTTAACGATCAAAATTGTGACCTGAAATAGGGCTAAAACTAAATGTAATCCTGCAGTAATGTCATCCGACGATATTTAAACCCAACGCTTATTAGATTTTATCTCGTAACAAAGGGTATAAAGTTTAATATTCACGTGACTGGGGCATTTATGTATTCGAAGGACGATTTTCATTATCTATCGTTCAATTTAGCGAACACGAGTGACATCGGTAATGTCGTTACGGCGGCAAGAAGTCTTGATGGCTCCCTCGCGTGGAATAACGATACGTCAGCTATCTAGCGAATAGGCTTTTTAACCTTTAATGTATTTATAGAAAAAGTGGTGCCTCGCTGTCTGTGTACTAGTAATAAAATATAGGGTATTGGTATTGTCGGATTGAGCCCCGAGGTCGTATATCACGGTATGACGACGTCGTTTGAGTTGTTAATTATTTTTTGTGATCACTTCTCTCTTCCCTCATAGATATTATTTTGTTTTTTCCTGATCCACGGCGTACAGAGGTCTTGTGCCGCTGTTGTGATCGTCAGATACCGTGTTTTAATAACTAGCGATCAGCCGCAGTACGAATGGCCTTTATTTAAATAAATAAAATATTTATCTAAGTATTCATTTATTAAACTTCAAATCTTCCAGGTGAGAGAAATTATCTGGATGGCAATATTTATTGTTAAGAAGAAGTAAATGAACAACCAGACAGAAATCAAACGCTCCGTAAAATGTTCGAAGCTGCTTTATTACACCAGCCACAATAGTTGAAGTACACAGAAAATATTAAATTAATTAACAAAGACACGCACCCGTCAAACAGGAAGAGAGAGAACAGCTAGTATTGCTATTCTTAATTAATAAAAATGTACTACATTTTAAATATAATGTTGTCAACATAGAGAAGAAATACAACAACGAGTAGACGAGCAAGACTAATGGTAAGCGGAACGCATACCCATGGAAATTCGAATTGCATTGCTGATCACCACCTGAGGCATTCAAGAAGCCTCTGGAGTCCAGTAGTTTCTTCAACTACCGTGCCCTTCAAACTGGAACTCAGATATTATTACACATTATTTGCGGCAGAATCTACCTGGACGCACTCGAGCAGAAGGGACTTATTACCTAGTAGTTGTTTATTGTATCAAAAAATTCGTGTCTAATGTCAATTATCTAGGGTACCTATTAACTTGCTTCTAAACTAAAAATCATATATCACAAGTTTTTAACAATTGTATCCCCACAACTGCATTTGTCAGCAGTGCTGGAAGCTAATAGGTACTAGTTTTCCTATCTGTAAGCCAAAAGTAATATCACGACGAAGGTATCTAATTAGCAGATGATCTTCGGATGCGACTAAAAAAACAGTCATCTTATGAGATAATTATGGCACCTATCATTGAGATATATACATTATATCTCAATGGCACCTATATAATTTTCCATGTTGGTACAAACACTTTTATAAATTACCTTGAAATGGTGTTACGAATATGAGACATAGAACGTGCAGTCAATTTCCATTAGGTGCCAATTTACGTGGCTCGTGCTGTCGGCACCGCCGTTATTCTGGAGGAGGCTCCCGCGCCGGCCATGATAAATGATTGATAAATTATGTATATGGAAGCGCGGATGTGAACGCTTTCAGGTCGTGTGGGGCACCAGACACGAGAAATAGTAGGTTTACTTTGTTAAGACTTTATAGTATAAATGTTATGTATTTTACCTATGTGCTCTTTCTAAGTAGGTAGAATGCATGATATAAATTAGGCTTCAATTTTGATCTGAAGTTTATTCCTGGATAGGTGATTTATACATGACATGACGACGCGGTGAAATGTAAGTAAAGCGATTGGCCAATAGTCGCCAGGCTCATATTTACTTGCGCTAACTTACCAAAAATGCAACTCAGCAATTGTCTCGGGCTCGGTCGCTACACCCATTTTGCGAACTTCATTGATCACATGTTTTATTTCACAAATATTGGAAATTTCTTTATATCCTAAAAAGTATGAATACTATTAAATATTCATTGGAAGTTACTAATGGCAACTGTTAATGTATCATTTGGCAGTGCCGCTGTGACAGACGATTTTATTAGGGCTATTATTTTTATATATATATATTTTTTTTTTATATATTTTTATTATTTTTTATATTTAAGTTTGGTAAATAAATGAAATGAAATGAAATATTCACAAGAAGGTCACACAAAATGCACAAGTGGATTTCTATACTTATAGCTTTACCACCATGATCTCACCAGATTCAATCCCTCTATCGCTTATCTCCTTACACCACACACCCAAGGCATGCAGTTCATATTCTCGTCATGCCGACCGCCGTTTGTCTTCGTTAACGTAATAACCTCCTGACGCGTCACCAGAATAGGGCTGCCACAACATGGGCAAATACACAACACAACTGACAGCCTTCAAACTTAAATACTTGTAGTATTATACCAATACTAGTTAAATGGTAAGAAATAAAAAAAGTTAATTATAAATTGAAGAAAATGATATAAGTAAAGTAGTAATGTCCGTGTGAAGGGGAGGTCGCCCTGAAAGAGAGTTCTGATTATGTACCATTGCCAATGTGTAAGATCGTCATTTAAAGAAAACCATACTCCTGACTAACTATTTAGGAACGTAGTCTACACAGAACACTATTACTTCAAGTTTCTAAATAGTTAGCCTCATCAGACAGGCTACCAATAGGTGTACAAATGTCTTGCATATCCTATATGCATATGCTAATCTAGTTTAAAAAGATATGTGCAATACATACTCTCTTAATACGATAGGCGAAAGACCGATACGTTCGGGAAGAGGTCAGTCGTAGGACAGATTTTTCTCATGCCCATACTTACATACATAGCTTACTACTGTGCTAGTACAAGCCGCTCACCTGATTGTTTGAAATGTGAAATTATCCATACACAAATAATAATAAATAATACATAATCAATTACACAAAGTTGTCGTTTCCCGCAGGATTCGAAGTCGCAACTTCTGGATTGTAAAGTGAGTAACTTTCCGCTACGCCATTAGAGGCTACTACGATATGTACACACAATATATCACGCACTTGCTTAACCCCCTATCTCTGCGGAGTAAGAAATGTGTATGTTATTTAATATTGATTACAAAGAAACAATCTTAAAATCCTTAAAACAGTTTTATTCAGTTTTATTTTATAGAAACTATTTATTTAAAGAATTCTAGAAGAAAGAAGTCCAGTAGCCTACATACTTTCTGTTCACCCTGCTTGAGTTATATAGTACCTACCTATGTATATAGATATACCTATGTATAATAACAAAAAGCAGGTACCATAGCATTTTGCAAGCTATGTACCATAAAGAAAATTACAAGTTTCCTCGAACCAGGAGAACTATTAATTTCCTATCCCGGAAAAGTAATTATCTACTTTGAACAAAGGAGAATAACTGGGCTATAACTAAGTTATGATATCCTCGTTTAAGTTTTTCTTTAAACAATTTATATTGAGTATAATAACTATAGACGACAGAGTATTTCAACAGAGTTTGCTGTATGACGCAATGCATTACTTCAATGTGTTAACTCGCTGTGCAGTGAGACAGTTATGTATGAATTACGCTCTGCTAGAAGGTGGAAGAGTATTTTATAACGTACTATTCTGATTGTAGAAATAAATATATTTACTTTTAGACTTTCGCGTTCCATTATCAAACTTTATTCTAACAGACACAAACAGTCTGTTTGTGACCACGGCTGGTGCAACCCGGCCGAAACGTCAAGCCAAAACATAAGGTAAATCGCGTTAATTCCCGATTAGAATAAAGTTTAATAAATATATTATCTGTGGTTTGTTAACTATAGGCATAGAACTACAGCTACACTGTTGCGTATTTAGCGATGCGTCGGCGGCGGTGCTAAAGGGAGGATCCTCCGACCGAGCGAGGTGTGAAGCTCGGCCAGGGCAGTGTTGTCGGCAGTGGTTGTCGGGATGTTGTATATATAGTGTAAGCCTGGGTTTCACCTGCCTGAGTGTTCCCCAGGATTACAAAGGGAAGATGTTGTCCTCTATTAGGTTCTAGGTGGTTGAAAATAAAAAATGCAGTGAATATGTTAGTTACAGGTATTTATTGAAAATTATTTATTCTCATCAGATATAAATAACTATTTGCTAGCTCAACCAGAGGGGCTGGTAGGTTCTAAAATGTACTCCTTAATTATCCTACCTAGCAACTAACCTTGCAACCTAAGAACGCTTATATACATACAGGTGTTGTTGTATGTCGAGTAAAGTTTATAAAGACAACACTTCCTAAGAAAATTAATTTAATTTATATATGCACAATAAACTACGGTTGTACCACCAATCATGCCATGTCAGATAAAAGAAACTTTACAAGTTTATATGGTGAAAAGATATAAATATAATTTCAGTACCTTGATATTATTAAATTGAACCTTCCTTCAAAGTTATGCTGCTGTCTTGTGTCCAAAGGCCATCCTCAAGCGTACCTCAGCATTCACATGCAGAAGCCGGATTCATTCCGGTGTGAAGAACATCAAACACAGAGGGTGAATATCCTCTACGGGGTGCTGATGGGATGTAGTCCAATAAAGACTTACATCACTTTTTGAATTAATAAATTCTTAAAATCTTAAAATCTTAACATTGAATCCCATTCCACAGATGGCTGGTGTTCTCCGACATCAGCCACTGTGGTCCCCCCACGACCAACGATTCAAGAAGCCATGTGCTTCTTTAAAAAAAATAAAAATGTGGAAACCAATTATTGTGAACGATGAACTTATAATAAAAGGGATTACGGAGGTGACCTTCCTAGGTCAAAGCCTCCATTGCCAAGCACTTTTTTCCAGAAGTATTTCGTATCCGGCTAAACCAGCTAATGGGGTTGCCAGGACTATCCTTCAAATTCCACACGGAATCGAATAAATTACACTGTTTATGTCACTTTCTCACAAACTAGTGATTGAATATTACTCTGGAGAGTAATATAACTTACAATTAAACATTGTATGTTAAACTACGCGTTCTTTTTAACTTAATTCTTACTTTTGAAATGTTGGAAACATAACCAACATTTAAATAAATATTACTGACATCGGCCGTCAGAAAAACATGACAACACTGAACCCAAAGAGTAACCAAACACAGTGAAATGAATGTTCCCATTCACGCATCAAGCAATGGTCATTCACTTACAAATATATTTATTTTCTTTATTAATTAATTAAAATGAAATTCGAAAATTCACCACGTGACAATAGCGAACGTACTTCGAAACTTCGCTTGCACGATTCAGAAATCGGTGGCGCCATCTGTCTTGTTGTATATGGTACTACTTGCTTTTCATCGCGTCGCTGTACCACACGTGGCGCCATCGGACTATGTCGAGTCGCCACACGTACTTACCTAACTATATCCCCCGCCCCTAATCTAACCTAACTTTGCTGCTGATACTTTTATACTTTTGATACAGGGCCCTTTATATAAGCAAGTGCTAGCTCAGTTACGGCTGATGATGACGCAGATAAACATTACCTTTCATACAATAAATCGAGTAAACAAAAGAAAACAAATGTTAACTAAGCAAATTAATAGCGACTAATCGGGTGCTCCATTTCAACTAAAATACTACCCTTCTTCTTCTTCTTATAGTGCCATCTTCGTTACCGAAGCCTGGCGATCATTATGTCAATGTGAACCCTTGACACAGCAGCTCTAAAAAGTGTACGTTGCCAAACCATTGTAGAAGGTTTTTCAAGCAAAATGTTCTCCGCTTTCCCGGCTTGCGGCTTGATTTTTTCCATGGACAATTATTAGGAAAGCTCACGTAACGTGTTAACCGCATCCTGTGAATACTGTGCTAGATTATTTTTTTATAAATTTACCTAAGAAGGGATGATTGAGTTCATTTCATTGACACGTTGTGTAGTTACTGGTATTCCACGTGAGTGCCAGTTGCCACCCGAAAATAAACCTGTATGCTTCTTCGCCGTAGGGGTCTGAAGCGGGATTTGGTGATACATCATCTACGATAATTGGTACTCAGCGGTCAGTTATTACTCGCAGCGTAACGAAGACAAACAATCAATGGACGTGGACACAAGAGATTCATAGTAGTCCCAATACTATAGTACCAGAAGCTTATAAGTATAGTCTGCAATAAAACTACTGATATTAGAAGTATGCACATAGGTATACAACTAGTTCAGATAGACATCAAAAATTACATAACCTCTACTACACCTTTACCCTGAAAGACAGGAAGACAGCACTGCAGCAGTTTAGTAATAAAATGCACAGCAAACATAATTCTAGACTCTGGTCTCTTAGCTAAATTATTCCGACAAAATTTCTTATAAGACATTGCCCGATTCGGGCATCAAATCATGGGATCTCGCAACCATAGTAACCGTATTTACAACCACCCGACCATTGAGACAGTTTTCTATGTATGTAAAAAAATAATACGATGTCAGCAAAAGTCAAGTTATTCATAACTCCATTTGAAAGTAAAACGAACAATCACTTATCAACTCTCACTATCACATGAACCTCGTAGAACAAACTTTCTAACTTATAACACCATACTAAACTGTCGTCGAAGCCCGTATTCTCAGGGAATAAAGTTCACATTGCAACGTGCAATCAGTTTCAGTCGACACGAAGTGTGAACCAATGTCGTATTTCAGGAGCTCAGTCTCCATTCAGGCGTGAACCGAGATAAAGGACGTCTCACTGGCAGGAACTTACCACGTCGCTCGCGAAAAAAAATATTGGAAACAATTTCCGAATGATAGTAGATATAATTTTATTACTTATTTTGCTTATTTATATAGAGTATATACTAAATTTTCTGTCTCCAATCTTCATAGTAACATATTGTTGAAGCTAAAATTAATAAGCAAGCGAATCGAGAAGAATAAAAACCATAACAAAGGTTTATTGTTGAGGATATTTTTCTCCACGGCATATATTATATCTGGCCTCACATTCTAGTCATAAAACAGCTATCTATCAGAGTGGGGCTTCGACACGAACTAACGCGTATCTATTCAATAAAATAGTTTACGACAAGAAACGGCGAGTAATATTACCATTTATACAAGGCAAGGAAGGAAGCATCTCAAGCATAAGTTTTTTCAAAAGACGCTTTTTAATGACACTTAGTCGGATAAAAACCGAATAATGTATTAATGACATGTTTCTCTCCCTTACATGAATGACATCTTTCGAATAAAAAAAGAATCATTGAGATTAATAAATATTTGCCAGAGTTATGACCATTTTTGTTCCTTAAAAAGCGACAAAAAATCATCTTTTAGACGTTTTTACATTTTTTTCTGACGCGCCATTCTTGTTTTTTTCAGGAACTACTTATTCGTACTTAATATTTTTTATGGGACCCAATCAGTGGATCGGCCTATCCGTACAAATAAGATTTTTTTAAAATCGGTTCATAATTTCCGGAGTTATGCGCATACATACATAAAAATATATATATAAATACAGTCGAATTGAGAACCTCCTCCTTTGAAGTTAAAAAAGTATTAAAATTGGGTTGAGAAAAAAATATATATAAAAATCAACACTACGTATAGTATTACACTAGGTATACGTTGTGGTGATTATTTGATCAATCAGAAAGGCCAATAACAATATACCAATACCACTACCAATGAAGTAAATGTTTTAATTTATAATATGTATTTATTATACAATAAAAAAAATCGTGTATTGCGCACAGTTTATCTCTATGACACATTGTGTATCGCACCGCGAAGTTATGTTAAAATGATAAATAGAATACAATCTTGTTCGTGTCGGGTAGTGTGAGGGCTAATGAATATTAAGAATAAGAATCATTTATTTGCGTACTGAGACGTGGTCTCTAACAGCTGGCCTTTTGGAGAAGCTCAGAGTCACACAACGAGCTATGGAGAGAGCTATGCTCGGAGTTTCTTTGCGCGACAGAATCCGGAATGAGGAGATTCGCCGAAGAACCAAGGTCACCGACATAGCTCGTAGAATATGCAAGTTGAAGTGGCAGTGGGCCGGCCACATCGCTCGAAGAACCGATAACCGTTGGGGAAGAAAGGTTCTCGAGTGGCGACCACGAACCGGAAGACGCAGCGTAGGCAGGCCTCCCACTAGGTGGACCGACGACATTGTTCGCGTCGCAGGAAACCGGTGGATGCAAATAGCAAATTGTCGTTCATTGTGGCGGTCTAAGGGGGAGGCCTTTGTTCAGCAGTGGACGTCTTCCGGCTGGTGATGATGATGATGATGATGATTTGCGTAGAATACAGGTAGAGAAGTTGTACAGTAAATAAAAAGTGCTGTTCCATATTCCGCCTTGCAAAGGCATGCAAATATGTTCTGGTAAAACCAGATAGAGTTAAAATATTAATTAAATTACATTTTACACTGTATTTTTGTGTTTCATAAACTCATCTATTGAATAAAAACATTATTATTATTCTGCTTTTAGATTGTAGCTCTTAGTCCATTTGCGAATTAATCCAAAGTAACCGAGTACATTTGAAACATAATGCCATTTTCTGTTTATTACTGATTTAAAACTCAATTTGGTATCCTATGAAAATGAAGGAAGTATATTATTTTTGAACTTTATAACTTACGATGTTAAAAGCCTTCCGATGATTGAGTTGATTGACAATATCTTTTTCTGCA
Organism: Furcula furcula; assembly: GCA_911728495.1. Lineage (NCBI taxonomy): Eukaryota > Metazoa > Arthropoda > Insecta > Lepidoptera > Notodontidae > Furcula > Furcula furcula. The sequence goes on from OU452244.1 coordinate 29,027,759, forward strand.
AAACCTACACATTAGACAAGCACTTTGCTCTAAAAGTATTCATAATTTAATTATTTACATATCTACATATTATGTATTATACATTTACATGTAAAAAAGAGAAAAAGAAAATTGTATTTTCTAATTGGAATTTAAATGAAGCCAAAAACAGATTCAATATCAAGGCAATAGGCTCGGTGCTATTTAGAAATATACTTAGTTCAGATTAGTGGACTATCTAGTCCAAACTACAAAAGTCCAAAGTACCAATTACAAATTTTCTATAAACTTTAGGACACTGTCCTTTTCTTTCTTCTTACTTTACCAACAATTAAGTATCAAGGAAACCTCATCACTGTGAACAATATCCAATTATACCAGCAGCTAACGAGAAACACTCTCGACGCGCTGGCCACTGACAGCGACATACGAGAGCAGCTGACGTCATCAGACACTCGTGTCGTGTTAGATCGCTACGTCACGGATGTAAGCACCGCTGCTAGCCATGATCGATTGACGCACGAAATGGCGTCGACCTACACGTACCTATATAACGAGATAATTTGTAGGAATTGCAAAAGCTTGGTTCTGAGGTTATCATTTTCCTATCGCCCATGCGGTGTCCGGGTAAGAATAGTAACCATCTCCTCCTGTTGGGTGTCGTAAGAGGAGACTAAGAGGAAACAGAAGACAGGCAGCAGCGACTTTCTATTGAATTACCTACAACTTATTAAAATGAGGGATTATAGCAACTCCTTCCTCTTATTTATTTTTTTCATTTTTTGAAAGGATTTTGTCGCTGAACGACGATACCGTCCCGTAAAAACAATCAACATTTTACAAACTTAAATTAAAAATGTACTACATATTCCATCAATATATGTTGTACATCTTCAATCATCCCGCAATTTACACCATTTGGAGAGGTGATTTTTTTCATTAGGTATGCAAACTTATTTGTTGGAATGTGTCCCGAACGTAACCTAAGGAGAATTTTTAAACTATTTCTTCTGACTGCATTTTTATCTATCCAGGGATATTTGTAAATTTGTGCCTGGATAGTTCTATACCAGATGCCCTTTTCGCGCGATCTTTCGTCAAAATACTCTTGCTATACCCTCCTATATGCTTCTGTCATTATTTTTATGTGGTCTGTGTACCTTTAGCGGGACTCCATCTGTGGCCGCTTGTTTAGCTAGAAGATCTACATGATCGTTCTCATTTATTAGAATGTGGGATGGAATCCATTGAAGGATTAGGTGCTGTCTTATTATGGGGTTGCAGTCTCAAGATTGATTCTAGTATTCTATAGGCAATCCCCTTCCTCTTATGGGAGAGGCCTTTGTCCAGAAGTGGACGTCTTTAGGCTGTTGATAATGATGGTGAGGGTTATTATTTGCTCGCTATTTTAATACAAATAATTGTATGCAGTGCTTTTAAAACAACAATACCTTAAATCGCATGTAGCAATCCTAGAATAAAACAAAAATAAAATCTATATATCTTTTTTTGTTTTTTTACTCCCTATAAGCCAGTGCTTGACTGACTGCAGTCACCTGATGGAAAGCGGCGACGCAATCTAGGATGGTAAAGCACACTGGCTTATTAAAAGCTTATTCACTCTAGCTTTGAAGACACCCAGGTTATAATCGGGCGGAAAAACTGACGCAGGCAAACTGTTCCAGTCCTTAGCTGTCCTTATTATGAATGACGATGCAAATCGCTTAGTTCGGACTGAAGGCACGTTTACCACATATCTTGTCTTATTGGTGAGTAATATCAATTGTAGCTTCGTCGAGCACATTTTTCCGACTGCCCCAGATGGAGGGTTATGTCCTTCTATTATTACTCTTAGAACTTTTGCTAAAGTTTTCGATTCTAAATAAAAAAACTCGTTTGAAAAATATCTTTTAAAGATTTACTAGAACCTAGAGCTTAGGTTTTTATTAAATTAGCAGTTTATGATTTTCTATGTAAACATTTTGTAAAATAACGGAAGTACTGTCGGAAACTAGATGAAGGACACTCTCATGGCACTGTCCATTTGGCACCGTGTCGTTAACAAGTAAGAACCCCGGAGCGTGACGGAGCCGACTTGGAGCCGACACGATCGCTGGGCGACACATAATGGCTTCTGTCAACCCTTGTACCACGTTGCAAGAGACGTGACGGGATTTGTTAACTAAAGGGTACTAAATAGTACAAGCTGCCTTCCCAAAAGATTTAAGGTATCTTTTAAATAATTCTCGATCACAAAAATTATCAAAATTTACAACACACGAATGCCCCAGAAGGATTATTGTTTCGATTAATTACCAATCCAAATTAAAATAATGTCACATTTCAAGGAAAAATATTTATTCATTTTAAATTTAAGTTCATAAGCAACCCAAATACGTTCACTGCTAAACAAAGGCCTCCCCCTTAGAAGGGAGGGGTTGCCATAATCCCCACGCTCGGCAAGCGGCTTGGGATCGCAGTATAGGTGGTAGGCAATCTAAGCGAAAGGCGCTGCTGCCTGTCTTCTTGATTTCCCTTTCCCTACCGTTGGGTGTTCGTAAGAGACGACGAAGACGCAGCGTAGGCAGGCCCCCCACTAGGTGGACCGACGACATTGTTCGCGTCGCAGGCAACCGGTGGATGCAAATGGCGAATTGTCGTTCATTGTGGCGGTCGAAGGGGAGGCCTTTGTTCAGCAGTAGACATCTTCCGGCTGATGATGATGAAGAGACGACTCTTACGAACACCCAACGGGAGGAGATGGAGGGTGTTATTCTTACCCGGACATTCCGCGGGAAATTTTATGTTAATTAAATTAATTCAAGTTAATTCTTACATTAGTTAGTTTTATTTATTTAACATAGTATTTATACACATTTTATATCAGGATTTATTTTATCAGGATTTTTAGTAGCCTCTGTGGCGCAGTGGGAAACCGCTTGCTTTGCGAACCGGAGATCGTGGGTTCGAATCCCGCGGGGATCAACAACTTTATGTAGTTGTGCCTTACTGGCCAGGACAATGCAGGCCGATCACCTGATTGTCTGTAAACTAAGATGATTCAGGCATCGGATGAGCATGTAAAAAGTCGGTCCTGCGCCTAACCCCTCAGCCGGTCGTGTCGGTCTTCCATCCCATCGGATTGTGAGAGGTATAAAAGTGTACTTGTGTCTACGCAAGCGCTTGTGCACTATAATATCTCCCGCGTTGATGGCTGATCTTGAAAAAAAAAATGGCCACTGTGGTGTATCGGCAAGGAGGACATTATTATTTATTATTATATCAGGATTTTGGTTAAGTGGTTAGAGAATCCTTGGATTGCACCGTCCATGCAGGTTTTATGGCAAGGTGATGCCAGCTGTAGCCGGGGCCAGTGCTAATCCGTACTAATGCCTATGTAAAATTACAAAGGGAAACTTTGTTTAATGTTCGGGTCTGATCCCTGAAAGCGCTAGATCAGTTTGCTTTATTTTCGGAGGCTAAGCTTAGTTTAATTGAAGTTTTGATTGTTTAAGCTTGGTTTACATATAATTATTTTAACTGGTCAGTTCTGTCCTATTTAGATTAGTTTCTACTTTGTAAATAAATGTTTGTTGTAAAACTCTGTCTGGTAACAGACAGAAATATTATTGCTATCCATAATTATTTTTTAAGCACACGAATATTATACATTGAAATACAATTTATTTTCACACCACCTGCTCGATAATGTTGCATTCTGTGTCATATACAGATGACATAAAGTACCTCATTATATACCTATAGTCTAGCCGGGTAATAATGTTGTACTAAACTCCCTTGGGTAATAATGTGATTTGAATTTCGAACGTCAAACGAAAATTCCTCTACACTTTTATATACCTAATACTACTCTAAGCTGATACCTGTACGAAAAAAAAATCATTTAAAAATCGAACCGGCCGCGACGAGCAGCACCCAGTGTTCTAGAAATAGTAGTTTATGCACCGAGGGGATAAAGTAGTGTCTTATGTCGCGGGCGTTAAATTGAATCGAGAGCATAACGAAGGATTCTAGCAACTCCCGAGCGCAGCGAAGGAGCATAGTGTTAATACTAGAATCCTGAGTACAGCGAGGGATTTAAGCTCGCTCAAGACAAAAACACCTTTATCCCCGAGGTGAATACACTACTTTTCACACCTACTGCGAGGTAATAAAATACAAATATTGCTAGAATTAAAATAATAGTAATATCTTGGAACAATGTACACACGGTCATCTGATCCCAAACTAGGCAGAGTCTATACTATGGAAACCAGACAAGTTCAGACAACTGATATTAATTAAATAGTTAAATAACACCCAGACACTTGTTGGAAATTGAACCCACGACCCATCGGGTAGCGGCCAGGATGTCTAACCATTAGACCAACGACTAGACCACTAGACAATAATACCAACATAGTGATTTGCAACGTTAACGCGTTTGTTAACATATATTTCATTTTCTTTTCTAGAGCACTGGGTTCTGCTCGTCGCGCCCGGTTCGATTTTCAAATGTTTTTTTTCGTGCAGGTCTCTATTACACCTAAGTCACAGTCTACAGGACACTATAATAATAATAAATAAATACAGGACACTATAGTCAAACGAAAATTTCGTTTGACGTTCAAAATTCAAATCACATTATTACCCAAGGGAGTTTAGTACAACATTATTACCCGGCTAGACTATAGGGATAAATGAGGTACTTTATGTCAAGTTTATATGACACATAATGCAACATTATCGAGCAGGTTGTGTGAAAAGAAAAAGAAATAGATGTAAACGTTAACGCCTCAAATCACTATGTTGATATTATTGACAGTCTAGTGTTGCTAGAATCTTCGTTACGGAGCATAAACTACTAGTTACAGATCATCACGACGCCGCGACGTTTAGTAATTTTTTTTAAATTATTTTAGTCTATTAGTTTTAGTTTAGTATATAGTTTATTTAAATAATAACTAGTTATTTCAGTTTATTTACAAATATACTTAAAGCAAGTAAAAAACTTCCTCCATGTTGTCGCCGCACTGGGAGGGAAGGGATAAGGGTTTTACGGATTATATCGCGGTTTATTTTTAATTCTTACTTTCCCGATGTTTCGAACACTTTACAGCAGTCATGGTCACGGGAGTACTGAGGTGGTAGATGTTCATTCCATATGTCATAGTTGTCTCAGATCTTGTAAATACTAGTGTTAGTCGGATTTACATAGAAAAAACAAAAATATTTTGGGGCAGCTTGTCATGTATTTCACTTATCCTCTATTTTAAATCGCAATTGACTGTAAAATAATTAATAAATTAAGAAAACCGGGTCATGTAATATATCTAAGCATCAATTATTTCATACGTTTAATTTACTTTTATTCTCTCACGGCGGGGCTCAATTTCAGTTGTTGCCTTGTAATTTGTTCCCGCGTGTCATTGAGGGCACGCGGGTTGTGGTCGGCTCGCGTTGTACACGCACTACTGAATATGCGGGCTCTTTGCAAGCAACACGGGGTGCTGGGACATGTTAATAACTTGGAATTTCACGTGATTTATTGCACTTGAATGAGCTAAAACCATCATACTTTCCAGTGACCGAAGTGGTGATAGAAATGATGTATCAATCCTCCTTTGGAGGTAGAATAAAAGTTTATAACCAATCTTTTGAAAATTGCTGATGTTATGCAGTTTTTCAAATAAATTGCATATTCCAGGCTACATCTCTTGTGGAAAATGCAGTAACGTTTACTATACCATATACCTACGTTGAGTAGTTTAGTATTTTTTTACTTTCACGGCGAATTTACAATACTTGCTAGGTATATTGACTTAGGAGTTTTCTGAAATTTATAGATAAAAAAGGCAAAAATCCTTCTTATGTTTTAAACATAATTCAGTATTTTTATTAGTCCAGTAAACTCTTTACATAATAATGGTTACCAATTTTGACGTTCAATTATTTTGTAATAATATCGCGGTTTATTTTAGGTTTTACTTTCCCGACGTTTCGAATGCTTTGCACCACCCATGGTCACGGGAGGACTCAAAAAAATTTTTTTTCTACTATTTATCATGAGGAGCTTTTGGAGGAGCTTTTGGTCGATAAAAGAACAACTAAAAGGGAAGCTTCCAAATTCTATTAAAAGAAAACTTGTGGACATGTGTATCCTTCCAATCCTCACATACGGTGCCCAGACTTGGTCCTTGACAAATGCACAAAAGTACAAACTCAAGGTTTGCCAACGAGCCATGGAACGCAGTATGCTAGGGCTTAAGCTCAGTGACCGGGTGAGGAATACAGTACTGCGTTCTATCACACGTATATCCGATGTTATCATCTCAGCGGCCATACTGAAATGGGACTGGGCTGGTCACGTTTGCCGCATACCAGAAAACAACTAGGCTAAAGTCACTACAGATTGGGCCCCTGGGGGATTTCGACGTCGAGGTAGACCAAAGAAACGATGGTGCGATGAGCTGCGAGAGTTTTGTAGGGATTGGAAAACCAATGCTAGAAATAGAGATGAATGGAAGAACGGAAGGGAGGCCTTTGCCCAGCAGTGGGACAGTGTAGGCTGATAAGATAAGATAAGATTTATCATGAGGTGCAATTATGTAGAAATTTGGTTATCTAAGCACAAAAAAATCAAATATTCTTTAATTATCTCATTCTGTATTATGTGAATTTTAATGAAAAAATATTTTTATTACAACTGGGGTCTATAAAATGTATTCAAAGTATTCTCAGTCGTTATCCTGGGTTATAATGGGCGGTGCTCTCCGGGGACGTTGTAGGAAATTGCCAACATCTCACTTGAAAAGAAAAATTTTAGGGTTTCTTGACGGGAAGCTTTATAATTTGGTTCATACGAGTTTGCACGTGTACTCAGACATTTTACTTTATTCTGTTGATTGAACCTTTCAACAATATACAGCATTAGACCATCATAATGTTTAATAATATAACGCAATGTGTAAATACATATTTGTTCTATCTGTATGCAGTAGGAACGGACAAGTGAAATGAACGAAGGTTTGCAACCATCAATATATTATTTAGACTATAGTATAAATAGTATAGCGATGTTTGCAACGCACTGTTTATTGAAACAGCTGATAGCAGCGGGGTTGAATGCGGACATATGTATATACACCTACATATGTATATGCATATACAATCTTCTATACTATATATATTATAAAGAGGTAGGCCTTTTTTGCGTGACTGACTCAACACCGCAGAGCCGAAACTACCAAATCTAGGACTACAAAATTTGGACAGGAGGTTCATTTTATGGTTTAACCAATCAATAAGAAAGGATTTTTGGAAATTCGAACTCTAAGGGTGTGAAATAGGGGTTGAAAGTTTGTATGGGAGGGGTGTAAAAACAATGTCTTTTAACTTAAAATTTTGCACTTAGACTCTTTAATGAAAATAATAAAACACGTGTATCAGCATGTTTCATAATTCGTCAGTTAAGGGTGTAATTTGAACTAAAAGAGGTACACCTTTTTCGCGTGACTGATTCATCAACGCAGAACCGAAACTACCGAAGCTAAGACTAGAAAATTTGGACTGGAGGTTCATTTTATAGCCTAGGGAACCGATAAGAAAGGATTTTTGGAAAATCGAACTCTAAGGGTGTAAAATAAGGGTTAAAAGTTTGTATGGGGTGGGTGTAAAAACATTGTATTTTGACTTGAATTTGTGTACTTAGACTCTTTACTAAAAATAATCAAACACGTGTATCAGCATTTATCATAATTCGTTAGTTAAGGGTGTAAATAAACAAATATTATAAAGAGGTGGGCCTGTTTCGCGTGGGTGACTCAACACCGCAGAGACGAAACTGCTGAAGCTAGGACTACAAAACTATTTAAAAAAAAAAAAACCGACTTCAAAGTAAATTATCTAAAAAGCATAAAATAACGAAAATATATTGAAGTCGGTGCTAGCGCATCATGTTAACTAACACTAGCACCAACTGACACCGACTTCAATATATTTTCGTTATTTTATGCTTTTTAGATAATTTACTTTGAAGTCGTTTTTTTTTTTTTTTAAATAGTTTATTAGATAATTTACTTTGAAGTCGGTTTTAACTTTTTTAAAAATAGTTTATTTAACACTTTTTAGTGACGTTTATATTAGCAAAATAGGTATTAGCACTATCACGCAACTCGAACGTCTACGTTACAGTAACTTACTGAAAACATAAAAAGTTTATATCTCTTAAACTACTGGACCGATTTTGATGAAACTTGTACTCTACCCTAAGTTGAAAAATATTCTAACTATTTCAAAGATAATTTTCAAAATCGGACCTGTAGTTACTGAGAAATTCGTGGACAAACCTACATACATACATATATACATACATACATACACTTATAAAATTTGGTAAATTTGTTTAGAAGCCCACATAGACTAACATATATTAATATTACACATTTTTATTAATATTACATACATACGCGTCGAATAGAGAACCTTATTTTTGAAGCCGGTTAAAAATTTGGACAGGAGGTTCATTTTATGGATTTACCAATCAATAAGAAAGGATTTTTGGAAATTCGAACTCTAAGGGTGTGAAATAGGGGTTAAGAGTTTGTATGGGATGGGTGTAAAAACAAAGTCTTTTGACTTGAAATTTTGTACTTAGACTCTTTATCTAAAATAATAAGACACGTGTATCAGCGTTTTTCAGAATTCGTTAGTTAAGGTTGTAAAATAGAGGATGAAAGTTTGTATGGGATGGGTGTAAAAACAGTGTTTTTGGGCTAAAAATTTTGTAATTAGACTCTTTAATAAAAGTAATAAGATACGTGTATCAGCGTTTGTCAGAATTCGTTAGTTAAGGTTGTAAAATAGAGGATGAAAGTTTGTAAGGGATGGGTGTAAAAACAGTGTTTTTGGGCTACAAATTTTGTAATTAGACTCTTTAATAAAAATAATAAGATACGTGTATCAGCGTTTGTCAGAATTCGTCAGTTAAGGTTGTGAAATAGAGGATGAAAGTTTGTATGGGATGGGTGCAAAAACAGTGTCTTTTGGCTACACATTTTGTAATTAGACTCTTTAATAAAAATAATAAGATACGTGTATTAGCGTTTTTCAGAATTCATCAGTTAAGGGTGTAAAATAGGGAATGAAAGTATGTGTGTTAAAAAACATTTTGTACCTATCTGTCTATTGACCTGCAATTTAGCACGCATACTATTTCTGTTTTTATGAAAATTCATCACTTAAGGCTTTAAAATAAGAATTGAACCTTTGTATGGTGCTTTTTTTGTTCATTGATTTAATGTATGTATTAAATACATATGAACCACACATACTCTTAATTTAAAAGCACCTTCATCTGAATTAAATTAAGGGATAAGATTTGTATTGTATGATAGGATACCAGCTAAAAGTAAGTGATATAAAATAATTGATACGGTTGTGGTGGATACGCGTGGTGTTGACACGGAAGACACAATATACATTAGAGTTTTTTAAACCAATTACAGTTTTTGAATTTATCAATACGTCAAGACTTCCACCTCATAGCCTCAAAATATAGGTAAGGTATCCAAATATTATAATTAGATGAATAATTTTAATCCCCTTAACATGTGCATGTTTGCAATGGGGTAAGATTACAGTTTAGATTATAAAAAATAATATTATCGAAACCATTATCCTCATTGGACCAGCTTGGTCAAACTATGCACATTTCTCGCATCCCTTTAATGCCTACAGACAGACCTTTAGCGTCAGCAATTTCCGGGGAAAATTCTCATGTTATTACTATAGTATGTAGAAACATTGCTAAGGTACATAACGAACAAGAACAAACTGAATGGCAGAAGCATCCTCGCCCATTCCCTCATCTCAAATACGCAACTCACTCGCTAGCGCCCAGAAGCGACTCTTACAAAACCTCACTTGAGTGACCCTTGCGTCACCAAGGATACCAACAGATCATGATTAGAGTAGGGCATCGAAGCCCTACCTACCTAACGATTGGCCTCCACCATATCCCCTCACAGCCAACCCTGACCGACCAGCTTCCTACTCCGACCTTCATACTACATCAGGAACTAGTCCCACTCATCCAGAAATATCACAATAGACCGACTCAAACAGACTCCCTCAGACAGACCTTCCCAGACAGACTGCCACAAACAGACTCCTTTCTCCGCGCTCGGAACACTTCTTATAAAGCCCAACGTTAATTAGTTTCCCTCTCCATTACAATTTGTGAAATGACATCTACCCTACATTTAAGAATCAACACGGTACTTTGTATTTTGTAGTCAATTGACGACCCATACTAATGACCCGGAGGCGACACGGCCATCCTGCAAGACACACGTCCTCGTGTGTGGATCTCTATGAGGAATATACCCACACAGCTCCACATAGCTCGGCCACTCCTGACAATCTAAGACAATGGTCAAAACCAAACCAAAACCAGGAACCAACCAGAGCGCCAACAACCTTCTGACCAAATCCAATCTGCCGCCAACCAAGCTGTTACGACATTCGACAATCTGATGTTACCAAGACCACTAAGCAGGAAAGCTTCCTGGCCACGGGAGCTGCAATAATCAGGAAAAACTTTTCAAATAACCACAACATGGCGCCGGTCCAGATCACCACCAACAGAAGTAAGCAAAGCTATTCATGAAATGCTGAACCAGATCACCAAACAGATCATCATGATCCCCACAACCACACACACACACTGCTCGACCGGATCACGTCGATCCCTTCAGCCATAAACCACAATGCTGGAGTAGATCACACTGATCCACTCAGCTGTAACTCAATCTTGGATAGAATCAGTTATCGCTCATTTAATCTCCGTACCAATAAAAACAAGGAAATCCACAAAAGCATACCGTCTCACTTCCGCATCTACGGAAACATGAGTAACCACAAACCGATAGATGAACACAACCACCCTCGTGATAGAGCGCGTACACCATCAGTCATCCCTGTGACTGCTCACGCGCCCTTGTAACAATCTTGCCCAGCTGGTCCCTCAAGGAGGCCACTGTAACAGTATTGTCCAGTGAACCTCACATAAGGACCACACATACACACACACACAACATACTCCCACACTGGCTAAGACGCCCCATCGACCAGCAGTCATCTCATATGACATTATGGACTGGAGAACCTGATATCTCAAGTCATGTCATCATCTCCTATGATGACATGACCCTCCACATACACACACACACACTGTGATGTTTGAAGTCGTGCTACCAATTACTGGCTAAGGAGACCCTTTGACCTGTAGTCATCTCATGACAACGTGGACCAGAAAACCTGCCATACCGTCCATCCACATACACACACACATACTGTGATGTTTGACCTCATGAAAACAATCACTGGCTAAGGCGTCCTTTCGACCAGTTGTCATCTCATATGACCGGACAATCTGGCATCTCGTCATGTCATCATCTCCTATGATGACATGACCCCCCACATACACACACACACACACTCATGTTTGACCTCATGCAAACAATCACTGGCTAAGGCGTCTCTTCGACCAGTTGTCATCTCATATGACAACGTGGACCAGATAACCTGCTATCTCGTCATGTCATCATCTCCTATGATGACATGACCATCACCGTACACACACACACACACACACACACACACACACACACATACTGTGATGTTTGACCTCATGCAAACAATCACTAAGTAAGGCGTCCCTTCGACCAGTTGTCATCTCATATGACAACGTGGATCGGACAACCTGCTATGCCTATGCATCATACGAGATGATGACATGACCCCTCACACACAGTGATGTTTGGCCTCACGCAAACAATCACTGGATACCCTTCGAAACTCCACTCGAGCTCTGCGCTGGTCTCAATGCTACACCTCACTCAAGTGATCATCACTTCATTGATGACTGCTCAACCAGAAATACCAAATCTCCACCACAACCCCGTGGGCACTGCCACGCACAATCGCAGCACTCAACCAGCTCTAAAAGAAAATACACTAAAAGGAAATAAAACCATAACCTGTCAGATGGCAAAGCTGATAGGGTTTGAGCACACTATCCCACTTCTGATGTAGAAACATTGCTAAGGTACATAACGAACAAGAACAAACTGAATGGCAGAAGCATCCTCGCCCATTCCCTCATCTCAAATACGCAACTCACTCGCTAGCGCCCAGAAGCGACTCTTACAAAACCTCACTTGAGTGACCCTTGCGTCACCAAGGATACCAACAGATCATGATTAGAGTAGGGCATCGAAGCCCTACCTACCTAACGATTGGCCTCCACCATATCCCCTCACAGCCAACCCTGACCGACCAGCTTCCTACTCCGACCTTCATACTACATCAGGAACTAGTCCCACTCATCCAGAAATATCACAATAGACTGACTCAAACAGACTCCCTCAGACAGACCTTCCCAGACAGACTGCCACAAACAGACTCCTCTCTCCGCGCTCGGAACACTTCTTATAAAGCCCAACGTTAGTTAGTTTCCCTCTCCATTACAATTTGTGAAATGACATCTACCCTACATTTAAGAATCAACACGGTACTTTGTATTTTGTAGTCAATTGACGACCCATACTAATGACCCGGAGGCGACAAGTATATACTATATACATACTATACTATATAACCTAAACGAATTTCAAGGTCAAACCATAAAATATTTTGTTGGAGTCGATCTACGAGAAGAATGTTTTTCCCATGGACAGTTATATGGTTGGTCTCTATAGAGCAAGACATGCCAAAAACCAATACATCTTGATGAACACTAATTGGAATATATGATTTTATTCAGTGGGACAAAAACAAGGGCTGGTAAAGAATATAGGTTTTCTATGGAGTAACATAAAGTTTCTTGAAGGTTCTATAGTTTGTGTGTGCCACCTTTCGGCAAGTTGTATATTAATTTTTTTGGATAGTTTCTCCTAAGAGGCAAAATAGAGAAGGAAAGTTTGCAATTTGTCCAATTTACGTGAAACTTAGCTAATACTTTTGGTTAATACTCTTCAACAAATTATTTCAGCATCATCATTAGCAGCCGATAGACGTCCACTGCTGAACAAAGGCCTCCCCCTTAGAAGGGAGGGGTTGCCGTAATCCCCACGCTTGGCAGGCGGCTTGGGGATCGCAGTATAGGTGGAAGATAAATCCAAAAGAAAGACGCTGCTGCCCGTCTTCCTGTTCCCACTAAATCGCCTCTTACGACACCCAACGAGAGGAGATGGGGGGGGGGGGTGCTATTCTAACCCGGCACCCCACGGGTGCCACAAATTATTTACAACGCGTTATTTAAAATTCAATTTATAAGGCTGTTAAAAGAAATCCAAAAATGTTGTAGTTATGGCAAAATTGCTAGGGGAAATTTTATTCTACGAAAATCTACTGTAGGTAAGGTAAGGTATTATTCTTTAAACATACTAAACATAACATTTTGCCACCCGTGCGAAGCCGGGGCGGGCCGCTAGTAATATATTTGTCTACCCACAGTTAACAAGTGAAACACAACAACCTGACACGAATTCTTTTACTGCGAATGTCGTTTATCCCATGTTTCATAATATTTAGGTCACCTTGGATATATCCTCAGGATATATCTAATAATCTCCGACGATCATATCACTATCCAAAGCTACATGCCGACGTTATTTTGCGAGACATCTCACTTATTATACTCGTACAACTGTTATAATAATATGGTGTATATTTCTTTGCAAAGGACATTGATTGATTGATTGCTTATCTTTAAGTATACGTAAAATAATAATAGGTAAGCAGTATTGTGGTTCGATAAGTTAAGGAATCGACGGATATTCAATGAGACTTTCTCTTAATTAAATAAGTTGTATAGGTATATTATACTTTTTACGAATATTCATTTATTGCGTTCTATAGCGTGTAATTAATTAGGGGGTAAGTAGACATAAATGGGTCACTGTGAACCCTGCAGCGCGACCGCCGCGCTGCAGCCGCGCTACTGTCGCGCTGCAGCCACGCTTCAAATTTGAAGTCTTACGGCCGCACTCACAAACGCCTATTAACTTTAATTGTAATTAAGTCACTTTTTAAAATCTATTTCTTTTGAGTGTCGGAGTCACTTATGATTATTTTTGATTGTTGAATACGAGATAATTGATATCTCTACTTACTGTCTGCGTAGTAATTATAAATTGTCTTCTAATGTCGAAAAAATTTAAAAACATGGATTATTGATCATTAACTATAATTGACGTTTGTAGGTTCGGCAGTTGGTCATTTACTTATTTATCACGCCAAATTTTATTTTAAGGATAATATAGTAAATACATATTAATATTATTAGGTAATTTTGTATTGGATTATTATTTGAATCGGACTTTACTAGCATTTCGGGAAAGGAAAGTGAACATGATGGTTATAATGGTAACGTAAATAATCATCCATTATCACTGAAAGATTATGCGTGCACACTGAATGCGTACTCGTAGACGTGCGCGTGCACGTGCACGTGGACCTACCATTAATATAATATTGTAATGCATGGAACTTTATGAGGCATGTGCACGTCTACGCATTTGGTGTGCCGTGCCCTTGAAACTGCTTTTTATATGTTTTTTTTCTTTTTAAGTAAGTATATTAACTTTTAATTTCTTAGCAATTCTATATATGAATGTTTTGAAGTTGAATTGGAAACTGACTGATCTCTAGCATCGTAGCATGATTTGCGGTGCGAGAGTATCTCGATTACAAGACTTACCTTCGTTTTTAGGGTTCCATACCTAAAAGGTAAAAAAGGAACTCTTATGGTCTGACTTCGTTTGTCTGTCCGTCTGTCCGTCTGTCTGTCTGTCTGTCTGTCACACCTATACAGGCTGTAGTTTTGCATTTTTGCCATATTTCTAGACCTAACAGTTAAGGATTATGTTAATTGATTAAAAATAGATTAATAATTCAGTGGCTAGTATCTAAAAGATAATTAATGATTCATGATTAACGTTCAACCAGAATAAGAGCTCTTGAGTGCTCAGAATAGGTCCCAAGGTTGGCAATTCCGCGCGTACTCTTGTTTACCTACTTTGCGCGTTTATTTTATAGTGACGGTTGCACACGGGATTTCTTTTCATACCAAAAACATAAAAAATATTTCATAATTTTAAGTCTATCATTTAATGATTGATTTATGTTCTTTAAAAGGTATATATCAACCTTCGTAAATATGGCAAGAATGCAGAACCACATCCTGTATATTTCAGGAACCACTGATGCTATCGATTTGAAACTTGGAATAGTTTTAGATCTTACTTACTCAACCTCACCGCAAACGAAAAATATATATTTTACCTTTTAGTTTTTTTTTAATGGAAGTCGAAATAGGTCATCAAAATTTCAAAGTGAATCGAGTGGGGTATCACGTGAAAGGGCTTCATTTGTACATCTCAAAACAGATTTTTATTTTGGTTTATGTCACGTAGTTTTTGGCTGATATTAAAAAATGACAAAAAAATACACCCCCCCCCCCCATCCCCTTATCTCCGATGTTTGTGGAGGGAAAAATCTGAAATAATTCTAGGTAATACATATTTATCTATATGTATTTTACAGGTAAAATAAAATGATCTTTCTAAATAATACAGTTTTTTAATAATCCTAAAAAAACTTAACAAACAAACTTAGTTTTGCAGTTTTTTTTTTTTGGTATCTGAGGTGTTACATGTATAGTAAAATTACTTTAATACGTCCAAAAATGGTATGGAACTCTCGGTGCGCGAGTCCGACTCGCACTTGACCGGTATTTTTTTATTATTAGGCATGCCCGAATACTACTTGTATTATTTACGAATTGGATTGAGAACCTACTCTGAAGTTGGTAAAAAATTTAATATCTCATAAATAAATGTATATTTTGATATATTTTTTGAACGCCGACGATCGCCAGCATACACCGCGTCCCATAAGTTGTTCCACAAATATTTGAGTGACCCGGGATACGGGCTACCCGGCTAGTTTGGGCTCGTGTGGTCCATGGCGCGCTGGTCCACAACTTATTTTAACTTCATCATGTTTTTTTCTATCCTTTTTAAGACCTTGGCTGCGGCAAGTAAAATCATACACCTTTATCTGGTGCAGTGGCGGGTCGAAATTCGCCCCCTACGATATTTCCGCTAGTGCGTGGCAGGTCTTTTTCGACCCACCAGCACTAGGGTAGATTAAAATACTATAACTTTGTGAAAACATGATGTAAACAATTTTTTTTATACTGTTAGAATAACCTTGAATCCAACTTCCTTAGGTTCGAGCGCCCCGGAATCTACCAAACATGAAATTACAAGTTCAAATATACACACATCAAAAGTGTCTAGGGATCAACATATATTTTTGCAATAACTTTTCTCCTGATTGATATTAATTAAAATTTTCTTTAAGGATTCATCAAATAAAGTGTTTTCGTTTGTCACAGTAACGATAAACCAAGTCACCTTTGCATTAATAAAGAAATTTGCCATTTTCCTAATAAAGGGATTTTTGACATTTGAACCACTAACACAAAAGTTCGAAAAAAAGACTGAAATAACAGTTTTCTTTAAAATTTTATTGGGTAACTTAAACAATTAATAATCCGTGTTTCTACCGCGAACACTAACAACACAATAACATCGGTTTGGCATACTCAAAATGAGTTCATCCAAATCACGCTGTGGAATGGCCGCCCATGTTCGTTGCAACAACAAAAAAAGGTCTTCTTGCGACTGGATACCCTCCATATTCGGCAGAGCTCTTCTCTGTAGCATATCCCATGCATGCTCAATCGGGTTCAAGTCTGGCGACTGAGCAGGCCAGGGCAGGACATTGATGTTAGCTGCGGCGAGAGTCTGTCTTACAACTCTTGCGGTGTGCGGTCGTGCATTATCATGCATTAACTGAAATAAGGGACCGATTTGCACTTGTAGAGGAACGATGACGTCTGATACAATCGTCTCAGCATAAATTTGAGCGTTGAGGTTGCCTCTGATCCAAATCAACTCAGTTCTTCCGCCGATCCAAATACCCGCCCATACCATGATGGTTCCACCACTATAAGGATGGACTTCCTGGCAGGATTTTAATCGCTGTTGGCGTCCAGGGGTTCTCCAGTGTCGTATACGTCTTGTATCCGGTCTCATACCAAAACGAGACTCATCAGAAAAGCACACGAAACGCCATTGTTCTTCTGCCCAATTTCTGTGTTCAAGAGCCCATTGATATCGAATCCTACGATTGTGCATTGCTATAGGTGGTACCCGTAGCGGTCTTCGGGAATGAAGGTTCACTTCATGCAAGCGGTTTCTGACTGTTTGGTCGCTAATTAAGTTCCCTGAAGAGTGATGAAGCCTCACGGCTAACATCATGGCAGTTATTGTTGGAGCTCTTCGAGTTAAGATTTGAATATATCGGTCTTGTCTCCGTGTGGTGCAGCGATACCGTCCTCCATGGCGCTCAGCCACGGTACCAGTGCTTCGGTAACGTGTCCAAAGTCGACTGATAACACTCTGACTTGTATTCAGAGCTAAAGCCACAGTACGTTGCCGGGAACCAGCTTCTATCATTCCCACGGCTCTGAGCATTTCTTCCCTGCTTAAATGACGTCGCCGCTCCATAATAACGTTGGTTTTAATCAGTAGTAGGGAAACAGTAGCACTAATAATGTCTTCAATGCGTTGTATGTTTTTATAGGGAAAATATTGACAGCTGATTTTCATCTTTTACTCGAATTTGATTCACAGTTCCTGATTCAAATTATGAAATGCACCAAAAAGGATCCATATAAATTTATAAAATCATAAATTTATTACAAAGCCACATCTCAATCTCAAGAAATCCGCTTAAAAATGCTTGATCCCTAGACACTTTTGATGTGTGTATATATTTTCCAGTCGAACTCTTACAAACACCTGAGATAATGGTTTCGCACAAGCAAGAGGGCCTTAGTTTTCTTCGACCGTACCGGCTGAAGTATCGCGGCGGCAGGCCGATATGGGCCTGTTACGCACTGAAGGTGTCGTGTATGTAACAGGAAATTAATTTTGTTGGTTGTTTATTTTAGGTAAACGACAATAGTTCAATCATTTTGTATTAGTATTGCTACTTAATAGCAATTTGAAGAAACCTAGTTACTATATTACTTTAAAATGAGAACTAACATTTAAACTTCATCATTTATTGATGAAGTAGATATACTTGTACCAAACCAACTCAGATTTTACACATTAATCTTATTGGTGTTTAGTAGTACATGTTAGGAAACTCAATCATTCAGTACCGCGACTGGTCCCTCTCAAATATTTGCCACCTCTCAAATATTTGAGCACTGGGCTAGTTTGGGTAACAACGGGTTTGACCTCGTTACTGTGCGATTGATACGGGCCCTTGATGAATTTGCGTAGGCCTAGTGACGTCACACCGCATTAGCCCGCCCAACTTCTGGGAACAATTATTGGAGTTGAAATAGTTCAGTTTGAGTTCAGAAATTTCACAGTTGTGAATTGGAGGTGGATTAGAAGTTTCTAAATTTGAATAAATTATGTTCTGACCCTAACAGCTCAGGAGACACGTTTTGCCACTCTATTGTGACGATCATGATCAAACGAGTCACGTATCCATTGTCTTATTCGTTATGCAAGGATTCTTTTTTTCATACGTCATTATTAGACGATACATAAAAAAAACTTCGAAAAAATAGAAAAATAAATTCTTCATCAGCATCTGAATGACGTCCACTGCTGAACAAAGGGGGAGGCCCTTAGGCAACCCCTCTCGGTTGCCATAGTCTCTACGCATGGCATGCGTCTTAGGTATTGCAGTATACAAGTGGTAGGTAATCCGATAGAAAGACGCTGCTGCCCGTCTTCATGTTTACTCTTACTGGCCGATACCTACCGGGAGGAGATGGGTGGGTGCTATTATTACCCCGATACCCCACTTACGGGCAAAATAATTACTACAACATTATGATATTTATTATGTAAGGTACTATACTATATTTTTAATTAGATCTTGGATGCTGTCCTTAAAACTCTAATGAACCCCTCTAACACTCGTAGGTTGGTAGGTAGGGAGGTTGTATACGTCTCGAATTTACACAAATATCACCACCTGTCATGTTGGTGTACGACAGATGAAGTGTTTCCATTACCGCAGGCACGCGGTACGTGCGTTCCAGCGGCTTGATGACTTACTCATACATTCTGAACACAGCGTCGGTGCAAACATCTACAGTTATACGCACAGTACTCTGATATTAATTATTGTCCCTTATTTCGTATAACAAAGGTTGCCGTGCTGGTGAACGTCCTACAAGAAAAAGCTATAAGCTCGTATCTACGTAAACACTGTCGTGCGGACAGATAACGCTGCAATTGCATCTATACATTGAATTGCGAGGCTAATATTCATAAGAACTGAAGTAAAGTTATTTTATGACATAAATATATATCTACTAACATAATTTGAACACAGTTTAGGGGAATCGATGATAAAGTTACATTGCTTTAACCGCGACCTCCGGTTTTTAAGCAACCAGTTTCCCACAGCACCATGGGTAGTAGAAAACTAAATCAAGAAATGTATTTCGTACAAGTAAAAGTATAGAACTATAAGGTTTTGCGTAATAGCCCTATTTGCCAACAATCCCTTAGCACCGGCTGAGTTCCGGGCCCTTCGCGAAGCACCGCGGCCGGAGTATACTCGTCATTCAATATTCCCTTCTGAATTATTCATGCATTACCGACATGCGATTAGGATGTAAGTCAGATTTTATTTTCCTCTTGAAGAACGGATTACACTTGCAAATATTTTGATCATAGTGGGTACACGATGTGGTATACAGCTATTGTTATGGGATTGTGGAAAATGTTGCTAAAATATTTTTTACGGGCTAGTGTTTATTTCTATGTATATATTTTCGTTTGTTTATGTAGTAGAGCTTGATAGCTCTACTACATAAACAAACTCTGATGAGTATAATATTTTCCTAATGTTTGTGAAATGAATGAGTGAATGATGATGATGATGATAGACTGTAACATAAAAAAAGAGGGGATGCGGCTGCGGATCTCACTACGTAGCAGTCTACGCAGTAGCAGTCTACGCTGTAGCTGTCTACGCTGTAGCAGTCTACGCTGTAGCAGTCTACGCTGTAGCAGTCTACGCTGTAGCAGTCTACGTTCTAGCAGTCTACGCTGTAGCAGTCTACGTCGTAGCTCAAAAATGCACCTTCATAGCACTGCTGTTTTATTTCATTTTAGGCATGTTAAAGTAACAAATTATTATAAATCTTACAAATATAAATACATTATATAACATGTTCCTAATTAATGGAAATCTAAGTAAGACTTGTTCTTTAGGTTCCTGTGATATAACCGCTGCGATTTTAATGAAAGAACTGTTGGATGCAACAAGGAACAAATCTGCACTACAACTGTAAATATGTTATTTTTTTTATTTAGGGATTTTTGAATAGATTACATACGAACCCCATGATGTCATTTATTTTAATAACTAATAAAAATAATGTAGTTTTCTATGCATATTCGGTACACACTTATCTATTTTCACTTAATACCGGCGCGTTCGGCTTTGCTTTGACATTCGGTTAATTAAAACATGCCTAATGTTCAGTGGAAGACTATCTGTTTTTAAATATTTCATAGTGAAATGAAAATTGATTGTTATTGAAGTTGGTTTTACTTTTTTTATATCCGAGTTATCGAAAAGAAAGAAAATACGTTTATATGTCACACACATGATATTGTAGGATGAAACAACATTTTACATGGGTTCAAAATGGATACACGTGGTCAACCACGTGAAACATGGCCATTACGCAGCTGAAAGCTACGTTGAGCCACCAGCCGCAACGCAGTGCTGGTTTTCAGTGGCAGCAAGCAATATAGTAACTCAATGGTGACAGTATAAGTGACCACACATACGCTTAATGTCCTTATGTACTTACTTAAAAACTGGTCATATCAAGTCCTTTATTTGGACCATGAAAACCGCAATATTTAACTATTTTGATACTTATAACCGACAGCGAGGTATTTTTTTTAAATCTAGACGTAGTTATTTGGAATTCGCCAGTAGTAAGACTTGGTTCAAATTATGCGACACGATTGTTTCATGCATGCGCAACGAAAGTTGTCATTGAGGTGTATTCAATTCCTTTATTTTCTATGGTAGAAAGTATATTTTGATAGTTTATCCAAATAGCACCCCTTTACTCACCCCCAGTATTTGTGGTGAGCGTCGCCGGTATGTGCAAGGTACATCATTAGTGCGACACTTTAATTAAGCGGCTGTGCTCTTCAACATCCTAGTCATCATCTAGATACTACATTTCAGAAATGTTATTTTGGTTTTAATACGAATCTCGTGACATTTTATATTTTCAGTAAATAAATATTTACACAGATAGGTAATTGCATGAGCTACAAACGTAATACACCTTGATGTGCCTTCGACTCGGCCCCAAAACACCAGAAACTCTGTGTCTGGTGGCGGCGGTGGACCTCGTAAAAAGTAATCGCGTACCGCTCACTGGTGGTACCACATTTACAAAACTATACCAACACGATCGAGAAGATGGCTGGGTATGACCACCAGCTTCAGCCGTGTTCGGAACCAAAGCCACGATTGGAACCAGTTCCGTACAAGTCAATTAAAAGCCTCGGACAGAATCAGTTCCGAAACTCCGGTTCTATAAACGGCCGAAGCGACCAGCTTCGGATTCTGTGATTCTGTGAGAATAAATTCAATTCAAAACCAAGCAAAACACTGAAAAGCCTCAAAAAACTATGAACTCTGTGTAAATCAGACCAACGATTATAAAAAAAAATACCTGAGAGTTCTTCTCATTCCTTCTGTCAACACGAGTGTTGAAAAAAAAAGCATTCGAAACAAAGACGGGAAAGTTTAAATAAACTGGTACATAATCAGTAGAAATAGGTTTATTTTAATTCACACAGCTTTTTTATATCATACAAAATTATTGTACGTAGTGGCTACTCTTAACGAGAAGTACAAGAAACACTATTCCAACATGCCTTCAGTGAGATAACATAAAAAGCTGTCGCCGTGATCGCGAGGGCCGCGGGGACACTCCTCGTGGCTCATGCAATATTCATGCGGAGCCGCGTCACGTAAACACACGCATGATTATTTTATTGTGACCTCATGTTCTTATTGGTCCGAATGGGAATAGGGCTCCCGGGCCCTGGCGTGTGTTTTGGAAATTGGTATAATGTCGGCGCACATATACGTGAGGTAGGAAAATGCTAGCATTACTCGTTTATTGTTATTGTCTTGTTTTGTATTTAGGAAACTGTTTTGTTTTAAATAATGAATATTATATTATAGGATTGATTGAATAAATATCATCTAGAATGTAGTTTGAAAGAAATAAGCAAAGAACCAGACAGACAGATGCGGATAACGACTTTGTTTCATATGTACATTTCGAGATGAGCAAAACAGGGAAGTAGATGGGCTAGGGGCAGGCAATAAATGTAGTTAAGGATATACAGGGTGTAAGGGACATCGTACCGAAAAAAAAATTATAAGACGTCAAATAATGTCCATTACAACATTACAGCAACCATTTATATGGTAAATGACAAATGACTAACTTGTTAATTTTCGAGCATGTAATGAATACATATATGCGGAATAATATTTATTTTACAAATTACATTGCTAATTTTCTAAAATAATAATAGTTAATTGCCTATTAATTAATTGCCTATGCACTGTTTTTGTGCATAAAGAATAAATAAGTAAATAATTTAAAAACAAACCATTATAATTAATTTATTGTTTTTAAATTAAAATCAGGCTTTATTATTACATCAATAATGATGTTATACTATTTTTATTTAAAAAAGTTATTTGATTTTGGAAATTCATGAAAAAACCGATGAAAAATTTCAACACTAGGATGTTCAGAATCATGTACTGGATCCCTGGTATCGGTTTTCGGTACGATGTCCCTTAAACCCGTTATATAAGGGCTAAGGATTAATAAAATAATATTTCGATAAAAATCGCTTGGCAGGTCTTGCTGCATACTAAAGCAAAGTTATTTTGTTGCGGTTACAAAAAGATTTTATTACAAAAATATGTGAATTAAAGTTTTACAAGCCAGCAAACAAAATAACTTAATTAACTATGTGTTAATTAAACCATAGGGAATGTTTAACTGGCAGTGTTGATTGCTATCGCGCTGTTTACATGTAATTTGCCGCTACCCGTACAAACGGGCTTTGTAATATAACGAGTTTGATAATTAACGTTAATCGACGCAGTTTCAGTAGATAAGTAGGTACGTTGTTTATGCACTCATAGGACATTAAGTGAATAGTGGTGTATAACTCATGTTGTGGCAACGCTTAGTTTTTGTCCCAAAACGCGCGTCCCCAACCCTGTGAGATTTATAGCGTTACCAGTGGATTTTATGTACACTATCGTTTTAAAGGCGATGGTTATTAATGGCGTGAACCAGCGTCCAAACCCGACTTCCATTCAAACAGTATTTTTTCTTACATTCACCGACATTTTTTATCCGAACCAAAAATCGCTTTTCATTTATCTTATTCACAAACCCGAGGATTCTATTAAAAAGATTTTCGTATTCAAAAATGCTAAAGGAATTGAATCCAAGCGTGCGCAGTCGTATCAAGGTGATTAATTAAAGATTCTGTCTTCAAAGTGAATGTTTTGTTTAAAATTATCATTAGAATTAAAAGAGATTATTTCATGAAAACTTTGGACACAATTACTGAATGGATCTCGCAGTATTTGGCGCTGAAATAAAAATAATCTTGGGTAGAAAGTTAAACTTTCTAATTCAGTACGTACTTGAATGTTAATAATCACAAAAATTACACTGTATGTTGTAATTTTTTTCTTGATTTGAACATTTAATCAACTTTAACACCAGTCTTACAGACTTAATGATTAGGTTTTTTAAAAAATAAAAAGGATGAAGCTCGAGTTGAAAAATATTGCGAGTTACCCAATCGAAACCCGTTACTCCTCGGTCCACATAAGTTGCTAAAAGCCATTAATCCCGTGATTGAGGACTTTGACAAAGGTCTAGCCCACTCATGTAACAACCCTTTTTTATCCATCTTAAATCGGGACACTTTCGAGCTAAGTATTACAAGCTCACTTGAACATATTACCAAGACTTACAAAAATAAAATCTTTTTAAAAAAAATTGAACCGACTTCAATATCACTGAAAAGTATAAAATAATTTAAATATTATTGAAGTTGGTGTTAGCTTACCGGCTGTGTATATTTGGCAACAACTTCAATAATATTTAAATTATTTTGTACTTTTCAGTGATATTGAAGTCGGTTCAATTTTTTTTAAAAAAGATTTAATTTTAAACTTTTTAGTCATATTTTCATATATAAAGATTGAACCATCGAAAACCGTAAAATTATCTAGGTAGGTTATGATCACATTATCGTCTACATAGTTTTACATAATTTATGTTTCTTCAGAAAAAAATATCCGGTCGTAATGAAATTTGCATGGAATCATCATAGTAGTTTACTCTCTCGAATAAAAAAAGAATCATCGAAATCGGTTCATAATTGTCAGAGCAATGTAATGGAGAACATCAGTTTTATGGTTTTTACCAGATAAATTCCTCCACATCGTTCATGGTCCTCCAGGAAGTTCTTATCCGGTTGTAATAAAATTCATACAGATTCAATACAGTGGTTTCTTCTTTCGAATAACCCTTTGACCATTTTTGTCCTTAAAAAGCGACATAACGTCATCTATATAGGCTTTCCTGCAGCTCTCAGTGCGCAGTCACCATTCTTGTTTTTTCAGGAACTACTTATTACTAAGCAATATTTTTTTTATGGGACCCAATCAATGGATTGAAGAATGGATGGAAGAAAGATTTTTTCAAATCGGTTCATAATTGCCAGAGTTATGCGCGAACATACATAAAATATATATATATATATATAGACGAATTGAGAACCTCCTCTTTTTTTGAAGTCGGTTAATAAAAAAATGAGAAAATCGAAAAACCAAGTAACGTAAACGAACAAGATTTGAAAGCCAAGAAACAAAATATTATATTATTTTAAATATTAACAATAAATCCTTAAAAAGTGAACTAGACAAATTAGTTTACTTAATACGAGTACATAATGTATAACCTGTTTACCGAAGTCTAGCGAGGACGCAATTTAGCGACCCTACTTTATACAGTTTCCTGACCTTCGTAATTGTTCGGAAACTAAATAAGGTCAAACAAAGTTTAGCCGCTGCTGTACATGTACTAAGGTTACAAGTTTTGTAATATGCCGCTAAATATCAAATAGCACACACTATGTACAATTATAGCTATAAATGGCTAAATATTGATAAAGTTGAACTACACACATCAAAAGTGTCTAGGGATCAAGCATTTTTAAGCGGATTTCTTGAGATTGAGATGTGGCTTTGTAATAAATTTATGATTTTATAAATTTATATGGATCCTTTTTGGTGCATTTCATAATTTGAATCAGGAACTGTGAATCAAATTCGAGTAAAAGATGAAAATCAGCTGTCAATATTTTCCCTATAAAAACATACAACGCATTGAAGACATTATTAGTGCTACTGTTTCCCTACTACTGATTAAAACCAACGTTACTATGGAGCGGCGACGTCATTTAAGCAGGGAAGAAATGCTCAGAGCCGTGGGAATGATAGAAGCTGGTTCCCGGCAACGTACTGTGGCTTTAGCTCTGAATACAAGTCAGAGTGTTATCAGTCGACTTTGGACACGTTACCGAAGCACTGGTACCGTGGCTGAGCGCCATGGAGGACGGTATCGCTACACCACACGGAGACAAGACCGATATATTCAAATCTTAACTCGAAGAGCTCCAACAATAACTGCCATGATGTTAGCCGTGAGGCTTCATCACTCTTCAGGGAACTTAATTAGCGACCAAACAGTCAGAAACCGCTTGCATGAAGTGAACCTTCATTCCCGAAGACCGCTACGGGTACCACCTATAGCAATGCACAATCGTAGGATTCGATATCAATGGGCTCTTGAACACAGAAATTGGGCAGAAGAACAATGGCGTTTCGTGTGCTTTTCTGATGAGTCTCGTTTTGGTATGAGACCGGATACAAGACGTATACGACACTGGAGAACCCCTGGACGCCAACAGCGATTAAAATCCTGCCAGGAAGTCCATCCTTATAGTGGTGGAACCATCATGGGCGGCCATTCCACAGCGTGATTTGGATGAACTCATTTTGAGTATGCCAAACCGATGTTCTTGTGTTGTTAGTGTTCGCGGTAGAAACACGGATTATTAATTGTTTAAGTTACCCAATAAAATTTTAAAGAAAACTGTTATTTCAGTCTTTTTTTCGAACTTTTGTGTTAGTGGTTCAAATGTCAAAAATCCCTTTATTAGGAAAATGGCAAATTTCTTTATTAATGCAAAGGTGACTTGGTTTATCGTTACTGTGACAAACGAAAACACTTTATTTGATGAATCCTTAAAGAAAATTTTAATTAATATCAATCAGAAGAAAAGTTATTGCAAAAATATATGTTGATCCCTAGACACTTTTGATGTGTGTATAAAGTATTTACGTATAAATTTACTACCATGTATTTTATTTTAAGTATTTAGTGTTGCGTCATCTTATCATTGGGTTCGTACACTTAGATCCCCGGCTTGGATCCACTTGATGGCTATGAACTTACAGCGTCATTTATTTAGATGATATCTGTGCTGCCAAACCGTAAACTTTAAAATACGGATATGGAAATATTAGGCATTCACATAATCCACATGATATGATCTACATTACTCTTGTATACGTGTACAAATACAACATTGGATAAAAAAAACACAAATAGATCTTATAGCTATTCAGTTTTTAAATTATCAAGCTAGAATTCTACAAGCTAGAAAACAATTATAAGTATAGGTAGATTTTATATAATTTGCCATAGGGAGTGAGAAACTGGTTTCTTTAGGGTTTATTAATACTCATACGCATCTGCACAAGTCATGTTTATGACCTCAAACCGATCTTTGTATACACTGATGATTGGCTATACATTGAACATATTGTTATGATCGTCAACAGGAGTGCTCTATCAAACGGGACGCTGTGGCTGGGCGCGTTCTCGGCGGCGCAGTACCGCAGCGACGTGCACGCGGCGGTGTACCGGTGCCGCGCCGCAAGCGTCGCTGGGACCATACTGTCGCGAGACATGCGTCTTGAAGCTGGTGAGGGACCTTTTGCAGTACTAATAAAATGCGTGGGGTATCCGGGTAAGAATAGCACCCACCCATCTTATCCCGTTGGGCCCGTTGGGTGTGTAAGAGGCAAATAAGGTATAACAAGAAGACGGGCAGCAGCGTCTTTCAATTAGTTTACCTACCACCTGTATTGCGATCCCCAAGCCTACTGCCAAGCGTGGCGCTATGGCAACCCCTCCCTTCTAAGGGGGAGGCCTTTGTTCAGCAGTGGACGTCTTTGGGCTGCTAATAATGATGATGATGTTTTACATTACATTGCAGACGACGAGTTTGCTGATTTACTATTAATTAAAAAGGTCTGAATTTCTGCAGCAATCTCATTCGTAGAGGTCGACCTATATTAGATTTAGGCCCTTTCTTTGTTTTACATATAATAAAGTATATAAATGAAATGTCCAAAAAGAGTACCGAGGAAATCGTGTCTCAGCATTATGTTGAGTGACTCCTTTTTCGTTGAGTGCGACAGCATGCGCGCTATCCGTGTATGTTATGTATGTTATACCTACCTTATGCATATGCAGTGCTTCACGACATTAATTTATTTAATTTACAAATATGTAGTGATATTTTAAGCTGTTTATTTATACTACTTAGTCGTACACTCCTGGCGGAGTGGTCGTGGTCATGGACTGTCTGTCATATTGGTCACGGCTTTTACGAGACTTCTCCATGTCTCCCTATTCGTGGCACTGCGTGTACATTTAGTAAGGGAACACTTTGTTGATGATCTTATGAGGTCTGTCCATCTTGTGGGTGATCGGCCGCGAGAACGTTGACCCTCTAGTCTTCCTTGTATAATAAGTCGTTCCAAAGAGCTTTCATTGCGGATGATATGTCCAAACATCTTAAGCACTCGCAGTTGCACAATCGACGACAGCCTTTGTTGGATGCGAAGCTCTTTTAGGACCGACGCATTGGTGCGGTGGGCAGTCCATTTAATTCTCAGCAAGCGCCTCCAGCACCACATCTCAAGAGCGTCAATCTTTTTACGATATATTATATACAGGTTAAAAAAAGAAAATATATCCAGCATTGGATAGTTATTTTGTAAAACATTTAATATTATTAAACTTGCTGAGCTTTAACATTCTCTCAACACTAAAAAGCGAACAACATATTATTTATCTCTCTATAAAAAACACCAAAGGGAATTTTAAAATATTCTGTGCTTCGTCGGCTATCGCAGGCTAGGTCTAATTTTTGTCTGTTGACCGTCGACGTGACGTCACAGTCAATCCAGTATTCCATTAGAGGCCGATTTTCTGCCAATAAGCACTTAAGCAAGTTTAAGTGGCGCGTCATTGTAATTATATTTCTATTTTGCTGTGTAAACGGCTATTAAATTAAGTCGTATTTTTTAAGTTAATTACCTAAACTTTGCCCATAATTTATTGTTAGAAACAATTTATCACTTGAATAAAAATTTGGTCGATTATTTTTGTGTAATTCTAAAAAGTTACTTAGGGCTTATAAAAACTTGCTTTGCATGCGCAATGGATCCGATTGGGTCGAAGTGCGTTCCGGTGGTTACCGGGCCTTACTTACAGCAATAGAGTAGGGCTTATAAGAAAGAATTGCGATATAGCCACAATATTTCATACAATGTTACCTAATTCAGCCGTGAGAACACAACAATTCGCCAAAGCATTATCGAATCAACGCAATTCAATTTATATAACATTTGATTACGTCCACTAAACATTTCAAATAAGTGTTATTTCTCCATCGCTTGTATAAAAAAACAAGCTACAAGCGTGACCTGTGTTTTTATATTCAATCTAGCTTCCATAGGGACCGGTCGTCTGAGTGGAATGTGAAATGGCGATTGGGAAAAATGAAAATTGACTCGTGTTCACAAGAATGTGGACCTATTTCATCCGACAAACAGTTAAGTTTTATCGCCCTGAATAAGTTCCGCGTTCCGACAACTGGGTGAAAAGGTATTTAGGGATACGAGCACCGTGCGACCTGATATTTTCAAGTGAAATTATTGACAAAATTGTCATTGCAATTTGGTCATTGTGCATAAATTATACTTTCAGTAGTGGCCCGCCATTAAGGCATGAAGTGATTTTGCTTTTTACTTTAATATGGTCAAAACTTTAGGGTAGGGCCCACCACCTCTAAAGCAGTATTAATATAATATTACTATGACGCAAGGTAGTTACGTCAATATACGTAGTTTATAGTTCTGCCACTTTCTATTGAAAAAGTAACATTGGAGGATGAGGTCCCACAATCTTACATTTTTGGTCAATCCGTATAATATTTAGCCCTTGGAAGAAAAATAATACGCCTATATCTGTCTGTGTGATTATTTATCTGTCTGACGGATGATACGATATTTCTTGATTTAAGATAACAATAAAGGGCGTTCATTCCACCACACGTGTTTGCTCTTGACCTACCGTATTGACACGCTTAAATTCGGGGATCAATCTCGCCGCCAACGGAATGCAAATACAATTCTTTATGGAAGAGGTCTTGAGGGCCGCCGTAAACCTCCGAGATTGAGGTCTGCGCCCCTCAATATCCCCTCTTTGTGCAAGGCGCGAAAAAGGTCCGTTAATGGAATCAGGCTCGCGAAATACGGACGACGCTTTGGGTAGGACCAATTTTCTTTAGGATTTTTCCATGTTTAGGTGTTGGGGAATTAAGTGGAGATCAGGGGGTTTTCGTCGATTTTCTTCTACGTTAAAACCTGTAGGATTACGATAAGACCAATCGTTGTATTGGATTTTGATTAAATTCTAAAAAAACAAGTTGTCGTTTTAGTATTTATACAGTTGAATATTTACTCGATATAATAAATACCCTTCGACTACTCATCTCTTCTCGTAGGAGGTGACGCAGTGACTTTTCCTGGGGATTATGGCAACCCCTCCCTCCTCCCTTCTGTTTGTTTTTATTTAATACTTGCTTATTTAAATAAAATATTTGAGTTATAATTTAAAGTGGTCAGATATTATATCGTAAATGGACTTCTTACATATTTGACTTGTATTCTTCAGACACGTGAACCTATTGGTTCCTACATAGTCAGCTTTCCTCTAGCCGTTATTATTGAATATCCCCCCTTATAGCTAGTATCGGGCGATTGGCCACTCGACCGTACCGCAAGGACTCTTTAAGGGTATTTTCAAGCCAGTATATGTAAAGCACTTTCATCTTGCTGAGTAGGTTGAGATACGCAGAAATAACTACGAAGCCACCTTTCCGTGGAAATCATATACTTACTTGTTATGCATTTATTGTTATGCATAACAGCTGGACTTGGCGATGCCAAATATTACAGATTTACTTCCACGTCACCAATACACGCAACGAGAGAGTCGTAGGTTGGAACGCAAGAGCGATGTATATAGGTGTGTTATTTAGAAAGGCTGTTCCTTCCGTCATATCATTTTGCGATGGCTGATCAATAACTTTTTGGTCGTGGCGTTATTATTCCACCCCAGCACCCAGCCTGGCAGTAACAATGTGATTTCTACTTTGTGTGTGCCATTATGTGTGAGAACCTAGAGAAGTGAAGAGTTTATTCGAAAGGATCGTCATTTACGGAATAGGAATTAACGCAGAAAGAACAAAATAAGGTTTTGCATATGCATTTTTCATGTGCCTTCAGTCAACATAGTAAAATTATTATGTCTAACAATTTTAAATGTTTGGACTCGTATAGTATAAAGTGGAAACTGCACATATAATGATAATGAATTATATTAGTAGGATGTCTTCGTAAACAGACCTATGTACATACCTACGTCTATAATCGTTCCTTTGCCGTCAGCGTTTGCGAACGCTCGCAGCACTTATCGGTACTCAACGCTTGTATCAGACGATTTGCCACTCGGCCGTATCTCGAGGGCCGCTGCGGAGGTCTTTTTGCGCGGTCGCGGAACAATGGCCAGCGACACAATAGCGGCGCGATACGAGCCGGTGCGCGGTGTGAGCTCGCCTTTATGGCGGATATCGGAGATTCAACATTTATATTTTGTGCTCAGGACGTTTATGCGGAGTTGGGACTTTGGAGCTTTACAACTATTCTGATACCTACCGAGATCCGATGATAGTGGAGTAGGTACTGTAGTTAGTGAAAGTAAAATAATGTCTAGACAGATGCAAAGAAGTCCCGTCTCTCTGTATTCAACAAGATTCCTATTCAAGAGTGACTTCAATTCAAGTGTGATTTCATCATTTTCTTTCTAACTTCGAAAGACCAAACCCACCCCACCACCATCACGCACGTCGATTACCCACCTTACAATAAATATCCCATCAGACTGGACAATGTGCTTGTTTCGTACTCATATAAAACACATGAGGCAAAGGAATATAATAAAGTAGGGCCAATTTAATAGATCACATTTGACACTTCATTAAAGTTTGACAAAGTAACCTTGTAACGGTGGGCATTAAATATTATTACTTTTTCGAAGAACTGCACAATTGCTTAACTTTTTTCAATTACGATTACATATTTATTGTAAACTAGCTGACCCACGCAGCTCCGCCCGCGCTGTGTTTACGTTAACTAAACTTTCAATAATATACATTCGCATAGAATACAAAACCTCCTTTTTTAAAGTCGGTTAAAAACTTGGACCCACTTTGTACTTCCCTCCAAAGCACGGAGACGTTTAGTTCCAATGGCGTTAAACGGTCACCCATCTATATAATGACCTTACCTAACGTTGCTTAACCTGATCGATTTCCAAACATTGTTAACAACTGTCTATGAGTGTTCCCTTACAAATATTTATTATAATTATACTGAAAAATTGTTAAAATGAGCGGAGCAAGCGTATAACCAAGTACACATTTTGACTTTAGTCCCCTCTCCCAAGGGAACCGTGCCGAATGTCGGGATAAAAAGTATCCTATGTCCTACATATGAGTATTAACTCAAATCATGCCAAGTTTCGTTTCAATCCATCCAGTAGTTTTGGCGTGATGCTCAGCCGAGATACAGACAGACAGACAGACAAAAATAATAAAAAAAAAAAAATTGGTTTTAGTATCATTTATAGAATCCCCTCCAAACATAATTTTCAAAATATCTTCAATGTACAGAATTGGACCTGTTACAGTTTTATTATAAGTATAGAAATGACAAAAGAAACAGACAATACAAAGAAACTGAGAGATAAATGATCTATTAAATTGGCCCTACATTAGTTTGCTTGCGTCGGTATAGTATCCGATTTTAATCCGTGACTGACTTCATGGCTTTAGGGAGTGAATACATTTTTAAAAACTTTAGCGTCACCGCTTTCCATCCGAGTACATGCTAGTGCACTCTATAGGTACTGAGCAAATAAATACATCTATACTTATAATAAAACTGTAGCAGGTCCAATTCTGTACATTGAAGATATTTTGAAAATTATATTTGGAGGGCATTCTATAACCGATACTGAGGCCGAAAATGTAATTATTTTAATTTTTGTCTGTCTGTCTGTCTGTCTGTATCACAGCTGAGCATCACGCCGAAACTACTGAATGGATTCAAATGAAACTTGGCATGATTTGAGATCTTACTACGAGGTAGGACATAGGATACTTTTTATCCCGTAATCTAGCACGGTTCTTTTGGGAGAGGGGATTAAAGTCAAAACGGGTACTTGGTTATACGCTTGGTCCGATTTTATCAATTTTTCTATAAAATATAATAAATATTAGTAAGGGAACACTCATAGAGAGTTGTTATCAAGGTTTTGTAATCGATCGGGTTAAGCAACGTTAGGTAAGGTCATTAAATAGATGGGTGACCGTTTTTAACCGACTATAAAAAATGAGGTTATGTATTCGATGCGAATGTCTGTTATTCAAAGTTTAGTTAACGTAAAAATTGCGCAGGCGGAGCTGCGTGGGTCAGCTAGTTACTAATATTTTCATTGAGAAGGTTTATTGACATTCTTGAAATACTTCAAAAGTCAATTGTAAATCAAAACTTTCCGGGAATTTCGCGAGTCGATCGACGAAATTACACAAAACATAATCCCTCTCTTTATAACGGGACTAAACAAATGAAGTTGAGCGTTTTCCAAAAGTGCTTGAGTTAGAGTGGAATTAACGGCCCTACAGGCTGTTGAGTAAAAAGGGCTTTTGTTCTGTGAGGGAGGGTAGTGCTTTACAGACTTTACAACTGAGATACGAGAATTCTATATACCTGTGTCATACGTATATACAAGAGTAATATATGTATCTACTTACAACGGTTAGTGTTTTGCTACTGTTTCAACTATAATCCGATTATTAGGTGTCTACCCGGCGCGGGCGCGGGCGGCGTTAGACGTGGATTTTATATTATTACTATCTGCTCTACTTCATTTGATGTCATTTATTTGAAAAAATAAATTGTTTCTTTCTGTACAGCTCCACTGAGTTATATAAATATTTAGCAATTGATACTTTTCTTTATTAAAATAATTCTAAATTCAATGAAGACCGGAATTTTCCATAGAGAGGAGGATTTCTTCGATGTAGTAGTAATACTGTCGCACTGTGTAGCTGTGACGCTGTGTGCTCTTGCAAGACGTAGATTGAGTCATCTGCCCATCCTACACCAGATGTTGGTGCAATCATGGCGTACCTTAAGGAATTCTTCGATAAGTCAGCAACAGAGTAAGGGCTAGAGCAGACACAGTGGATCTAGCTCGGTCGAAGTGTGTTCCGGTGGTTACCGGGCCCAATTAATTACCACCAACAACAGAATATCCGTACTACGTATACCTGGGGCATACTACCAACCTCTGTAAGAGAGAGGGTTCTCAAATTTTAGACAACTGACAAGGATACTTTACCAAACTGTATTTGCAATTTAACCTGCAGCAATGTTTTTTGATATTTTCGATGTATAAGAATCTGCGCCATAATTAAAATCATATCACCAAAACATTCAGTTAAAAGTAATGAGGTGTCAAGCTCCCATCCCCCGCGGGCGTCCCCTGGAAATGAAATCTGCGGTGAGTCCGTCATGAATAATAAACAGAATGGACGGTGATTTCCCCCGCCGACGATGGTGGCCGAAACAAAAATGTTGCTTAACTCCGGTATTAGTCCGCAAAACGATGACCGAGGGGCAGACCAAGAATTATTGTCAGTGTCAGGAGCGTGGGGCCAATAGACCTCACCCAAGACCAAGTAATAGCCTTCTATACGAGTAGGTAGGTATAGAGAAATACATACCTACATTATTTACTGTTAGTAAACTTAAATGCAAACTTCTAGCCGTAGCTATACAGTGAGTAATAACAAACTGGTTTTTATTACATGAGTCACATGTTCCACAAGTTAAATTAGTTTTTAGAGGAGCTCCTGAATACTTTTTGAAATTACTTACAAGTAGTCCCTGAATACTTTTTGAAATTACTTGTAAGTAATTTCAAAAAGTATTCAGGAGCTCCTTCGCCATTCATATGTATTTAAAATACATATAAATATGTTTACATGTTTTACTTAACATGTTCATACCAACTGAGGCTATGCGTCAAGGCAAGAGTGAGGCTCCTCTTCATTGAAGTGTTATGTATCAATCGCATTGTACTATTTATGCTAACAAAATGCACGATTAATAACCTAAATTTAAAAACTGATGACTGATATGTGCCTCTATAATAGAAAAAGTATTCACTTTTATCTTTGTGCACCTCAAAAGCGTAATTAACTTGACCTAATTCTCCTTAGTCAAGTTAACAAAGAATTGTATCCACAAGGAACTGCGAAAGCGAACTGTTAATCCTTCCCCACTGAAGCCAACTTAAATAAACACTGAAGCGCCTGTGAATGGAAAAGAACAAAGTCTAAATGGAAATTTTCTTTAATCGCCTGCTGACGATTCCCAGGCGATAAAATTTAATACCCTATTTCGAGGTTAGAAAAGGCTTACATTGTTTTATTAGTTTGGTAGTAAAACTAATGTGCCTTCATAATCAACTACAGTAATGTCTACCGTAGTTGAAACTATATAAAATATTTAGACAAAACGTTCTTTCGAATGTTTTTTCTTTAGTTTAACCCAGTGACAAGGAAGTCAAGATGTTCCCCTGATGGTAAGCGACACACCTTCCTATAGAACTGCATCGAACTGCCTATTGTTGTGAAGTCTCTTGTGTCATGTCAATAAGCTGCCCCTAAATGTTATAGTATAGATTAAAAAAATTAAATTGTATCTAAAGCACATCCAACACTGTGGCTGTTTGTTTATTTGTAAATTAAAAACGTGTTTCCGATAGCTTTCGAAGGATTTGCTTCAGTCGATTAATTTTATAAAAGAGGAGTAGCCAAATATTTTTGAATTATTCTATAATATTTGTTCCTGAGTGGGAAGTAAAACAATTGTAGCTGAAAGAAATTGGATCTTAAGTGGGAGAGAAAATAACGGCGTCCTTGTTTGTTTGTTTTTTATTTTTAGTTATTTAAGGTGAATTGTTTCTATAACAATTACATTATACTGAAACACCTTAGGATAATAGAAAGCTAGTCTGCTATAATTTTTTTCTTATCTTATCCTACTGTTTCAGCCCGTTGCCAATAAGTCTGTGTATCTTTACACCTCACCGATATTTCTGCGTACCATGCGTCGTCACACACTGCACTTACTTTTGTTTCCCGTATCGTCTTGTACATATATGTACATATATGTACATATTATATCCGTCTTATACATATTATGTAGCCCTGGTTGGCTGCTAAAATTTGCTTCTACACTTACATCCAGTTCCCATCAACCATTTTTTGGCGAGTTCACCTCTCAAGCATAAAAACATCCTATATTTCATTTCGTTCATTTATCTGTACCTAACTCGTGGGGTGTCCGGGTAAGAATAGCACCCTCCCATCTCCTCCCGTTGGGTGTCTGTAAGAGGCGACTAAGGGAAAACAAGAAGACGGGCAGCAGCGTCTTTCTATTGGATTATCTACCATCTATACTGCGATCCCCAAGACGCCTGCCATGCGTGGGGATTATGGCAACACCTACCTTCTGAGGAGGAGGCCTTTGTTCAGCAGTGAACGACTTCAGCTGATGATGACGCTTACTAAGAAATTCCTTTAACGTGCTATGTAGTTGGGTTGCCGACGTATCTGTTACTTAATTACTTTCCTGACCGACAGCTTGAAACAAAATTGTACCTACTTAATAATAACAATTTAATTTATAAAAAAATGTTTTAACGCTCGACCTACAAACTTTGTTCTGCCTTCAGTCAAGTTTAAAAAACTCAAGTGAATAAGTGTGATTAGAATGCAAAGTGGAGTTTTTGCAACATTACCCCGGGGAAGCTAATTACTCGGAAACTTGCCGCCGAGCCGCGGCAACAGATGCCGCTTACTGCCGGTCGCCGGCGGTGACCCAATGGCAGGGAACAAAGACCGATAATATAATATGCGTATTTATATATTGTACCTTATATAATCTTATCACGCACATTACCCATAAATAGTAGGCAAAACTCTGTAGGATGCAAACTCTGTAGTTGCAAGTCACGCCCATTACTTAGTATAAAATAGATCTATGAAAGTAAAGTCTCTATCAAAGTATTTCTCTTTGTGAAATGTTTGCTTTTTAACCGACTTGTGCTTTACCTCTCTAAACGTAGATCATTGTATTCAACTAGGAAGCAACATTTTTTGATGTGATTATATCAATAGTAGATTACTAATCCTTCATCACAGAACAATGAGGCAGACGTGGAGTTTGATCGATGCACGCAGTGACCAGTAACCTAATTCGGTGGACACGGGCCGCGTTTAATTAATGACGTCACTGGATGTCATGTCATCATTACTGGACAGCGGGGGGAAGAGGGGGTGGGTGTTGTAATGAATGACAACATGATGTATGAACGCTGCCTATCTGCGGTATTTGGGGTGTCATTATGAGGTGATATATAAAAGTTCGTTTGCTTTTACGGAGAGAAAAAATATTGAAGGGCACTGTAGTTGGTGAAATTACCAGACACAAGAGACTTAATATCTAATGTCTTTAGGGTCGGCAACGTGCTAGTGATTATTCTGGTATCGCTAGCGTCCATAGGCCGCGGTGACTGCTTACCACCAGGTGGGCTGAATGCTTGGTTGCGATCTTGGTGGTTAAAAGAAAGTATAACTTCTCTGATCTCTTCTATGGTGATAAGGTCTTTCAGCTCAACCTTAAATTGGTAGAAATAGAACTCTTGCCTCATCCCTACATTGAGGTTTGGACATGTGTGATCAACAACCTATGGTTTCAGTAATGGACGAGTCCTGGGATGTGCGCGTGCAGTCCTCGCACAGCGTGGCCGGGGGAGCAGCGCTGCTCACGTGCACAGTGCCGCCCTCTGTCAAGAGCCACGTCACTGTGACGCAGTGGTTCAAAGATGGCGGCGTGCTAGCAACACTCTCTGCTGAAGCCGGTAAGTGGAAGCTAGTATCTGCAATTTCCTTTATACTACTAGGGTGGCAAGAAAGTATGGTAAGCAGTCACCAGAGCCTATGGACGCAAGCAACACCAGAAGAATCACAAGCGCGTTGCCGACCCTAAAGACATTAGAAATAAAGTCTATTGTGTCCGGAAATTTCACCAGCTACAGTGCCCCTGTCACCGGAACACAACAATGTTTACACACTGCTGCTGGGCGGCAGAATATATCGACACAGCGGTAGAACCTACCAGGACGGTCCCTTAATAAGTTACAAAACTAACTGTACCTAAACTTAACCTACATACCTACACACTTGTAAAATTAATGAACATACAATATGTTTTCAATATCAATCCTTTGAACTAAATACATCGTTTATTTTTTGATCATAAAGTGGCGGTAAAAAAATCCCCAAAACGGAAAGTCTTCAAAAAATCTTTACCATGGTTACTCTATTAAAACAATGTGAAATATTTTAAAATTAAATAATTCAAGTACAAATTAATAGAAACTTAAACCCAATACTAACAAACGAACTGAAAACGTGTTATGTGCCTATCGAAAGAAGAACTGATCGAAAATATGGTGCATAATGCACAGGGATCATCGGTAGGTAATTATTGAACAAAATCGCACTTACGAGTGATATTCGGTATTAAATACTGGATACAACATATTTTTGCAACCAAGTACTGCACATTTTATCACCATTTTTATGATTTTAATTCACTTTATCGGGAAATTATGGTATTTAAACACACATTTTCTCACAAGGGACCTATCACGTAAGTAATATGCCCGAATCCCTCTTAAAATTGTTAGTAAATTCAATAAACAGCGTGTTTGTTATTGAACATAATAACAGCTCCCCGTTGAATTGATCGTCTGGAAACTTTCCAACTTCCTTAGAATCGAAATTAATTTCTTGGAGGGGCGACATGGCCGATTATTGGTTTGGAAGGCGAAAATTAAGAATTTTTCCGAGTGTACAGAGCTGTCGACGACAGGAACAAGGGAGTGCTTTATGAGTTCCAAGATCTCGATTAAAAGCGGAAAATTCGATTAATTTTCATTTTAGGAAGTTTGAGGTCTTTTTCTTTTATTAAAGCGTGTAATAAATTTTGAAAAATAAGATGGTTTAGCTGGTTTTGACATAATTTTCTTAATTTATTTCTGATGTATATCCCAAGATAAAAAATATATAATATACGTTATGCTTTAAATACCAATTTAATTGGCGTTGATTATCTTTAGATTTTTATTATATTCGCAATTTGTTAATAATGTTACTAATTTTATGAAACATTCTCTTTCCTTTGTATTAGGTATCTCCTTCCTATAATTTTTTTTTTTTTTTTTTTTATTTATTCAAACAAAAATCCACAGCTCTTAGAATAAAAAAATACAATTTGTAGACTACTTGTAAATACAGCCAATAAAAGGATTTTCTTTATATTTAATAACAATTTTACTTTATAGTACGAAACGCTGAGCAAAATTTGAGTGGGTGTCTGACGCATTTTAAAATATAAAAATAGAAATATAAAAATGTAGTGTTGCTTATTATAAACTCAAACTCAAACTCAAAAATCTTTATTTCAAATAGGCTTAACGCTAGCACTTTTGAATGGTCATTTTTTAAAAGCTACCACCGGATCACAACGCGGCCACAACTGAGAAGATCCGGCAAGAAACTCAGCGGGCTTGTCATTTTTATATATATATTATGTATATATATGTTATAAAGATATACATATATATGTTATTTATATATAATGATATCATAATATTTACTAAAATTAGATATATCTGATAGGTATTTATTTCAAATATAATTTAATATCTACTCATCAAATATTTCTTTGTCGTATTTTTAAATGATAGCTTACTTCCATGAAATAAATCTAACGAAGGAAAGTTTTTGTTATAGGATCTTATGAGGCGGATAGCTACAGAGTTTTGGGCATAATTAGTACATGATCTTGGTATCGCGAATAATGAAGTATGTCGAGTTCGAGTTCTGGGAACGTTAAAACACAATATCTTATTAACAAGTTCAGGACAGTCAACATTGTTATTACAAAGATCTCTTAAGTACATCACCTCAAGAAAAGAACGCCTATCTTCAAGTGACATAAACTTATGAAATTTACAGCTTTCCATGTAGTCCGCAAATGTATTTCTATTCCTATAACTTAAATGTTTTAGAAATTTTACTTGAATTTTTTCAATTTCCTGCTTGTACGTTATATAATGCGGATTCCAAACTATGCTACAGTACTCCAATATAGTTCTGACATATGAAAAATATAAAACTTTAATACATTCAACATCTGAAAAAGGTACGGACACACGGAGAATGAAGCCTAAATTTTTGATAGCCTTATTAGTAATATAATTAATATGGTTTGAGAAAGACAGTTCGGAATCTATCAAAATACCCAGATCTTTTATGCTTGTACTTCTATTTATATTTATTCCATTAAATGTGTACGTATAGTTTATAGGATTTTTCTTACGAGTATAACTAATAATTTGACACTTAGATACATTGAGATTTATTTTATTTATTCTAAAGTACGTACTCAGGTGTTCAAGATCAACCTGCAGATGATTGCAGTCCCTTACATTATTAATTTTCAAGTAAATTTTTGTGTCATCTGCATATATTAAAAATTTAGCATAGTCTATGTAACTACCAATATCATAAATGTAGACTAAGTACAGCAGAGGGCCTAAAATTGATCCTTGGGGAACTCCGGATGGGATATTTATATAATCAGAACGGTATCCCCCAAGTACAACTGCTTGCGATCTATTACAAAGATAGGAATTCACCCATCTTAACAAGGTGCCATGTATACCAAGGTCTTGTAGCTTACGCAAAAGTATATCGTGATCTACCCGATCAAATGCTTTTTCAAAATCTATATAGATTGCATCCACCTGCCCTCCATTGTCAATATCTCGCAAAACATCTGAAGTAAAAACAGCTAAATTTGAAGATGTGGAACGACCTTTCACAAAACCATGTTGTTGGCTAGGAATAAAAGAAACTACAGCTGAGTACATATATTTGTGAACAATCTTTTCAAGAACTTTACTAAGAATATTTAGCATTGATATTGGTCTATAATTTTCAATCGCAGTCTTTTGCCCTTTTTTGAAAACAGGAACTATATGTGCTGTTTTCCAGACCTTTGGGAGACATCCCAATCTGAGGCACTTATTAAATATTAGTGCGATTGGAATAGCTAATGAATTCGCGCATTTAACGAAAAATATGGATGGAATATTATCTTATATATATATATAATATTAGAACACGTGTTATACCTACTACTATATCCAATAGTTAGTATTAAGAATAGTAATGTTATGTGAAGAGAGCCTATTGTTGTACTTGTAGAAGATTTAGTTCATCGGCAGCAGCCGAATAACATCCACTGCTGAACAAAGCCCCTCCCCCCCCTTAGAAGGCAGGAGCTGCCATAATACCCACGCTTCACAGACGTATTGTGGATCGCAGTATAGGTGGTAGGTACTCCAATAGAAAGACGCTGCTGCCCGTCTTCTTGTTTTTCCTTAGTCGCCTCTAAATGATAACCATCGGAAGGAGATGGGAGTGTGCTATTTTTACCCGGAGACCCCTCGCTTGGGGCTAAAAGGGGTCAGAAAATTTGGTTACATCTATACTTATAATAAAACTGTAACAGGTCCAATTCTGTACATTGAAGATATTTTGAAAATTATATTTGGAGGGCATTCTATAACCGATACTGAGGCTGAAAATATATTTTTTAAAATTTTTGTCTGTCTGTCTGTCTGTATCACGGCTGCGCATCACGCCGAAACTACTGAATAGATTCAAATGAAACTTGGCATGATTTGAGATCTTACTACGAGGTAGGACATAGGATACTTTTTATCCCGTAATCTAGCACGGTTCTTTTGGGAGAGGAGATTAAAGTCACTTGGTTATACGCTTGGTCCGATTTTATCACTTTTTCTTTATAATATAATAAATATTAGTAAGGGAACACTCATAGAGAGTTGTTATCAAGGTTTT
Source organism: Furcula furcula (assembly GCA_911728495.1). Classification (NCBI taxonomy): domain Eukaryota; kingdom Metazoa; phylum Arthropoda; class Insecta; order Lepidoptera; family Notodontidae; genus Furcula; species Furcula furcula. The sequence continues at coordinate 29,069,557 of OU452244.1, forward strand.
GTAATCGATCGGGTTAAGCAACGTTAGGTAAGGTCATTAAATAGATGGGTGACCGTTTAACGCCATTTGAACTAAACGGGTCCGTGCTTCGGAGAGCAAGTAAAAAGTGGGTCCCAGTTTTTAACCGACTATAAAAAAGGAGGTTATGTATTCGATGCGAATGTCTGTTATTAAAAGTTTAGTTAACGTAAAAATAGCGCAGGCGGAACTGCGTGGGTCAGCTAGTTTAACATAATACTGATCAACGATCGCGACATCGACGTGCCATCGTGCAGGAATCGCTCATTATCATCATCATCATTAGCAGCCGATAGAGGTCCACTGCTGAACAAAGGCCTCCCCCTTAGAAGGGAGGGGTTGCCTTAAATCCCACACTTGGCAGGCGGCTTGGGGATCGCAGTATAGGTGGAAGATACATCCAAAAGAAAGACGCTGCTGCCCGTCTTCCTGTTCTCGCTTAGTCGTCTCTTACGACACCCAACGAGCGGAGATGGGGGGATGCAATTCTAACCCGGCATCCCACGGGTAAATAACGGGTACAAGTGGGATACTTTTTAACGACAAGATAATAATTATGGATGATTTTGTTATAATTTTGACATACTGTAAAAACCTTAGCTTACCATGTTAAACTTGGTCTACGAGAGAGCTATTATAGGGTCTTTATTAGTAAAAATATCACCAATTACGATACTACTGACTTGATACTACTACCTGTATTACTTTTAATACGCACAAATTGAAATAATGTCTGCATCACTTAATCTAATAATGAAATGAAGATCAAATTGAATGGGGAAGTTGGCTCAATCGTCGGTGCGCTTTGCAACGAGAATGGAACTCGCCGTAAAAGTTTAGAATCGCTAATGCAAGTTTAATATCCGTCTTTCAAAAAATACCACGATGAAGATTAGATAGAATTTTGTCTCCTAAATTGATAACAATTCTGATACAAGTAAACAGATCTCTCTGATCTTATCATCGATTGCGTATACATGGTAAAACTCTAGTGCCAGGATGCAAGACAAATTGAATGATGAACGAAGGGAATTTTTCGTAAGTCGGATTTAAAGTTAGTAGTTGCTCTCAAGTCGTAAGCTGGCAGTTTTGCCGGCGTTCATGTAGATTACCCGCGATGCTGGATTAAATACTTGCTAACCGTTCGCTGCTAGTTCGTGAAACTTGAGTTATATCTTACAGCTATATTGTTGCTACTTTCTCTTGGGAAGCGATTGAAAAGTTAATACAAAGAAAAACTTTTTAAGATTTGAATTATTTTCAATAATCTACGCGAATACAACGATTGATTTAAAAAAAACAACAACAAAAGCTACTGCTCGATCGAAATCGTCTCTGACCATAATGACATGATTACAAATTAATTAGGTAGTGTATTAGCAAAACAAACAATGGGTCCCTATGTAAAATATTGAAAACTTCTCAGCTATTCATTACCATAAACAACCTATTAAGTACCTTTCTAAAAAGACTACTAGTCAACTGCAAGAAAGTACTTTTAAAATGTATTATATTTAAGGTTTGATCTTAACGAAGTCTTATCAGTTTGGAGCAGACGTTCCGCCACATTACCTGGTGCCCCATCGTGCCGCGGCCGGCTCCAACTACGAGTATATACATTCAGTTAATGGCTTCGACATTCACTTTTATGGTTATTTAAATGACGAACGGTTTTTATGGACGATATAAAACGAGATAAGATAGACTTTATAAAGAGGATCAGTTAATTTCTCTTCAAGAATCATTTCACTTTGAAAGTAAAAATATCATTTTTTGTGTTTGTATTTTTTTTCCACAGGATTTTGAAAACTCTTACGAGGAAGCTGAAGCCATCCTAGAAATAATTATTTAATAACTTGTGTATGACTGCAATGCACCAACTATGCACCTACTGAGCTGTCTATTGTAATAATAATTATTGCTTACTGAATCTTAAACTGTTTTTTTTTAATATTTACTTGTTTTACCCCCGAAGTGGCCCAATCACAAGTATTTTATAACTTACTGGGACCACCTTAATTTGTATGCAACGTTTGAGATACAGTACTTCAAAACATTTTTATTATTTGTATTTTTTCTACAAAAATAGTTGAACTTGAACTTTGTCGTAATGTTGTCACCTACAAAATAATTTCAATGTCATTATAAATTTGATCTCAATCGTTAACAGTGAAATACATATTTGAATTCATCATCACCAGCCGGAAGTCATCCACTGCTGAACATAGGCCTCCCCCTTCGAACGCCACAGTGAACGACAATTGGCTATTTGCATCCACCGGTTACCTGCGACGCGAACAATGTCGTCGGTCCACCTAGTGGGAGGCCTACCTACGCTGCGTCTTCCAGTTCGTGATCGCCCTTCGAGAACCTTTCTTCCCCAACGGTTATCGGTTCTCCTAGCGATGTGACCTGCCCATTGCCACTTCAACATGCAGATTTTAAGAGCTATGTGGGTGGTTTTTTTCTTCGGCGAATCTCCTCATTACTGATTCTGACGCGCGAAGAAACTCCGAGCGTAGCTCTATCCATAGCGTGCTGTGTGACTCTAAAAGGTCAACAGTTAAGAACCACGTCTCAGTACAATATATCACATTTGAATACTCAGGATATTAAATATACGAATCAGAAAATGTTGTAGTAACTCAATTACAAGTTACTTATTTTCTGGAATATACGGCATGTTCATAAATTAGATTTAAACTAAATTAAATCTTTCTTTTTAATATTCAGGAGCAATTTTCTTGTTCTCTGTGCTTTCTTTTTGTTTTTGCTAAATTAAAAACCTTCATAGAAATCAACTGTATATTTTGTTGACGGTACATAAAATAATATTAGTGCGTTGTACTGAAAAACAGAGACACATCGATATATTACGAGTATAGCTTTTAATAAGTAATATTGGAGATTATTCTGTTGTACAATACTAGGAAATATACCTACTAATGATAATAAGTTGTTGTAGCCTCGTTAGCGCAGCGGGAAACCGCTTGCTTTGCACGCCGGAGTTCGCTGGTTCGAATCCTACGGGAGCAACATCTTTAGTTGTTCCTTACAGGCTAGGACGATGCAGGTCGATCACCAGATTTTCTGGAAAGTAAGATGATCCATGCGTCGGATGAGCATGTAAAAGGTCAGTCCTGCTCCTGACCTCTCCCCGGTCGTGTCGGTCTTCCGTCCCATCGGGTTGTGAGATTAAGGGAAAAGAGAGTGCATTTGTGTCTACTCGCGCACTTCTACACTATATCTACGCGGTTGATATTATAATATGAAGGCTGATGAAGAATTTTGGAAAAATGACGAAAATAGACATAATTTTTTTCTTTTTTTTTTGCGGGTAGGCGCTACGTATTGACGTATTTGTGCTAAGCTCTTACTTATTTCCGTATTTATTTAATAATTACTGTGTTTTTAATCACATCCAATGTTTTAAACGTTTACCAAGTTCACCTACTTCACTGATCCTATAAACTATCTACACACCACTAAGTTAACCCTGTGTACAACATCAGTATGGACGGCCCTATGGAGAATAGTCTGAACGACCTTGAGAAGCTCTTCAGCTCCCGCTTCAAGGATTATGATGCTAGGCTAGAGCATGTAGCTTCAGCTGCATCAGCATCAGGTTCCACGCTCACTGAGATTGCTGCTTTATCTCGTGAGTATAATGATTTCAAATCCGTTGTTTGGCAAGCACTTAACAAGTTGAAGGCACATATGGAGCTGGTTTCACTTGGATTAGACCGTCACGAAACTGTTATGAGAAGGAAAGTTCTTTTACTTCATGGCGTTCTAGAAGCAGCAAATGAGAAACGTCGGGATACTCTGATTAACATTTTTTCTTCTAAAATGAAGCTGCCTGACATCACTAGCCATCATATTGATGCATGTCACCGTCTCGGGACTGCCAAGGGCAAAATTAGACCTCTCCTTGTTCGCTTCCACTCCATGGAACATCGAGATTTGGTGTGGGATAATAAAACATCCCTGAAAGGTACGGCGATAACAGTATCTGAATTTTTGACCAGATACAGGCACCAACTATTTTTAGCTGCGCGTAAGCATTTCGGTATCAAGTACTGCTGGTCAAGTGAAGGCAAAATCATCATCTTAACCCCTCATAAAACGCGTACGAAGATAGAAACTGTAATGGAACTTGAGGCATTAATTTAGAAGTTCCCATCCACCCCCGTCTGCGCCGAAGATAGCGTTCGCCCTGAAGCACCGGTAAAGAGTGATTCAAAAGTGTCAGCGAGGGCTCCACGGAAGATTCGGCGCTGATGTTCTATAATTCATAGTCTAAGTATTCTGTATATTTTTCATTTAATCGGTCAACCCTGTTCATCATTGTTAACAATACCTATTCGGTACACTATACTTTTTCTTAATTAATGCACTTTATTGTTTATTTACCTGTTTTTTATCAAACTCATACTTAGATTTGCCATGTTCCTAAAGATATTTACATATTTCTGTAATGTATTTCTCACATCATCACATCAAAAGTAGGTAATTGTCATTGTATTGTATCTGTCAAGTGTCAGCTGCACAGCTGTCAATCAATAGCTATTATATTTTTTTTTATTTTTTTTTATTTTATGGCTTGGTACCAAGAGGTTTAAGCCAATGTCAATAGCTATTCTGCACAGACGTATTACGGATGCTACAATTCTGCACTTTTTTTTCCATTCAATATTAAACTAATAACGACAAGACAATGTAAAGTTAGTTGTAAGTAATCAATAGTTTTTTTTTTTCCATTATCAGCTATATGTGAGTGTGTGTACCGTGTGTACCATGCAAGAACCCAGTGCTTACTGTGTACCGATTTAAGTTTATAGTTTTTCTTGATGTTGTGATTGCTTTTCTCTTTTTCTTTTTTGTGCAACTTTGAATTTAGTCTATCGGTAGTTTGTATTAATTTTTCTCTCTTCCACTTTTCAACTACCCAGTGCTGGTGAACGGTTTATTATTATACTCGCATTTCATTGCATTTAGCATTTAGAATATAGTTTATATACATATTATTATTATTTTTGTATTATTATTATACGCATATTTATTTTTATATTATATTTTTTTTTATTCAGACAGATATCATATTATTATACTTATGTTCAGTGATATTGTTCTAGATGGCGATGATAGTTTTGTCTCCTGCTCTTCTACTTCTAACAGCTACGTCAGTTTTGATGATAGTGAGACTTCCACACCTCTGACTCTGCATGACCAACTCTCTTCTCTTTTGACTGTTTACCCTAATAACCTTAACATTGCGCACGTTAATGCACAGAGTGTTCCTGGTCATTACTCCGACTTTTTGGCGTCCTTTGACAGTAATAATCTTGATGCTCTCTTAATCTCTGAATCCTTCTTAAAACCCTCTCTCCCTTCTGCTCACTTTGTGCTGCCTGGCTTTGTGTTAGTTCGTAATGATCGCACTGGTAAAGGTGGTGGCGGAGTTGCCATTTATATCAGATCACATATTCCTTTTAAAATTGTCAGCGCTTCACCTTCTCCTTACTCTCAATCCGCCGAGCATCTTTTTTTGGAACTATCCTTTCATCATTCTAAGCTCCTTCTTGGTGTTTTCTATAGTCCCAATATGAATATTAACTACTTTGACTCATTTGAGTTGCTCCTAAACAATCTTTGTCCTTCTTACGATCACGTAGTGATAATGGGTGATTTTAACACTTGCCTAATTAAAAATGATTCCCGGTCTAATAAGCTCCAATCTCTTGTGTCGTCTCTGCAATGGGCGATTTAAAGAAAGACTGTTCGATGTGTTAGTTATTTAATACTGTCCTCTCTGATACGATACATTGGCTTATAAACTAATTATGTTATACATCTACGTATACTAAGGTGACGTACTTAGGTAGGGGGACTAGGTACACACTACACCACCCCCCTTAATTTAGTAAATTTAAATACTCATTTTTAAATTTTAATTTTTGTTCTAAACCATTTGATATACCAAAACTGATAAGTAAGTACGTAGTAGCTCTCAATAAAAAAAAATACGCATTTTGTATATAAAGTAAATGTGTTATCATAACATAGTGTTCACAACGATTGATCTATTTGGAAAAAAAAAAGAAAAAAAAAACTTTTATTAAAACGAGAGAATACCGTAGCAGTTGCGCAGGCCACTACTAGTATACCCTAATTTTAATAAATAGCAATCTCAAAGAAACTATATAAACAACTACAAAAAAAAAACTATTATTAAAATCATAACAGAAAAATGTATAAAAATGATAATGGTTAAAAAATATATTCCTAGTAAAATTCAAACTAGAATCTAAAATTAAATAATAAGTAATTAATTTAAAAAAATAGTTTTCTAATAATAAAATCTTAATATTAATATTAATCATATCTAAATTCTAGTGCTAAAAAAATATTAAATTAATCATAGTAATTATAATTCCATGTGCATGCTACATTTAATCTAACTTGAGTCAGCACTAGTTAATAATATATTTTTATCATATTCGTGTATTCAACCTAAGGTTAAAAAAATCCATTTAGTTATTAACTTTGAATATATTCAAGCTTTGAATACATTATCTTTCAGTATCGCTTATCATAATTTATAAATATAACTTTAGTTGCCAGGCTAGGCTCACTTGGCACTTAGCAACTGACACATACTCGTATTATTGATACTCCGCAAGGTACACATTTTTATATTTTAATGGTAGGCCTACCTTTTTTTAACACAATACTTACGCAGGATACAAGGATTATATTATCGTGTATTCACATAAACATTATTATTCATTATTATTAATTCAGGCAGTCCGTTTAACACATCCTAACAACTAATAAACATTCCATGTGTCCAAGTTGTCTTCACGAATGGTGCTCGACCTAGTCATGATCAGCACAACAAGGATTTCGTGCCTGCCTTGTATCCTGGTGTACCTTGCTATAAATACTTTAATATTCGCTCAACAATGCATCCTCAGCTACTGTTGATAACCAATTTTACCTATATTCGCAGTAATCATCACCCATAAAACAATTCATTTTCCTATCACAATTCCTGTCAGAATAAACTCCACTGCTTATAAGAATTCCAAACAAACTCATAGGTGATCAGTCTACTTGTTAGTTGGTTCTTATCCGCGAATGCTGATTATTCGTGACATTCAGATCCTCGATAGCACATTTGCAACTGCATTACCGGGACCTGCTCTATATTTTACTAACAGCTAAACCCTTCTGAAATCTTGCTAAAACTACACATTCTTTTAATTATTATTCTCTATCCAAATAAACATTTCATAATAATAATAATAATTTCATTAACAAGACTAACCAAATAAAAAACACTTATTAAATCAAAAACATTTCTAATAATTTTCTACCAGAATTAAAATAAATCTGTCTGCATTTACGACCATTATTAATTAAACTACTTTTAAAAAACAACAAAAAAATATTTTTTTGTAAGTACGTCATTCAAATAAAATACAATTTTTATATCCTTTCAACCATAGCTCATTGCCATTCTTCAAATACTATACGCGTTGTCTGATCCTATTATTTTTCCATGTACTTATTTAATACAATAATTATTCGATTCTTTCTACTTCCCTTATACAAAAACGCTTCATATTGTCTGTTACCATTCCAGAATAAAAATTACATACGAAAATCAACTGCTGTAAATAATAAAAGTGTAAAGATCTAATTTCATTACGATACAATTAAAGATAGTCTAAACCAATGCATAATGACATCTTGTTGACATGAAACCTGAGACGAAATTACACACCTGTGAGACACTCGCGTTGGTATGCAGAGTCATACCTAATTTGACCGCATGATTTTACAATTACGTCTGTTACTAAGTTAAATTTAGTTTTGTTTAATTTTAATTTACGTTTTTCAATTTTTCAAGCTGCTTTCCATGTCCGGGTCCCTCAGACACCATCTTATCTCCCGGCTCCATACACACATATCCATCGCACCAGCTCCTTGGACACCATGCCATCTCCCTGCAGCAAACTTGACTTCCACAAACTGTCTCCTTTGTTGCCAAATACAATTCTACTGGTTTTTTATTACATCACACAAAATAGTCTAGTTTTGTCTCCCGGCTCCGGCGGTATCCTTTATTCCTTATTGTTATACGAGTAGTATTTTATTATTCTTTATTTCCGTGATATTATTTTTATTTATTTGTTGAATCACTGATAGTCTTATTTAAAAATATCGTGTCTCATGTTTCACATTTAAAAGTTTTTTTTTTCCACCATTATTTGTAAAACTAATAATTGTTTTTTTTTCACGATTTTTATTGTCTTTTTTATATTATAATTAATACAAAACCCGGGGCTCAGCGCTGCCAAGGGGCAGCACTGGCAGGGTCGCCATGCAATGGGCGATTTAAAGAAAGACTGTTCGATGTGTTAGTTATTTAATACTGTCCTCTCTGATACGATACATTGGCTTATAAACTAATTATGTTATACATCTAGGTATACTAAGGTGACGTACTTAGGTAGGGGGACTAGGTACACACTACATCTCTCAATCTTCACACGTTACCGCTTTCTCCTACACATCATGCTCCTAATTGTACACCTTCCCTTCTTGATCTTATGATTGTTTCCTCGCCTTCTTACGTTATTTCCCATGGTCAGCTTTCGGCTCCCTTCTCCTACCATGATTTGGTCTATTTGTCCTATTCCATCAAAATTCCTAAGCGCAAGGCGCAATATCTTCTCCTCCGTAATTTTAAAGATATAAATTTAACATTAGTGCAGCAAGATATTAACGATATAAACTGGTCTAACTTATTTGAGAGTGCTGACATTAATGTAAAGGTTAAACTGTTCTCTGACACAATTATAAGTTTGTATGATCGTCATGCCCCTCTACGCCGAGTCAAAGTAAAACATAATCCAGCACCATGGCTTACTACAGAAATAAAGAAGCTTATGGGTCTAAGGGACAAAGCTAAAAGAAGATATAAGCGCAATCCAACAGAAGCGAACCTGGATATATTCAAAACTTTGCGTAACCGTTGCAATCGTTTGTGTCGAGATGCAAAAAGGTGTCACTTCCAAAATACACTTAAAAATTCTAACTCATCTGATGCTTGGAGATTTTTAAAGTCCGTGGGTATCGGCAAATCACCGCATGTTTCTTGTAGTGGTTTTGATGCTAATAAGTTAAATAAACATTTTGCTCACCCGCCTGTCACTTTAGACCCTATTGTTAGGGCTAATACTTTACTTCACCTCGAGAGCTTACCGCCTGCTCAATGCCCTACTTTCTACCTTGCTCCTATTTCCGAGGAAGAGTGTGAAAAATCTATCCTTTCTATTTCTTCTACGTCTACCGGTCTTGACAATCTGTGCTCAAGAATGATCGTTCCCATTCTTCCCTCATTACTTCCAATTCTGACCCATATCTTTAACAACTCTCTTAACTCTAGCTCCTTTCCCTCATCTTGGAAGCAAGCGCTCATTATTCCTTTGCCCAAAGTTCCCAACCCTACTTCATTCTCTGAGTTCCGACCTATTTCTATACTTCCATACCTATCTAAAGTTCTTGAGCACATTGTTCATAGACAACTCTCTAACCACCTTCTTAGTAACGATATCCTCAGCCCCTTTCAATCCGGGTTTCGTGCAGGTCATAGCACAGTGACTGCCCTTATAAAAGTTTCTGACGATATCAGGTGGGCTGAGGAGAACAAGTCCTTAACTATCCTTGTACTCCTCGACTTTAGCAGCGCTTTTAACTCCGTGGATTTTGACATTCTTCTAGGTGTCCTTAAATCTGCTAATATTTCTCCTTCTGCTATTGCATGGTTCTACTCATATCTTCAGGGACGTTCGCAGTGTGTCCGGCATGAAGAGTCTTTCTCTGATTGGTGTGACCTCAGCGCTGGTGTCCCCCAGGGTGGTGTTCTCTCTCCTTTGCTTTTTTCTATTTTTATTAACTCTGTTACCCAGGTAATTTCTTCCAATTTCCATCTCTATGCAGACGATTTGCAACTTTACTATCATTTCTCTAAAGACGACGCTGTTCAGGCTATCAACGCCATGAACCGTGATCTTGAGTGTGTTAGTCGTTGGGCTAAAGCGTTTGGCCTCACTATCAACCCTAGCAAATCCCAGGCCATGATAATTGGTAGCCGACAGTTACGGAGGGGCATAGCTTTATCAGCCCTTCCTCCTTTGTTACTTAATGGCTCACACATTGCTTTTACAGAAACTACTAAAAATCTCGGTGTTATTTTCGACTCTCATCTTTCCTGGTCATCTCATGTATCGGAAGTTAGCAAAAAGGTCCACTTTTCCTTTCACTCCTTAAAACATCTTCAAAAGTTCCTGCCCTTAGATACTAAAATTACTCTTGCCCAAGCCCTAATTCAACCCATTATCGACTACGCTGATGCCTGTTATTTGGATGCCACAGAGGAGCTCCTAAACAAGCTTGAGCGTTTGCAAAATCTATGTATACGTTTTATATTCGGTCTCAAAAAGTATGATCACGTCTCTCAATTTCGCAAGAAGCTCAAGTGGCTCCCAATTCGCCTTCGCAGGAACACTCGCATACTTTGTCTTCTCTACAACATTTTACATAATCCCAAATCCCCTTCCTATCTACAAGAACGTTTCTCCTTTGCTTATTCACCTGACGTTCTTTGTAGATCCCATCTTCGTACCCTTTTAAAAGTTCCTCAGCATCGCACTGGCTTCTACTCTAACTCTTTCACCGTGCATGCAGTTAGACTGTGGAACTCTTTGCCTCATGATATACGTGGCTGTCAATCTTTATCCATATTTAAGAATCGCGTTAAAGAGCACTATCTTTCCTCTGTTTTGTAGTCTCTGTCTATTTTCCTATAAATACAATGCTTTCATATTTGTTTATATTATTGGTATATATTTAGTTATTTATATATATAATATATATATATATGTATACATAGGTATTTATTTTTATTTAATTATGTATTTATTATATTGACTGTAGCTCTGTTTTATTTTTTTATCTTATTATTTAAATATGTATTTTTATACACACTGCACCCTATCTCTTTCTTTCACCGTTTCTCTCCTGGGCGTGCTGGAAGAGATTTCTATAGAAATAAGCTCTGCCTTTGTACCTGTACTCTCCTAATACTTCTCTAACCATGTTTGTGTGTACATAAATTTATAAATAAATAAATAATCAAAGATTTGCACAGCCCTCTGCTGCGTAGCGACCACATTATTAGTGCATGTATGTCATTAATTACACCCAATTGTGATCCACAACGTGTTGAGTGAATAGACAAAGGAATCAAAAGCACGTATTAATTAAAAGTTCGTTATATTGTTCCGCGTGAGGGCGCGCGGATCGCATGCATTGTCATGCCGCGCGTCGCTCGTGTGTCGTGTGAGCTACGGTAGACAAACGAGGCGATTGAAATAAGTTTACTATTGTTGATTTCGTTTTTGACTTTAGGTATGCAGATGCGGAGACACATTGTTAATGAAATCCTGTTTTTCTTTTGTTTAGCGATATATGTATGTACCTACATGATTTAAAAGTTAAATACTGTAAGTACATTAAATTCTTTACGTTAAATTGTTTATTGTGATAGGTCCCTTGTGAGAGATGACAATCAAGGTATTCCGCCTACCGGAAATGTTTAAACATTACTTTGTCACGGTGTAAAAAGTTCTGTAACTGATAAAAGAACAAGAGACTTAATAACTAGTTTCTCGGGTGAAATTCAATGTAAACTAAAATATTATATGGATCGGCATCACATCAGTTTTGCTAGTCGAAAGATAAACTAACTAACAGTGAGGGTAAAGATCTTAAAAAAATCTCAGGTTTGTCACATTATCGAAAGACATGTTTAGTCTAATTTATGATTGCACACAAATTTCCCGAGTTTAGAATACACCCCATCAGCCCTGACAATATAACTGTTAAATAATTTCAATCCAAAAGCATCTCGAAACCCTTCCATACAAAAGTACAATGGTGGACATATCAGTTAACCGTCGACAATCCATGAAACAAAACGGTCGCCTAGTGGCGTCTAGTGGCGTCTAGTGGCGCCTAGTGGCGTCGCCGTCACTGTGCATTTAGAATTCATTGAAAAACTCCGGTTGAAAGTTATCTGATCGTAAACGGCGATGGCGCCGCGGAGAGCGAGGCGTGGCGAGGCGCTTCACGGGTAAAGTGCTCCGATAGAAAGGGAGCTTTTTGTAACAATTTTGTGATAATCTTGGGAAGAGGGACGATATATTTTAATACTGATTGTTTTTTGTAACAAACAAGATAATGTTCTGTTTATATCGAAAAGTAACAATTTATTTTTTATAATAATAAGAAAATGAAACAGTTAAGCGAACTTTGTAAATAATAAAATAACGTGCACCAACGTTACATCAGTTAGTTTTTTTTTTGTATGAAGTAAGGGAAACAAACAAACTTTCGTGAATTTCATAGCGCATTTGCGTAGCCCGATTTTTGGCAACCAAAAACAAAATATTTGTAAACTAATATGTGAAATCCGATTCAGATTAAAGTTTTATTACTTAAAAAATTAAAAAGAAAGATAGACGTTCCACCGGAACTAATAAAACCAGACACCACTTAATACTTTAAAAGCTTCCATTAATGAAAGAATTTTCCGCTTGACTGTCCAAAAAAACAGCTCATCGGTCAGACGGTAACCCCGTCTTTATAAATGGGTAAGTGCACTCGATCGCAGTTGTCGCCTTATTTCAAAGTCATGAGGTTTTCCTCGACGCTCCCTTCCTCACCTACCCCTTGCCACCCCATTCGTTTATCGCCTTTTAGTCTGAAATATTTCCTGACACTTGTGAGAGTGCGATTGAATGAGAATGTCTAATCCAATAGAAAGCTCGGTGATGGTTGGTTTCCGATTTTGTGCTGGTGCGGTGAATTCAATCATTCGACTCTACGCTACGTACTAGGTAACTTCAGGGCTTCAATGATAACATAATAGAGATTTAAGATCCAAGTTCTAAGAACCTGTAAATCCGTGCTTCAAATATACAAATTCGTATACAAGTACAAGATCACCTTTCTTCAAATTTCTTAATCTTTGTTTCAACCCTGTATGTTTGTTCTTTGCCCCAGGTGGTGGGTATATTGTTGGTGGAAGTCGCAACGACGTCCTGGTGGTACGAGATGCAAGAACCGATGACTCGAGCTCCTATTCGTGCGAAGCTCAACACGTATTGACTGGAGAAAAGAGACGAAGTTCTTCGACCATGATTGTAGTGTCACGTTAGTACCTATTTCTACTAAACCATTTTTATTTCAATGGATTATAAGTTCAAATATCCCGCTCTTATGAAATATATGTACATTTCTGCGTCAACCAACTACACTAATATAATTTGAGTATTATCTTTCTATCTTGTCATTCGTCTATCTTATTTATAAGAAGGACCACGAGGGGCTTCAGAATGTGATTTTATTTGTCTACCAACTTATAATTAATGAATTTTGGCTGACAGATGCAACATCAAGCATGGCACCAAGAATGTTGACCATATCGGAAGATGAGATGGTTCCCCAAGGTGGAGACATCCGCTTAGTTTGTTGCGCTATTGGGAGTCCACCACCAACTTATAGGTATTGCTTATTTTTGTAGATGTTTCAACTTTAAAATCTAATGAATCTATTTAACAAGAGAAACGGCTTATATTTAACAGTAATATACATATTGCTGAAGGTGTTCTAACTTTTATCGGTTATTGAAGACTTTTAAAAATATTATGCTTTTAACAAAATACAGACTGTATCTTGCAGCTGGTTCCGTCACAGCAATGGTCGGCTGAGCCCCGTATCTAACAGCATCAGGATATCGGTGTCGGATCAGGTGCTGATCATCAGGCGCGCTCAGATATCGGACGCCGGCGTGTGGACGTGCAGGGCACACAACCAGTTCGGGGAACAGCGGCGGGACGCCAGGCTGAGAGTTCGATCGCGACTCATAGTGAGCGTTCATCCTCAGTTACAGGTGAGGTTAAAATTACCAGTATACTAACTGACATTGAATGGCCTAGAGGCGAATGGCGTTAATTAGGTTGCGAGTAATTGAGAAGTCACAATGTATATGTGACTAAGGGTAACAAATCGTATCTTTAGAACAATTATGTAATAAACTGCAATTTAAAAGTAACACGTTTTAAAACAGTGTTAAGTTTCTACCGCAGTCAAGTTATAAAAATTGAAATGATTTACATTCCGGGCACAACCGAGGCGAAACACGTCACTGATCGGATCCTGCGGACACACCTCATTGAATATAGACAAAGTCAGGCGTGGTTCCAATGTAAGCGAATGTAAGCGAAAAAAGGTCGTATTTAATGCATTGCCGGATATTGGGATAATCATGTAGTTGAGAAAAAAAAGGAAGAAAGAATAGAACTAAAGACGAAGAATAGAAATACAGTGGAAGTACTAGATAGAAACACAATTACAAAACTAAATTCAAAATAGTGTCTATGTAATTTAAAAAGTCTGTTATAGGTACGTTATGCCTGGTATCGGAATATTTGAAGTAATGCCAATTGTACAATCCTAAAGCACTTATAAAAATACAAATGAAATGAGAATTTTGTTTTCGACATTATTATGGGTACTACAAAAATATTAAAATTCGAGCACAAATTGATACAGAAATAGATTAAACAAAAATAAACAGGAACCAAAAGCTGGTCCGCGGCGTGTAAAACACCTTATAAGAAAATCTACCACAGAATGTTTTTAATAAAGTGGTTGTAAAACATCGACCCTCTGTGTATATTTAAAATTCAATCAGTTCTTTATTGACTTGTATAATAAACTCAGCCACGCAGCGGTTAGATTGAAAGTAAACTAAGGTCTACCTTAAAACGTAACGTAACTTACGTAGTGGATCAATATCATCACCAGCTGGAAGACGTCCTAAACAAAGGCCTCCCCTTAAGGGTTTTGCCATAAGTTACCATTGGAGTTGGTACCAGTCAGACCTTAACTTTTCACATTATGTGCGACACGTAGTTTACGACACCTATGAAAAACAAAGTACATCAAAATAATGACAAAAAAATATCGATAAGGTGCAAGTTGGACTCGCCCACCGAGGGTTCCATACCATCTTTGGACGTATTAAAGTTATTTTACTATTCGTCTAACACCTCACATAGCAAAAAAAAAACAAACCTCAAAATTAAGTTTGTTTGTCGAGGTTTTTTAGGATTACTAAAAAATCTGTACTACTTAGAAATATAATTTTATTTTTCCTGTAAAATATAGATAGACATGTATTACCCATAATTATTTCAGATTTTTCCCTCCACAAACTTCGGAGATAAGGGGTGGGGGACGGTATTTTTTTGACATTTTTGATTATCAGCCAAAAACTGCGTGACAAATAACCAAAATAAAAATCTGTTTTGAGATGTCCAAATGAAGCCTTTTCATATTATGATACCCCACTCGATATAGTAGTCTCACTTTGAAATTTTGATGACCCATTTCGAACCCCAATCTAAAAAAGTAAAAGAAAATATATATTATTTTCATTTGAGATGGGGTCGGGTACGTAAGATTTAAAACTATTCCAAGTGTCCAATCGATAGCATCAGTGGTTCTTGAAATATATAGGTGTGACAGACAGACAGACAGACAGACAGACAGACGGACAGACAGACAGACAGACAGACAGACAGACAGACAGACGGACAGACGGACGAGCAGACCATAAGGGTTCCTTTTTTACCTTTTAAAACGGTTATCACGGCGCATATACAAATGTTTTAACTAACTTGGCAAGCTATGAGTAATCATTTTGTATGTATTTACGTTTAAAATTAAGATAGTTTGCAAATATTTACATGACAATTATATTATGAAATTTAATAAATAAATTTCATACTTTACCGCGACATTTTATATGTAACTGCATCATTGATGCGTTGCGTTAGCGATAAATTAATGCTTCAGGTTATATATGTCAGTTTTAACAATATATTCTCGCTAATTAAAAAAAAGTCTACGTAAACGATGGCCCCCAGTGTCCGGCAGCCCTGCTATTCCTGATCATGGCGGCGGTTATGGTAACGGCAGGGCAGGGGGTGCTAAGAATCTCCGGCAGAAAGGCCGCCGACAAAATCTGACCCTAGCAACGTATAATGGACGCACGTTAAGGCTCGATGAACACTTGGCACAGCTCGAAGAAGAACTAGAAGGTCTAAGGTGGCACATTCTGGGACTTAGTGAAGTCCGAAGAGAGGGGGAGGACACCATTACCCTGGAATCGGGCCACCTTTTGTACTTCCGAGAGGGGGACCAACTATCCCAAGGTGGCGTGGGGTTTTTGGTACACAAGTCCCTTTCTGACAACATAGTAGAAATCTCCAGTGTGTCAAACAGGGTAGCATTCCTCGTAATTAAGCTTACCGAGAGGTACAGCCTCAAGGTTGTACAGGTGTATGCACCGACTTCGACGCACTCGGATGATGAAGTGGAGGATATGTACGAGGACATATCAAAAGCCCTATCTGCTACCACTAGGGCACACTACAATGTTGTCATGGGGGATTTCAACGCTAAAGTGGGAGTACAAAATTGCAGTGAATCGGTAGTAGGATCGTCAGTAGGTTTGGGTTTGGCAGTAGAAATCATAGAGGGCAAATGCTTGTCAACTTCCTCGAGAAAGAGGGGCTTTACTTAATGAATTCTTTCTTTAAGAAACAGCCTCAAAGGAAGTGGACATGGCGTAGCCCAGATTCTTTAACGACAAATGAGATTGACTTCATCATAGCGGACAAGAAGCATGTATTCAGAGACGTCTCAGTGATCAATAGGTTTAACACCGGAAGTGATCACCGACTTGTCCGAGGCTCTCTGAATCTGAATTTCAAGCTAGAGCGTGTCCGTTTGATGAAGTCCAGGCTCCGACCTGACCTGCTTGAAGCCGCTACAGGATCTGAAACCTTTCAGTCGAACTTGGAGAACCGATTTGCTGCCATGGAAACCACAAACGACGTCGACCAGGCCCTTGAAAGTGTGGTTGGAATCCTCAGGGAAGAAGGTACGAGACTCTGTAAAATGCAGCGTACAGACAGGAGTTCAAAGCTTTCACAAGAAACACTTAAGCTAATGAAGAGACGACGTGACAACCCACCTATCACTTTATCAGAACATCGGGCACCCAATAAGAAGATAAGTAAAATGGTACGATATGACCTTCGATGCTCCAACACACGCTCCATAGAAAGGGCAATTGAGCAAAATCGAGGGTCAAAAGTATTCGTCCAGTCATTGGGGAGAAGCCACCTGACTAAGTTGACCACAGCAAATGGGGAAGTCGTCACTTCTAAGCCGGAAATTCTCTCAGAAGTAGAAAGTTTCTATAGCCAGCTGTACGCCTCGCATGTATCTCATTCTGATTCCAGAAATGAGGATCCCAGAGCCACGTTGACCCGCCACTTTACTGAAGACCTGCCTGAAATCAGCCTAGACGAAATCGAGATGGCTCTTGCACAGCTTAAAAATGGAAAAGCCCCTGGAGAGGATGGAATTACAACCGAGCTTCTTAAAGCAGGGGGAGCACCGGTGCTGAAGGAGCTCCAGAAATTTTTTAATGAAGTCCTCTTTCATGGGAGTACTCCAAAGGCGTGGAGTAGAAGTGTCGTAGTTCTTTTCTTCAAAAAGGGTGATAAGACCCTCCTCAAGAACTATCGACCTATTTCCCTCCTGAGCCACGTCTACAAGCTGTTCTCAAGAGTCATCACGAATCGTCTTGCGCGAAGGCTCGATGAATTTCAATCTCCCGAACAGGCCGGGTTTCGAAGAGGATATAGCACTTTAGATCATATCCACACAATGCGGCAGATAATACAGAAAACTGAAGAGTATAATCTGCCCCTGTGCTTAGCATTTGTGGATTATGAGAAGGCATTTGACTCTGTTGAGACCTGGTCTGTCCTGGAATCCCTGCAGCGTTCCCAAGTTGATTGGCGGTATATCCAAGTATTGAGATGTCTGTATGACACTGCCACTATGTCCGTCCAAGTACAGGGTCAGCCGTCTGAGCATATCTGTATGCATCGAGGTGTGAGACAAGGGGACGTGATTTCCCCCAAATTGTTCACAAATGCATTAGAAGATGTGTTCAAGACGCTGGACTGGAAAAGGCGTGGAATCAACATCGACGGTGAGTGCATCTCACACTTGCGATTTGCGGATGACATCGTCATTGTGGCTGAAACGTTGCAGGGTTTGCAACAGATGCTGAACGACCTAGCTGATTCTTCTCAATATATCGGTCTCCGCATGAACTTAAATAAAACCAAGATAATGTTCAATAAACATGTTACACCGGAACCGATTTCAGTACAAGGCAGTAATCTCGAAATTGTTCAGAAATATGTCTACCTCGGGCAAACTTTGCAGTTGGGAAAGAACAATTTCGAGATAGAAGCCAATAGAAGAATACAGCTGGGTTGGGCAGCATTTGGGAAATTACGTCGAGTATTTTCGTCACCCATCCCACAGAGTCTGAAGACAAAAGTCTTCAATCAGTGCGTCCTGCCTGTTATGACATACGGAGCCGAAACGTGGACACTCACGGTAGGGCTGGTTCACAAACTTAAAGTCGCTCAGCGAGCTATGGAAAGGTCTATGCTTGGAGTTTCTCTGAAAGATCGAATTCGGAACGAGGTGATCAGACAGAGAACCAAAGTTATCGACATAGGCCACCGGATTAGCAAGCTGAAGTGGCAGTGGGCTGGCCATATCTGCCGTAGACCCGATAATCGTTGGTGCAAACGAGTTCTTGAGTGGAGACCGCGAGTCGGCAAACGCAGTGTGGGACGTCCGCAAGCAAGGTGGAGTGACGACATACGTAAAGTGGCGGGCAGAAATTGGATGAGGAAAGCCGAGGATCGTAGTCAGTGGCGTGATATTGGAGAGGCCTATGTCCAGCAGTGGACGACTGTGAGCTGATGATGATGATGAATTAAAAAAACAATGCTTTCATACATACAACTTTACGAGTTTTTCACCTCACATAACAATGCACATTTTCTTTTGTTCAATATCAGTTAGTGCTTGATTGATCGCAATCCCAGTTGATGGTAAGTGATGATTCAATGTAGATGGAGTCGCACTAGCATAATAACAACGCTGGGGAAAAGATCACCTCTAAGAGGCATCGCAGCGACTGCAAAAGGGACAAACAGTATTCCCTCAGCCGCTACATTGAATTCTAACGCCTTGTAGTGTAGTTAGGCTTAACCTCGGGTCCTCCCCCACTCTTTTCTACAGCTAGTAATCCAGTTTGATCTGAGAAGCGTGTCGTAGTCGGTAGGTTGGTAAAATCCATGAATTATTCATGAGTGGGACCCGTCTGTACTGTATTGTCTCGCCGGCTGGCCATTTTTGCCGTTTACTTATCGAATTCTATCAATTAGCATAACTAGGATAAACTCAGTACTGTGATTTGTAAAGGCCAAAATATTCATATCACACCAAACATATTGAGGTAAAATTTAAATTATCACCCATTAAATAACCAAGGAAAAAGTATGAGAGCTTCGCTTCCAGTCAAAAGTAAAAGGCTGTGATGTATTCGCTTATTACAATTTGTCCTCGGTCTAATTTAGCACTAGACCAAGACTCTGTCCCTCCCGTTCATTGTAGGAATGTCCGTCACCATCGAGCAACAGATAATTTCTAAGGACCTTGGTCATCGTCACTGCTTGTCCATTATGTTTTTTATCCTTTCGCTAAGAAAATCCGAATAGTATAGTGTAGTAGTATATACGCACGCGTGCTAAGGACACCGATGATATTTTTTTTTTTTTTTTTTTTTATTTATAATCATGGAATAACAAACAGTAATACAATAGGTCGTAACTTAGCAATTTACACATGAACACAAATACAATAATTGCATTACTCACAGCGTTATTCTCAACTTACTTAAAAAGTTATACGTTGCTGTGTGTGGTTTAAACATGTACTTACAAAGAACAACACTATAAATTGAAAAATTGCACAAGTTGTAACAATTACACACTGAAATACATAAAACAATAACTATGTCCCTAAAACTTCAATAACAACCCTCTTGTATTCAGATCTTGACAGGTGAATAATATCAACTGATGAAAATTTTTCATTGTAATCATGCACAATACGTTTTATTGGAGCACGAATACCAGCGTTAGAGCGACTGGTACCCATAGCAAATAGTCTATGAAGACGTATAGCGCGTTGTTTATTGTGTGGTACTGCATAAGACAATTTATTGTTAAGGGCAATGCAATCAAATTTATTATGACAAAGTCCATGCAGCACCATGGTATCCAAAAGGAGCCTTCTAGATTTGAGCGAATTCAGGCCACATAAATCCAGAATGCGATCGTAATCTTTTATATAGCGATGGTGACAACGGTATATGGCAGATCTTAAGTACTTTCGCTGAACCTTCTCTATTACATTTGTGTACTTATCATAAAGAGGATTCCATATGCTGACAACATATTCTAATTGCGGACGTACCAGTGACATGAAAAGGTAAATGTAGCTTTGCAGACGTTTAAAGTCCTTACAGGAACGCATGATAAAACTATACATCTTATAAGCTTTTTTTACAATATTATCAATATGTATATCTAAATGTAATTTATGGTCTAAGGTGACTCCAAGATCACGAATGAATTTAACTTCCTCTAATATAATATCATTTAATTTATAGTCATTGTGTACATTATTAATTTTTTTAGAAATAATTATTTTTTTACATTTATTAATATTTAGGTGTAATTTATTATCGGAGCAGTAATTTGAAAATCGATCTAGATCATGTTGGAGATTATTACAGTCAAGAACACTTTTTATAGGAAGGTAAATTTTTAAGTCATCAGCATAAAGTAGGAAGTTACAATAATGGAAACAGTCTTTAATGTCATTTATGTATATAACAAATAGCAGGGGCCCTAAGATAGAGCCCTGTGGCACTCCAGATGTGACAATAAAAGGTTCAGATTGGTATCCATTCACTACTACCCTCTGTGTTCTATTTGATACATATGAAGCAAACCAACGCAATAAGTCCCCTCGTATACCATTGTACGCTAGTTTTTGCAATAATAATTTATGATCAACTTTATCAAATGCCTTTTTGAAATCAGTGTAAATTACATCAACTTGTATACGTTTGTCCATATTCTCAAAAAGGTCATTTGTGAAAATCAAAAGATTAGTGAGAGTTGAACGTTTACGTACAAAACCATGTTGTTCCTGAATAATGACATTCTGAAGCAAAGGATAAACGATATTATGTACTAATCTTTCAAACAGCTTGGACAAAACAGATAAAATGGAGATAGGGCGATAGTTACGAACATCGTGAATATCTCCCTCCTTGTACACAGGTATAATATTGGCCAGTTTCCACTGAGATGGGAATACTCCCTCCTTGATACACCTGTTAAATATTATATGTAGCGGGGTCGCAATAGTATTGGCAGTGTTTATAAAAAAGGCAGGGGGTATATGGTCAGGCCCGGGCCCTTTATTTAAGTTTAAAGCTTTTAATTCCTTTTTTATTGTGCCTACTGGTATTATATGAGTATGAATATTACAATCAGTAGCAGCACCATCCAATAGAGGAATCCAATCATCCGATTGAAACGTACTTGGCTCGTATACAGATTGAAAATACTTAGAAAAGGAGGAGCAGATTTCAAGAGGGTCACTTGTAGTTTTATCTAAATATGAAATATTTGATGGAATAGAGGATTTACTTTTTTTACTAGAAATATAGCTCCAGAAGTATTTGATGTCTTGCTTAATACCTTCTTCAACCCTGTTCATATACTTTGCAAAGCACACTTCGCAGTCATGTTTAAATTTTTCTCTATATAAAGAAAATAAATGATAATCAGAGTGATTATTAAACTTTTTCCACCTCACCCAATACTTGTTTTTAGCATTATATGTTCTTATCAAGGACGGCGAAAACCAATTAGGGAAATTATTCGATTTCATAGAATTTACAACTGGAACATATAATTTAATAATACCATATATTATTTCATAAAATTTGGTGACTGCATCGGTGGCATTACAATTGCTGAGAACGTCAAGCCAATTTATTTTTGCAATTTCCTCATTTATCTTTATATAATCTCCCTTCTTAAAGCAGTAACGAGGAGTATGCTGTCTGGGTAAACCTTGGTTGGTTTTTGCTGTAAATGGTATTAAGGCTTGGAATGGAGGATGATAACTGTCAATGTTAACTAACGGACATGGGGATAATGAACATTCAAGGTGATGATTAGTAATAAGTAAATCTAAGGTGCGACCAGAATCATTTTTAAAAAAATTTTGTTGCTTTGCGTCTAAAACGTTCAGAAAATTCAAAAAACTTTTGCTAGCAGGGGAAATATTAAAAATATCCAAAGGCATGTTCGTATCTGAACACCAGTTCAAATCAGGCAAATTAAAATCACCTAGTATAAAGTATGACTCATAGCGACCAGTACATATCATATCTTGCAAGCAATCTAGTAATGGGTCGTATACTGCTGTCTGTTGATTCGGTGGAATATAAACAACGCATAGTAGGACTAGTTTACCGCGTTCATTGGGCAACTCAATAAGAAGGCAGTCCACGAGTGGGGGCAAGAATGCAGGCACAGGAAGGGTTGCACGTACAGAGCGTAGCTCGCGGCGCGCGGCGATCAGTACGCCGCCGCCCGCGGCCCGACCACACGAAGCAAGATCACGATCGCATCTATGGACTATGTACCTGTTATCTATGTATTCGCTATCAGCGATGTGAGGGGTTAACCAAGTCTCCGTTAAGACGATTAAGTCGTAGTCCTGCGTTAACGTGTTCATATAAAACGTTTTTAGTTTAGATTTAATACCCCGACAGTTTTGATAATACACAGATATGTTTTTAGTGATTACCGGATCGAATGTGTCGGCTTAAGTGTAAATAGTTGTGCATGGTTTATATTATGAAAATCGCATTTATGTATAGGTATATTTTTATATAACAAACTGATTATCATATCTGTGGGGTATATTGAGTTACAAATCAGACAGGGGTAATAGCAATGCATATAAATATTTAATACGTAGAATGTTGTAATGTTAGCATGGCGTAGACATAGAGGAACAAAACTAAGTAGTATTTTCGTGCTGTTTGATATAAATATACTAGAGGGTTGTACAAGTGGAAAAATTACATTTACGAGACATTTAAGAATAAAATTTATGATATTACAAAACAGACATATGCAAAAAAATAGCTTAACAAAGGATATTTTAAAAATACAGTGGTTCGGAATAGTTAAACTTAATCCAAAAGTTCTATGATAAGGCTTATTCACTTCACTTGATTTTAGCAAGATCTGAATTAGAACGAATAGCGAATATAGGAGTATTTTCAGAGTGGCGTACCAGTATTGTCGCATGTTTGACCCACACAAACTTGTAATTATGTTCCTTAGCAGCAGCCCGAGCATCACGAAAGAGATGTTTATTTTTTAATGTGAGGTGTTCATTGATGAATACTGCATCCGATTTTCCCGCTATCCCCAACTGTTCAGTGGATACACCCTTTTTCAAGCGATAAGCAGCTAAAATGTTGTCACGTAATATGCGTGTTGTGAATTTGACAATTATATTTTTGGGTTTATTATCTTGTTGATAAGCATGAGGCACGCGATGAATGGAGATGACATCATTGAGAGATATAGGGCATCCGATCTGCACTCCTAAAGTATTCAGTATAGTGAGCAAGTTTTCGCCCCGTTTTTCGGGTACATTAGAGATCTCCAAATTGTTTTGTCTCGCCTGTTGTTCTAGATGGTCAATCCTGGCATCCAATTTTGTACTTTTCTCGTCATAAACCTCAATATTCTTTGTGCGGGTGTCCAATATATTAAAATTTTTCTTCATGTCATCATATTGAGTCGATATGAATTGAGTTGATGATTGAATTGCTGATACATCGCTGGACAGATCCTTAACTTGCTTTTTTACAAGATGGTAATCCTTTTGAAGTGAAGTAATATCTCTCTTTATTTCGGTTCTAAATGAGTCCAGATCACTAGTAATATGATTTAACTTATCATCAATCTTTTCAAATCTAGAACTAAACTCTTGAAGAAAATCATTGAGGGTATGTTTTAGTTCATTCTGTATTGCAGTTAAAGCTTGAGTACAATCACAATCCGGTTGTTTACGCTTTCTGTGAGTAATTTTATCACTTCCAGCTACAGTGTTTAATTCCGGGTTTGATGCAACATGAATAATTGGTAATTGCGACATTTTTAAATGTATATAAGCACTGATATAAGATAGGCAATGAACACGTCCACACACGACAACGAACGAACGAATGATGAATTATGTGTCACTACATTGTGGGGACCACATACTCCGAGTAATCTATTTACATTGTTGTGCACAGGTAGCAAACTCGGGAAGTTCAGTGAGCTTCAACTGCTCAGTGGAAGGCGGGGAGGCACGCGTGCGCTGGCTGCACGACGGCGTGCCGGTGGGGGGAGGGGAGCGGGTGCTGAGGGTCCACGGCGTAGTGCGCGCCCACAGAGGCATGTACCAGTGCTTTGCTGAGCGGGACCTGGACAGCGAGCAAGCAGCTGCCGAATTGAGGCTAGGAGGTGAGTGAAGTTGCATACAGCTGGATAAGATACAGGAATGTCTTCCGAAGGCTAATGAACTTTAAAAAATGACTTAGTGGCAACACGAGCAAAAAATAATTTCTTATCCTCACGTAGAAGAAATATAGTCGCGCTATCAGCTTTTTGGATAATATTACGACATTTACTTTATTTTTTTATGTCACTCTGTGCACTGTCCGTCAGTTAGATTTCATGAGGCAAGTTTAAAGCTATCAAGTAAGCTTAAGCGTATGTAAAATCCTGGTAATATAAAACCCACGTTATAAAATAAACACTATGTAGGACCACATGAACGATTTGTACACTAAAAGGATGTGTAATGCTTGAAAGATTTGAAGATGTCTTCGTACTTGCTCGCACAGCCACGATCGACCTTGTCCATCGATGAATTAAGTCGATGAACATTTTTTACACACAATTCAATTATAATTTATCTTATTGCAGTAAAACATGGCCATAGGTGTCAGGTACGCTTGGTCATTCTCAATCGTCGGCATGTCGTATAATATCGGTCAAAAAATGCTCAGAACAGTCCACAAAACAGTTTAAAAATGCACACAAATAATAACTGTTGATCGAATGGATTTCAAGGATTGAGGTACTCGTAGCTGATATAACTGGGATTTTTAGAATCAAAATCGTAATACGGGATGTGGTTCTGCATTCTCGCCATATTTACGGAGGTTGATATATACCTTTTTACCCGACTACGGAACGTAGGGTTATGATTTTAATAAGAATGTATGTTTGTATGTTCATCTGTTCCCGCATATCTTCTAATGTACTTAACATAATTTGACAAGTAGGGTGTCGTTAGAAGCGTCTTGATTGTCCGCTGGTTATATATATGGGCTATATAAACATTATTAGACTGCGACTTTTTCCGTAGTCGGGTTTTAGTTTTTAAAACTTATTACTTGTAAAGAACATAAATCAATCATTAAATGATAGACTTAAAATTATTATTATTATTATTTTCTTAATGCTGCTCCCACGATGTAGCACCATAAAAGTTACAATCTAGCCTAAGGCTAATCAGTACTATTATTTTGACCTTAACGAATAAATTACTTAGATTAAGAATGTGTCCAATGGCACTTTTCTTATTGTCTCTATTAAGGGGAAGACACTTTGTTATTGTGTTCTACACTGCATTACACTGCACTAATCTAACACTTAAATTAACTCAAAAGGTTTTGTCCTTTTCAGTCTTCTCACTATGTCCGTGTTGTCGAGGAGCTGGATAGCCTCGACATTCACATGGTGATGAAGCCGACGTTCATGCGCTTCAGCGTAGTCCTTGATTACTTTAGCCACGAAGTCCACTTTGAGGTCCCGATGGAGGTCGCTTGTTCTAATGTACCAGGGCGCGTTAACAATTCCTCTAAGTACTTTATTTTGGAAGCGTTGTATTATTTGTATATTGCTCTGTTTGGTACAGCCCCACAGCTGTATACCATAAGTCCAGACTAGCATTAGGACTTGTTTGTACAATAGTATATTATTTTGCACTGACAGAACGGAATGTTTACCAAGGAGCCAATGCATTTTCTTATAGCGAAGGCCTAGCTCTTCGCGTTTCTTTTTGACGTGAACTTTCCAGCGAAGCCTTGCGTCAAGCGTCATGCCTAGGTATTTGGCGATATTCTCATAAGGTATAACATGATTGTTTATGTATACCGGATGGTAGACTGACTTTTTGTTAGTTAAATCAATATGAACAGCTTAAAATTATGAAATATTTTTTATGTTTGGTACGAAAAGAAATCCTGTGTGCAACCGTCACTATAAAATAACCCCCTGTGGCACCGATCTTCGCGCAAAGTAGGTAAACAAGAGCACGCACGGTTGCCAACCTTAGACCTATTCTGAGCGCTCGAGAGCTCTTATTCTGGTTGAACGTTAATCATGAATCATTAATTATCTTGTAGTTATTAACCACTGAATTAATATTTTTTCCATCAATTGACATAATCCTTAACTGTTAGGTCTACAAATATGGAAAAAATGCAAAACCACATCCTGTATTAGTTTCAACACAATATTCACCTCTGTTGTGCCACTTGGTTTCATTGGTTGTAGCATTAACCATAATATGTTAACCATGTTTTATAGCAGAATAACTCAATAGTCAACGCTTAGAATTAATTTCCCCTCAGCGGAATGTTTACCCCGGAGCCTCATTTAACTGGCTGTTCAGAGCTGTTTAGGTGTATTTACTTAGGACATGGCACTCTCGTAATTGTGTGCTCGGGATTACTACGTTATTTTCATCCTAGGTGTTTTTATTTCTGAACGTAACACGTAGAATACCTATTAAAAAATTACTTTTTTAAGTTTATCTTTGTTGGGACATATCCTGAGAGGTAAACAGAAACTCCAGTAGTATTAATAAACAAGGAACCAACGATTACATTTCAGGTATTCATTATTATGGCTACGTAATTGAAAATACGGATAAAATTATATTAATTTTCATTTTTCTTAGGTTTATTTTTAATGTGACAGTTTATAAGGATAAGAGACCTCAATTTGTAATAAACAGACGGTGGGCTGAAATCATCATAATCAGCCTGTTTCAGTCCACTGCTACTCGTAGGTCTAAAAAAAGACCTTAGTGGCCTTCGTGGCACCCCACTTTTTAAAAAAAATATCTTAAAATATCTCCAGTGCAGAATTATCCAATGCCCATTTTTCACTTTTGCCGGCATTCAGTGACGCGCCGTACTAATCTATGGCCGCAGAAGATAGTTAAAATTCCGGCTAGTGCGGTCTTGAGCATTCCTTCCTTATTGTTTGATCTGTGCTCAAGCTGGTGCCACAATGTCAAGATGACAATAACTGGAGCTGACTTTTTATGTACAAACGTGCGATCTTGGGCCTAATGCTATTATCAAAGAAAATGTAAATAGTAGTAGAAGTGGCAATTTTGAACCTGAAGGAATAAGAACGAAGATTTTGTGGTCTTATTTCTTGCGCCGTTTTTACGGTTATTAATTTTAATCTACTACAAAATAAAAGATTGAATCGTAATATGAAAATTACACAAACAAGACACTGTGCTCGTAAGCAGCAACAGCAGGGAGTCAGCATCGCTGGCCACACACATTTCGTATTTCAGACCACAAATTATTATCATCTTTTTGAAGATAATAATAATAATAAGCCCGCAAGGCAGCTTGTTTCGAGCTGTTGGTGCGTAACGACACCACCGACCCAAGTGTTCCAGAGAGTCGGTCGGGGCCCCCACCTCGGCGTGTCTTCGTCGGCCGAGTGGAAAACGAAGGGGGATCGCAGGACTCTGGCTTGCCTCAATTGGCCGCTCAAAGGGGAGTTGTTAGCGCGATATGCTCCAGGGGTGGAAGTGTTAAAGGGCATAACGCCGCGAGTAACTTCGGATAAAGCGCAGCACACCTCTCGACACACCTGAGCCACTCATACACAAAATAATTACCTATAAATGTAATTATGGCAATTGGCAAGTGACCCCGGCCTACTGCAATAGCCTAGCTGCCAATCCACCAACTGTTCAACCACATAGAGAAGTAATCTTTCCATATACTTACAATAGTTCCTATGCCAGCCGAGGTCAGCTGTTATATTATTTTCTTCAATTAAGCAGTTGATCCCGGCAGGTATTCTGCCGTCATAAAACGAAAGGACGTATCTACCTAAAGTTCGAAACGGAGAAATAAAATAAAAAGTATTTTTGAAAGTAAAAAATTCGCTGTGCTCAAGAAAATAATAAAAATAATATTTTTTCTGTGAAAAAGTATGAATTAAAGTTTGGTCTATTGAATTAAAGATGCAAATATTATTAAAATAGATTTTATATATTAAATAAATCACATTTTCCCTTTTTGCTTAGTAAAAAAATTATAAGAATATACATGATACTGCAATGAAAAGACGTTTCTGGCTAGATACTTCCTTTCAACTTAGTAATTTATGAAACGTCTTTTTTACTTAGCGATAATGGGTAAGTAGGTTGTCGTTATCTAAATAAAATAGACGTATTTAGCCATTTACTGCTTTTCAACTTAGTGATTCTTACCTACAGTCGGTGAACTTACAATAGTACCTGTAGAAACGCCAATGTTGCATAATTAACTGTCAGATAATTAACAGCCCATATTTAAACTGAAATAAATTTAATCATAAAATAAACATGAAATATAAAACTACTTTTGATGGTACTCACTCATACCACCAAGGCACCAACAAACGTGAAATGTTAAGGTTCTGGGTGGAAAATTGTATTAAACTTCTTAATATTGATCGCTCAGCTGATTTTGATTACAATAAAACAAATATCTGAATTTCCTATAGATATAGCTCTAGACAAACCAATTTCTATCAGCGAAATTACTGCCGCCATTCAGCTACAAAAACTTTTTAAGCAAATGTGGCATGTTGAACTAGTTACCAAATCTTTGCACTGTATGAAAATAAACGTAACTCGGCTGATTGAAATTCTTATAGAGGTACCTCACTTCCCACGGCATTCGGAAAAACCTTGGCCAGAGTACTCCCCAACCGTCTCATAAATGATAAAAGAAAATATTCTTCCCCAACCTCAATTTGGCGTTCGTCTAAATAGAGGCAATATTTCGATTGGTCAATTACAAGAGAAAAGAACAACATCGAGCACTATTTCTTTGTTTGGTAGACCTCGAGACTTTTGATAGTGTGCGTCGTCGTGGTTTTGGATTCTGCTACTCAAACTTGGTTGTACAGAAAAGTTTGCACGGATGTTAAGACTGTTACATGATAACATAACCTGTGTTTATGTAAACGGTGAGCGGACAGATTTTTTTCCCGTGAGTTGTGGAGTGAAGCAGGGTTGCGTTTTGGCACTAATACTATTTGCAGTGTACTTTTTAGTGGTAGTGGTAGATACATTAAAAACAGCCAACAATACACATATTTGATATCGTGCTTACTAATGGAAAACTTTTTTATTTATCCCTGCTAAAACCTCAAAGAATGGTCTCCCATGATATATTCACAGACATAGAGATTTGGTATGCGGATGATACTTGTTTTGTGGCGGAAACTTCGAATGCGTTTCAAGATTTGATGGAAAAACGAAATCTCTCGACTCGTAGATTCGGCTTAAAAATAGGTAAGTATAACAAAGATAGAATTGATGTCTATGGACACAGAAGTTCCTACTCCATTATAGCCGTATATACGGCTCAACGCCACAATTCTTAAATTTTTCAACTTACCCTCGTCGGAGACGTGGATACTATATTGCAGACATACGAACATTGGATAGATTTCATCTCAAGTGCCTCCGTGAAATCATGAACTTTCATTGGTCTTATCGTTTGAGACACCAATGTTTTGCGTCGAGGTAATTTTTACGGGATTAGGCGTATCTAATGAAACGTCATTTACGCTGGAGTGGCCACGTAGTTAAGATGTCGGACGATAGAGTAGTAAAACGCATAATTTATTCTGAACTAGAGGAAGGTAAGCGGAAACAATGTGGCTAACTTCTCAGGTATAAAGATGGTCTGAAAAGACATGAAGGGATGTATAGTGGATCACCTTCACTAGGAAAATTTGGCTAAGCAACGAAGTACATGAAGACAAAAAGTACATGGCCTGGTGCAGGTGTTCGAGGAGCAAAGGAGGCATGTATTGGATGCTAAGTGGGATGCGATTTAGAGCAGGCCACCCTCCTAAATGCAATACAATTATGTAACTGGTACTCTTATGTCCACATTGCACTCATATAGACAGTACCAAAACAGGCTATAACATTAATGTTAGAATTCATAGTGTAATCACATGATTGAGCGGTAACAGCTCAGTGGGCGAGTGCTTGCCTTGGAAACAAGGCGCAGGTTCGAACCCCGGCTCGCACCTCTGATTTCTTCAATGAATCATGTGCGAATCGTCTTTGTGCGATTGTTACTAGCTTTCGGTGAAGGAAAACATCGTGAGGAAACCTGCATGTCCGAGAAAGACTAACTAGCTTTCGAATGACGTGTGAAGTCCGCCAACCCGCACTTGGCCAGCGTGGTGGACTATGGCCTAAGCCCCTTCATCTTGAAGGGAGGCCCGTGCCCAGCAGTGGGACATTAACAAGGGCTGGTATTATTATATATATTATTATTATTATATGTCAGAAATGACTTTCTTACTTCGTAAACATTATGACTTGCAGCAGAAGCGTCTTAATTAATAGTGAGATTTTTATGGTTCTGATTGTTAAAGCCAGAATAAAAAAATACTGGTAGATGCGTCATTTTTTTCTGATCCCGATGGCGTATTTAACTCAATTATGAAAAAAATGTCAGATACGTCTTTTTTCCTTATGACGGCAGTATTTTACACACCATTTAATTCTAAAAAGGGCCTCTACGTGTTGGATTCGTCCCCACGCAAGCCTCTAAAAAGACCGGGTAAATCCCGTGAAACAAAAAAATAAAGAAATAATAACAATGCCCTGGGACAATCCCACACACGGTCATCTGATCCCAAACTAGGCAGAGCCTGTACTATGGAAACGAGATAACTGATACTACTACGTATATACTTTTTTTTTGTAAATACATAGTTTGTTAATTTGTAGTCCACACTTTTATTTTAGATGTATAAACTTAGACTTTCTGCTAAACTAAACAAAACTGCAGAGAGATTTAACCTATAATATTAAAAAAGTACTAAATAGTATTTCACGCTCCGATCTAAAACCAAGTGCCAAAAACTGAATAAGCCCAAATAAAATCGTTTCAGGAAACACAAATTGCTTCCTGATTGGTCGATTACCAGCCTTTGAGAGTTGATTGGCCAATCAGCGACCACTTCGGTATGTAATTACAAACGATGGAATTCAGCGATGCGCGACTTTCAACATTTTGGACCCGCTATTATTTGAACTATTTTTTGTTACTTAATTAAATAATGTTATAAGTCCTATACATTTTAAAATCGCCTATACGATAATAGTCTAAACTTTGAAATTTCCTTGCTTCTAGTAAATGTAGTCAGGTTTACTTTTTAGATTATTTGAGCTTAAAGTCAGTTAAGTATTATTCCCGTAGTCCTCATCATTTTCCTGGGAAATTAAGACAGTTACATCTTGGTATCTTTCGAGTCGAGTAATTATAAATTTATTTTCAAGTTTACCAGAAGAAAGACTTACACAAAAACTTTTCACACTTGCGTTACTGTGAAATTTAAATACGATGTTTATTAGCATAAATACTGTATTTAACTGCAAGGGAACATAAAAATTCCGTACTAGGTATCATCAATAACTCATTGTTTACACGCTTGTGATATCTACTTAAATTTCCAGGGCAGCACCGAGGGTTTTTAAAAAGATACAAGACTTGTTCACCAAACGAACATTTATTGAGAACTAACTATTACAAGCAATCTTAGGGCTAAAGCAAAATAATATAGTCACAACAATTCCTATGTGCGCCCACGCACCGGACGCGAGCGCATAACATTTCTATGAACGCTGACGAAAGCTTCGTCAGCGTCGCCCGCCCAGTCGCTAGACGTTTAGCAGGCTGTGATATGTACAGCCTGCATAACGCCTCCCCCCGCAGATTCAAAATTATCCGAGGGGTTGTTTGCACTCGGATTATTTTGACGTCTGAAGCGTTTTAAAATATTATACTTATAACCTAAAAATACAAAAATGATTAAAAATAAAACTATATATAATAATACAGTACCGACGCTAACAGTTTTCACATTTAACACATTTTCATCACTTTCTTTTACCTCACTTTCACTCATTTTTAGTAAGTTATTTAACTGTTGAAGATTCGTTAGATCACTGGTTTCAAGGCTAATTGGTTTCCGCCGTAGTAGAGATTCAGAGACTGCTATCTGGGGCAGATTGACCATGGGCAATTTCGTATAATCCACAGGACTTGTAAGGACATGATGAGATTTCAGGGTTAGCTCACCAATTTGCATATTGCAGTGGTCATCTAATGTAAGGAGGTAAGTGCCTTTTATTATATCTTTTGTTATTTCATTATTTTCACAAATTTTAGAAGTTACGCTTTCAGTTTTGCTGTAGAGGATCCATCGGTCTTTTCCCACTGGCTGTATCAACGGGTCATTAACCTCTACTGGAACCGGTTGGCAGGAGCTGGTGTCATCAGAGAATTTCATCAATGCGGTTATGCAGGTATCTTCTTCCAGAAGCGATGACACGTTCTCGGTACACAAGAACATAGCCTCGTAGAGCTCGCTGCATGGCTGGGAGAGCGATACTGTTTTCGACCCTTTTACTAACAGGTAAGGGCGTTTGGGTATAATCAAGGCAGTTTGGTTGAAAGGAGTGGTGATAGGAATTGGAACAGCTCTATAATAATTATAAATTCCGTCTCTTACTATTGGTACATCTAAAATGAATGTTATTTGACTTCCTTTGGCAAAAGCTTTAACTTCTACAGATTGCTCTATTTTAACCAAATTATCGTAGGTCACTGGATAAACAAGTTTATTAGATTCTTCTATTGATTTGAGTAATTTTAATAGTTCACTAGAGTTTATAAGGGACTGATGTAACATTTTCAATTTACTGAATGTAATTGATGTTTCAATTTCATTCCATCGTATGTAGAGCAATTGGAAATTGTGCAAAAATAAATTGTAAATATTAGCAAAAGTGTGTATAGTTAAATTTGTATCCGTTATATCTATTGATTTTGCCATTTTCCATAACTCTTCATCGATATGTATAAAATTATTGTTAGTTGAATTAGTAAATTTAATAAGAGAGTCTGACATTTCAGAAAGGAGAGTTACTTTCTTTATTAGCGAGTCTTGGCGTGTTTTTATGTGACCAATCATATTGTCATACTTGATAGCGTCGTCATAGTCTAAATTACCACTAATAATCTTAATTATAGACCCTAGAGACTTAAATATTGCCCGTCTAGTTCTGAATGATGGAGCCAGCTGCTGAAGTTTTTCTATAGTAGAGTTCATAACGTAATCGGTTTGAAGCTTTACACTAAGCAGCTGAGAGTCAAGGGTCTTATTCTCAAAATAATTATTAACCTGGTCATTAAACATAAAATATCTTTTAATATTAAATTCTAAATCTTCTTTCATAGGGCTTAAATCTAAAGTCTTAATTATACTCCACTTATCATAACTTACTCTAGCTTGACCTTGCTTCACAAGGGATACACCCGGATTCCTATCGATCCTTTGAAGTTGAAGGGCCTGGCTCCTGGTGGTCAGGGCCAGGAGCGCGAGGAGGTATCTGTGAAGGACGTTTAATATCCTTAATAGGTACTTTTGTTTCGCGGGTTTTGATCCTAACAGGACAAGTATTTCTATCAATTGGTCCAATCACTTGAGCCTCTTGATAGCGGGGCTTGTCCTTGCTTCTTCTAGTATTTACGCCCTTTATATAGATAGTATCCTCTTCCTGGACATTAAACGATGTTTCTCCCTCTCGTTTTACCTGTACTTTTTCTTTATTTTCTACTATTTTGTCTGTTAAATACTTATAGAGATATTTCGTGCGCTTCATGTGGTCATTTACTAGCTGTTGAGTATAATTCTTATTAAAGTCTACCGCGAAAGTACTATTAGCATCGGTATGCCCGAAAACAACCTCAAACGGCGTAAGGCCTGTTGCGGAGTGAATTGTTTGATTGTAAGACATGATCGCATATGTCATAATGTTGGCGGCATCTGTTATTTTATATTCATATTTAGCAATACGATATATCTCTATAATAGTAGAGTGAAATCTCTCTATTAGTCCCATAGAGTTGGGATTATGGGGTGTCCCTATATGTAAATCAACTTTATAGAATTGAAGCGTTTCTTTTAATAGAACGTTATTAAATTCAGACCCGGGGTCAGCGCTTATTTTATTTGGGATTCCATAAAATGAAAAGTATTTAATAAGGGCACGAACAACTTCAGGTGTAGAACGATTAGATATTTCAAAAGCCTGACCTAACTTACTGAAGGCATCGACAACGGTAAGAAAATATTTTCCGTCAATGGAAAATAGATCCATGAATATTTCGGCAAATGGTTTAGTTTGTGTTTGTGTTATCTGTAACTGTGGTTTAAGGGGCTTTCGATCATATTTCATCCTCTTGCAAATATCGCAGGAATTTATTACGGAAGCCACGGTGATGTCCATGTTTTGCCAGAAATAATTCCGCTTTAGTTTCATTAGGGTTTCTTTGATGCCTCTGTGGCAAGTTTTACCACGGTGGTAGGCTAGTATAACTGCGCGCTGTTCCTCTTCGTCCTCTACGTACACGACTCTTTTGGTACATTCGTAAATTTTTACTGTATCCTTTTTAAATAGTTTAATGATAGCGTCCGTGAACTGACTTCTATGTACTTCATCTTCGAAATAAATGAAATGTTTAGTTTTAGGTTTTATATACTCTAAAAGGAATCGTTTGACTAAGTCGGGGTTGTCTACAGGTAAGTGTATTTCAAAAACTTTTTGTTTATCGCGTGATAAATTTTTAACTGACATTTGATTTCTGTTCCAGGTAAAAACGAGAAATTGATTAGGCTTCGTGTCTATGGCTTCATCTAAAATGGGAATACCATTGGTGTCAATATCTTTGGCAGAGTGTATGGTTTCAGTTGGTAAAGAGCAAGCTGTGATGGTACTAGAAGATGGAGAGCGAATTGGGAAAGAAGTGGGTGATGGAACCGTTACCGTGTCTGAGGAATCAGATATGACTATAGTATTGTCGTCATTTTCAGTGTTTTCTACGGTAACTTTCAGAGATCTATCGTCATTATCAGTCAGTGCGTTCACTTTTATACGTGACAGGGCGTCCGCGTTACTATTCTGTTTACCCTTTTTATAAATTACGTCGTAGTCAAATTCGGCCAGTCTAAGTTTCCATCGGGTAAGTTTGCTATTAGGTTCTTTAAATGAGTTAAGCCATACTAAAGGGCGGTGATCTGTATATATAGTGAATCTACGTCCATACAGGTACGGACGGAAATGTTTAGTTGCCCAAACGATGGCCAACATTTCCTTTTCTACAGGGCTGTAGTGTGTTTCCGCATCGTTTAACGTGCGGCTTGCAAAGGCAATGGGCTTATCACTGCCGATAGGTCCTTGTGAGAGGACTGCACCTAAGGCAAAATCAGACGCGTCCGTTGTTAAAACGAAAGGCTTGGAAAAATCGGGGAACTGTAGTATGGGAGAATTTACAAGAAGCTCTTTGCACTTTTGAAAGGCATCTATATAAGCTTGCGTAATTTTTACTTTATTTCTTTTCTTAAGACAGAACGTCAGTGGCTGGGTAATTTTAGAAAAATCTTTAATAAATTTTCGGTAGTAGCCGATTAGTCCAAGAAAACTTTTAATTTCAGTCGTTGTCCGGGGAAGTGGAAAGTCAAGGACTGCCTTTATTTTATCGTCGTTGGGTTCTAGGCCGTCCTTAGTGATTTTGTGGCCTAAGTAAAGCACTTCTTTTCTGAGGAACTCACATTTGTCAAGTGTCACTTTAAGATAAGTCTGTCTAAATCGGTCAAAAACTTTTCTGAGTTTGTCTATGTGTTCTTGTAAGCTATTAGAATATACTATAATGTCGTCTAAATATACGAGGCAGTGTATGCCCTGCAAGCCTCTCAACACATTGTCCATTGCGCGTTGAAAAGTTGCAGGCGCCATTTTAAGTCCGAACGGCATTCTCGTAAATTCATAGTGTCCGGACGGGGTGGAGAATGCGGTTTTGGATCTATCGGGGTCATCTACCTCAATTTCGTGGTAGCCACTGGCCAGATCTAGTGTGCTGAAGTAGGTGCACTTCCCTAATTTGTCAAATAAGTCATTGATGTTAGGTAACGGGTACTTGTCATCAGTCGTTATGTCATTCAAACGTCGGTAGTCTATGACCATTCTAAATTTCTGTTCACCAGACGCATCCAGTTTCTTGGGTACCAGATGCACGGGTGCACTCCAGGGTGAGAAAGATTCTTGTATAACATTATCCTTAAGCAATTTGTCAACTTGTTTCTGAACTTCAGAATTCTGTACTGGTGGAAGTCTGTATGGTCGAATGTAAATAGGGTCCTCATTTTTTGTACGAATTTGATGTTTCACCTGATTAGTAAAGGTAAGAGGTAGTTCATCACAATAGAATATGTCCCTATACTCGTGGCAAAGTTTTGTAATGGCTTCTCGTTCTTCAGAGTTTGTATGGTCAAGTCGTAATTTAGTTAAGTTCTTTTTCAGTAAGTCATCAATTTCGTAATTATTTAAGTCGCTGGTCAAGACATTTATGTCGTTTGTCTTAAAAGTCAGTCTGGTAACAGTCAAGGGCCTAGTAAAGGTCAATGTGACGCTTTCTTGTGAGGCATTTTGAATAACTGTCATGGCGTATGAATCTATACACGTAACTATAGCGCTAGGCATTCGCACATAATTACTGAAGTCTCTAGCATCGAGTATCGCTTCCCCATTATCTAGATCGATGGGTACCCTTACTCTCGTTTCAGATCGCGGTTCGAGAGTGATTTCGTATGACATGTTATATACTATAGGTATTTCTGTATCCCGTGTACGTAAAATTTGGTTTTTCATGTCTATAGTCGCGTCTAGCATTTTTAACAAATCAGAACCAATTAAACCATCATATCGACCGTCAACGTCATACACGTAAAATTTATGTCTAAGTGTGCTACGGAAGATGCTAAGGAGGGGTATGTCTACAACTTCGTTATGTACACTGCGTGCATGGGTACTTATAACTTCGAATGGTTCGTAAAATTTACAATTGGAGAAATATTCATTGGCCTTAACTGGGCTAATGAAGCTTCTGGTACTGCCTGTGTCTATCATAAAGCGTGAATTAATTTCAGGAATAAAAATGTGGGGTAATCTATTGATACCGCTACAATTTATATTTATCACTTCGGTGGGTCGTTCTTCGAGGCCTCTACAGGAAAATCCTCCTGATCGGTATTTTCTACTGTATTATCTGCATTTTCTAAATAAAAATTGTCACAGTCTGTCTGTTCGTAATTCTGTGATGAGTAATAGTCTATTGGTTCGCCATCATACGGGGGATAAGACATTGCTTGGTCCTCCTGAGCCGAATAATAAGCCGTTTCGTCATTGTCAAGTTCATGACATAACATGTTCTGTCTGAGTGAGCGTGCAGTGCGCATGGACACATCCGTATTCTGATGCTGCGGTGTATTCTGTGACGGAATTCCGAATTTAAATTGCTGCCCGAAAGGCCGCATCGGTGCGTTATTAAATTGGGGCTTATAACCTTGTTGGGGCGTTATTCCGAATTTAAAATTATTTGAGTTTTGTGGGTTTCCGAAATTGGGCCTAAAGCCTTGTTGATTCGGTATGCCGAATTTAAAATTCCCTGGTGTTTGACCATGAATATTTTGATTCGGGGTACCAAATCGAGGGTTAAAAGCGGTTGGTCTAAAGTTATTTGTTGGCTGGTTTGGGATTCCAAATTTAAAGTTTTGATTATTAGGTAAAAAGAAGTTCGGTTTATATGGCGTTGCAAATCTAAAACCTCCGGGATTTTGCGGTAAAGTAGGTGTGAATTGTTGTATAGGTTTATTATTAATATTAACTCTATTTTTATTTTTGGCATTATACTGATATTGGAAGTTTACCTCCTCCATGACAACACTGAGCGCGGACTCTAAAGTAGTAGAGTTCCTTAATCGTACTATTCGGATTAAGTCCTCTGGCAGGTTATATAAAAACACGTTAAGAGACGCCTTATTATAAATAATCATCTTAGCGGCCTTAACGCCTTCGTCAGTCAAAAGATTGACCTTAGAAAAGAGAGCACTGCGAGTCTGTTGGATTCTATTACAAAATTGCAAGTAGCTTTCGCCAACTCTGATTTTTAAATTATCCAATTCGATCGCGACGCACTCTTCTGTTCGCGGGTCCCCAAAATGTTGGATAAACACAAGTTTTAAATCATCCCACGATGACAGGTCTGCCCTTTCGCTTAATAAAGCGGCAGCTCTACCACATAATCTACTAGTAATACAATGAAAAACATATGCAGATTGCACCGGATTATTTGGCCCGTTAAAATTTCTAAGAATATACTCACACTTTGTAATAAATAAATTTAATATACTCTGGTCACCATCAAATTTAGGAATCAGGCTCAATAAATCCTTTGGTATCATCTGCACAGCGACTGGGTCCGCGGCTTGTGCCATTTTTCAATGTAACTATTTATGTGGTATATAAAAATAAAAAAATATAATTACGTAACGTAATTATTTAATAAATAAATGCACAAAGTAAAATTCTCAATTATAAAATCTCAATTGAATTAATATATTTCTTTTATCTTTATATTAAATTAAACAATTAATATTTTAAACTTAGATATTATATCACTTAATAATAAATCTGCCAAATTACGTGCAGAAGTCAAATAACTTTCAACGATTTTAGTTTGAAAATCACTATAGAGTTCGTAATAATTATAGAGCTATACGGATGCAACCACAGGAAATAACTAGGGTGAGATAGGATAGTAAAAAGGTCTACTTACAGTCCACTCGATCCCATGCCTTCGCGTAGAGCTGCAGCAGTATGAACAGGAACCCCCGAAGACCGGATTTAAGAAATTTGTATTGGTTCGAAGATGCCCAGCACTCGCGCACAGACCTATTTTAGTGTCCTTTAAACGAGAGTTACACTATAGGCATCCTACCGCCGCTGCGCCACTTAAATTTCCAGGGCAGCACCGAGGGTTTTTAAAAAGATACAAGACTTGTTCACCAAACGAACATTTATTGAGAACTAACTATTACAAGCAATCTTAGGGCTAAAGCAAAATAATATAGTCACAACAATTCCTATGTGCGCCCACGCACCGGACGCGAGCGCATAACATTTCTATGAACGCTGATGAAAGCTTCGTCAGCGTCGCCCGCCCAGTCGCTAGACGTTTAGCAGGCTGTGATATGTACAGCCTGCATAACGATCTATTGCGTCTATAACAAACTAAAGAACTAAACAAACAAAGTAATAGTTTATTTACTAATAGTAGTTAATTTATTAACAATTTTTTTTTTCTTTTCTTAATAGAATATTTACAAATTTCTTAATAGAAACACGTAAGGACAGCTAAGGACTGGAACAGTTTGCCTGCAACGGTTTTCTTATCCGAATATAATGTAGGTATCTGTTAGGCTAGAGTGCACAAGCTTTTAATAAGCTAGTTGGTTTTACCATCCTCGATTGCGTAGCCGCTTTCCATCAGGTGGGACTGCGGTCAGGCACTGGCCTATATTGTGTAAAAAAGAAGTTTATTTGATCTCAATTCTGGTAATCTAGTGTCGCCAATATAATATGAATCTGTTTTTACTTTTTAGCAACTATGTAAATTCATATGCAATAAAAAAAAGACATATTTTTCCTTTATCCATAGGCCCTCAGACCGCATATCATACAACCTGACCGTATTCGGGAAGGCAATATATAACTCTAGTAATAACATTGCGGACAGCCATGAGCCAGTAAGTCAAACCGCGGGGTATTCCGGCCCGGTGTAATGGAATAATAGCGGGGATCTACGATGTCATATATTCTGCGCAGTGTCACAGCTACGCAAACGAGGAGAACGGTTTTTATTGCCATAGTTAACCTTACTTGATTACCTTGGAGTACCTGCACACGCCATTTATTCATGTAGTCGCCTTAACTAAGCAAATAAGTGTACATACAGCAGAAATGCAGCGCAGATTCTAGTAATAAAAAAAACAGGATTAAAAGAAAGTTACAGTTAAGTTGAATATTTTGTATATTTTTATTTCGGATGTCTATTGCAAAATACTAAGTACTACCTACTAAACACCACTTATAGAAATGAGTCCTAAATAGGATGAATTCCGCTATAAAAACTTCCGATATAACTACGATGCCGCCTACAATTCGCAAAACGGTTTAATAATTTCAATGATTAGTACAAATAAACTAAGTCTAATGGGAACACAAGCAGATTCGCTCTGATTGCGGCGTACAATAAAGTTGTATTGCAATTATAGCAATTATCTAACAATCAGTGCTACAACTGATATAATTCGTACAGAAACGATGCAACATGACTAGAGCCAGCGATGCGGGCGGTGCGCTGCCAGCTATTGGAGTTTTGGTGCAAGATATAAGCGAGCAACATTTTCATACAGCAGCAATAATCTTCAAAAGGGAATGTAGAGCTTTAGCGATGATTCTGTCTTGATTAAAAGTCGGATATTGAAGTAATCGATAGGAAGGATTCGCGGTAAAAGTAGCCAATGCGGTTATGACCGGCTTCAATGGCACATCAATTTGTATAGTAAAAAAGTCGAGAGATGCTACCGCGAAGCATACTTTATACTTTGCGTTTTTGATATCACGACTATCATGATCGCGTACTCATCTTTACTACCTTTACATAGATTAATGGTAATTAGTACCGCACTCATCATCATCATCACCAGCCGGAAGACGTCCACTGCTGAACAAAGGCCTCCCCCTTAGACCGCCACAATGAACGACAATTTGCTATTTGCATCCACCGGTTTCCTGCGACGCGAACAATGTCGTCGGTCCACCTAGTGGGAGGCCTGCCTACGCTGCGTCTTCCGGTTCGTGGTCGCCACTCGAGAACCTTTCTTCCCCAACGGTTATCGGTTCTTCGAGCGATGTGGCCTGCCCACTGCCACTTCAACTTGCATATTCTACGAGCTATGTCGGTGACCTTGGTTCTTCGGCGAATCTCCTCATTCCGGATTCAGTCGCGCAAAGAAACTCCGAGCATAGCTCTCTCCATAGCTCGTTGTGTGACTCTGAGCTTCTCCAAAAGGCCAGCTGTTAAAGACCACGTCTCAGTAGCATATGTCATCACTGGCAACACACACTGGTTAAAAACCTTTGACTTCAGGCACTGCGGAATTTCTGATGAGAAGATGTCACGTAGTTTCCCGAACGCTGCCTATCCGAGATGGATTCTTCGGGCGACCTCTTTGTCGAAGTTGGACCGACCTAACTGGATAGTTTGTCCTAGGTATACGTAGTGGTCAACAACTTCGACTGTATCGTTCCCAACAACTACCGGTACGGGTGCAACATGGACATTAGACATGATCTTCGTCTTGTCCATGTTCATTTTAAGACCCACCTGTTGGGAAACGCTACTGAGGTCGGTGAGCATCGTATTGAGATCCTCCAGCGACTCTGCCATAATAACTATATCATCGGCAAAACGAAGGTGAGTGATGTATTCGCCATTGATGTTGATGCCGAATCCGTACCAGTCCAAGAGCTTGAAAACGTCCTCCAATGCGTTAGTGAACAGTTTCGGAGAAATAACGCCTCCCTGTCTCACGCCTCGCTGCAATGGGATTGGTTTCGTGCTCTCGTCCTGTAGTCGGATCGACATGGTGGCGTTGCTGTACAAACACTTCAGCACTTCGATGTACCTATAGTCAATATGGCACCGCTGGAGGGACTGCAATACCCCCCAGGTCTCGATTGAATCGAAGGCTTTTTCGTATACCACAAACGCTAGACATAATGGCCAATTAAATTCCTCGGTATTCTTTATAATCTGGCGGAGCGTATGTATGTGGTCTACGGTGCTAAAGCCTTTTCGGAACCCTGCTTGTTCGGGAGGCTGGAAGTCATCAAACCTGCGTTCGAGACGGTTCGTAATGACTCTCGAAAACAGCTTGTATACATGGCTCAGGAGTGAGATGGGTCTATAATTCTTCAACAAGGTGTTATCACCTTTTTTGAAGAAAAGAACCACCACACTCCCGTGCCATGCTTCTGGCGTAGTACCCTCGAGTAAGACGGAATTAAATAATTTCTGGAGGACTAAAAGTACCGGTTTTCCACCCGCTCTCAGAAGTTCTGTTGTGATTCCGTCTTCACCCGGCGCCTTGTTGTTCTTCAGCTATTTGAGAGCCATTCTAATCTCGTACAGGCTGATGTCTGGGATATCCTCAGTGCACCGCACTAGTGTTATTTAAATAGTAGCAACCGTATCATTCACAGCACCAAGGTGATAATTTGTACAAATATAAGTACACCCGTTTTAGAAATATACACAGTAATTACCATAGATTTAGATTTTTTTCCTACGGTATTTACTCGCCCTTAGAGGATATTTCGTCCGCTCGCGGCCTAAACTTGTGACAAACGCTAACATATTGTCTGTCAGTGTGTCCAACGCCGCGGGCATTAATATGGCTCTCGCACGGACACGCTGGCCGCTCGCAATGGAGACCGCTCATAATTCCGTACCGTGTATTGTACAAGCAAAACGTTGCCACGGGAATTGAATTAATTCCACAGATTTATGTTAGTTTGATCCGTTGGACTCGTTAGAGTGTACAAATTTGTTAATTGTTAATTTCATAAAGGTGGTCGGAAGTCACCGTTTCATGTGCTTGAGGTAAATTGAAGCAGGGTTACCGAAAACATTCTTGCAATGGTGAAACCATTATGTGTTTTATCACAGACTTTCCTACCACAGACTGTAGCCTAGTACTCGTAGGTTCAATACTCAGGTTTTGCAAGTAAGGATTTTTGAATTTGGTACTGTATGAACTGCATCTACCAGTTAATTTGCACCAGACTCGCTCCATGCCTACTATATAAATTGACAACAGATCTGGCGAAACATGTGATTAGAGATTCTTCTCCAACGATTTTTCTGTAAAATGTATTTTATTTTTTCTACATTGACGAATGTCGATATCTTTCTCTAGCAAAATGTGAATTTAGATAAAAATCTGCAAACTTGATATCAGTAATCACTGATTTTCTGTGACAAAAAAAATTATAAAACACCTAATTTGAAGCAAACCATTCCGGCACAAACAAACTCTGCCCATACATCACTGCTGTCACAACAAAATCCAATCAACATAGGGTACAGTTATAAACATCCCCCACTGACCTGGGCGGGCGTCCGGGTGGGGCGGCGCGGGCGGACGGAGCGCCGTTTATCACAGATCATAACGCGGTGGCTGCTATTAGCGGCTCAATTTATCGCCCTCGTGACGTCAACAGATCATTTTGGTAGATACTCTGTTGTACTGGATAATGACGTATTGATTTTGGGAGAGACATATGGATCTGTTT
Organism: Furcula furcula; assembly: GCA_911728495.1. Classification (NCBI taxonomy): domain Eukaryota; kingdom Metazoa; phylum Arthropoda; class Insecta; order Lepidoptera; family Notodontidae; genus Furcula; species Furcula furcula. The sequence continues at coordinate 29,113,417 of OU452244.1, forward strand.
GTATTATTATCATCATTAGTGTGAATAGCTTATTTAGGTATTATTAGCTTGGTACTATACAACTATACTTGGTTAAGCTGGTTTCAGACTACGCTATAATATAATAGTATATAGCTCATAGCACAACAATATCGCGCACCATACATTGTTAAGGACACGTTCACACTGTACTAGGTATACTATATTTTATTGGCTTACTATACCCTATAAATTGGTGCGATGTACTGAGTTCATGCTGTGCTATATCACGCGCCGCACTCTTATTCCTCCCTCGGCCCCGGCCGTCCCGCAACCGAAACGAGCGATATACTATAAATGCTTGCGATAATATCGCGTAATGTGAACGCCATGCTATATAGTATAGCATTAGGTCCTTCTTTGCTATACTATAGCACAATAGCATAGCGCGTAGTCTTAAACCAGCTTACTTAGATACTATATTTCTGCACATTGCAGAGGTTTCGAATGCTGATTTTAGCTCTGTAAAGAATACATTGGACCCTAACTCCGCAGCTGATAAGTTAGTATCTTTAATAGGTTCTATAATCAAAAAGCAGTCTACAACCACTCACATTCCCTCTAAACATAGACTTCTTAAGCCCTGGATGACAGCTGGCCTACTGAGGTGCATCCGCAATCGTGACTCAATGTCACGACAGTTAATTAGTAACCCTGATAACTATACCCTCAAAATTACTTATGTCAGATACCGCAATTTTTGTAATAAACTACTCAAAAGATTAAAACAGGCACACGATAAATATGAATTTCTGAAAGCACAAAATAATCCTAAAGCTACTTGGAAGGTGATAAATAGCATCATACAAAGAGGTAACAAACATGTGTCCCCCAAAGAGCTCCTAAATATAGAATCTGACAGTATTACGTCGATTAACAAGGTTAATGAGTACTTTTCCACAGTTGGTAGCATGCTGGCGTCAAAGTGTAGCCCTATATTGCACAGTGATATACGGGTACCCGTGGATCGCGTTACTTCTAACTCGCTTGTTCCCATGCCGCAACAGACATAGGTGAAGTCACAAATATTGTTCTTGGCTTACGTAAAGATGCGGCAGCGGGTTGGGATGGAATTCCAACTTCAATTTTACAACAGTGCATAAACTCTCTAGCTCCTATTATTACACATATTTTTAATACTTCAATGGCACATGGTATTCATATTCATATCATTTATTGCTTTCCACAATGTTGACAAGGTCTTAAATTAGAGGCTTACAGCTAAGTACAATTGTGGACCCTGTAGAGCACAGCAAAATGTATATAAGTAAAATTTAATAAATAAAACCTTGATGATTATTAATTTTCCAAATAAATTATAAGTACGTATGTCAAATAAATTACATGTCAAAGAAATAAAAAAGTTAAAAATAAAAATATTAAAAAAATAAAAATAATAAATAAAAATTATAAGTTATGATGTCAAGGATTAGGTGAAAATAATATTTTTTTTATTCTAATTATTGATAATTCGTGTATAGTGTAAATTAATAATGTGTAATATGCAGGTACATTATAATTAAAAGTTTGTATGTCAGATTAATTTAATTGTTTGTCATTTATAAATTCGTTAATTGTGTAGTATGCCTTTTCAACTAGTATTTTCTTTAGATTATTTGTAAATTTTTTATCGCTGCTCACATTTTTTATCCAATCCGGTAATTTATTGAAAATTTTTATTGACATTACATAAGTACTATTTGAATGAAGTTTCATGTGCGAGTGAGGTAACATTAACATATTTCTATATCTGATTGATCGGTTGTTTTGTTTATCCTTATGTTTGTCACCACGGGTTATATAAAAATTTGGATATTTCCTAACGAATTTGCATATTTCCAGTATATAGATAGATGGCAAAGTAAGTATTTTATGTTTTATAAATATTGGTTTACAACTGTCGGTAACTATGATTCGAATTAGTTTCTTTTGAAGAATAAAAAGCGAGGGCGCGTCTGTACTATTTCCCCACATTATAATACCTTAGCTTAGCCAAGCAAAAGCGTAGGCGTAGTAAGCTGTAAGTGCTGTTTGTAGGTCGGTAGTTTTTTTGACTTCTCGAAGTGCATATGTGAACTTTGATAGTTTTGATCTTATATTTTTGATATGAGGTTTCCAGGAAATATGTGTGTCTATGGTGAGTCCTAATAATGTAAAATCATTGACTACTTCAATTTTTGTACCGTTTATGGTGAAGTTAACTATTAACGGAGATTTTTGCCTAGGATAAAAGGTCATAAGTTTGGTTTTTTTATAATTAATGTCAAGGTTGTGCTCATCCATCCATTTAGTAGTTTTATTTAATATAGAGTTTAGTTTTTCATTGAGATTACTGTTGTTTTTGCTTGAAGTAAGCAGAGATATATCGTCCGCGAATAACACGCATGGTTCGTCCATAATTTTGGGAAGGTCATTTATGTATATAAGAAATAGGAGACATCCAATGACGCTACCTTGTGGAATAGACGCATTAATAACCTTTTTATCAGATCTTACGGGCATTATTTGCTTCTGGTCGTAATTAAAGTACTCTATTTCCACGTATTGCTCTCTATCTGTTAAAAATGATTTAAGCCAACTATGTGTAGTACCGCGTATACCTATTCCATATAGTTTTTCTAGTAAAATGTTAAACTGTACTTTGTCATATGCCTTGGTCATGTCTAAAAGTATTCCTATCGCGTATTTTTTATCATTTATAATATTAATAACTTCTTGTATATATTTAAAGACCGCTAAAGTTGTTGATCGATGTTTACGGAATCCGTTTGGCCCTTCGTCAAACACTTTATATTTTTCACAAAAGTTGTACACTCGTTCACACATGGCCTTTTCGTAAATCTTGGAAGCCGTTGGCAAAAGGGCAATGGGCCTGTAATTATTGGGGTCAGTTTTGGAGTTTTTCTTAAACATTGGCTTTATAATAGCTTTTTTTAGTGGATCAGGAAAGATACCTTCATTAAAGGACTGATTTACTAGCACACAAAAGGGAGCGGCAAGTTCATCAGCGCATTGTCGAATTAGAGAGGGTGGTAATTCATCTACTCCGTAACTTCTTTTATTTTTTAAATTTTGTATAATTTGGTGAGTTTCTTGAAAATCTAATGGTCTAATAAAGATAGTATTTTCTGTGGTATGCATTACGGGTAGGCCTTTCGCCTTTTTGCCATCAGGGCGAACGTTCTCCTCACCGATCGATGCAAAGAAGTTGTTGAATTTATTTACTACATGTTTAGGCTCCGATATTATGGTACCATTAATTTCTAATTGGATGTTAGATTTATTTGTAGGTTTATTTTTATTAGTGCGCTCTTTTATTATATTCCACATAGCTTTAACTTTATTTTGGGACATTTTAATTCTATTTACGTATTGTTGTTTTTTAGATGTAATAACTGACTGTTTTAATATTTTTTCATATTTCCTATAAAATAAATTTATAATTGGGTTATTTGATTTAATATTTAATATTTATAATAATCGTTTATTTTTTGATGAGATCTTTATGCCTTTGGTTAACCAATGTTTTTTGTAATGATATTTTAGTTTAATTTTTACTTTTGGAGTAGTTTGATTTAGTATTTTCGTTAGTGAGTCATTAAAGAGTATATAGTTTTTATTTGCGTCATTACTGTTTATTATTATTTCTCCCCAGTTTACTGACCTTAGTGTAGACTTAAAGCTTTCAATGTTACTTTTGTTGTACAGTCGTTTTTCAGTATACCAAGTTGATTGTTTAGGGCGTTGTGGAATTTTAAGTTTTACTATTACCCCACAATGATCTGAAAAACCCAGTTCTTCTACAAATGTATATAAATCTATGTTTTTGAAATTCGTAAATGTAAGGTCTAGGCATGTTGATGTAGTTTGTTTTATGTGTGTAGGGTGTTGTACGTGTTGCGTGTAGTTATATTCGGACATGAAGTCTAAAAAAGTGTTATATTTTGAGTCATTTTTTAAAATATCAATATTGAAGTCACCGCCGATAATTATGTTACGTTTGATATATTTATTATTTATGTAGGTGAGTATTTGATTTAATCGGTTATAGAATATCTTTTCTTCTCTTCTGTTCCAATAAATTGTTACTAATAGCAAATTATCGTTAGGTATTTCAATCGCACAAACTTCTAAAATATATTCCAGAGACAGGTCAGCTATGTCAGATCTTTCTATATAGTCTATATTGCTATCTAGCTCTTGAATTAGGATACAAACACCACCGCCTCCACGATTTTCTCGACAGAATGATGCTGCAACTTTATAGCCACTGAAGTTTTATTTTATTTTTATTTTATTTTATGTTTATTACAAAAACCACAGCTCTTATACATAATAGTAAAAGTCAACATAAATGTAAATCTTACAGCCAATTAAGGTTTTACAATTTATACAATATTTAGTCAGAGACTATATTTATCTAAGGCTACATACATTCAGAAAAAAAATAAATGATTAGTGAGTACAGAATTAGTATTCATAACTGAAACAGCCAATTGCCATAAAGAGTATAATTAATTATATGTTTTGTGTGTGTGTGTGTGTGTGTGTGTGTGTGGTGTGTGTGTGAAAGTGTGTGTGAGTGTGTATTTATTTTACTACATATCAAAAAGAAAAGTTGTTATTCAATGATACTATGTATAAACTTATATCATTGTTAGTACTATACTATATATAATATAACAATTACTAAAGCATTAATGTAACTTGTTTTCTAAATACATCTTTTGATGTGTAAAATAAATCCAGTTAATCATGCTTATTTTCTCTATTGAGAGCCATGTTTCACTTATACATATTGCTTGGTATGTCTGATTTTGATTAACAAATGCTTCAAATATATGTTGTTTGTTGTAAATACTTTGGATGTTTTGGAATAAAATGTTAAAATGATGTTCGTTATTACTGAAATGTTCGGGCTTCCTCACTTTCTCGAAATGTACGGTCGTTATAAGGTCCACTTCGTCTATTAATATTATGTTGCTCGTTTTCAGCTGTACGTAAGAGGGGCGGGATGTTTTCGTCTTTATAATTGATTGCTTTTCCTTCAATATAGAGTTTATTGTTGCGAATTACAGCGTTGAGTCCTTGTTTGCGCGCTACAAGTAATTTATCCTGCAAATTTTTTCTCTCCCTCCGTGCCTCGTCATTTAAAAATTCTGAAACGTAAAGTCCGGTTCCCTGGAAATACCGGGTATTTTCTGTAATATATTTGGTCATTCTCTTGCTTATGAGTTCTACAACGATAGGTCTATTTCGATTATTATAATAACGTCCAATCCTAAAGGCATCCTCGATGTAGCCGGATATATCCACTCCTATTGTATCCCAAAATATACAGCTGATTCTGTTATGTAGATCCCGTTCAGGCTCTTTATATATTTCAGTTAGTCCGTATAATACAAATTTCTTGGTATTATTCTCAGGGTGTATATGTTGAATTTTAGGTAGGGTCCCAGATTGTAGGTTCTTTATTTCGTTTTGTAATAAATAATTTTCTCTATTAAGTATTTCTATTTGGTTGTTGATTTTCTCTATGTCACTCTTTCTTTGCTCGTTTTGTGAAAATAAAGTGTTAATTTATTATTTTATGTCTTCTTTTAACTTTGATACAGCGTTACTGATTTCTGTTTGGATAGTTGCTTTTATTTCTAATACAATAGATGTGTTATTTTCTTTTAATTTTAAGGCAATCATTTCACTCAGATTCTGTAATGTTAATTCGGCTTGTTGATAGCTTTCTAAGTTACTTTCATTGTTAATTGTATCACCCAGTAAACTAACGTCTTCTGTGCATGAGCTCACACTGAAAGCTGTTTGACTCGGTTTCCGTCGCAGAGTTACATTTGCTTCCGGCGTTATGTTTAAGCTAGCGTTTATAAGTTGTGGCTTCGCAGGAGTATTTATGTTATTATTTTTGGGTTTTTTACACCTGCATTCTTGACACTCCCAGTATAGCTTACTGTCACTCTTCATGCGAATATATTGTTCGTCTGAGATATTGGCGCATTGGAGATCATAACTCTTCTTACAGATTGAGCAATTTAAATATTTTCTGTTCGGAATTTTTTGCTCACAACCTGCACATAGCGACATCTTGTAGTTCAATTCCACAATAAAGTTTATGCTTAAAATGTCACTAAACCAGAAATGGAGATGTTGAACGTGTAGTTCAGCTACTCGGTACCAGATGGCGCTGTTGTAGTTTTTCATGCCCAATTAAAAAGTAGGGTTCGGGTCTGGAACGCGCCCGCCTATTTTAATGTGGGTAGTGGAGCGTTCATAATATCTTGAAATAAATAATGTTCACTTAGTTTATCATAACACCGAATTCAAGCTTTTAGCACTATATAATATGTTCTTAGGCCGCAATGGTATTTTCCCAAAAGCTTTTAAAAGAGCTATTTTCACCCCATTTTTAAGAGCGGGAGCAGAGACAGTGTCAGCAACTACAGACCTATATCCGTATTACCAGCACTGTCTAAGGTTTTCGAAAAAATTCTAAACATTCGTCTCATAAACTTCCTAACAAAAAACAATATCCTGTCTGAAAATCAGTTTGGTTTCAGGGATGGGAAATCTACGGAAGATGCGGTGGCTTCTCTAGTTGATAAAATTGTTGAATGTCTCGATAACAAACAAAAATGTCTTGGCATCTTCCTAGATCTTACTAAAGCCTTTGATACTGTCACTGTTCCAAATCTTCTTTTAAGGTGGGGAGGTGCTGCCAAATCATATTTCCTAATTTTGGAAAGGGCCCAGAGAGCTGTACTAAAAACTATGACATCCAAACCTTTCAGATTTTCTACTAATCTATACTTATAATAAAACTGTAACAGGTCCAATTCTGTACATTGAAGATATTTTGAAAATTATATTTGGAGGGCATTCTATAACCGATACTGAGGCTGAAAATGTATTTTTTTTAATTTTTGTCTGTCTGTCTGTCTGTCTGTATCTCGGCTGAGCATCACGCCGAAACTACTGGATGGATTGAAACGAAACTTGTCATGATTTGAGTTAATACTCCGAGGTAGGACATAGGATACTTTTTATCCCGTAATCTAGCACGGTTCTTTTGGGAGAGGGGATTAAAGTCAAAATGGGTACTTGGTTATACGCTTGGTCAGATTGTATCAATTTTTCTTTATAATATAATAAATATTAGTAAGGGAACACTCATAGAGAGTTGTTATCAAGGTTTTGTAATCGATCGGGTTAAGCAACGTTAGGTAAGGTCATTAAATAGATGGGTGACCGTTTAACGCCATTTGAACTAAACGGGTCCATGCTTCGGAGAGCAAGTAAAAAGTGGGTCCCAGTTCTTAACCGACTATAAAAAAGGAGGTTATGTATTCGATGCGAATGTCTGTTATTAAAAGTTTAGTTAACGTAAAAATAGCGCAGGCGGAGCTGCGTGGGTCAGCTAGTAAGCTTTATAATGACTGTCGGGTTTAAACAGTGAGACAGCTCTTTGTGCTAGGTACAGTTAAATATGACCCAAATATTACTAAGAAACGTCGCAAGTATGATGTCTGTCAATCCCAAAGTTAATCTCAAAGACTTACAACGAAACGGAAAAACTGCTCAAAGTTTCAATGTTATAAAGAATTATAATACACTCACACACACACACACACACACACACACGTACACATACACTCGCATACACTTACAATCTAATATAGCTAAGAATTGAATTGTGCAGTAATTCTGTAAGACTGTGTGGCTAAAGATAAGCATTGAGCGAGAGCCCTGGTACTCATAACACAAGTTAATTCTTACATTGGGTACCAGTGGTCAACAAATAAATAATGTTTAAGTTTAGTATAAGGCATACTTAAATTTAGTTCTAAATGATGTATCATTTGTTGCTAATAAAATATTCTATTCTATTCTACATACTTCTGAATAAGTATAGCATATGAATAAGATTTTGTGGAACTTTTTTGTTGCTACATTAATTTATTTATACTTTATGCACATAAAATAGTACATAGGCGGGCTTAACACACACACAATTACATTAGCAATAATTTTCTTTGGAATGATAAAAAATAATGTTTCTTCTTGAATATCGATCACTATATTTCTTTGACATTTTCACAGCTAGTTTCGATACATTATGCTATTGTATTTTGGGAATAATTAAGGAAAAGGAAAATGTAGACTCTAGACCAGTGGTTCCCAAACTTGATTGGGCGCCGACCCACCTGACAAAAACTGCCAAATTCGGGACCCACCTCTTGGCTGTCTTAAAAAGGGTCTTAAATATGGTAACGCTCAGATTTCCTAGTCTCTGTGTTAATTAAATTCGTCTTCTGCCCATTCAACCATTTCGTCGATTCGTCGTGCAACAGTATTATTTGACAGTGGTATGCACTAGGGCTTGAATATCGGACACTTTTTCAATTCCGGAATTGGGTTTCGGTATTCAGTATTTCAATTCCCGAATTCCGGAACTCAAATGTCTTTTTGTACAAAATAGTGATACGTATAAGTTTAAATAGACTGTGTAAAAAATTGCAAAAATGTCATACCTAATATTATTATTATTTAAATTTTAATGTATGTTTTCTACCAAATACCATTAATTTTATGGATTTACTTAGTAGGTATTAGATGTATGAACAAATAAAACTAATAAAATGATTAAGTATTTGGATTATATATACTTACACTGGACCGCACAGAAAAAGGTTTCGTTAGAAAATTTTCAATATCTTCAAAAGTACCTGACCTAGCTTTATGAAATAAAGACTAAATTAAACAATATTTAAAGCCACATAAAAGAATATATAACCACCAAAATACCTTTTTATTTATTTTTGATGATTGCCTAAATACTAAAAATGTAAAATAATAGTCGTTTATGAATTGCGTACCAAAAATTTCAAATCAATTGCTTCCCGTTTGTTTTGCTTTTGCAATAAAAAAAGTTATTACTATGGTGTCTCTGCCTTATACATTTTATTATTCTGAAGTCATCATGTCGTTAATCCCTGAAGAATATACCAGGATCCTGACAATGCTTGAAGGTGGACACAGTCAGCGAAATACAACAAGCACTGTTGTTGTGACTCTTTCTACAGTGCAGCGAGTACTCCAGCGTTTCTATGAAACTGGATCCAATCTTCGAAGACCAGAAACAGTTCGAACAAGGTACACAACGGCGCGGGAGGATCGCTATATGGTGTCAACAATTTTAAGAAATCGCTTTTTTACGGCTCATGATTTACGAGCTGGAGGAAACAATTTGAGTACGGATACCTTAAGGCGGCTTCTGGCTGAAGCAAACTTAAAGCCATTAAAACCTGCAAATGGCCCAAAACTAGAAAGACCACAGAAACTCAAGGTTGACTTATGGTAGAGAATACGAGAATTGGAATTGGAGTGACTGGTCAAGATTTATGTTTTCAGACTAGTCTAGATGTTGTTTATACAAGCACCGCGGGAATAAAAGAGTATACAGAAGACCGGGAGAGCGCTATAACCAAGCCTGTATAGAAGAAAAAGTACCATACGGCGGAGGCTCTGTCCACGTGTAGGCTGGGATTTCTTCAGAAAGCCGCACTGAGCTACTGGTGATAGAAAATTTAACTTTAACTGAAGAAAGATAAGACACTGAAGTTCTGAATGACTACGTTTGTCCATTTTTAGTGGAAATGGGCGAGAATGCCGGTTTTATGCAAGACAATGGCCGCCTGCATACAGCTCAGATAGTGTTTGCCTATTTTCAAGAAGTCGGTATCACACATGTGGAGTGGCCAGCACGCAGGCCCGACTTAAACCCCATTGAGCATGCATGGAACGAACTGGAACGACGTGTCACCATTCATTCATCACCAGCCGGAAGACGTCCACTGCTGAACAAAGGCCTCCCCCTTAGACCGCCACAATGAACGACAATTTGCTATTTGCATCCACCGATTGCCTGCGACGCGAACAATGTCGTCGGTCCACCTAGTGGGAGGCCTGCCAACGCTGCGTCTTCCGGTACGTGGTCGCCACTCGAGAACCTTTCTTCCCCAACGGTTATCGGTTCTGCGAGCGATGTGGCCTGTCCACTGCCACTTCAACTTGCATATTCTACGAGCTATGTCGGTGACCTTGGTTCTTCGGCGAATCTCCTCATTCCGGATTCTGTCGCGCAAAGAAACTCCGAGCATAGCTCTCTCCATAGCTCGTTGTGTGACTCTGAGCTTCTCCAAAAGGCCAGCTGTTAAATACCACGTCTCAGTACCATATGTCATCACTGGCAACACACACTGGTTAAAAACCTTTGTCTTCAGGCACTGCGGAATTTCTGATGAGAAGATGTCACGTAGTTTCCCGAACGCTGCCCATCCGAGTTGGATTCTTCGGGCGACCTCTTTGTCGAAGTTGGACCGACCTAACTGGATAGTTTGTTCTAGGTATACGTAGTGGTCAACAACTTAGAGTGTATCGTTCCCAAGAACAACCCGTACGGGTGCAACATGGACATTAGACATGATCTTCGTCTTGTCCATGTTCATTTTAAGACCCACCTGTTGGGAAACGCTACTGAGGTCGCTGAGCATCGTATCGTATTGAGGTCCTCCAGCGACTCTGCCATAATTACTATATCATCGGTAAAACGAAGGTGAGTGATGTATTCACGACGACGTGTACGTCAGTGGAATCCGCCGCTAATCACGCTATGTGAAATGAAAGAAGCTCCAATAGATGAATGGCAGAATATTCCGCAGCATAGCCTCAAAAACCTAATAGAAAGTATACCAAATAACATAACAGCAGTATTGCGAGCTCACGAAGGCAACACAGAAAGTACTAAAATGCGTGATAAATTGCACATCTGTAACCAATCTACATTTACGAAAATACTGGAAAAACTAAGCATTTTTATTTATTAATAATAATAATAATAATAAATACACTTTATTGTACACCAAAAGTTACATGTAAATTATTTACATTATTATTATTATTTTACATTTATTAAGAATTGTTAGAATAAGAATAATAATAATTTTATTTTCATTTATTCACATTAAAATATTCTTTAATTTAGTCTTTATTTCATAGGTCTATTGAAGATATTAAAGATTTTCTAACCGACCCTTTTTCTTTGCAATCCAGTGTATATTTAAAAGAAAAATCTAAAATTATACAACTTTGTAGTCATCATCATTCATTATTAGTAGCCAACAGACGTCCACTGCTGATGCGTCGCTACGCCTCAAGTCGCGTAATAAAATATATTTTATGCAATATCGAAATTACGATATTGATCTCGCCAATTCCGGAATTGGAAACGATATTGAATTTTATCGGAATTCCGGAATTATGCTAATTCCGGAATTCCGGAGCTCAAGCCCTAGTATGCACTCGATTTCCTTTAATTATTTTTCTCCAAACATCGCTCCAACAGCATCTTTAATCGACGGTAACATTACCTCATTAGCTTAAGGATCGCCAGAGCAGGAAAGCCTCACACCAGTGGGGAAGACTTAGCCCCAATGGTGTGAAGCTTTCCTGCTCTGGCGATCCTTAAGCTAATGAGGTACGAGGCGTACGAAGCATTTTCAATAATATTAATAAAATGTGAAACAATGTTTTTTGACGATTTCATGTCCAATAATTTTCTTTGAAAAAACTTCTTTTACCTTCATTAAAGTTGTGCCACAAAACAACTCGTCGAGACCTATCTAATGAGCCCAAACTCGGTGGGTCTACGTTTATTGGTGCAGAGATCCCGTGAATACCTTCCTGCTCCATCATCAGACCCTGATCACCATTTTTCTGGCAACTACTCGTCGAGACCTATCCAACGAGCCCAAACTCGATGGGTCTAGGTTTATTGGGGCCGAGATCCTGCTACCACATTCTTGCTGATGATCATCAGACCCTGGTGAAGGTTACCATTTTATTTAGTATCATCGGATTTACATATGTTCTAAATTTCAGATTTTTTGGACTAATAGAAGTAATTTTATACAAAATACCTCGTACCTACCCTAAATAAACTTTCTTTTTTTAAACATTTTTTCTCGACATGGAAAGGAGCTGATGTTCTTCAAACAAATAAATAAAACCGCATTCAAGTCCGTTCACTGGTTGGACCGCTATGATGCCACAGATAGACATACATACATACAGACAGACAGACTTCCGGACATAGGCGTCAAACTTATAACTCCCCTCGTTTTTGGTCGGGGGTAAAAAATATCACAAAAACAAAAGACGTCCGACTCAGGCTCACCACTTTACACGAAATGCATTTCACCACCTATCCCGACTCCCGCTCGCTCCTCTCCTCTCGCAGTCATCGAACGCGAGCGCCACCGCGAAGGGCGCGCGCGCCCACGCCCGCACCCCTCCCTCAATGGCGGACCGACTGTAAGCCCGATCGGTCGGGTTTTCAGGGCCCACTTAATATTCGCTCGCGACCCACCAGTGGGTCGCGACCCACAGTTTGGGAACCTAGGCTCTAGACTATATTTAGTGTGATGGAATGACTATAAAATAAATTCAGAACCAAAAAATCCATTGATAACCACTAATAAAACGTGACGTCATACAACATGACCTAAACCATATTTCCAGACACGGCACCGGAGCTTCACTACACGTTCATAGAGCAGGCGCTGCACCCGGGCCCGGCACTGGCCCTGCACTGCGCGGCGTCCGGCTCGCCCCCGCCACGGTTCACGTGGCTGCTGGACAACCAGCCCGTGGAGGAGCACACCACTCCACACAGGTGTGTTCACTATATGTATATAGAGCAGGCGCTGCACCCGGGCCCGGCACTGGCCCTGCACTGCGCGGCGTCCGGCTCGCCCCCGCCACGGTTCACGTGGCTGTTGGACAACCAGCCCGTGGAGGAGCACACCACTCCACACAGGTGTGTTCACTATATGTATATAGAGCAGGCGCTGCACCCGGGCCCGGCACTGGCCCTGCACTGCGCGGCGTCCGGCTCGCCCCCGCCACGGTTCACGTGGCTGCTGGACAACCAGCCCGTGGAGGAGCACACCACTCCACACAGGTGTGTTCACTATATGTATATAGAGCAGGCGCTGCACCCGGGCCCGGCACTGGCCCTGCACTGCGCGGCGTCCGGCTCGCCCCCGCCACGGTTCACGTGGCTGCTGGACAACCAGCCCGTGGAGGAGCACACCACTCCACACAGGTGTGTTCACTATATGTATATAGAGCAGGCGCTGCACCCGGGCCCGGCACTGGCCCTGCACTGCGCGGCGTCCGGCTCGCCCCCGCCACGGTTCACGTGGCTGTTGGACAACCAGCCCGTGGAGGAGCACACCACTCCACACAGGTGTGTTCACTATATGTATATAGAGCAGGCGCTGCACCCGGGCCCGGCACTGGCCCTGCACTGCGCGGCGTCCGGCTCGCCCCCGCCACGGTTCACGTGGCTGTTGGACAACCAGCCCGTGGAGGAGCACACCACTCCACACAGGTGTGTTCACTATATGTATATAGAGCAGGCGCTGCACCCGGGCCCGGCACTGGCCCTGCACTGCGCGGCGTCCGGCTCGCCCCCGCCACGGTTCACGTGGCTGCTGGACAACCAGCCCGTGGAGGAGCACACCACTCCACACAGGTGTGTTCACTATATGTATATAGAGCAGGCGCTGCACCCGGGCCCGGCACTGGCCCTGCACTGCGCGGCGTCCGGCTCGCCCCCGCCACGGTTCACGTGGCTGCTGGACAACCAGCCCGTGGAGGAGCACACCACTCCACACAGGTGTGTTCACTATATGTATATAGAGCAGGCGCTGCACCCGGGCCCGGCACTGGCCCTGCACTGCGCGGCGTCCGGCTCGCCCCCGCCACGGTTCACGTGGCTGTTGGACAACCAGCCCGTGGAGGAGCACACCACTCCACACAGGTGTGTTCACTATATGTATATAGAGCAGGCGCTGCACCCGGGCCCGGCACTGGCCCTGCACTGCGCGGCGTCCGGCTCGCCCCCGCCACGGTTCACGTGGCTGTTGGACAACCAGCCCGTGGAGGAGCACACCACTCCACACAGGTGTGTTCACTATATGTATATAGAGCAGGCGCTGCACCCGGGCCCGGCACTGGCCCTGCACTGCGCGGCGTCCGGCTCGCCCCCGCCACGGTTCACGTGGCTGCTGGACAACCAGCCCGTGGAGGAGCACACCACTCCACACAGGTGTGTTCACTATATGTATATAGAGCAGGCGCTGCACCCGGGCCCGGCACTGGCCCTGCACTGCGCGGCGTCCGGCTCGCCCCCGCCACGGTTCACGTGGCTGCTGGACAACCAGCCCGTGGAGGAGCACACCACTCCACACAGGTGTGTTCACTATATGTATATAGAGCAGGCGCTGCACCCGGGCCCGGCACTGGCCCTGCACTGCGCGGCGTCCGGCTCGCCCCCGCCACGGTTCACGTGGCTGCTGGACAACCAGCCCTTGGAGGAGCACACCACTCCACACAGGTGTGTTCACTATATGTATATAGAGCAGGCGCTGCACCCGGGCCCGGCACTGGCCCTGCACTGCGCGGCGTCCGGCTCGCCCCCGCCACGGTTCACGTGGCTGCTGGACAACCAGCCCGTGGAGGAGCACACCACTCCACACAGGTGTGTTCACTATATGTATATAGAGCAGGCGCTGCACCCGGGCCCGGCACTGGCCCTGCACTGCGCGGCGTCCGGCTCGCCCCCGCCACGGTTCACGTGGCTGCTGGACAACCAGCCCGTGGAGGAGCACACCACTCCACACAGGTGTGTTCACTATATGTATATAGAGCAGGCGCTGCACCCGGGCCCGGCACTGGCCCTGCACTGCGCGGCGTCCGGCTCGCCCCCGCCACGGTTCACGTGGCTGCTGGACAACCAGCCCGTGGAGGAGCACACCACTCCACACAGGTGTGTTCACTATATGTATATAGAGCAGGCGCTGCACCCGGGCCCGGCACTGGCCCTGCACTGCGCGGCGTCCGGCTCGCCCCCGCCACGGTTCACGTGGCTGCTGGACAACCAGCCCGTGGAGGAGCACACCACTCCACACAGGTGTGTTCACTATATGTATATAGAGCAGGCGCTGCACCCGGGCCCGGCACTGGCCCTGCACTGCGCGGCGTCCGGCTCGCCCCCGCCACGGTTCACGTGGCTGCTGGACAACCAGCCCGTGGAGGAGCACACCACTCCACACAGGTGTGTTCACTATATGTATATAGAGCAGGCGCTGCACCCGGGCCCGGCACTGGCCCTGCACTGCGCGGCGTCCGGCTCGCCCCCGCCACGGTTCACGTGGCTGTTGGACAACCAGCCCGTGGAGGAGCACACCACTCCACACAGGTGTGTTCACTATATGTATATAGAGCAGGCGCTGCACCCGGGCCCGGCACTGGCCCTGCACTGCGCGGCGTCCGGCTCGCCCCCGCCACGGTTCACGTGGCTGCTGGACAACCAGCCCGTGGAGGAGCACACCACTCCACACAGGTGTGTTCACTATATATAGAGAGAAATCATGCATTATAATCTAAAATTAAAGCTTGGTATTGGTGTTCTTGACACATACGTGTGAGGATTGCACCAATACTAAGTCTGAGTTGTAGCCTTCTGTTACTGAGTCTGTGGCTAAGTGACCATATTTTTTACCTTTTGCCACCATAGTTATATCTACAGCAATCTATGATGTCATGATGACCGTTGTGATGCTATTCTGGTTTCTTTTAGTTGCTTGGTTAGGAACAGTAACTCTTTCTTTAAACATATTTTATCAATTATTTATTGTACCAAAAATAAATATCTCATCAGGATAGTAAGAAAACGAAAACGCTACATTTATAGGAGGTAGGGCCTCCTATAAAGTATATAAGTGTTTACAAACACGGTTAGAGATCGGTTGCCGTATCGAGCTTCCAAATAGCAATTAAATCACCGGTCGCAGTTGCAAATGGTAGCGTTTGTGCTATTTAAGGCTCTGTTCATAACGGTAAGTACACTGATACAATTTCGTTAATATTCACCTTTATTTATACCCTTGCCAATATGGATATATCCAGCTCTAATTTGGATGTTAAAATATGATCAACAGGAGCATAACCCAGTTCATGAACCCGAGCGGCGACGTTGTGAGCTACCTGAACCTGACGTCCGTGCGGCCGGAGGACGGCGGCCGGTACACCTGCAGGGCGCACAACTCACGAGGAGCTGTTGAGCATTCCACCAGGCTTAATGTTTATGGTCAGTATTATATTTAGCGTGAGTTATACGTGCTTTTCAAATTTTAGAATCGAATCAATCAAGTAAATAACCGCTACGCTCTATTCTCTCCCCCTCACTATAGAGTCATTGAAAATAGGGTTACAATACACGTTAGGTATTTTTATTAGTCCTGTAATGAATACACAACAGTTGTAAGTTGTGTAGTGGACTAAGCATTAGTCCTTCATCTTAAGGGGAGGCCCGTGCCCAACAGTGGGACAAAAACAAGGACTAGTAAGAAAAAGTGGTTAGTTTGCTGATTAAAAAAATTTCCGATTATTTATACGTTGTCCTATATCATGAGCCCTTTATATTTTACCTTAAAGTTGTTTGTAA
This sequence comes from Furcula furcula, assembly GCA_911728495.1. Lineage (NCBI taxonomy): Eukaryota > Metazoa > Arthropoda > Insecta > Lepidoptera > Notodontidae > Furcula > Furcula furcula. The sequence continues at coordinate 29,130,017 of OU452244.1, forward strand.
ATTATGTCTTGTTCTATTATATTACTATTGTTGTGATGGTGATAATGATGCACAATTCATTTTTGTAAATGACTGAAACTATTATATTTTTGAATTAAAAATAGCTGTTCTAAATTTATACCAGGAGTCTATAATAGATGGAGTAACCATAATATGTATGACTAGCCTTTCAAAAAGTGTTAAATCTTCCTCAGTAAATTTTTTTTTTCCTTTCTTAATGCTGCTCCCACGATGTAGCACCATAAAAGTTACAATCTAGCCTAAGGCTAATCAGTACTATTATTTTGATCTAAACGAATAAATTACTTAGATTAAGAATGTGTCCAAAGGCACTTTTCTTATTGTCTCTATTAAGGTGAAGACACTTTGTTATCGTGTTCTACACTGCATTACACTACACTAATTTAACACTTAAACTAACTCAAAAGGTTTTGTCCTTTTCAGTCTTCTCACTATGTCCGTGTTGTCGAGGAGCTGGATAGCCTCGACATTCACATGGTGATGAAGCTGACGTTCATGCGCTTCAGCGTAGTCCTTGATTACTTTAGCCACGAAGTCCACTTTGAGGTCCCGATGGAGGTCGCTTGTTCTAATGTACCAGGGCGCGTTAACAATTCCTCTAAGTACTTTATTTTGGAAGCGTTGTAATATTTGTATATTGCTCTGTTTGGTACAGCCCCACAGCTGTATACCATAAGTCCAGACTGGCATTAGGACTTGTTTGTACAATAGTATATTATTTTGCACTGACAGAACGGAATGTTTACCGAGGAGCCAATGCATTTTCTTATAGCGAAGCCTAGTTCTTCGCGTTTCTTTTTGACGTGAGCTTTCCAGCGAAGCCTTGCGTCAAGCGTCATGCCCAAGTATTTGGCGGTATTCTCATAGGGTATAACATGATTGTTTATGTATACCGGATGGTAGACTGACTTTATGTTAGTGACATCAATATGAACAGACTTTGATTCATTGAGTTTTATTCGCCACTTTCTTGTCCAGTTATATATGGTATTCACGGCAATTTGTACATTTTCCACTGCCTCCGCGTGTGTAATTCCTGTAGCCATAATGGCCGTGTCATCAGCAAATGTTGCAATGGTGTTGTTTTTTAGCTTTGGGATATCACAGGTGTATAATAAGTACAGGACTGGACCTAGAACACTTCCTTGTGGTACTCCAGCTTTGATGTGCTTAAGATCAGCATAATAGTCTTCCTGTCTTACTCTGAACATTATTTCTGTTATGTAAGACTCCAAGATATCGGAGAATTGCTTTGGTAACATTTTTCTTAATTTATATATGAGACCCTCATGCCACACCTTATCGAATGCTTGAGCTACATCCAGGAAAACTGTAGAGCAAATTTTCTTTTCTTCTAATGTTTTTTCAATAATGTTGGTAATTCTATGAACCTGGTCTATAGTAGAGTGCTTTGCCCTGAACATCGATATACTATACCAACTAGATTAGCTGTCACGAACAAAATGACATCGAAAATGTGGTCGCGGTTACATTTATTTACACAACTATACACGTAGCTAGAAATTGTAGAAAATAGTTTTAAATAATTCGGAACGTCGGACTAATAGCAGCCTTCACATGTAGTAATAAAGTCTAATTCTGTATGCAGTAATGTTGGCACATAAAACCTTTACATCGGAGACAAAGAAAAATCAATAAAACCGCCAAAATTATACGAAAAAAAGTAGTTGTTTTGACTGTACTCATTTAAAAGAAAATCTTAACCACTATAAAATAAGGTTCAAAACAGGTGTGTTTCCATTGTGTGTGTACTGACTTACAAACTTATCCGTGCTGGTGGCAAACATGAGAACTAACTTTTTTACTATGGTAATGACGTGTAGTTTAACAGTTTCGTATAGACAGTGGCGACACGCCTATCAACAACATTAATTTTGTCAGTCTCTAGCGGAGAAAATATCAAATAAATAATTTTTATTTCGTATTATAATGATATCTTACTTATATTTATTATTTAAACTAGTAGTAATAAGAAAACGAAACGAAAAAAAATTTCCCCATCTGCAATTTTAGTATTACGATAAGTATTATATTATTTGGACAGTTTATAAACGCGCAATAAGGAATTTCGATACATCCTGTTGTCGGCTCGTACTAATTTGAAATAAGCGACAGCCTCTCTATTTTCGTGACCACTTTTCAGGCCGTGACAGCTAATCTTGTTTAGATAGTATATCGATGGCCCTGAAGCCAAATTGATAGTCAGGGATAAGGTTTCTTTCTTCTATGATTGGTTTTAAACGTCTCAATAAGAGCTTTTCAAATAACTTTGACATTATTGGCAACAAAGAAATTGGTCTGTATGAAGTTGCTTCGTATGGTGGTTTACCAGGTTTTGGTATCATTATGACTTCAGCCACTTTCCACATGTCAGGTAAGTATTTTAATCTAAGCGAAGCATTTATAAGGGTGGTGAGTTTCACTATAGCTTTACGGGGCAGATTACCGAGGACTTCTCCGGTAATGAGGTCATAATCCGGGGATTTTTTCTTGTTTAGACGTTGAATTTCCTTATGAACCTCTTTTGGTGTGGTGGTGAGCGTCATATTGGTTTCATCTTGTATTCTAACATTCAGAATGATCTCCTCATTTTCAGGTTTATTTGGTTGAAATATTTCTTCCAAGTGATTGGCAAATCTTATTGCTTTCTGTTCATTATTTATAGCCCAGCGCCCATTCTTCTCCTTAATTGGAGGAATTTGCGTAATGGGTTTTTTAAAACTTTTAGTGGCTTTCCATAGGGAATAATCTGTGGTTCGATCACTCGTTAGCTGGGACAAGTAAGTATGCATGGATTCATCACGAAATTTCCTAATTTCTCCAGTCAATTGTTTTGTAAGTTTGTTTAAAACAGTTTTGTCGGGTGGGTATCTACTTCTTTGCCACCTCTGCCTCTGCCTTCTCTTTTCAACTATAAGGTTTCGGATTTCATTCGGGTAATTCGGGATGCTAGATTTCTTTACTAGAACAGGTGTATTTTTCCAAGCACATTGTTGGATATTTATTATAAAATTCCTTAATTCTAATTCCAATTGTTGTGGTGTTTTTAAAGGCACTTTTAGGTTAATAACGGACTCCAAATCGTGCTGGAAACTTATCCAGTCAGTATTTATATTGACTAGAGTTGCTTGGTTTTCTTTATATATTATATCCTCATTAATATTTAGTATAATTGGTGAATGGTCCGAACTCATGTCGTAACCCTCTTCAATTGAAATATAGTTTAACGAGATGTTTTTATAGATGAAACAATCGATCAAGTCAGGAATTTTGTGTGAATTCGTAGGCCAGTAGGTTGGCTTGCCCGTTGATATGGTGTCACATTTCATTTTTCTAATTGCATATAATAGTTCTTTACCTTTAGTTGTAGTCAGTCTAGATACTTAATGGGTATTCTTCGCATTAAAATCTCCTCCAAGAACGAATCTATTACCAAGTCGTTTTAAGAGATTTTCATACTGCGTAGCTTTTATTGAGTACCGCGGGGGACAATATATAGCCGATATGGTAACCGGATACCGTTTTGTTTTGACACATACGGCCACAGCTTGAATTTCACGATCTTCATGCTTGTATATTTCATAATGATAGATTCCTTCCTTTATTATAACAGCGCTGCCTCCTCTAGCTTTATTGTCCGGGTGATATGCGTGGTATATTTTATATCCTTTTATTTGTATGTAGGTTTCTCTTCTTCTCAGTAAAATAAATCCATGTTAACGTTTGTGTTGAAGGTCCCCCGTCAATAAGAAGCATCGGCCCCGTCCGCGTGGTGGCCGGCGTCAACACCACCATCTACTGCCCGTACTCCGGATTTCCAATCAGGTTGATGGAGGTGCATTTGTTTAGTAAAATTATAAGTTTCATTTTTATTTCCTTTTAGTAGATTGTGGATAAAGTTGTTCGTCGAGTGTGAGTGATACAAGTAGAGGAATGGGGATTCCTTTGGAATGGGAATTAAAGTGATACAAGCAGAGGATCCTCTACTTATATCACTTTAATTATTTTTTTTATTACCGTTAAAGTATACATTATCAAAGTTATTTTAATTTTTGTGGAAAACATAAATTCTCATAATTTCATCAACAGCCGAAAGACGTCCGTGTCCGGGTAAGAATAGCCCCATCTCTTCCCGTTGGGTTTCCGTAAGAGGCGACTAAGAGAAATCAAAAAGACGTGCAAAACCGTTTTCTCTTGGCTTAGCTACCACATATACTGCGATCCCCGAGCCGCTTACCAAGCGTGAGGAACATGGCAACCTCTCCCTTCTAAGAGGCCTTTGTTCAACAGTGAACGTCTTTCGGTTTCTAATGATGATATATCACTCAAACATCAGAAAAAAATATAAAACATGACGTTTTTGAGTAATTTGTATTAAATGCATCCAGTGAGATCCGCTGGCAGCGCGGCGGGCTGGAGGTGGGCGCGGCGGGGTCAGCGCGCGCGCTGGCCGGCGCGGCGGGCGCGCTGCTGCTGTGGCCAGCCGAGCCCGCCGACGCCGGCCTCTACTCGTGCACCGCCACCGCGCCCACCGGCCACTACGCGCAGAAGGATGTGCAGATATTTGTCAGGAGTGAGTGTTTGAAGAATGTATCGAAAATACAGGATATTAATACAGTAATACCACTACAACTCCATAACAAGAGAAACCTAGTCGACTTCATCTTAGGCAGTCTTGATCCATACAATATTGGGCCGATTGTTTTTTATGCCATGGTGTACGAGTACGGTGAGACCATCCAATAAAGCCGAATAGGTGATTTTAACCTCACGATGCACGCCCGATCAGTACTCAACTAGCGGTTATCGCGTGTGCTCCCTCGCTCGTTATTACCCTTTTGGTCATTTCATTAAATTTATTATTCTTGACGTAACGCAGCATTTATTTAGATTAACCTCGTAGAATTAACATTGTCCTTCGATTTGGATAATAAATGGAAGAATCGAAGATAAATTATCACACTTGCGACGTTCAAATTATTGGACTAATAGCTCTCGTATGGTATACAAATACGGAAAACATTTTAAAAGTATAAGAATAACCCATGCACTCGCACACACACACACACAGACACACACACAACACACTTCTACACACACCACACATACACAATATCTACACATGCATGCACACTCTTTTTTGTTATTATTATTATTTTCTTTTCTCTTTGTTCTGTTCCATATTATTTAATTACTTATTCCGTTCCCTAATGACGAAAGAGACTAGATCCCACAACACAGGGTATCCTAGTGTGGGGTCTAGTGTGATGGTACAGCCTCTGGCGAGGTGTGTAAAGTATGTGGTCGTGATCGTCTAAATATATGTATGTATGATAGTGCACTAGAGATGATATGAATCGACTGAGAGATGCCATTGTTAATAGATAGCGGATTGATGCCTCTTTAGTTTTCACTGTCGTTCAGACTCGAGTCTGTTTTTAATACATAGTTTGACAGCCGAAATAAAGCCACTGGTTTTCTGACTAGGTTCACCTTAGATAATAGTTAAACTACCGTGCCAGACAGACGCCAGTAGCTTAACTCTACTAACTTGGAGAAAACGATAGTTATTTGGTCCAGCTCAATTTAGCTGAGGTAAAATCGTTGAGTTTAACTAACACCGACGGCAATTCGATTCCTTACGTCCTATCGACAACTAAGGTGAGTGATCTAATCAGTGGAACACAGGTGAACTCTACGACGGGGAGACACCAAAGGTGTCTGCACTCTCTGAGCCAGCTAGGTTGCCGCCCTAAACCCTATCCTACTGCCTATCCGGACGTACGTAATTAGACCTTTCCCTTTGTCCCTAACCCGCTGCGAAGCGATAGATATCATAGATATTTGGTGTGCGTTGCATCTTTTTCTTTCCGATTTTATAGATATTTTAGTGTGCGTTTGCATCTTTTTTCTTTCCGATTTTATAGATATTTTAGTGTGCGTTTGCATCTTTTCCTTTCCGATTTTATAGATATTTTAGTGTGCGTTTGCATCTTTTCCTTTCCGATTTTATAGATATTTTAGTGTGCGTTTGCATCTTTTCCTTTCCGATTTCCCTTTTCCCCTTTACGTGATATATATATATATATATAGCTACGGAATTTAATTGGGTGGCCACCCAGCAAATCGGGAGTCGGTCTGAGGAGAGCGTGTATATGCGACCCAAGCTGCACCCAAAGCTCTGTCAAGATGTAGAAATTAGTGAAGTGATATTCGCATCGGTCGAAGCCTGAAGATATAATCAATTAAATTATCCCTGTCAACATGACATCTCCGAGTCCTCTATCATGATCCTACTGTCTGCCTAGTCTAATGGTTACTTATCCACCGAAGTCGCGAAGATTCCTGTTGGTCGTCTCTGCGGCGTAGCTTCCGCTGCTCGTAGTAGTGTGCTAAAATCCCTAATGTAATCAATACATAATACTGCGATCTGAACAGCTCGCCTGAAGAACCAGTCGTCCTATATCTACGTCTATCTTGTTTTGATCTATCTCGGAACGCATAGTTGAGTTAATCTGGCAAGCCTACCTAGGATTCGTTTGGATGAGTCTGTGTTTGATGTTAAGTTACTATCTTTGTCAGACGGGTTGCAATAGTGTACCTATTATATCGCCCGGAGTATACTCTTATCTATAAAGGACTTATACTAAAATAAGAAAGGAAAAACCTTTTAGAGTTCAATTAATTAGTATTTATTCATTTAAATCATTTGATATTTGACTCGGGGGAAGATTTTACAAGACTATCCGAGATTAAACCCAGATATACAACACCCTGAGACGATCAGAGCGATCCCTCGTTAATCTATGTATATTAAGGTATGATATACAGTCTCGGTGCTATTTTGCACATACACATAAAAACCCATGGTCTAAACATATATCTTCACATCCTTTACATCTTTTATTCTAATTTTAAGACAAAATTAGAATAGACTTGTTTCTTCCCCCTTATCACGAAACTGATTATGTGATTTAGGTCATCCTCTCAACACTAGTGAGAAGTTGATCCGATCTTTGGGTTGCCTATGGGCATAGAATAGTAACGGGAAAATCCAAAGATCGAAACAGAAAAACCCGTTACCTTGCCAAACAAACTTATTCTAGACACAGTATGGACACAAAATGTAAAACACACTTGCAAACACAAGATAAATTGTACATTTTCTACAAGATCCCTGAAATAACATAACTTAATTAAGGTTTCATAAACCAACCACACACACAGATAGAGAATCCCGCTATAAATTCCACTTTACAATAATTACATAATTTCCAATGGTATTGGTGGATCTATGTCCCTTGTTTAGACATCCGCCCCAGTCTTCTCATTAGAGTTACCGTATGAGCACGTGAATATACACGGTGACTAGTATTACAAACATAATAACAATAAAATAATTACTTTGATGATGACAGATAAATGTTTTATAATAAACCTGTCTGTGGCTGAACATGAGCCAACATTCTCATTTTATAATCTGTGTGGTTAGTTTATTCCTATAATCTGAAAAATGACCTATTATTCACTATAACTTACTTGACAAGATCGGGTTTCCCTGATCAATACTTATGACGACACTGACTCTAATATAAATAAATATCAAAGCTCAATAATTTAAACTTTTCCTACAGGATCTTAATTATCTAAGCGCGATGCCTCGTGCGTCGTCTCGTTGGTCGTTAAATGCCGTCGTCACGTCTCGTTCAACCCTTAAAACTATGAGCGTGGCGTCACCTCTCGCAGGTGGGGCTGCACCCCGGCCGCAACCCGCGACCCCTCGGCGTCTGAAATCACTTGAAAAAAAACACAACCACGCGATCCCTTTCTTTTTTTTTGTAATGTCCACCGTAATAAATTCCGTCAGTTAAAATGGCTATTAGCCCATACAGTATTTTGAATTTCCTAGTTTTTGTGTATTCGTTAACACTTATGACCCTCTCTCATAATTCACTGCGTTCGGATTTTTATTTTTACCAGATGTTGGCCTTCTCCGGGTCGTGGGATAGCATATTTCTATTTATAACATTTCGCCGTGTTAGCTGCAAAAAAAAAAAATACCAATGATTCTATCGCGGACCTACGTGGACATTTTACCTATTAGGCTTACTGTCTCACTAGTGTATGTTTATTTGTAAAACACACTTTTTTGCTCAATAAAAACATTTTGCATTTGTATTTGTATACAATAATGGTATCCATATGAACATAGTACTTCATGTAAAATAAAGAAATTAGTAATTCAGCAATCTTATGCCTACAACGAAGAGGCCTCTTTCGCGCATACCAATATGTTCTGTTTCTGTGTTCCGTCGGTATCGATATGATTATAAGTATTCAGTGACTATAATATTTCTAATAATTTATCTGTTTTAGATCCACCGAAAATAGCTGGTTTCACCTTCCCTACGGATCTGGTAGAAGGCAGTTCGATACAAGTTCTATGTGGAATCACGTCTGGTGATAAACCAGTATATTTTTCATGGTTGAAAGATGGATTGCATATACCAACAAATTTACAGGTACAAAATTTAAAAGCTATATTTAACTCAACTAAAATACTTTCGTTTGACTGCAGAAATTTTGTAATAACAACGTTATGGCCATGGCAATAGTATTGTATATCATCTGTATATATTTTTGCTATTAGGTACAAGAAAAGTCGTTGGATGAGTTTAGTTTTCTTATATTCTCGCACGTCACATCGAAACATAGCGGCGAGTACACTTGCGTAGCCAGCAACTCTGCCGCCGAAGTTAATCACACCGCACGACTGGCTGTAAAAGGTATAACACATTATTATTTCGAATTAAATAATTATAATTAAATGTTTTGTATAGAACTACGTAACCTCCCTGAGACTTAACAGTAACGATTAAGATTTCTGACTACTCTTTTTTATTTACAGAAATTTAATCTGTAGCTTATAATAATATAGAGTTTGTTTTAATTATTCTGCGGTCCAGTATACACATTTAATCTGTGAAGTTGTTTTTGATAATTTCAGTTGCTCCGTCGTGGTTGTACGAACCGCAAGACGTATCAGTACTTCTTGGGACTCAAATCATAGTAAACTGCGTTACTAAAGGCTATCCAGAACCAAGAGTCACTTGGCTAAAAGGACATGGTAACAATATTGTCTTAATCCTAAATCACCATCTATAAAAAAAAACAATGTTTAATTTCTTGTAACATTTATTAAAGGTACAGGTGTAAGCGACTTCAGAGTGGTATCGAATCTGGATCTTCAGTATTCTGTCCTGTCCAATGGTTCTCTTAGCATTGCCCCTGCGGCTCACCACCACGAGGGGCAATACATGTGTCGAGCGGAGAATGGCATCGGCCGAGGACTCTCGAAGATAATTGCTGTTTCTGTTAATGGTTAGTTATTACAATGAACTGCAAAATAAAAATCAACCAAGTGCGTGTCAAACAGGGTGGAACGTAATGCAATACTGAATATTTTTCATGGAAATCCAACACTACATGCGATGCATTGGACGATTGTTTTCATATAATTGGATAATCGATATGACTGTGTCATCCTAATCAGAAATTTTGTTAACTACAAGAGCCAACCAGTAACATCCAGTTTATTTATACGTATATATCAAGCGCTGCGCCACGGTGGCACCCAAAAGTTATTTTGTGTGTTCAACTAACTTTATTTCTTAAATTTTTTATAGGTTGGTTTTTTTTACAGAGCCAGCCCACTTCGAGTTCTCATCGCGGAACATGACTGTGAAGCGATCAGCTCAGGCCACGCTACAGTGCGACGCACGGGGAGATCCCCCTATACAAATCCAATGGACGCATAACATAAAGAGAGTAGACTTAACCACCTATAGGTGAATACAGTCCCTAACATCTTTTTATAAAAGACGATTTATATTAAGCCTTTAAATTACGGAGTTTATAAACGATTGGACATTAAAATCGAATGATCACCAGGATGTCAGTGTCTGAGAAGCGTTCCGAGAGCGGCGTGAGCTCCCAGCTGAGCATCGCGCACGCGGAGCGGCTCGACTCCGGCGTGTATCGATGCCGCGCCGAGAACGCGTACGGACGGGACGAGCTGCTCATATATCTAGCGGTCCAAGGTTTGATCACTTAACTAATTTAGCTGTAAGAAATTGCTTCAATTAGGTAGGTATTAAGTTTACTGAGTTCCTGTCTATGCTGGAGAGCCTTATTTTTTGATCTTGATAGCTCTCAGAAAAGTAGCGAATACTAAATTTACTTATAAGCTTCGTTTAGCATGTGACGATATGAATTATAAGTTATTCACGCTGTGATGAAAAGATTGATCAACCAGCAAAGTCTTGATTTAATGTGCGTGGTGCGCCCTGAGAGCATTTTATGGCGCCATTCGAGGAGGCTCTTTTGATGGACCTTATACTCGTAGAGTTTCCCGAGGCTCCGCTGGGTCTCCACGTATCCCGGCGATCTGGTCGCGGCGCGACTATCTCCTGGCGGCGAGGATATGATGGTAATGCCAGAGTTCTGCTGTACCGGCTTCAGTATCGCGTGGTGGGCGACACGAGGCGACCAGATGCCGGAGACTGGGCCGACGCACCTACCAGGGATATTCCCGCTGAGAGAGTTGTCGAAAGGTATATTATGCCGAATTATCTTGATGTAAAAAGTGCTATTAGAAAGACAAGAATATATCTAATTCTCGTGATCGTACACGTTATACTTCTTTGCAATCCTATCCCTTACTTGTATAATTTCAGACAAGATTTGGACACCGGATCGGACATAGTTCTCGAGTATCGTGTGGAAAGTCTACGTCCGGCTACGGCATATGCTTTAAGGCTTGCAGCCGTCAATGCTATCGGCGACAGTGATTATTCCGATCCTGTGATCGTTCAAACCTTAGAAGAGGGTGAGTTTCGCCGTGTGTTAAGACTTCTTTTTCCTTTACAAAAAATTGATATTATTCTAAACATCGGTTGTTTTGTAGCTCCATCTGAGCCTCCTCACAATGTACAAGTACAGGCGACTGCACCGGGGGAATTGCTCGTCAAATGGCAGGTATATTATACCTATAATGTAGAAAACCTGTAGTTATCTATTTGATTCAATGTATGTTACACATGGCTATGCATCAAGTTCGACACCCTATATAACGATAATTACGCTACATACAACATATAAAATTGTTGGAAAGGGACTGAATATGCGGCGGCCGCCCGGCTGGTGCGGGCGCAGGCCGTGTGCTCAGGTGCTGTACGCGCCAAGTGCGACGAAATAACAACATATCTCACCCTCTCGCACGATTCACAGCGTTCAACTTCTAATACATAGTTCAAAGTACAAATAGTTTAGATTGAGGTGTCATCGTGTGTACAATATGATTGAAATAAAAGTCAAAGTTCTGTAAATCAAGACACAAAAAGCGTTAATGAGCAAACAATTCGCTGGCGATAATATAATAATAATAATATCTTCGGACAATCCACACACGGTCATCTGATCCCAAACTAGGCACAGCCTGTACTATGGAAACCAGACAACTGATACTAATACTTATATACTTTTTTTTTTGTAAATCCATACTTAAATAGATAAATAACACCCAGACACTTGGTGGGAATCGAACCCACGACCCATCGGTTAGCGGACAGGGTCACTAACCACTAGACCAACGGGCCCGTCATAATGTTTATAATTTGTAGATACTAATAATTTTTAGTCTCTAACTGCCGGTCCCAATATCCTATCTACCTCTTGCTATCAGTTAAAATAGATACCATCGATAGCTATTATGACTCATTTCCGTTTCAATAAACAAAGACAGATAAGAAATATTTACCTTTACTGATTGATCTATCTTTCCGTGGACCCAAGGCTTACCAAAGTTAAGTAGATTCATAGAAAATGACTGTCAAGTGTTTCTATAAAATATTAGCAGCTTACTGTTGGTAGTTCAAATGACAGTTTTAGGTTATCGCTCCATTTCTGAGGTTTATCGCGGGATAATCATCTGATTTCTCGTACTTTGTAAATAAATGTAATGAAATTAATATGAATAATAGTAAAAATAACATTATTTTAATAAATGAATGAACCTATATTTTTTATTATAATAACCTGGGGCAATTCACACACGGTCATCTGATCCCAAACTAGGCAGAGCCTGTACTATGGAAACCAGACAACTGATACTAATACATAATTATATACTTTTAGTATTTTTTTTTTGTAAATACATACATTAATAGATAAAACACCCAGAGACTTGGTGGGAATCGAACCCACGACCCGTTGGGTAGCAGACAGGGTCACTAACCACTACACCAACTGGGCCGTCATGTGTTTGTCATTTGTTTCAAGTGGAAGAAAGTTGAACGCAGGAACACTAAAGGCACGCGTCCATTGGCACGCGCCGGACGCACCGCACACACGGCACGCAACGGATTTTAGTTTGCTTTCTATGATTTTACATAGCGCTGCTGCGTCCATTATCCGCGCCGGCATTTTTCGATGCGGGTCGTCAAAATCATAGAAAGCAAACTAAAATCCGTTGCGTGCCGTGCGTGCGGTGCGACCGGCGCTGGCCAATGGACGCGTACCTTTAGAATCCTAAGGTTACAACGACGTCAATTTTGTTATTGAAACAGCAGTAACAGATAGTTTAAAGTTAACTTTTTATCTGAGCTTGCTATCGGCGATAGAGTATTGGGACCGGCCGTAAAACGTGTATCAAGCTTCTTAAGCCTTTGCTTGTCAAACGTCTTTACGTTTGCTAGGGAATGTGCACAGAACCGACTCCTTCATCTAAAGGGCCACCAGTTTGGCGTGGCTTGCCGCCACGGCGAATGCAAGAAGAGATGTTGGAAGGCTAACGATTGTATCTAGCGTGACATTAGCGCTTTTAACATAGATCATCGTTACTGGATGATCATCGCCTTTGTACTTTTTTCATGTATTGTATTTTATCTGTGTTTTGTGTGTATGTGTACAATAAAGAATTAAAGAATCATCGTTACTGGGAAAGACTCGCTGGGAATTGAGCTGAATGGCTCAGTTGAGGGATAGAGGGTTGCAGGTTTTGCGATGAAGCTTGGTTCGAGGCACTCGTTGAGACATAAACATCATCAAAAGAATTAGTACAAACTTCTCTTGTCAGCGCTGTAACAGATTGTCGCTCTCGTACTGGCTTGTTTAGTCACCAAAAGCGGGTGTCTTACAGACATTTCACCGTGAATCGTCTATAATAGACGCAAAGGCCATAATAGTAGTAGGTAATTAACACGAACACATTTCCTGAAATTTAGCTCATTATTAAGGTTGTCTGGAAGAAATCTAGCGATAAGATCGCTCAAAGTATACCATTAATTATCATTTTTGTAATCTGTATTTCCTGTTCTTTTTGGTGTGCAATAAAGAGATATCTATCTATCTATCATCATTAACATTCCACAAATATGGTTCTATAAGGCTCCACCCCAAGACTCGTGGAACGGCGAGCTGCTGGGCTACGTGGTGAGCTGGCAGGAGGCGGGCGCGGGCGCGGGTGCGGGTGCGGGCGGTGAGAACACGACGCGGGCGCTGTCGGTGGGCGGGTGGGGCGCGGCGCGCGCGGCGCTGGCAGCACTGCGGCCGCACGCGCAGTACGCGGTGCGCGTGCGCGCCTACAACGCGGTCGGCGCCGGCCCGCCCAGCGCACCCATCACCGCCACCACGCCGGAAGGACGTGAGACCTTGTTGCCACTGATTAACTGTCTGTCGATGACTCGTGCTACCATTTAACAGCCTTTAGTGACATCCATCAGAGTCTTTCTTTCTGCGGTTAAATCAGATATAATGTCTTTCGCTTTGCCAAAGACGGAAGTAGAAACTGTCTATTCCACTCGTTGTGGTTATTTTTTTGATTAAATTTTCTGGATCGGGATTTAAAGCAATTCAGCGAATTTAAAGTCAAATCTGGGTATATTCAGTGGTGACCACCGTAGATCCTGGCTCACAGGAGTCACAGCGGTGGAAATGCGTAGTGACATTAGTTCCAGTGTAAATGTCTATAGCGACCTTTGTAACTACTTATATGACAAAAACGGAATCGTACATACAATAGATAACTCAGTAATTACTGATAATACGCGATTTCCTCACGAAGTGGTGGAGTACTAAATATCCGCATCACGCCTTGTTCTTATAATCTACAACTGAATTATATTTCCTGTCAATTCTTATTAACACGCTGTATGTGTGTACAATAAAGTTTCTTTATTTTTATTTCAGCACCAGAGGCACCTCCGGAACGTGTTCGCTGTGAGCCTCTATCTGCGCAATCCATACGTGTGTGGTGGGAACCACCCCCGCCAGCTTTCAGAGGCGGAGTTCTACTAGGATATGAAGTGATTTATGAGGTATAATTCGTTCTCTGGCTCTAAAGTATATTATATGAAAAATCATAGACGGTCAAAATAATAGACATAGCTCATAAGAAATATCTTTATAAATAACCGTTGATCATCCGGCTGACTTTCGGATTTGGATTTATAGTTCTCGGTTTCTGTGATACGTGACAGAAATTGAGCTCTATAAAGCTCAAGACAAAGAAAGTGACTTTACGATGACCAAGATTGCTTATCTAGTTATAACACTTTACCAACACGTATTGGGTACTTGGGGAGCGAGTTGTAAAATTTAACGCTAGTAACTAATTCAACTACATTACAGAGTGTGGATGAGCTGGAGAGTCAAGTAGAGACTCGTAGGTCCGGCAGCATGGAGACAGCGCTGCAGTCGCTGCAGCGGGCCGCCAACTACAGCCTAGCAGTGCGCGCCCGGACCGCTGCGGGGGCTGGGCCTACCTCTGAACCTATATATTGCACTACACACGAAGATAGTAAGTAATGACTTACAAAACATCCGATACTCTTACTTAATCGCTGTAGATTCAGTTGGATCACTGACTAAAGATTGAAGAAAAATTTAAATTACCTGACAGTCGTAAAAAATATGACCTAATCTTACAAGAAATGTTATATTTTATTATAACAGTACCCGGACCACCTATGGACATCAAAGCGGTCGCAAATTCGGAAGACACAATAATCGTCAGTTGGCTGACTCCATTGCAAAGAAACGGCAAGATCAAACACTACACTGTATACAGTAGGCCACAAAGGTG
Source organism: Furcula furcula (assembly GCA_911728495.1). Classification (NCBI taxonomy): domain Eukaryota; kingdom Metazoa; phylum Arthropoda; class Insecta; order Lepidoptera; family Notodontidae; genus Furcula; species Furcula furcula. The sequence goes on from OU452244.1 coordinate 29,145,201, forward strand.
ATCATTATTTAGTAACATATTGAATTCCGTCTGGAGCTACCACATTCAGCCGGTATAACTACTCGGAATATTTACACAAAATTTATTTCCTAACTGTTCGATCGCGGAAGCCAGTCGGACAGACGGGAATTTTGACAGAAAAAAAATTCCTTTCTGTCCGATGATCGGACTACCAATCGGACTACGAGGAATAAACCAAAATAAATAACCAGAAGACAAACCGCAATTACAGTGATAAGTAAAACGATAAAATCTTTTTAAAAAAATATTTAACCGACTTCAATATCACTGAAAAGTATAAAATAATTTAAATATTATTGAAGTTGGTGTTAGCGTACCTGCTGTGTATATTTGGCACCAACTTCAATAATATTTAAATTATTTTATACTTTTCAGTGATATTGAAGTCGGTTCAATTTTTTTTTTAAAAGATTTTATTTTAAACTTTTTAGTGATATTTTCATATATAAAGATTGAACCATCGAAAACCGTAAAATTATCTAGGTAGGTTATGATCACATTATCGTCTACATAGTTTTACATAATTCATGTTTCTTCAGAAAAAAATATCCGGTCGTAATGAAATTTGCATGGAAACATCATAGTAGTTTACTCTCTCGAATAAAAAAAGAATCATCGAAATCGGTTCATAATTGTCAGAGCAATGTAATGGAGAACATCAGTTTTATGGTTTTTACCAGATAAATTCCTCCACATCGTTCATGGTCCTCCAGGAAGTTCTTATCCGGTTGTAATAAAATTCATACAGATTCATTACAGTGGTTTCTTCTTTCGAATAAAAAAAGAATCATTGAAATTGGTAAATATTTGCCAGAGTTATGACCATTTTTGTCCGACCGAGCGAGTCCGAGCGACTAAAACGTCATCTATATAGGCTTTCTTGCAGCTCTCAGTGCGCAGTCACCATTCTTGTTTTTTCAGGAAGTACTTATTACTAAGCAATATTTTTTTTATGGGACCCAATTAACGGATTAAAGAATGGATGGAAGAAAGTTTTTTTCAAATCGGTTCATAATCGCCAGAGTTATGCGCGAACATACATAGAAAAAAAAAATATATACAGACGAATTGAGAACCTCCTCCTTTTTTGAAGTCGGTTAAAAATTAAATTTATAAATCAATCTGACAGGACTGGACAACACTCCCAGTTAACGGTTTTGCATAAAGACGATGAAGAGGAGTATCAAGTGGAAGTTCGTGGGCTGCAGGAACATCAAGTGTACGAGTTCTGGGTGACCGCGACTACATCGTCTGGTGAGGGGGAAATGAGCGCTATTGTGGCAAGGAAGCCTAATTCTAGGGGTGAGATTTCGATTTAGATTTTCTAATAACAGGTTGACTTGAACACTTTTTTTGTTTTTATTGTTAGGTACGTTGGTAGTTCATTCTTCAAATATATAATTCCACTTTGCTTGACTTAGGAAATTGCAGTGCATGCTTGTTTGTAGGTAACTTTTGTCTTGTTTTCTTGGCTATTATTATTTTTAAGTTTAAACGCATTTATAATATTTATAGCAACCGTTAAAAAATAACTGCACATTCAATTGCAAATCATTTATATAATGGATTGCATGTATTAAGAATACTACAGTTTTACTATCATAGTGACTGGCGGGTTTAAAATATGGCTAGAAGCCAAGAAATAGCGGTTTTAATATTTTTTTAATTGTGGACTGTATGAGGTGTATTAATTAGTAGGTATTGAACGCTACTCGACGCTGTAAAACGCAGGTAAAAGTCATTGGAAACAGGCAGGAAACAGCTAGCGCCACTCACCTGATGATTAGCTGGTACCAGGCACAATGTGTCGACACAAAAGTTCACAAAACTTCACAGTTATAGGCAACAGAAGCACTCTCGACGGCGGCGGTGTGCTGTAGGTCTCGTGGTTAAACGGTAACTAAGCGGATATAGGCCACTCAAGGAAGAACGGGATTGGTTGATTTGGAAATACGTCATTTACGTCACAAGAGAGCGTTCAGAAATGCATGATTAATTTAAATACCAAACAACCTCCCGGCTTTGAGGTAACCTCAAAAACAAAATAAAAATAAACCCAAAAAGGGGGAAAACATATATAAGAACATCACCATTAAATTAGGTGTATGCGTGCGGTAATATAATCTAATAATGCGGAATATAAACTAAGTCATAAGGACATAAATTAGAGCGAAGGATAGTGCTTATATTTATACTACTTAATTGTAACTTAAACTAGCGATAACATAAAGAAAACTACTGCGTTGGTAGCGGACAAAGTCGCACTACCGGACGCTGCAGGATGCCACTTTTGGTTTTCACTTCAGCAACTCGGATTACACCGTCTTTGCCGGGAAACAATTTAGTGATAACCCCAAGCGGCCAACGTAATGTCGGACAGTTCTCTACAATGATGAGAACTACTGTACCTACAGTTACAGGATTTGCAGGCGTGTTCCACTTTTCTCGCGACTGCAGATTATGTAAATATTCCGTGCGGAATCTCTTCCAAAACGATTGGACTAATGAGTCCATTAACGAAAAGCGCGTTTGAAGACCTCTACGCGATAAAAATCTTTTAAAAGTGTCTAAAAAGGTAGCTGATGTTAAATCAGAAGCAAGCTCAAGATGAACTGCCTTGGTTACTAGGCATACAAAAATGCATAAGTATGCCTTTTGACTACGGACACCTCGTCTTCTAGTATGAGTTATATACAACGGTCCAGCGTAGTCTACGCCCGTATGCGTAAAAGCTTTACAAGGTTCTACACGGCACGACGGCAAAGCGGACATCATAGGAAAAGTAGCTTTTGGTTTTAACCTAAAACATGCGTTACATTTATGTATGCGGGAACGAACAATACGGCGGGCGGATAAAATCCAAAAACGTTGTCTCAGTATTGAAAGTAGTAGTTGCGGACCAGCGTGAAAGTTTTTCTTATGATAAAAGTCAATTATCAAATTAATTATGTGACCATTTTTCGGCAAAAATATGGGATGTTTATGTAATTTTTCTAATGATGCGTTATCTAACCGACCTCCGACATATAGAATGCCATCATTCATGTATGGCGTTAATTTGCGAAGAGCTGAGGAACAACCTTTTCCTTTATCTATAAGTTTAATATCATCAGCGAATGAAGCGTGTTGGACGGCCTTAATTATAACAAGTTCAGCAGCGTCTAAATCTTGCGCGGTTATTACATTATTGCGGGGCAATTTTCTTAGAAATCTTAACACATACACTACAGTGCGAAGTAACTTATTCCACGAGGATACTCTATAACTTAATGTCAGAAGTAGATGCTCAGTTTGCGCGGCGGCGGCGTCGCAAGCGACGTGAGATAATGTTTTTTCTTCAGGTAAACATGAGCTTTGCGGTGAAAATTGCTGAATTGGCCATTCACTAATAGGAAAAGACATCCAAGATGGGCCTTGGAACCAGAGATTATTCTCTATTAAGCGTGAGGGAAGCAGCCCGCGAGACACACAATCCGCGGGGTTTTCTACTCCTGCGACGTGATAAAAATGATCACTTGGCAATAAAGATTGACATTGCGAAATTCTATTGGCGACGAAAGTATTAAATCTGTGTGGGGAAGAGTGAACCCAGCACAAAGCGACTTCAGAGTCAGAGAATGCGTAAATATTATTTATTGGGTGTCTTATTGACAATGTATTGACCACTGAACGCACTAACTTAGCGAGCAGTGTTAAGGCGCAAAGTTCAAGTCTCGCTAAAGTCACGGTCTTTACCGGAGAAACGCGGGATTTTGAACAAACTAACGTGACTATAGGGGGAGAACCTTCATTAGCTACGTGAAGGTATATAACGCAGCCAAAACCTTTTTCGCTAGCATCAGCGAAAGCGATTAGCGAAACGACAGAAGAGTCCTTAATACCCATATGACGCGGGAATTGAAGACCCGAGATTAGCGGTAACTCTGAAATATATTGTTGCCACAACTTGACAACAGAAGAAGGCGGAGACTCGTCCCAATCAATTTTGAGGAGCCATAATTGTTTAATTAATAATTTAGCGAATAGCGTTATGGGACCGACAAGACCCAATACATCATAAAGTTGTGCGGTAGCGGATAGCATAGAACGCTTTGTACAAATAGCGGGCGGTTGAGATACAGTAAAAGTAAAATTATCAGTAGCGGGGTGCCAGCGAAGGCCTAAAATCTTATGAGTGTCATTATCGTTAAAAGAAATATATTCTTGTTGACGATGACTTGCGGGTATGTGTTCCAATAATTCGTGGGAATTACTCGTCCATTTAACTAGATCAAAACCACCGGCTTTGAAAAGTTGGATTAATTGTGTTGCTGTCGCTACAGCTTCATCTAGCGTTGAAGCTGTGGAAGCAAGGTCATCCATGTATATATCGAGCTGTCTTTCAATAAGACTAGCTGCGAGAGGATAGTTAGCTCCTTCATCTTTTGCCAACTCGCGCATGACGCGAAGAGAGAGAAAAGGTGAGGCACGAAGACCAAAAGTGACACGAGTAAATTCATACGTTTGCAAGGGTTCGCCATCAGAAAAGCGAAATAAAATTCGTTGGAACTTGCGGTGCGAATCTTGTACATGTATGCAAAAATACATTTTACGAACATCAGCGAAAAAAGCAATAGAATATATTCGTACATTGAGTAAAATATTGAAAATATCAGTTTGTAAGTTTTCACCGGTATGCAAAATATAATTAAGTGATAAACCGTTATCCGACTTACAACTGCCGTCTATTACTACACGGAGCGGTGTGGATGATTTATCCTCCCGAATAACCGGGTGGTGAGGTAAGTAAAAACAAGGCACATCAAACCTTATCATTTCTTGCGGAACAAGTGTTAAGAACCCTTTATCTAAATATTCCCTAATGACGTCATTGTAACGCGCGCGAAGTTCAGGATTTCTACTAAATCTTCTTTCAAGAAGAGAAAATCTTTTTTCAGCGATTTGAAGCGAATTACCTAATTTTTCTGGTGGATCCTTAAATGGCAAAGCGACAACGTAACTGCCATCAGGATTGCGAGCGGTATTAGAGGTGAAAATATTTTCACACTCATTATCTTGCGGACTTATATACTTGGTAGAAGGCAATTCTTCCATTATCCAAAATTTTTGAAGCATGTCATTAAGCGGTTCTTGATTAATTAAATGAAAAGAATGCGATTTATGAGTAGGGGACTCAACATAAGCGTCGCCCATTATTACATAACCTAGCGTTGTTTCTAGCGCCATAGGCGCGTGCGGCGTAATTATTTTATTTGACAGTAATATTTTACAATAGGTATTTACCCCCAAAAGTAAGGAAATTTCCCCAGGTACAAAGAACTGGTCATCAGATAAACGTATCGAAGATATATAATTAATCTTATTTAAATCAATCTTAACGTCCGGTAATTTCCCGGTAATGTGAGGCACTACTAACGGTTCGACTTCATATACGAATTCATTATCGAAGCGAGATGTGAATTTAACGTGAGTAACGCCTAATATTTTTTGCGATGAACCACCAATGCCATGAACTTCGGTAAAGCGGTTTTTTCCCGATATGGGTAGAGATAAACGTTTGCAACAATCAAGCGAAATATAGTCACTTTGTGACCCTGGATCTATTAAACATCTTACATAATATTCACGTCCATAATTATTTATTACTTTTATTTTTGCGGTCGCTAATAAAGCAGCGGTTTGAGTGTGATTAATATCATTGTTAAGGTTTGTAATACTGAACGACGAGACCGTAGTAGTCTCCAAGCCCTGAGTGCATACACTATCACCCGAGTTGGACTGCGGATTAATTTTGACCTTATTCGTGGAAGGATTAGAGGTTAAATTACAGTGAGCATTACGAATACCCGAGACGGCCGGCTGGGAAACCGGTTTTTGATTTAACGCTTGCGCTTCATATTTAATTGTAAAATGTAATAAGGAATGGTGGCGTTGATTGCAATGTAAACATGTACGTTGCGAATTACAAAAACTGGACTTATGTTTATTACTTAAACAATTCGTACAAAAACCATTTTGTTTTATGTAGTTATACCTTTCCTTAGGCGTTAATTTAGAAAAGCGCGGACAATTAAACAAGTGTGTGTGTGTCTTATCTTGACACATAACGCACGACTGATTGTTGTCAGTATTAATAAAAGTTCTAGTAGGACCACTGTTAGGTCTAGGTATATTATGTTTTTTATTATTATTAGAAAGTTTGTTTGCGGTAGGTTCAAATTGTTTTTGTATATTATTAAGTATCTTACTTTGCTCTTGGACGAAACTGATAAGACTCTGATATGTAGGTATATCAGTTTGACGTTGCGACAATTCAAAGGCTTTAACAGTATCTGCATCTAATCTCTGCAATGCTAATTGCAAGCACATAAAGTCTGTTAAGTCATTTAATTTTAACTGTTTTAGCGCTTTAATTGAGGAATCAAAATTATTAATAAATGATTCTAGATTTGCGGCGGAGCTAGAAGTAAGCGGTTTAAATCTTAACATATGATTAAAATAAGAGACAGCGAGTGAACGAGTATCGTTATATTTTTGTATAAGATTATTCCAAATTATGGGATAGTTTTCTGGCGTAGCGGACAGCCCAGCGCAAATTGCTTTGGCTTTATCAGTAAGTTTACCAACTAAATAATATACGCATTCAGTATCCGTTAAATTCGGATTATCATGAATAATACTTTTAAATTGTTGATGAAACATAGGCCAATGACGAATATCGCCATCAAACGATTGTAATTCAATAGGCGGCAACTTATTGTGGTAAGAAGAAGGCTTGGATTCAGTCTTTATCGGAATATTAGAGTCTTTCTGTAACTTAGAAAGAACCCCCTTTATATGACAGTATAACTCTTCAAATGCGATCCAGGTTTGATAATCAACGGAACTGGTGGGGTTGGCTTGTAAGTAGACATTATTATAATCATCAACAACCTTTTCGAAATCAGTACGTAACGTATCTACATTACTAGCGTTTAACAAGAATGTATCACGCTGTTGTTCATCAGCGATAGCTGATCGCGACAATTCGTAAATTTTTTGCAAACGCGAGAACATTGCTTCTCGTTTTGCTCGAAGAATGACAACCTTTGGGTCCTCCCGGCATGGCGACCGTTCTTCACCCCTAGATTTACTCATTATTCAGCGGATTAATTTAATAAAAGCAGGCGATAATAAATAAAGTATGCGTTTGTTGGTTTTAATAGCTTAAAAACCAATTGCTATTAAATTAAAGCGGTACCTAAGTATTTAAAAACGATTACAACTAAGCGAATGAGTTACCCTAACTACCGAGATATGCACTTATGAAATTATTTAATTAGCTTTAATAACCTATAACTAATTAAATAATTAGCGAGCGTAAAATATAATATTATTAATATTTTAATAACTTAGCGTATTGTGAAGTGAAATGAGCGCGTTAAGTAGGTAGGTGGCACGTATTAGCTGCGACGCGAGCCAAGCGGGGCACAGAATGCTACCTGCATACAGCGTATGATTGTAAAGAAAATAATTTTAAGTACGTAATTACGATTATCAATCTATAAGCACTGTCCTTCAACACAAATAAATGCCTGCGAATTAGATTGCAGAAATCTAGAAGCGATTGAATATACTTATGACTTATGTATATTATCAAAGCGGGCGGGAATAATTTATAATTAAATAGGCTTTTAATTGTTATTTCACAGACAGATAGATAATTATAGCGATTAGATAATCGAATAATGAAACCATTGGATGGGACCAAAAAAGGTATCAAATCCGGTGAGATGGACCAAAAAAGTTGGCGGGTTTAAAATATGGCTAGAAGCCAAGAAATAGCGGTTTTAATATTTTTTTAATTGTGGACTGTATGAGGTGTATTAATTAGTAGGTATTGAACGCTACTCGACGCTGTAAAACGCAGGTAAAAGTCATTGGAAACAGGCAGGAAACAGCTAGCGCCACTCACCTGATGATTAGCTGGTACCAGGCACAATGTGTCGACACAAAAGTTCACAAAACTTCACAGTTATAGGCAACAGAAGCACTCTCGACGGCGGCGGTGTGCTGTAGGTCTCGTGGTTAAACGGTAACTAAGCGGATATAGGCCACTCAAGGAAGAACGGGATTGGTTGATTTGGAAATACGTCATTTACGTCACAAGAGAGCGTTCAGAAATGCATGATTAATTTAAATACCAAACAGTGACAGTATATTGTAAGCCTTGTTGGCGCAGCTCGCTCGCTCGCTCGCTTTGCAAACTAGAGGTCGTGAATTAAAATCCCGCGGGAGCCACAACTTTGTGTAGTTTTTCTATATTTGTTACAATGTAGGCCGATCACCTAATTATCTGGAAAATAAGATGACCCATGCACCGGAATGAGCACGAGTCGGTCCTGCGTCTAACCTCTCTGCGGTCTTGTCGGTCTTCCATCCCATCAGATCGGAATAAAAGAGATAGTGTACCTGCTCTTGTGTCTACGCAAGCACTTGCTCACTATAAAATCTCTCGCTTAAATGTTTAATTTTACTAGAAAAAATTACCACTGTGTTCGTATAAGCTACGAGGAGATTATTATTAATAGTATTTTATTAGTAGTAGTGTTAATATTAGTCAAAACTTTGTGCAAGAATGAGAGCACGATGTGCAAATGACATCTTGTTTTGTTCGCTGTAGCTCCTGCGAAGATAACCTCGTTCGGTCGCGTCGTAGCGGCGCGGGCGGGCAGTCGCACGCGGCTGCGGTGTGGCGCGGGGGGTGCGGGGTCAGGCGCGGCGGCGGGCGGCCCGCAGAGGGCCTGGGCGCGCCGCCGACCCGCGCCGCCGCTCGCGCGGGACAGCAACTACCTGCTCGAAGGACCATACCTGGTTATACTCAGTCAGTACATATTTAACAGCCGCAATGAGAAAATACAATATACAGGTTGTTAAAAACTCCTGTTAGATTTGTATGGGGAATAATTGCTTTGCTATTTCAAATATTTATGAAATATTCAACAAGCGAATTATATACGTAAGATTATTGCGACACCGAATAATATCCTCAGCGATCGGACAGGCTTTTATTAACACTCTGTATGTATTTGATACATATTAAAAATTCTTTGAACTCTTTAACGCTGTAAAACATATGATGTTAGTGCGCACTCGTCCGGGGCTCCTAAATAAGCACTCGTCTATCCATAATGCCATTCCTTGAATGATTAAATTCTGATTCTGAAGTCTTGTTCTTAGCCGTTTCAATCATATCCGACGATAAGTGGTGGAAGGTGGTAGTCATCAGCGAATGAAACCGTGTGGTAATCTTAACACATTTTAGATGTTAATTCATAAAATTGATCCGTCCATCGTGCCAGTGAGACTACGTATGCGAGAGTTTACTCTCGAATTCAGTATTACCGGTAACAAAAAACCTTCTCTTCTTTTAAATACCTACAGGTCCTTTATCGAGTACATATCGTCGTACGTACGTACGTTTATTATTGGGTACGTTTAAAAATTTAAGTATATACCATTCATTTCTTGCATAAAATGAAAAGGCAAACCCTGTTAAATAGTCACTGCCTCTCCCTTCCAGACGTAGAGGTGAGTTCGGCGGACAACTACACGTGCACGGTCCGCAACGCGTGGGGCGAGGAGCGCGCCACGTGGGCGCTGCGCGTGCTGGCCGCGCCCGCCGCGCCCCGCCCGCGCCTGGCGGCCGCCGCGCCCGCGCGCCTGCACCTCGCGTGGGACCAGCCGCACAGTGGCGGCTCTAGCTTACACGGTACTAACGGACACGCAACGGGAGGAGATGGGAGGGTGCATTATTATAATATTATAGTTACGCGGACACCCCACGGGTGTTTGTATAAGAAATGACAATTTAGTACAAAATTATCCAGGATTCTGCGAGGCTCAGCTTCGTTTGCGTAAGGATGTTGCTTGTACATTGAAATGACCGATACTTAACACGATGTTTATTGATTTAAATTCGATAAAAAAGTCTTCTTTAAACTTAATAACATAGAACTGTTACATAATCCCTACGTGACGTGCCCAACAGGAGAACAGGGAGCGAAGGAGATGTATTTTAATAGCACTGCTTGGATGTACGTTGCTATTATATTAGTAACTAGATACCTACATACATACATAAAATCACGTCTTTTTCCCGTAGGGGTAGGAAGAGTCCAAGGGCCGCTTTTCGCCTCCGTGAGAAACGAGACGTGATGGGTGGCGAACCACATCGCCGCCATTTTGGTTAATTTATATATTGACCATTGCGTTCTCATGAATAAGGAGGGACAGGGAAGGATAGGTGTTGTGAAAAGGAAGTTAGAGAAAGGGAGTTTGTTTGTTGCAAGTTAGAGTGGGAAATAGGAAAAGTAGAATATTACCGCTCAGGAGGGCAAGGGATGGGACAGTAATAGCTAGAGAAGCCGGGGTCGCATACCCGTATACTACACCACAACTACCGGACAGGTAAGTTTGAATAAGTATCCCATGACTACTAGATACCTAATAGAAATTAATTCCTTTTTTCAGGTTATATAGTCGAACACACGCGAAATGATGACATCAAATGGCTGCAATCTCGCCTACCAGCTGATTCCAGGTCCCACACCCTAGAAAGGTTATTATGTGGGACTCTGTACAAAGTTAGGCTCACGGCGTACAATGCCGTGGGTTCCTCGCCGCCCAGCGATGAGTTAGTTGTGTCGACTAAAGGCGGCCGTAAGTTACATAGATTTTTACTCGCACGTGATAAAGTATGAATTTGTTTGTTACAATTATTTTAACAGCGCCAGTATGTATTACCTTCAGAACTATAACAAAACTATTTTGATGTGACGCATGAAGACTGAACCAAACCAAAAAGTCATAGTGATAATAGTCGAACCAGTTCCTCCAAGCAATATGTGCGTTTATAACTTGTGCAGCCATACTTCCCCTCAGTAAATAGGCCCGCCCTTGTAGGCTTTCACGTGGAATGTAAGATTCTTTAATTTTCATCAGTAAGCCCTGTAAACTGTCTTTCTCGTCTGTTTACTGCCAACCAGCCATTTCGCAATTATCATCGTTTCACCTACACTTTGAATTGATTAACCAAATTATTTTCAGCATCAAAACCATCCCCGGAAAAAGACCTAATTACAACAAACAGCAGCTGCGTTCGCCTGAATCTGTTCACTTGGGACAGCAATGGGTGTCCTTTGACCCAGTTCGTCGTCTCACTGAAAGGTTTCGACGAGTCCACCTGGCTCACCCAGACGGTGTCCCCCGCGGCCCAACCAACGACTGTTTGTGGTCTCCCTACTGCTAAATGGTACCATTTAAAGATAGCAGCAACAAGTGCCGCTGGAACTACGATGGGGAATTATTATTTTTCGACACTGACTGAAAATGGAGGTGAGTGTATTAAGTACGATATTTATGGCTCTCTAACCGCATTTGCAGCTTGACGGTTAAAAGTTGTCGTTAATGTCATAGAACGAATCCCGGCACCCGCGCACTTTCCTCCCGGAGGTGATGGGGATGGTGAAGAGCGAGCAACAGCTTTGCTAGTTGCAGCGGGTTGTGGCTTATTAACTGCACTGCTGTTATTAGCCGCACTGGCCTACAAGCGAAGGTATATAACCTAACTCTAGCACATACAACGAAAACACGCTTTAAGGAAATTTTATTCGGAAAACAAATAAACAACTTTTGTTTTCTTTTTCAGTGTATCGGCCACTTGCTTCAGAAAGGGATACGAACAAGGAGACATATCTGAAGAGGAGGAGAAGTCAGTAGAGAAACGGGACAACAGACGGAACTGCCAACAGGTTTACACTTCGTCGCCGATTAAACATCCCATCAGCAAGAAGGATCAACAAGGTGCCATTATTTAATACTATAACACAGCAAACAGGATCAATAATGTCCAAAGATTTCATAATACAGCCAATTATTTTAATGATGGGAAACCACTGTTTGAAGAATCGGTAGGTATTGTGATCGAAAACATGAAGCTGATTGCTGCTATTATAAAATTGATACGTTTTTATCTTATCAATATTTGCAGTTTACTAGATGCTAATTATTTTTTGAATATGATACCTTGATTAGCTTATTTAATAACTTGGGACTTAATTTAATAGGAATATCAGTCCCAAAATGATGGTGTGTTACTTAAATTTTTCTATAAATAATCCAATCCATAAAAATCCAACAGGCTAGATGATTAGAAAATTATATTAAGTCCGTCATTTAGATTATCAAAAAATATTGGACACATATTTTTTCTTTTGTCAATTCAACAAAAAATGACGAAAATGACGTTGAAATTCCGCGTGACATCACGCCACAGTAACTGTATGATGTAGTCTGTACAAAATGTGTGAAGTATCGGTCGTGCGCGTGCCCTGTACATCGACTGTGTTGCGACAACCATAGCAACGATCTATGGTTCCTAGATAAATTTAACATAGTCGTCGTCGTCGCCCGCAGAGATGTACGAGATAAGTCCGTACGCCACGTTCAGCATGTCGGGCGGCCCGAGCGAGGAGGCTGGTGCTGCGGGCGCGGGTAGTGCGGGCGCGCTGGTGGCGGCGGGCACGCTGCGCACGTTCGGCCGCGCCGAGCCCGCGCCGCTGCAGGCCGCGCCGCCGCACCGCACGCCGCACCGACACCACGAACACGCAGGTCACTACACCGGCCGTTAGCTCTTATAACGTTCAGCTGGAAAACGTCCACCATTGAAAAGAAAAGAAAAGAAGAAAAGAAACGGAAAGGAAATCAGAAAAAAAAAGAAACGTGTTAAATAATAATATCTTCAAAGATATTTGTTGTTAAAATGGTGTCCACTCAGCATTATGTCATTGCTCATATAAGGTGCAACAAAGCTGAGGGCCTAGACAAGATGCAATCGCTTCATAGCGAATCTAACGGTAGGTAAGTAGGTATTTCATTCGCTAACGTTGTCAATTCCCTATAATGTGTCACGTGATTTTTCGATGACTTATGTCATTCTCATACATTTTTATACTTTCTATTAGCGATAACGCTTGTAGAATGTTACATTGTCTAGGGGGGCTGGTCTTCCGTGGACACCCAGACGCGCCGCTGTGACAGTTGCGAGTGCGTCTCGCACGGTGTCGTCGGTCCACCTAGTGGAAGGGCTGCCTAAGCTGCGTCTTTCGATTCGTGGTCGCCACCTGAGAACCTTTCTTCCTCATCGGTTATCGGTTTTTCAAGCGATGTGGCTTGCCACATGCTTTTGCCACTTCGACTTGCACTTTCCATTGGGTCTTATTTAGTTTTCATCGATTATAATCACTGTTCAACTAACAGCCGTTTTTTCTGCAATGTTAGTGTAGTTTAGTGGTTTTGAATTGAGCTTGTTCGTACTTCAGGCGGTACTTAAAATTTAGTCCTAGTTGTCATCTAGAAACTCTAGGAAAGCTTGAACAACTCTTTTAACCAGTGGTCAACTAACCAAGCAAACAACTGGCTGAACGGCACCGTATACGTGAAACCTTCTTCCAGATAGGGTAGATCCTACTTGAACTGTACCTTGCGTACACGGGCAGTACCCATACCATGGCACAAGAATCAAATGTTCTGCTGCAAAGCAGCGCTATGTTTTGGTGTGAAAAACACCTTTGCTGGAATGAATAATGAACCCAAGAAATTATGTAGAACGAATTTTTTTATCGGATTTCTTGTATAGTTTGCAACATTACGTGCTTCAATCTCGCAAAGGCATCGTATAAACAGATGGCAGCTTCAAGTGCGAAAAGCACCAGTAAATGCGCGACTATGTTGAACACCTTAATACTTATGGTGTTGTTCATTTGTTAAGTAATCTTAATGTATTCACAGACGAGTACACCCTGTCTCGCGCCATGACGATGATGGTGCGTCGCTCTGAGTCGGACTCGGACTCCAGCGGCTCGCCCTGTGCCGAGTGTACCTCCAGCGGCTCGTACAGGATGCCGGTGGTCACTGCCGCGAAAGGTACTTAATTAACTATTAATTGTAAACTCATAAATCACATTATCTTTAATTTGATTGTTGTTATTTTTGCCCGAATGCCCCAGGAAGAAGGGTTATGTTTTTCAAGAGTATGTATGCATGTAAGTAAGTATACATTATGTACTTATGACTATTACTTTGGCACGGCCTACAGCCTAAACGGCTTGATGTATTTTGACTTATAATACGTCTTTAGATTCATCTCAGTTGTGGAAGAACATAGATTACATATTTTTTCAAAAAAGTTAATATGTCAGCCACTAGTCGCCATTTTGTATTGTTTTTACCTCCGAAAACATCAAATTGGGTATTAAATGAAAGGTTGTAACGAGACGAGTTGAAATAAATTTATACATGACTTATACATATGAATTATGTACCTATATAATGAGGGTGTTCCGGTAAATTTATACACATTTGGCACATAATGCAGATTCCCATGTTTCCTCTCTTATGTGGCGATGCTACAGCCACGGGGGGTTTGCTGGGTAAAAATCCCACATCCTCGGTCCTTCCCCCATCCTTTCAGGGTGCCGGGGACCTATTGAAGGCTTCCCCCGCGAGAACAAAAACAATTGGCGCTGAGTGACACCTGCCCCAGATCCCACCGGAGAGACCAGGTTTCCCCTCTCATGTGGCGATGCAACAGCCGTGGGGGTTCTAGGAGGTCGCAGATTCGAATCCCGCTAGAAGTAACAACTTTGTGTAGTTGTTCCTTACAGGCTAGGACAATGCAATGATTGTCTGTAAAGTAAGATAATCCATGCGTCGGATAGGGAAGTGAGAAGTCGATCCTGCGCTTGGTCTCTCCCGGGTCGTGTCGGTCTTCCGTCCCATCGGATTGTGAGAGGTAAAAGGAAGAGAGAGTGCACTTGTGTCTACGCAAGCACTTGCGCACTAATATCTCCCGCGTAGATTGCTGATCTTGCGAAGGGTTGGCTGCTGTGGTCGTATCAGCCAGGAGGATATTATATGTTATTTGTCGTAGTACGTTTCTACTGACTTATTACACGTGTAACAAGTTTCCGATTTTTTTTCGGCTTTAGGGCCGGTCTATTCCTTATTAGTAAAATGTCTTTGGGTGGCTCATAATCGGTGTTCCTTGCATTTAAGACTATTGTTAGTACGCATATACCGATCAATACTACTGCAAGCCATTGTTTTAAAGTTTTTTATCCGGAGACTTATGACTCCTGTTTTTTTAACACACGGCCGAGTCGCAACATCAGGGCATGTTGATTGTAACATAATATTTTATATTTCGTATTTAATTTTATTTAAAAATCAATAAAATTTAGTCACGAATATGAAAATGTATGCGTTTTGACAGTTCCGGGACTGACGCCTTAGTGCTGCCACCTGTTGCACGTCATTTTTGAACACCCTCATTATAATGTAATTTAAGTTAAATATATTTTATCGCTTATTTATTATCTGGACAAAGGGGCTGTCTAATTCTTCTACCTTGAAGTATGTTATTTCATTAAAATTTTAGATGAAGTGTTCCGAGCAGTAACGGACTCGAGCGCGGAGTCGGCCGGCGACGCGCGCCCCGCGCCACAGCGGCCGCACGACAAGTCGCGCCGCCGGCCCCGGCGACACCACACGCCCACTTCATCGAGGTAATATCATAACAGATAAACATAAAGTTTTTTGTATAATTTATTATCATCATTACCTTGTTTCCATATTGTTCATAGTCCCGCCATCTAGCGAGTTCAATAGAAACCATGTGCAAACGTATTTACCTTGAGCGTAGCTTACACAAGAAAGTTGATTGCACATCGCTGAGCTTACATTATGTTGCAGATACCAACAACGACAGGAACAAGAAAGAAGAGATTTTACAATACACGTATAAAAATATACGAAGACAATAAAGACTGCAACAAGCAAAGTACTATTTAAATTGTTAACTAGGTAAATTTACCGTTTTAGCTATAAGAGATTTTAAGACGACAAAGAGGATTGTAAATATTTTAGAATATTTTGTACTATGTTGGATTTGAAGAATTAGGCCAATACGGGACATGAAAAGTCCATAAAATTAAATAATTATAGGAAACCATGAATCTTACAGTTCTCTAGTTATACCATTAGTCAGCTCAATGTATCACACTCGTACAATAGTTAAATTAAAACTGATCATATCCAAGGAGTTGTAAAAAGGAGATAAAAGAAAATAAAGTAAGTTTAAAAAATAAGTACAAGGAGTTTTTATTGTTAAGAAAATCAACGAATAAAAATATTTTTATTCGTGCCATTCGTATTAAATAGATGGCGTTGAATTTAAAATAATGGTAATCTTTTTATTCCAGTCCAAAAATAAATGGTATAATAAGACAATGAAAATAAACTTTACTGTACCCCAGAAGAAGGATAGTATTTTTAAAATATATTTAAAGCAATCGACGCTCGCAAGCGGAGTGCGGTCGTCGGTTTCAATTTCCTTCTGGGTTAAAGTTTAAAGTTTTTATATCTTAAAATAAAAACCGATTTTCCGACCTTTATGACCATTCCTAAGTCTTATTTTATGACTCCGCGATCAAAATTGTCCATTCAAAATGACATTTAAGTATTTAGTCTTGATGATTTCAGTATTTTTGTAACTGTCACTCATCCTGTCAGTAATATTATTGTTTCACATTTTTCCGGAATGTACTAATATTCCAAAATGAGGGCTGTTGTACCCTATAAGTTTTTTGGTTTTACCATCGATATAATATATAAACTAGATAAACATTCACGAAGAAAATGACATCTAAAATGTGGTCGCGGAGGTTGCAAACTTATCTGTGCTGGTGGCGGAAACGTGAACTAGGTAACGATTTTATAATGATAATGACTTGTAGTTTGACAGTTTCATATAGACAGTAGCGACACTCCTATCGGCAAAAATAAATTTGTCAGGATGTGGCTTGTAAAGAAATAGCGACACAAGGGCGCTATTTCTCGCTACCACTTTTTGAACCGTGACACCAAATCTAGTTTATATATTATATCGATGGGTTTTACCTACTGATATTGGTTCCAAGACCGTAAAGTGGTAAACATAAAGATATTGTTTTAGATTATTATAGTAAGTAAGTACATATGTTTGTGTTAACTAATTGATACAATTCTTATGTTACTGTCACTGCCTGTGTGTTTGGTACTATAAATAATTTATGGACGGCAAATAAAAATAAAAAACTTTTACTGTGTTTATTTTAAACGCTCACAATACTTCGCCGATACGCCTATAATAATATAAATATAAGTTTGGCCTATCTATGAAACAAGTCATTTATTTAATAACTAAGCTGGTGCTCGACTGGGATCACCTGTGAGTGGATAAGCAGGGATTAATTTGTGAATGGTAAATTTCACTAGGCAAACAAAGGTGGAGTATTTGGCTACAGACCACTAAAAGATTACGGAACTTGCTAGAAGGTCCGTGTACCTAAAGGCACGTAGTCAGTCTGCTGTAATATTTTAAATGTAATCTTCACGCTTAGTCCTGTTAAGGTGTATCCGTAAATGCATCTGTCTGTGAAAATAAGTATAAAATCGTTTACACGACGTCTATGATTTAGTCCTGAGAACATTATACTATTACGTCAAAGATTGTTGGCACTAGGGGTGGTCAGTAATAAAGACGACTTGGCAACTTGTTGTCTGAATCGGGGATTTCGAACTTACTTTGGCAGTAACCACTGGCGGGTATAACTTATAACGATAATACTATTAGTAGGTTATTACCATCTTATCTATGGTTATTACTATTAGAATTAGTAGGTTTTAATTTGTTTGACTTGACTGATGCCTTCACTGCTTACTACTACTGTTACGTACATTGATTGATTTTAGTTGGTTAGTTTTTAGTAGTTAGGGAACCTTCCTCGATGTTATCCTCTCCCCGTATATCCGCATCCTCATCCAATGTATGTTGTAACGTACTAGATGGGAAAACGAGGGATCAAGCCACACAACATTAGTCTATAGATAAAGATCAGTGGTAGGTAATGAAAGCTAGTAATAATAAATTCGTTTCCACTTTTCCCAGCCACTGTCACTCCCTAATATCGTTCAGAAAAAATAAACAAATTGCTCTCTTAACAGACAAAGGGTACTTAGCCAGCTAACCGAGTGGTATCATTGAGCTGTGCCCTGCGGCGAGGTGTACGGCAGAGGCAATTTATCACCGACCGCGGCGTTGCGGTCAACCAATTAGTACTGTTAACTCTGTACTAACATATTGCAATGCTCTATCTCTAGCATTATCAGGGGAAGCACTGTAAAGAGGCTTCAGTTTAGACTCACTTGTGAAGACATCAATGCCAGTTCCACAAATGTGGATACTGTTAATAATACCCATTGATAATAAATATTGTAAGTATACGCACTCATCTAAGAGGATGTTATGGAGGTGACATTTTTGTAGAAAAACGTCTATATTAGGTTGTCTGGAACGTTAGACTCGCCGGATCAAATATAATAGATAAATAGAGAAGTTTATTTACTATATTCCAATATTAGTGTGTACTAACAATTGGTAGGGTTCATTATGTCATATTCAACCCTACCAATCGACCAACCATCACTCCCATCTCCTTCCGTTGGGTGCATGTAAGAGGCGACTAAGGGAATACAAGAAGACAGGCAGCAGCATCTTTCTATTGGATTACCTACCACCTATACTGAGATCCCAAGCCGCCTGCCAAGTGTGGGGATTATGGCAACCCCTCCCTTCTAAGGGGGCGGCCTTCGTTTAGCTTCGTGGATAGATCAACGCAGTGTCAGATATTCTGTCGCCAAGCATCAATTGTGGTTTTCCGGTGTAAAGGTCACTGGTAGCTGACAAAAGTCAATTAGAGTGTATTCTCATTTAGGCTTGGAGCCGTATTAACTACGAGATAATTGTGGGCGATAGGTTTCCTAGGATCTTGAGAAGCTTGATAATAAAACACCAGTCTTCTTGGAAACAGTAGGGAGGCAGCGGAGGCGGGGCAGAATTCCTTTTTCTTGACTTGTTCTTGCGAATCACTTCCAAATTGCGAATGACGCCTCGGCCAATCAGCGTCCTTTTTATACTTTGCCCGAGTGTTTTTCTGGAAGGTTCTCTGCCTCACCCCCTCTGACCAATCTTTATTGATAACATCTTACATATATTATATACAGGTTTTTCCTTATGTCTAGGTCTTAGGTTAGGTAATTCCACGTTTCCTGACATATGCGTGCGCACCCGGCGTTGCCTGGTTTTAGAATGGGAGCGCGCGGACGCGGCGGGGATATTTAAGTGACCTCGCCCCCCACCGTCCTAGTATAAATATTCGCCCTACGTGCGCTCCGCATGCCATTCCATGATAGCGAGCCGTCGCACGCACATGCATGACATTACGATCTTAAATTTACTTATTTCTTTCATAATTAACATACCTAAACATATTACAATATCCTAATAATTTTCCTTTAAAATAAAACACAATAGCAAGTATATTTTATTTTCCAAAAAATCCTTATTCTACTAGTTACACTACTCACTAGTTGAGATACCATTCTTATACGACTACCTTATCCTATTTTTCTTAACATCTAAATACTGTAAAAAACTATTGTAAACACGTAAAATATGATGTCCTTATGTCCCTATGCCTATCCTATGATAATATACACATGTAAATGCACTGTCTCACGCACTGAGTCTATTCTGTCGTGCACATTTCTCCCGCCGTCGCAGCTTGCGATCCCATTTGGAGCACGACGATCTTCTTGCAGGGTCTTCGCAGGACGTGCCCGTTGCTCGTAGTGACGTCCACGACTCGTACCTCGTTGTCCTTTCCCGGGTAGACTCTGGTCACTCTTCCTCTGGGCCAGATATTCCGCGGTAGGTTCGGGTCGCAGACGATGACCAAGTCACCGACCTTCGGTGCCGCGCCCTTGGTGCGAGGCTCCCGCCGGTGTTGGAGCAGGGGAAGGTACTCCTTGACCCATCGCCGCCAGAACTCGTCCGCCAGCCGTTGAGCGCGCCTCCATAGTTGCCGCGCAGACTGATCTTCCTCGGTGAACTGGCCCGGTGCTGACACGTGACTGTTCGACCCCAACAGGATGTGGTTCGGGGTCAATGCTTCTGGCTCTTCCGGTGTCACAGCCACATGACTGAGCGGCCGTGAGTTGACGATGTTCTCGGCCTCGACGAGAAGCGTGTGCAGGGTCTCATCACTGGGGTACTTCTCGCGCAGCGTGGCACGTAGGGCTTCCTTCACGCTGCGTACCAGGCGCTCCCACGCGCCGCCCATGAAAGGTGAGGCGGGCGGTATGTAGCGCCAGGTGATGTGACGCGCGTTGGCTTCCTCTTCCGTCGCGTCCCAGGCTTCCTTCACTGCTTCCGTCAACTCCTTGTCTGCCGCCTTGAAGCACGTCGCGTTGTCTGACCAGATCTCCGTCGGCTGTCCTCTTCTGGCGATGAATCTTCGTAGCGCGGCGATGGCACTGTCCGCGCTGAGTGATGCGACGACCTCCAGGTGAACCGCCCTCGTTGTCATGCAGGTGAAGAGAGCGACCCATCGCTTCTCTCGGTATCTTCCGACGGTGACTTCCAATGGCCCGAAGTAGTCCAGTCCCGTAAAGGAGAAGGGCCGCGCGTGATGACTAAGGCGCGCGGCTGGCAGGTCTCCCGTCGCAGGGCTCATTGGCTTCGCTCTTCTCAGAAGACACTGTGGGCAGCTTCTTATCACCCCTTTTACTGTTGGTCGTATACGTGTCACCCAGAATCGCTGTCTTAGTTCGTTCACCACTAACTCAACGCCGCCGTGACCCATCTTCTCGTGTACATGTTGTATGTACATTCGTGTGTATCTATGTTGTCCATCCAATACAGCGGGGTTGATTGTCTCGTCGCTTAAGTCTTGTGCTGCTGCAATCCTTCCGCGTAGTCGCAGCGTTCCGTCTTCCATGTACACACTTAAAGCGGCGAGACGATCCTTTGTGGAGGGCGCTGCGTTGCACATAATACGCGTTTTCTCGTTCGCGTAGCAGTCGTCCTGTACCTTCATTATCCATAACTTTTCTGCCCGTATAAGATATCTTGCGTCCAGGCAGATGAACCTTCTTTTTTCCGTTTTTTTGGTGGCCACATTCATGTCTTTCGTTTTCCTAGCCTTGCTGGTGTTCCACGTAGGGTCCTTCTTCGCGTTTTCTTTAGTCTTCTTATGTTTCGCTGCCGCGGCGACGTGTCTTCTTGGGCGACACATGTCTATAAACTGCAAGACACGTGCCGTAGCGCGAATAAGTACTTGCCACTTCGCGATATTTTCGATGGCAGGCAAGTATCCATGAGTCTTCTGCTCCTGCGCTACGTGACACCTTTCTTCTCCGGTCTTCTCACTCGGCGTGCGGGCTTCTTCCGGCCATTCTTCTTCTGGTCGCCGTAGGAAGTCGGGTCCATGGTACCACCGGTGCTGCGCGTTGAATCCGCCTGGCGTCTCACGGGTGGCGTCGTCGGCTACGTTCTCTTTCGTAGGTACCCATCGCCACTCGTTCACCTTGGTCAGCTCTTCGATTTCCGCCAGTCGGTGTGCGACGAACGTCTTGTAGGCGCGAGGCTCGGCCCTTATCCACGCGAGAACCGTGCGTGAGTCGCTCCAGAAGATCTTCTTCGCGAACTCAAAGTCGTGTTCCTCCTCTGTTGTTCTCGCGAGGCGTGCACCCAGAAGAGCCGCTTGTAGCTCCAGACGTGGTATGGACGTAGGCTTGAGAGGCGCGACGCGACTTTTCGCTGCTGCCAGAGCGACGTGTACGGACCCATCGGCGCGTCTCATCCTTATGTAGACGGCGGTCGCGTACGCTTCTTCGCTGGCGTCGACGAACGTATGCAGCTCTCTGGCGACGACTGGTGGCCCGGCGTTGTAACATCGCAGAATGCGTAGCTCCGTTACAGCGCGCAGGTTGGCCAACCACGCTGTCCAGCGCGGTTGTAGGTCTTCTGGTATGTCTTCGTCCCAGTCGGTGCCGAATCGCCACGTCTCTTGCATTAGTCTTTTCGCCGGTGTAGTGAGTGGTGAGACCAGGCCGAGCGGATCGAACAATGACATGATCACGCTCAGGGCTTCTCTCTTCGTAGGCGGTCGTTCACTGCGCAGTACTTCGGGTGGTGTCTTCCTCTCGTTGAAGCGAAAGCTGATGCAGTCTTCTTTCACTTCCCATAGTAGACCTAAAGTCTTCTCTACACCGTCGACTCCTATTGGTACTGCAGTGGTCTTCGTGTCTGCGTTAAAGTGTCGTAACACAGACTCCTTGTTCGATGCCCATCCTCGTAGAACAAAACCAGCGTGACGATGAATGTGGTCCACGTTCTTCGATACTTCGATAGCTTCTTCTTCAGTCGGGAAGCTTGTGATATAATCATCCATGTAG
Source organism: Furcula furcula (assembly GCA_911728495.1). Lineage (NCBI taxonomy): Eukaryota > Metazoa > Arthropoda > Insecta > Lepidoptera > Notodontidae > Furcula > Furcula furcula. The sequence goes on from OU452244.1 coordinate 29,167,599, forward strand.
TGGTTCTTCTTGATTTCCTTGACTGCTCTGGGGAAGGTCTTCTCGAAATCTTCTGCGTTCCGGTCTTTTATGTACAACGCTGTGCATGGTGAAGACGTTGCACCGAAGATCACCGATGTCATCTGGTATTCTCTTGGTCTTGTGTCGCCTCTGTCGTCCCCTCTCCACAGAAATCTCAGTGCGTCTCTATCTTCTTCTCGGATCTTGATTTGCATAAACATTTCCTTGATGTCCGCTGAGACCGCGAAGGGGTGCTGACGGAACCTCATGACGACTCCAGGTAGCGACTGCAGAAGATCAGGGCCGGACAGCAACATGTCATTTAGGCTTCGTCCGTGTGACCTTGCCGCCGCGTCGTGTACCAGGCGTATCTTCGGCTTTGATGGGTTGCATACAGCGAAGTGTGGCAGGTACCATGTTCTTCCCGGTACTGCAGGCGCGCTCGCTTGGACCGCGTAACCCGACGTAAGTAGGTTGTTGACCCGTTCTTCATACTTTGACTTCAAATCCGGGTCGCGGTCGAGCTTCTTCTCTAGCGTCATCAGTCTTCTGTATGCGTCTACGTAGTTGTTCGGTATGGTGACGTCGTCTTCCTTCCACAGCAGAGCAGTTTCGAACCTTCCATCGGGCATTCTTCGACTCTTCTCTTGTAATATCTTCATGGCGCGCTCTTCTGGGTCATTCTTCTGTCTTCTTGGTTCTACCCCAAGAGCTTCCAAGTCGAAGAACTTCTTCATCATGCCATCCATCGACTCTTCCGGGCCTGTCAGCACTGTATGTCCACAGAAGGCCACAGGCTTTTGGTATGACGTACGACAGCCATGTAGCACCCAACCTAGTCGCGTGCGTGAAGCGACAGGCTGATTCTTCTTTCCTGTTCTTACTTCGAGTGCCACGAGCAGTTCCCAGTTGTCCTGTCCAATGAGTATCTTCGGACAGGCATCCCTGTAGACAAGCTGGTCTTCCATGTCGCGTAGGTGAGTGCAGTCCAGAAGATCTTCTTTTTCTATATTCTGCCTGGTGAACATCAATCGCTGTACTGTGCGCGCGTTTCGCATGACGTATTCTTCCTCGCTGTATTTTCCTCGTATCTTGATGTCGACTCTCTTGCTGTTCTCGTGCTTGACGGTCTCGTTCAGGCCCTGTACCCACATTTCGTCGCGTGGGCCGTCCAATTCGAGTAACTCCGCCAGCTGTTCATCGACGAGGGTGATGGTGCTTCCGTCGTCCATCAAGGCGTAGGTGTTCACTCGGGTGCCGTTTCGACCGGTGATAGTTACAGGCGCGATTTTCAGAAATGCTTGACAATTTCCGATGCGGTCGACGTTGTTGACGAGTTCTACTGCCGACACGATTTCTTGTACTGCGGGCGAAGGTGGTGGTGATGGTGTCCTTCGTGGTGCGTCTCGATGCAGCAGGTAGTGGTGTGCCATCGAGCATCCATTTTTTCCGCACGTCTTCGCTCGGCAGGTACCTCGGCGGTGTGTACTTCGTAGGCAGCGGAAGCAGATGCGGTGTCTCTTCGCTATCTCCCAACGCTCGCCAACGTCAAGGTCTCTGAACCGCTTGCAGTCAGGCAGTTGATGGTGGTCACCCTTGCATGTGGAACAGTGATCTTCTTTCTTGACATGCTCGTTGGTTGCGAAAGTGCGCTCGTACCTCTTCTTGTAATATTTTTCCGGCGTCGTGTTCATGGCGATATCTTCTGGTGGCGCGTAGGCGCCGCACTTGTCCGCTTCTTCATTTAAAAATGAAGCAAGTCTCTTCAGGTCGGGAATGTCTTCTTTATTCTTCGCTGCGTAGTCATACCACTTGCTTCTTATTATCGGCGTAAACTTGTCGATGATGATCTTCACTAACTCCGGATTGTAGAGATAATGAACTTTCTTCAGTGCTTCTATCGTGGCCACTATGTTAGCCACCTTATTGGCGAATATACATAAGTCTCGCGGGCTGTCGCCGAGTCTTGCTAATGTCTTCATCTTCTGCATTTCGCTCATCGCCAGTGCATCCGGTCTTCCGAATCTTCTTTCCAGGGCTTCCATTATTGTCCCCGGATCCGGCTGGCTGATGAGTAGACTGCTGACCGCCTCCGTAGCTGCCCCCCTGATGCTTCTTCTCAGTCTTGATACATTTTCGGTCTTCGAGAATAGTGCTTCAGTTTCATAGTAGGCGGCGCGGAAAGCGAGCCAGCTGCCGCACTGCCCGTTAAAGGTAGGCAGTTCCTGTAGGTACTTCGGCGCGTCCCTAGTCATTCGCACCGCTTGAGTAAGAGCTGCTGCCAGGGAAGTGACGTCCACGTTCGGTGGCTGACGCGCAGGCCGGGCTTCATCTTGGTCTTCCCGGTGCTCACGATCCTGGTCCTTGTGAGCGCCCTGTCCTCGTCCTTTCTCTTCACTTTCCCCAGGCGTCTTCTCTTTTTCCTTCTTGTCTTCTGCGGGAGGGTCCTTCTTCTGCCTTTCCAACCATTCCTGAACTCGGCTAGGGCATTCTTCCTCGTCTTCCGACGCGGAGGGTGCCTCGTCTTCTTCTTCTTCTGTGGCCCGCTGTCTTTCAAGCCGAGCCTGGGCGAGGGCGAGCGACGCACGTATCTCTTCCAACTTCAGTTCGGCGATCTTCTCTTGCGCCTCCAATTCCATGAGCCTCTTCTTCTGAGTGTCCGAACGTCTTGACTTGGCGCGCTTCGACGGCTTGACTGTGCTTGCGTCTTCTACTTGCGTTGTGGCGGTCGTGACGTCGGTGCTCTCGGTGGAAGTCGTGGTCGTAGTCGCAGTGGTGCCCGTAGTCGCCTCTTCTGACGAGTGCGTAAGTTCCCCCTGCCGCGCCGTCCTGGCCGTGTTCGTGCTTCTTGTGGCGATCCCCGTGCTTCTGACGGCACCTCTTGAGCCGCTGGGATCTTGATTCGCAGGTTCTTGATTCGCTAGATTCAGTCTTGATTCTGCGGTGTCCGCGACGCTTCCCTTCTGCGATCTTGTGACAGGCATCTTGTTGAGGTGCTACCGTGAAGAGGTATAAAATGAAAGCGCGGACTGTATAAATATAGGTCGTTATAATATGAATTAAAATAAGTAATAAAGCCGTGTGTCGCGGGTGGCGTCGCTGCGCGTAGTGGGGCACCGGCCGGGCCCGCGCCCGCGGCGGCGCCCTCTCCTCCGTCGCCGTGGAGAGGTGCTCGTGCACCGACATACTGCCCGGGTTGAAGTATGTACTTCAATGAAGTGGTAAGGGGCAGATGGAGTTGAAGCCTCGGACCACGATGCCTGTCTTCATCTTGACCTCGGCGACTCGTGTGATGCCGTCGTTGCCCTGGTACACCTTGACGATGTGTCCCAGAGGCCAGAGTAGAGGTGGTAACGCCTTGTCCTTGACAAGGACCAGCGTCCCTAGTTCCAGTTTGCCTGTAGAGGTTGGCCACTTGGATTTCTGCTGCAGCATAGAAATATATTCATTATAGAAACGCTTCCAAAAGTGCTGCCTGATGTATTCAATCCGCTGGTAGCGCTCTAATCGCGTGATGTTGCCGTCAGTGATCTGTGGGTGTGGGACTGATGTGAGTGGCCGTCCAATAAGAAAATGGGCAGGTGTAAGGGCAGTTAAATCTAAGGGATCAGAGGATGCGGGGGTAAGTGGACGAGAGTTAAGAAGAGCTTCAATTTGACATAGAAGACTTGCCATTTCATCATAGGTAAGATGAGTAAGAGTAAGAAGCTTTTTTAGGTGACCTTTGGCAGCTTTTACAGCAGCCTCGGCAATCCCATTGAAATGGGGAGAATAAGGGGGAGAGAAGTGAAATTCTATGCCTTCTTGGGCCATGTTAGAAGCAACGTCTGAATTGGAAAGAAAGTTATTCATTTCATTGCAAGCGCCGATGAAATTTGTCCCATTGTCGGACCAGATGCTGCGTGGTTTGCCTCGACGCGATACAAATCGTTTAAGAGCAGCCATATAAGCTTCAGTGGTCAACGCTGTGGCGAGTTCGAGATGAACAGCTTTTACTGCAAGGCACACAAAAATGCATAAGTACGACTTAATCAGTCTACAACCTCGCCCTTTCCGGTCAGCGATCAAGATTGGCCCAGCATAATCTACACTACAGTTTAAAAAAGGAAATTGAAGGTCACTACGCGATGTAGGTAATTGACCCATGATGGGTTGAACATTTTGTGCCCTATATCTAAAACATTTTATACACCTTTTCACAGTAAGTTTAGCCAAATTTCTGCCTCCTAAAGGCCAGTATTGCTGTCGTATAGTTGCCAATAAAAGCTGTGGTCCGGCATGTAAAAGCTTGAGATGTTGTGAATGAAATATTAATTTAGTTAATGTATGCTTACTACAAAGAAGTACCGGATGTTTTATATTATAATCATAGGGGGAGTTGTCAAGCCTGCCGCCAACGCGCATAATGTCGTTCGAATCTATAAATGGGGTTAATGAGATAAGACGATTGCTACGCGGTAGGGACTTTCCCGATTTTAAAATAAAATACTCTTCAGGGAACATTTGAAGTTGTGCATTGCGTAAAATGCAATTTAATGAATTTTGTAATTCCTCTGTGGAAAGAAAGCCGATTGTTCTATTTACTTTCGACTTAAAATTGTTAATAGCTCGAAGTACGTAACAAACTACTACTTGTAAACGATTAAAATTAGAATATTTTGTAATAAGCTGGTGTATAATAGAACTACTACTACAACTACTAGTACTACTGCTATGGTTTTTATTAGTATTATCAACGCTATTAACTACATTACAAATTACGTCTGGTAGATCTTGTTTCACGACGTTATTAGGCTTTTGTGGCCAATCATTTTCTGATTTTAATAAATAAGAGGGGCCGGCCCACCACAAGGAACTGGTGCTGATAGCATCAGCCTTCAGCCCGCGGGAAACAAGATCCGCCGGGTTATCCTTCGACGGTACGTAGCTCCAAGTACAACCAACAGTACCTTCTTGAATTTCGTTGACCCTGTTACGCACAAAAGGTTTAAGTTGATTAGGTGACGTAGACAACCACGCCAGCACTATTGTGGAATCACACCACAGGTAAATGTTATCAATGCGCATTGTAAGAGAGTCACGAACTTTAGTACACAGTCTTGCAGCTACTAACGCGCCACAAAGTTCAAGCCGCGGTATCGTGGTAGGTTTGATTGGTGCTATACGATTTTTGGAGATAAGAAGTTGAACTCGAACGGATCCTGAACTAAGAATGGAACGAATATAAAGACACGCTCCATAAGCCCTCTCGGAAGCGTCAGAAAAAACGTGAATTTCGTTTCTTATAGAGATATCGTTACAAGAAATATGTCTAGGTACCTTTAGCTGATTGAGACAGCATAAAGTGCGTGTAAAAGAGGACCAAAGGTCTCTAATCTCCTGTGAAACGACGTCGTCCCAATCATACTTTTCGATCCACAGCCGCTGCATAATGATTTTCGCTTGTACAACGCACGGACCTACTAAGCCAAGTGGGTCGAAAATCTGACTTATGACAGATAGTATACTACGTTTAATAATTTTATTGCTTTGATCAATATTAATAGAAAAGGAAAGTGTATCTGAATCACACAGCCAATGAAGACCTAATGTTTTAGAAGAAGAATTTATGTTATTGCTATTGAAATCTAGTACATTATCTGAAGTAGAGGTGTCGCTGTCAGTTATTTGAGTTAAAATGCTAGCGTCATTTGATTTAAATTTGCGCAAATTGAATTTTGCTGATGAGAGAGTGCTAACAACGCCTTCACATAGTTCGACTGCTCCGCTGACGGAGTCACTGCCACTGAGAAAGTCATCGACATAAAAGTCATGTTCGATCGCTCGCTTTACATCTTTACAAACAGCTGAGGAGGCTAAACTAGTAAGACATTTAGTGGCTAAATACGGCGCTGAAGCTGTGCCATATGTCACTGTATTCAAACAGTATACCTTGAGTGGCTCCATAGGATTAGCACGAAAAACGATGCGCTGAAGAGACCGTTGAGAGGGATTTATCTCTATGGCCCGGTACATTTTTTCTATATCGCCAGAAATAACGTATTTATGCTGACGAAATCGCAACAATATAGAGAGAAGGTCGTCTTGAACAACAGGGCCAACCATCTGGATATCGTTTAGTGATATACCGGAAGTGGTAGCCGCAGATCCATCGAATACAGTACGTAACTTGGTAGTGGTACTGGATTCACGAATAATTCCATGGTGTGGCAAAAAATAACTTATATTTTGACCTGAATAAGATTTAGAAAAGTTACGAACAGTACCTTCTTCAGTCATGTGCCCTAACTGTTCGTATTCGCGCATGAATTCTATATAACGATGTTTAAATATTGAGTCTCGTTGAAAACGTCGTTCTACTGATAAGAAACGACTTGTTGCCATTTGAAGAGAATCGCCTAACACAAGAGGATCTTTCTTTAGAGGCATCGTTACCACGTATCGCCCATCGTTGTTGCGATAAGTATTAAGATTAAAATGTTTTTCGCATGAATTTTCCTCTTTTGTTAACGAATGCTTAGTGGGTACTGAGTCCAATTCCCAAAAACGGTCAATATTGACTTCATCTTTTGCAAAATTACAAAAGTGAGACGAAGAAGATTGAAGGTGTGGTGAGCATACCACATGACCAGAAACAATCCAACCTAATTTTGTTTCATGAAGGTTAGGTTGATTTTTTCCTAAATGAATTGTATTTTTCCCTAAGACGTTCCAGAATGTCTCACAACCGACCAGAATGTCTACGGCGGAGGGGATGCAGAACGAAGGGTCAGCTAATCGTACTCCCGAAGGAAGAGGGACGTGATTAATATCTATGAAACGTGATGGCAACACTTTAGTTATCTCAGGTAGTATAAGACAATCCAAGTCGACCGTATAGTCACCGTAATAAGACTCGAGCGTGAGATTACAAGACTGTGTACTGTAAGAGGTCTGATTGTTGATACCTGTAACTGTTGTTGAGCTGGTACCGTGTCGTGATAAACCCAGCTTCGATGATAAGGCTTGTGTAACGAAGTTGGCCGTACTACCGTTGTCCAATAAGACTCGGGCGGAGTGCTTAGTGCCATCGGCACCACGCACCCGCACCAGGGCTGTGGAAAGTAATACAAAACCAGACGAATTATTTTGTTCGAAATTTGTTGACAAGGCTACGTTATCATTGCTTGGCATAGGAGTCGAAGGGATGCTGCGTTCAGGTTCTAAATGTAAGAGGGTATTGTGGCGTTTCTTGCAATATTTACAATGTGACAGCTTGCACATTTTCTCGGCATGTCCTGAACGTAAACAATTTATACAAACTTTAAATTGTTTTGCCTTTTCAATACGTGTTGCTATAGGCAAGCTCCTGAATGTTTCACAGGTGTAAAGTAAATGATTTTCTGAACATAATGGACAGGTATAATTTGTTGTTTTAATTTTGTTGTCTTGAGATGTAACAATGAAACTTTTTGATTTGTTATGGTTAGAATTATTTTCTGTTAAGTTAGATTTAATGTTATTTTTTCTATTTTCTTCCAATTTTTCTAATAAATTTATTTGATTTTCAATCCTCTTAATAAATTGATCTAAAGTTGGTGGCTTGGATAAAGTATTGCGATACTCTTCCCAATACCGACTTGTATTATTGTCTAATTTCTGTGACATCATAAAAATTATAAGTGTATCCCAGTGTTCAGTCGGCTGTTTTAATGTTGTAAGCGCCCTAATATTTTTATTGGTTACATCTATCAAGTAACGTAAACCTTTGCTAGACTCTTTTGAGCATGGCTGGACATTAAACAATGCTTGTACGTGGTTATGTATAAGCAGCTGGTCATTGTCATACCGCTGACATAACAAATCCCATGCATTTTTATAATTTTCGCTAGTAAAATCTATATTTTTAATCACTAAAGAGGCGCTGCCTCGTAAACAAGATCGAAGATAATGAAATTTCATGATGTTGTCGTTACAATCATTATTATGTATTAGAGAAACGTAGGTGTCTTTAAATTCAAGCCAACCCTGAACGCTGCCGTCAAAATGTGGCAAGTCAATTTTAGGTAGACGGACATTTGTGTGTGCCTTACCTAAAATTTCCGCAGAGTTGGTTGTGACTGCGAGTAGGCTGCGTGCCTGAGCCACGGCCGGGTGGTATTGGTCTTCGAACTCGATGCGACTTTTAAGGTCGTCCTCGGGTTTGTCCATCAGCAGCTCAATATCCGTCTGTAACGCGTCAAAGTCCTTATATAATAATTGGAAACGTTCAAAACGTCCTTCCAATTCAAGACGTTGCAAATTAGACAGGCTGGAAGCACTGCTAAGGAGTTTGATATGGTTTTTAAAAATGGTAAGCTTGGCCTTAATTGCACTACGCTTCTTTTTCAGTGTATCCAAATCCTCTGAATGATCACTCATTGTGTGATTTCGATGCAAACCGCTGTTTTCCAGATAAATAATTCTACGGAAACTGGTTTATATGCAACTAAAGGATAGCGGGCGTTGATCTAGATATCTATTACGTAATGATGCACAGCTGATGCTTAGCTAAGCTGCGAGTACATTCAACTCGGCTATTGAAATAAAACGTGCGCGTGCGCAGATAGTGAAAACATTCAAAAAAGAAAGAAAACAGAGAATAAAATGATAATTAGAATTGAAAAATACAGTTAGGCACTTCTTATGCAAATTTAAGCGAAAGATGGAGGTAACAATGGAAAAAAAAATGCATGATAAGTATTGTAATAAGGAAGATAAAGGAAATCCGATTGGAACGAACTCACTCAGTTGATCAAATCCGTCCCACAAAGTCGAATATCCACGACTCCGTGCAGCTGCAAAGCGGCGAAGCGAACAGTCCAACTGTCCGTGCCGGGTTCAAAGTCCACCAACGCCGACTCTTGAGGCTTACTTAATTACTCTCGTATTCCGGTGAGTTTCACGATGAAAACTATAGGACCATTTGTTGAGGTGCTACCGTGAAGAGGTATAAAATGAAAGCGCGGACTGTATAAATATAGGTCGTTATAATATGAATTAAAATAAGTAATAAAGCCGTGTGTCGCGGGTGGCGTCGCTGCGCGTAGTGGGGCACCGGCCGGGCCCGCGCCCGCGGCGGCGCCCTCTCCTCCGTCGCCGTGGAGAGGTGCTCGTGCACCGACACATCTTCTTAGTCCTTCGATAGCTTTCTTCTCAAGTCCGCGCTGTTTAATCTTCTTTTTTCTTCAATTATCCGGCGAGCAAGCGACCAACAATGTGGGCGCTTGCCGGTCCTCGTAGTAGTCTTCTTTCTTCAGTTATCCGGCGAGCGAGGACCAACAATGTGGGCGATAGGTTTCCTAGGATCTTGAGAAGCTTGATAATAAAACACCAGTCTTCTTGGAAACAGTAGGGAGGCAGCGGAGGCGGGGCAGAATTCCTTTTCTTCCTTTTTCTTGACTTGTTCTTGCGAATCACTTCCAAATTGCGAATGACGCCTCGGCCAATCAGCGTCCTTTTTATACTTTGCCCGAGTGTTTTTCTGGAAGGTTCTCTGCCTCACCCCCTCTGACCAATCTTTATTGATAACATCTTACATCTACACTAATATTATAAAGAGGAAAACTTTGTTTGTTTGGTTGTAATGAATAGGCTCAAAAACTACTGGACCGTTTTTAAAAATTCTTTCACCATTCGAAAGCTACATTATCTACGAGTAACATAGGCTAAATTTTATTTTGGAAAAAAATAGGGTTCCGTAAGATATTTGGGTTTTGGTGTAAAAAATCAACCAGAAAAGTTACTTATTTTGCGTACGCTGCCTAAACTATAAAAGATAGAACCATAAAATGTTCTAATTAATTGTAGATCTTATAAATATCTACAAAAAAGTCCGCGGCACACGCGCGTACCTATGTCGAGTGAGGCCCAACAACCATTTTTTTTAATTAAAAATCTTGAATTTTGTTTGGACTACATTTAAACGCATTTATTTTACTCATGCTATTAATCCTTATCAAAATAAATTATTTCATCATTAAGTACAGTTTATGTAGATAATATTTGCTCTTTGAATGATTAAAATAGAACATTTGGTTTTGAAGTTATGGCGAAATTAAAATATTACGATTTCTGCTTCACGGCCCGTTGCGAAGTGAGCGTCACCAAGGCGGGGGTGCGCATGCGGGAGGGGAGTTTAGATCTATGAGTAAGGTACCCGCGCGGCTCAGACGCGAGGTCGGCTCTCTACGCAGCGGTCGTGCGCGAAGTCTAATAATTTTCGTGCGATTTTTTTTAGATTTCTTTCTTAAAACTACACCTACGCAAAAGTTCTTCTCAGAGCTAAACAACAGTTCTTCTCAGAGCTAAACAACAGTTCTTCTCAGAGCTAATCAACAGTTCTTTTCAGGGCTAACCAACAGATTTTTTCAGGGGTAACCAACAGTTCTTTTCAGGGCTAACCAACAGTTCTTTTCAGGGCTAAACAACAGTTCTTTTCAGAGCTAGAATATTACACGCTATTAGCATTTTCTTAAACATTTGAAAATGCCTAAGAGAGCCAGTTCTCAACTTTCTAATCATAGTTCTCAAGCACGGGCAGCAATACGTCGTATGGGAGAATCTTCACCTGAACGTTCACAACGCCTTGCTGAACAAAATCAGAGAAACTGTCAGGTACGCGCACGAGAGTCGAGTGTCGAACGTTCGCAACGCCTTGCACAACAAAATCTGAGAACCTCTGAGTTACGTGCACGAGAGTCGAGGCTGGAGCGTTCCCAACGTCTTCATGAACAAAATATAAGGACCTCTCAGTTGCGCGAAAGAGAGTCGAGTGTCGAGCGTTTGCAGCGACTTAGAGCTCAGGCAGAGAGACAGCAGTTGTCCACAAATAGAGTTCGCAATCGAATTTTAGCTAGCAGCAACAGACTGGCTTTCAGATATGATCCGCAGGTTGATTATGCACAACAAGCGTCCGTTCAAATAGGAGTCATGAATAAGATCTGCTCTAACTGCTCTGCCAAGAAATGGGCGGACGAACCTAATGGCATGTGCTGTGCTTCAGGTAAAGTTTGTCTTCCTAACCTTCAGGAGCCGCCACAACCAATAAAAAATCTTTTAACTAATAACCATCCATTATCTGGTCATTTTTTAACAAATATACGTAAATACAATAGTCTTTTTCAAATGACTTCTTTTGGTGCAAAAGAAATCAGGGAAGGTAATTTTATGCCCACTTTTAAAATTGAAGGACAGGTGTATCATCTCATTGGTAGCCTTTTACCACCATCAGGACAAAACCCACAGTTCTTGCAAATATATTTTATTTCGGATGCAGACCAGTTATCATTGCGATTAAGCATCGCACCAACCTTAAAAATGGATTTAATTCGCGAATTACAGACCGCTCTGAATAATCATAACGTGTATATACGAAGTTTTAAACAAAACTTAGAACTCAACTCCTCAGTTAATTTAAAGTTAATTATTCATTCAGATTGCACTCCACAGACAGCACACAGAGGCAGATATAATGCTCCTACTGTAAACGAGGTAGCCGTTCTCTTGGTCGATGAAGACAAAGGTCCCAGGGATATAGTCTTACACGGTAGAGACGGACAGCTCAAAAGAGTTTCTGAGCTACATCGGGCCTATGATCCACTACAGTATCCTACAATGTTTGTGACAGGAGAAGACGGTTATTATTTGACTATCCCTCAGCAGGGTTCTGCGCGTAATAAAACTGTTTCATGTATGCAATTTTATGCATTTAGATTAATGTTAAGAACTAACTCTTTTAATCCGTTACATTATTACAGAGACTTATTTAGTCAATATTGTGTTGACATGATGGCGAAAATGATATCGGAAAGATTAAATTATATTTCTCGGAATCAACAAAGACTGAGGGCTGATGACTACATTCATCTCAGAGATGCCTTAAATCATGACGCAAATGTTGATCCATCAAATATCGGTCAACATGTCATATTGCCATCGTCATTTACGGGTTCTCCGCGTTTCATGCACGAGAAAACGCAGGACGCGATGACGTACGTCCGAAATTATGGTAGACCTGACTTATTTGTCACTTTTACATGTAACCCCGAATGGCCTGAAATTAAGGCGGAGCTGCTACCAGGACAACGGTCTTTCGACCGTCATGACATAATTTCACGTGTATTTTATTTAAAGATGAAGAAATTCATCAAATTATTTGTCAAAGAACAGATATTCGGTAAAGTAAAATGTTATATGGCAAGTGTGGAGTGGCAAAAGCGCGGTTTACCTCATTGTCATTTGCTGTTCTGGCTAGAAACTAAAATACAACCAGATCAGATCGACAGTGTCATAGTTGCGGAGCTACCCGATCAAGAAATTGATCCGGTACTACACGACATCATAACTAAAAATATGGTACATGGACCCTGCGGAGAACATAATTTAGCTGCACCATGCATGAAGAACGGTGTCTGCACAAAAAAATACCCTCGCCGTTTCATGAACGATACCCAGACCGGAGAGGATGGGTATCCAGTTTATCGTAGGCGCGATACAGGAAATGGCGGTCGGAGCACTACGCTACAAATCAGGGGCAACATGGTGACGATAGATAATAGGTGGATTGTTCCATACTCCCCGCTACTATGTAAGACTTTTAACGCTCATATAAACGTGGAGTATTGCCACTCTGTCCAAGCCATTAAATATATATGTAAGTATATAAATAAAGGTTCAGATCAGGCAACTTTTAGCCTTAGAAACCCACACGATGAGGTCGAAAACTATTTAAATGGCAGGTACATAAGCACATCTGAAGCTGTCTGGCGCTTATTTGAATTTCCTATTCACGACCGGCATCCTACTGTAGTGCATTTGGCCGTTCATCTAGAGAACGGTCAAAGGGTGTATTTTACACCAGGGACAGCTCATCAAGTTGTCCAAAACCCACGCAATACCACATTACTGGCATTTTTTACTCTCTGTAATGAGGATGAATTCGCGAAAACTCTTCTGTATCATGAAGTCCCGCAATACTATACATGGGCAAATAATAAATTCACTAGAAGGAGACGTGGTGAAGATTTAGTTGGACATCCGGAGATAAAAAAAGATGCCGCTTTAGGTAGAGTCTACGGGATACATCCATCACAATCAGAGTGTTTTTATCTTAGGATTCTACTGCACCACGTACGCGGTCCAACCTCATTTGCATACCTTAAAACTGTAAACGGTATTGTAAAAGAGACGTATCAAGCAGCTTGCCGTGACCGAGGTTTACTTGAAAACGATGACCATTGGGGTAACACTTTAAGCGAAGCTTCGTTATCAAATTGTCCAAAAAAACTAAGGGAGTTGTTCGTAGTCATACTTTTATTTTGTCAACCATCGGAACCATTGAAGTTATGGGATACTTTCAAAGATCAGTTCTGTGAAGATATTAGACATCGTATCAGACAACAAAATCAGGATAACACTTTACCCTTCACTGAAGTCATTTATAATGAAGGATTAATTGAAATAGAAAACAAACTACTAGAATTAAACGACAAAAATTTAAGTGATTTTGGATTACCTTCTCCCGTTCGTACCCAGAATAATACTATTGACACAATGGTACAACAGTATAACAGAAATGATTTAACAGCGTTTGTAAATGACAATGTGCCAAAATTAGTACCAGATCAAAGACATGCTTATGAGACTATTGTGGATAGCGTGAACAATAACATGGGGAGATTATTTTTTTTGGACGCACCAGGAGGCACCGGAAAGACTTTTCTCGCAAATTTGATACTTGCTCAGATACGGCAATCAGGGAAGATAGCGATTGCAGTTGCTTCGTCAGGAATTGCTGCAACTCTCTTAAACGAAGGAAAAACTGCTCACTCTACGTTTAAACTCCCGTTATCCGTATCTTTAGATCAACGGTCTACGTGCTCTATTCGGAAAAATGGGCCTCTTGGTAAGTTACTGCAAGACGCGTCGTTGGTAATATGGGATGAATGCACCATGAGTCATAGAGCTCATGTGGAGGCCGTGGACCGTACTTTAAAAGACCTCCGAAGCTCTGCTAATGTCATGGGTGGTATCACTTTTGTATTTGCTGGAGATTTCCGACAAACGCTTCCAGTCGTCAACAGAGGTACGCGAGCAGATATTATGAAGGCATGTTTAAAGTCGTCTCAACTTTGGACATCTGTTCAACATTTGAATTTGCGCACCAATATGAGAGCTCATCTACATGGAAATACGCATAGCAATTTTCCACAACAACTGCTGAAACTTGGAGAAGGAATTTTTCCATCTTTAAATTTGGGCACCGATTATGCAGTTACTTTGGATGAGTCTATAGGTCAAATAGTCCATAATTTAGATAGTCTGATAGATGCTATATATCCTGACATCGAAAACTTACATCAAAATGATTTTCGTTGGCTGTGTTGTAGAGCAATAGTTTCTCCAAGGAATGAAACAGTCAACGAAATAAACAATTTAATTATGCAGAAAGTACCGGGTGAAGTAAAGTGCTATAAATCCATAGACACCGTCACTAACATCGAGGACGCAGTGCACTACCCCCAGGAATTTTTAAATTCTCTGAACCCCGCTGGGCTACCACCTCATGAACTGTCGTTAAAAGTTGGCACGCCGATAATGCTTCTCAGAAATTTAAGCCCCCCCAACATGTATAATGGCACGAGACTTCTTATTAAGGAGCTAAAAGATAATATAATAGTAGCGAAGATTATCACCGGCCCTGCAGCTGGTGAATTAGCTCATATACCAAGAATACCCATGATTCCTACTGATTTGCCTATACCCTTCAAAAGGCTCCAATTTCCAGTAAAAATTTCTTTCGCACTAACGATAAACAAATCCCAGGGCCAGACATTCAAATTAGTAGGAATTGATTTACGAAAAGAATGTTTTACGCATGGGCAACTTTACGTTGCCCTATCACGGGTCGGCGCTCCCGACCATCAGTATATTTTGTTACCTGAAAATAATTTAACGTCAAATGTTGTTTATAGAGAAGCTCTACAATAATCGCTTTAGTTATCTATCCTAAAACAACGGGTTTCACTCCGGGACTGCCGGCAGAAGTGAAAACTTAATAATAATTACATTTAAATATTTTCATCATTAACAACTTTAACATCCTCATAAAGACAATCTATGCAGCCTGCGGATAATGATTACGTCGTCGATGTTAGTGTCGGTGTCTGTGAATTGACCTGGGAATCATTTTGCTGACCGTGTCTTTCCTGGGAAGGCTTTTTGCAGCGGTAACCGACATCCACGCGGGCGGAGCCGCGGGCGACCGCTATGTTAGCTAAAGATGGGCTAACAAAAAATATTGTTCAAGCTATAGCATTAAGAGACTGATATTGTTTGTTAGTGTTAATGTCGTAATTAGTTAGTGCTATGTAATTTTAAGAAATAACCTACCATAACTTAAAAATAATAATATTTGGCGTTTGTTATTTTTATATTCTCTCATCGTTCACAGCGCTCCATGCCTATTTCACGCATATACCACATCCTTACACACACTTCCAATAAGTCAGTTATTTTTTGTCTACACTAGAAATTACCTAGAAATAATAATTTATATGGCAAAACAACGTTTGCCGGGTCAGCTATGTGTGATAGTTATACGACAAGTCTGCTTGCTCCAAGTTGTTTAAACAATGGTACAGAAACATTCTTAGTTTTATAATGGATCATTAAGTCATATCAATAACATAAATCCCTAAGTACCTTTCCTGTGACCCCGCCGCCCCCCGGGAACTAGACACAGTGATCACGGGGACATGGGTCGCAACCCCGCCGTCGTACTCCTGGGAGTCGCCGCCTTACCTACCTACTCGATCGACGTCTAGGGCCCATTCCCCAAAACACCCAGCGACTCCAAACAGTGAAGTAGGTTGTAATTAATTTCCTCTTACGGATTATATCGCGGTATATTTTAATCTCCCGACACGTTTCGAATGCTTTGCAGCACCCATGGTCACGGGCGGATAGTGAAGTAGGTTTTTTTTTGACTCGGGGGAAATCTTCGAAAGATTTATACAAACAAGGTGTCTGAGGTTAGTTGGACATACAGTTTACGAATAATTCAACTAAACGGTATTATTATCGTAAGTTATAAATGAATACTACAAAACTAATTGTTCCTTTTTTAATATTTTGTCTTTTGATTAGTGGCCAAGCTGGTGTCAGTAGAGTTATTCAAGCTGCACTTAGGCCCTCTGACTGCATGATGACTACTGTCTTTTTTTTTCGCGGGACCTTCAATAGGTCCCCGGAAGCTGTGGGGCTCAACCGGGGTTTGAGAGAATCTTACCTACTAAAACACCCGTAGCTGTCGCATCGGCACATGAGAGGGGACACCCGGGCTCTCCGATGGGAACTGCGCCAGGAGCCCCCCAGTGCCTTGCCTTTCAGCCCGCCGCCGGGGGACGCATTATAGCCTCCCGGGAACCAGACACGGCGCTCACGTGAACAGGGTTCGCAATCCCGCCCCCGTCCTCCTCGGTGTCGTCGCCGTACTCAGGGCGACTCCGAAGGTAACGACTACTGTCTAGAACATCCGGAACTGTCTTTTTTCGCGCGTTCCGAAGCACAGGGAAGCTTAGTTCAAATGTTCAAGAAAATCCGGATGTCGGCTATCCATGGATTGGCCTTGCTTGACATTGCTTAACCAACGGTAGCTTATGCCAAATACAAAATATTTAGCAAACTGTTCTTCTGGAACTCTTTTTGGCCGTTATAATTTTAGGCGGTTTAAAATATAAATATTGGGAAAATCCATGAAAACAGTTAAGAAAAATAACAATTAAAGCGCTGGCGGAGCTGCGTGGGTCAGCTAGTATATTATATACAGGTTTTTCCTTATGTCTAGGTCTTAGGTTAGGTAATTCCACGTTTCCTGACATATGCGTGCGCACCCGGCGTTGCCTGGTTTTAGAATGGGAGCGCGCGGACGCGGCGGGGATATTTAAGTGACCTCGCCCCCCACCGTCCTAGTATAAATATTCGCCCTACGTGCGCTCCGCATGCCATTCCATGATAGCGAGCCGTCGCACGCACATGCATGACATTACGATCTTAAATTTACTTATTTCTTACATGATTAACATACCTAAACATATTACAATATCCTAATAATTTTCCTTTAAAATAAAACACAATAGCAAGTATATTTTATTTTCCAAAAAATCCTTATTCTACTAGTTACACTACTCACTAGTTGAGATACCATTCTTATACGACTACCTTATCCTATTTTTCTTAACATCTAAATACTGTAAAAAACTATTGTAAACACGTAAAATATGATGTCCTTATGTCCCTATGCCTATCCTATGATAATATACACATGTAAATGCACTGTCTCACGCACTGAGTCTATTCTGTCGTGCACAATAATAAACTATTAATTAAGTAGCTTTGTGTGTCGAAATAATCCAATTTTAAGAACTGGATTAGTAGTAAACTAATTGACGTTTGCGAGTGCGGTGGGCGTTAAGAATCAGACGTGACGTTTACCATCATACGACTTACTTGCGTTACGAGCAGCGATGCACCTACTTTGTAGCGGTTTAAAAAGTAATAAGTAGACAATTCAGCGCATTGTCTACCAATTTCTTTATCTCTATACTTAACATAGCATCACAGTTGCGTAATTAGTTCTAAACCGCTTGTTCTAACATGATACTCCAACTTTCAAATGTAAACTATAATGGAAATAGTTTTAAGTACACAATAGGTCTGATAGGTCGGTTGTGTTTTTGATAAGTCGCTTATTGCCCGAGTGCCCCAGGGCTATGTATTTCGAGAGTATGTAAGTATGGATTTTTTATGTGTTGTTGTTTATAATAGGAACATACACTATCGAATTGGGATTGCCTGTAAAGATAGTTGTTTGTATGATAATAAATAAATAAAATGTATGTCTATTTCTCTGGCACGGCCTTCAGCCTTAACGGCTTAATGGATTTTGGCTTTTCATATGTCGTTAGACTCGTCTCAGTTCTGAGAGTGACATAGAATATATATTTTTTTTTAAAAAGTTAATACGTCGGCCGTCAGTCACCATTTTGTATTTTTTTCCAAAAACATCAATATGGGTATCAAATGAAAACTCTTAACTAGAACAACTGAAATATGTATACATGTGTATACTTCTTATGTATGTATAATAATTTCAGACTATTTTGTTTGTTGGCAGTCGTTCTTTTTAACCGACTTCAAAAAAGGAGGTTCTGTATTCGACGCGTATGTATGTAATATTAATAAAACTGCGTAATATTCATATATGTTAGTCTATGTGGGCTTCTAAACGAAGTTACCAAATTTCTCGAGTGTATGTATGTATGTAGGTTTGTCCGCGGATTTCTCAGAAACTACAAGTCCGATTTCAAAAATTCTTTTTGCAATAGTTAGAGTATCTTTCAACTTAGGGTAGAGTATAAGTTTCATCAAAATCGGTCAAGTAGTTTAAGAGATATAAACTTTTTATGTTTTCAGTAAGTTACTGTAACGTAGACGTACGAGTTGCGTGATAGTGCTGATACCTATCTTGGTAAAATAAGTCACTAAAAAGTGTTAAATAAACTATTTTAAGAAAAATAAAAACCGACTTCAAAGTAAATTATCTAAAAAGCATAAAATAACGAAAATATTATTGAAGTTGGTGCAGAATATACACAGCAGTTACGCTAACACCAACTTCAATAATATATTCGTTATTTTATGCTTTTTAGATAATTTACTTTGAAGTCGGTTTTTATTTTTCTTAAAATAGTTTATTATGATTTTATTATAATTTATACTTGATGAAATATCAAATCTTCAATCCTCTGTTTAAGTACTGTCACATGGTACAAAAGTCCACATAATCAGAGGGATATTATTAATCTCATCTTTGATTAGAGATAAATAAAAACAAAAAGCGCCTAGTATGATGACAGGATATATGAGCCTTCAGTTCTCCTAGCTTATCCTAGGATAACAAAGAATTCAGATTGGAGTGTGATACTAAGTAAGTAACGAACTCACGGAGCATAACTCCGTGGTCTGAGATCAGCCTACTACGCGGCAGCTATTGTACACGAGAGTTCCATTATCCGAAACAACGAAAGACCGAAGCAACTACAGGAAGAAAAACTTATTATATGCCCATCCATCCCACGCATGCATAATTTTAAATCTATACTTATAATAAAACTGTAACAGGTCCAATTCTGTACATTGAAGATATTTTGAAAATCATATTTGGAGGGCATTCTATAACCGATACTGAGGCCCTAAATGTAATTTTTTTAATTTTTGTCTGTCTGTCTGTCTGTCTGCCTGTCTGCCTGTCTGTCTGTCTGTCTGTCTGTCTGTCTGTCTGTCTGTCTGTCTGTCTGTCTGTCTGTCTGTCTGTATCACGGCCGCACATCACGCCGAAACTACTGAATGGATTCAAATGAAACTTTGCATGACTTGAGATCTTACTACGAGGTAGGACATAGGATACTTTTTATCCCGTAATCTAGCACGGTTCTTTTGGGAGAGATTAAAGTCAAAATGGGTACTTGGTTATAGGCTTGATCCGATTTTATCAATTTTTCTTTATATATAATAAATATTAGTAAGGTAACACTCATAGAGAGTTGTTATCAAGGTTTTGTAATCGATCGGGTTAAGCAACGTTAGGTAAGGTCAAATAATAGATGGGTGACCGTTTAACGCCATTTGAACTAAACGGGTCCGTGCTTCGGAGAGCAAGTAAAAAGTGGGTCCCAGTTTTTAACCGACTATAAACAAGGAGGTTATGTATTCGATGCGAATATCTGTTATTAAAAGTTTAGTTAACGTAAAAATAGCGCAGGCGGAGCTGCGTGGGTCAGCTAGTTACAAAAACAAATTCAATCGAATTGAGAACCACCTCCTTATTTTGAAGTCGGTTAACAATCAGGTGAACGACCTATATTGTCCTATTCATCAAGAAACAAATACACAAGTTGTAACTAACCGCAGGAATCGATCTCCGGTTCGTGAAGCGACCGACGTTCCGCTGCGCCACGGAGGCGACGGCTTGTAGCTGGTATCCGGTGGGTAAATGGCAATCACTCTCGTTAAATGGAACTTACTCACAATACTGGCGTTAGTTTACTATCCTCGTGTAGTTCTAGTTAAAGGTAGAGTAGTGAATATTGATGCTATCTAATGTAATTAAGACCTCTAAAAGCTACATCTATCTTATTATATAAAAGAGTAGACAAAAACCCACTCATCACGAAATCTCAGAAACTACAAGTGTTAGGAGTCTCAAATTTTGCATGGGGGTTTCGTTTAGGACGTAGGTGCTCACTAAGACAGCATTTTGTGAAATTCAACCTCTAAGGGGGTGAAACAGGGGGGTAAAGTTTGTATGGGAGAATGCGATTCCTTGGTCCTATTGACTTGAAATTTTGCACAGACATTCTTTAACAAAATTAATTGAATTTGTAATCCATATTTTTTTAAATTTGTCTCTGATCACAGTTAAAAAAGAGTATTATTACTCAACCGATGGCGGTACAAATATATTACAACAATAAGATACGATAATTCGAACGATAAAACATAAGTTCCTTGGCCAAGTGGTTACCGAAGCGTCCTCTAAGCGCGGTCTGTCCGGGTTCGCTACCCGCGTGTGGGTTTCCTTTTTGTATTTTTAAACTTTGTTTTTGATTTTTTTATTTATATTAAGATTCAATGTTTTAAACAGTTTTAAATATTTAACTCATATTAACTCCAGCATTTTTATCTCTACTATATTTTTATATTTAATTCTTTTTTTTTTTTATTTAAAATCAGGCATACGTTTACGATTTAGTTATTAGTTAGGAAACTTAATTGATATACTTATTAGTAATAAGTGGTATAATTTGTTTGTTTCCCAAATATATTTCCAAAATGTCTGTGTCGGTAGGAATACAATATGCATGTATTGTACGTATGATATAAAAGCCAAAACTTTATTGGAATTATTGTGTCTGTCAGTCAGGGTTTTTTCTACAGGTTGGCTGGTGTTGTCCCTATCGAAGTCAACATAGTGTGAAACAAAGTCACTATCCGAGTCTGTCTATATCCGATAGCACCTCCTAAACCACGCAGCGGTTTTCACCATCGGTTATATAATTTTTCATTGAAGGTTTACCTATGTACTTATATAGAAAACCTAATTCAGTTTTATGGGACTCAGCAGACATAATAACAATAATATGATCAAGTAATTCGATTAATTAAATAAGAGCAGCCGTGGTCTGGAGGTTACGGAAACGTCTTCTAAGCACAGCACAGGGTCCGGGTTCAAATCTCTCTTTGGGGTTGTTTTTGTGTACTTTTATACATTTTATTTTTGATAATTTTATTATTATTTTTTTATTGAAGTGAAACTTCTTATGCGACTTCCAAAAATGTTATCATTTAACGCGTTAGACGTTAAGCGTTAAATGATAGGTGTTGATCGTTGAGTGTTAAACGTTAAGCGTTAAATTTGTTAAGGTTATGAAAGCGCTCATGTGACGCCGTCACCGAGTGAGTGAGGAGTAGGTGAGTGGGCGAGTGGGCGATTGGGCGAGTGGGCGAGTGGGCGAGTGAGTGGGTGAGTGGGTGAGTGGGTGGGTGAGTGTTTGAGTGGGTGAGTGGGTGAGTGAGTGAGTGAGTGAGTGTGTGAGTGTGTGTGTAAGTGTGTGTGAGTGTGTGTGAGTGGTTCGGTGTGGTACGGTGTGGTACTCGGACTGACCGGGACTGAGCGGGACTGACCGGGACTGACCGGATCTGACCGGGTCTGAGCGGGACTGAGCGGGACTGAGCGGGACTGACCGGGACTGACCGGGACTGAGCGGGACTGAGCGGGACTGACCGGGACTGAGCGGGACTGAGCGGTAATGAGCGGGACTGAGAGGGACTGAGCGGGACTGAGCGGGACTGATCGGGACTTACCGGGACTGACGGGACTGACCGGGACTGAGCGGGACTGACCGGGACTGACGGGACTGACCGGGACTGAGCGAGACAGACCGGGACTGAGCGGGCACGGCCGTTGGGGGTTTAGTGTATAAGAATCCTACATACCCGTTTGACCACCAACAGGGTCCCATAAATCCCATTAAAGGCTTCCCCCGTGACCCCTGTAACCGTGAGCACCGTGACAGGTTCCCGGGGAACTATAATGTGCTTCTCCGGCGGCGGGTTCAAAGTCAAGGCACTGAGTGGTATCAGCTGGTGCAGAACCCGACAGATACCCCAGGTCCGCCCTCTAATGTGCCGATGTGATAGCCGCGGGGGTTTTAGTGGGTAAGAATTTCCCGGTTGACCCCCGTTTACGTCTTAACGATGAAACCGAACAAGGAAGCACGTATTGTTTCCATAAATTGGTTTTAAAGAAATGGTGTCCTGTTCCTGTCCTTAATCCACCCAAATTGTGCACCGGTACACGTCTGCAGTTTCTAATAAAATTATAAATACAATTAACAAATCACAAGCTCAGAGATTCAACGTTACAGGCTTAACCTAAGCGTTGAGTTCTTTGCCCATGAACAGACAGCTATACGTCCTATATAGCCATCTTCTAAACAAAATTTGTTCATATTGCGTTACGAAAAGTCAGCTACAAACGTTATTTATGAAGAAATTCTATAATCAAAGGCAGTAACTTTAAATTACCTATTCATTTTGTTATTCTCAATTACACCCGTGCGAAGCCGGGGCGGGTCGCTAGTACTTATAATAAAACTGTAACAGGTCCAATTCTGTACATTGAAGATATTTTGAAAATTATATTTGGAGGGCATTCTATAACCGATACTGAGGCCGAAAATGTATTTTGTTTAATTTTTGTCTGTCTGTCTGTCTGTCTGTCTGTCTGTCTGTCTGTCTGTCTGTCTGTCTGTATCACGGCTGAGCATCACGCCGAAACTACTGAATGGATTCAAATGAAACTTGGCATGATTTGAGATCTTACTACGAGGTAGGACATAGGATACTTTTTATCCCGTAATCTAGCACGGTTCTTTTGGGAGAGGGGATTAAAGTCAAAACGGGTACTTGGTTATACGCTTGGTCCGATTTTATCAATTTTTCTTTATAATATAATAAATATTAGTAAGAAAACACTCATAGAGAGTTGTTATCAAGGTTTTGTAATTGATCGGGTTAAGCAACGTTAGGTAAGGTCATTAAATAGATGGGTGACCGTTTAACGCCATTTGAACTAAACAGGTCCGTGCTTCGGAGAGCAAGTAAAAAGTGGGTCCCAGTATTTAACCGACTATAAAAAAGGAGGTTATGTATTCGATGCGAATTTCTGTTACTAAAAGTTTAGTTAACGTAAAAATAGCGCAGGCGGAGCTGCGTGGGTCAGCTAGTCGTAAATATAGCCGGTAATGTGATACCTTACGGTAAAGTATCAAACGTAAAATTTAACTATCTCCCTCGGACTGTTCAGCTTTGATGGCTGCGTTTACAACCTCCCAACATGTATGTCAGAATATGTAAAATTTAACTACGGCTTCACAATACAATGTTACGGACAAAACCAAGAGGGTTTGTCGTTAAATTTAATTTGCTGTAAAAATGGCTAAGTTCAATACTTACGCAGTATGTAGAGTATTGTAAATTCTCGTATAAAGGTAAATTATGTAATGAAAGAAAACAAACTAATTAAAAATTGTAGGCATTAAGTATGAATAATTTTCTATGATTAAGTGACTGCTAGATAGGCCATGAGATATGTGCCTTTTTATTACTATTGCATTGAGACTGACCAAGAACAGCAACATTTAAAACACAGCATATCAAGCTGTGAGGCATTTTGGTAGAGACACAACCTTCAATAATAACGGGAATAACTCTGAAGAGGAAGAAGGTAAAAACAAGGGAATAGATAGCATAAAGCAATAGGAATGGGAACTTGTAATACAATGGGACAACCATCAATAAATATACAGCTACAAGTGAAATTCAAAGACATAGAGATTGGCAGTTATAGTTGGCTAGTGTCGCCGCGACGTCTTATCACGTACTCGGTACTTATGTGGATGAACCGTGAATTAGTTTTGGTTTAAATTATGATATGATGCAAGCTGTAATCATATGATCCTATATTAAGACTACTTACGGTACAATAAAAGTTTTTGCGACAAATTGCAAGCATAATAATTACTATAGTTTATTAACCAGTTTTATTTCCGGGCCAATGAGAACCATTTTGGAAAGTACCTATTTTATATTTTAGTTAAAATATCCACTAGTTTGTAAGTAATGCCCCAGCGCCACCACCACTCATTTGAAATCTCTACATATCCCTTCAACATCAAGAAGTGTCCTTTGCCCCTTACCTTACTCAAGTCCTAACTTCAAAAACCCGCCGTGTCTACTACCAACATACATTTTCAATCGCGTAACTGTCTAATGTTTTTTATACATAACACAATAAGGTAGATATTGGAATAACATATACTTTCATAAGGACTTCAAAATTTATATTTAGAACGCATGCGCGTTGATTGCGGCGGCCATTTTCAGGAAAACTAACACACGCAAATATTTCGTTTGTATACAGTCTTCCAGCACACATGCATAGATGTATCAAATTCAGGAAAATGATCGTGTCAGTGTGGGTAACTATGTTTAGCTGTGTGCGTGTCGGATGCTGAGTAAAGTCGAGTTCATATTGACGGCGACGGTTGATTGAGTCCGTGCGATTGTTTGTTCGGGGCGCGGGACACTTTGGCGGATTATGTGGAGTTTACAGACGCGGGGAGCTTAGTCGGAGATTGGGAATACTTTCGATTATTCTGAACACGTCGCTTGAGTGTGTTCAGTGGAGTATAAAAGTACACTTTAGCAGAGATTTCTTTACAGAGGCCCAATTAATATCCGTTACGGTTGATTAGAAAATTTTCGTCCCTTTTTTGACATAAAAAATATGTTTTGATACTCTGTATATTTTGGTATGAACTAACTTAATTTAATTTATATTTCACTCAGGACGAGCTCCTTCCAACAGTAATAAGACAAACCAGATCATCGAAGCAATTAAAGTGAATTAGACACAAAGTACCGTTCTGTGGACGTATAAAAGGTTTAGTTCGTTATGCATCTAGTGCCTCAGGTAGCAAAACACCGAACGTAACAAAGTTTTGCTGTGAGATTTTAATTGTAATTTTAATTTATCAATCAAAAATCACGTACCGTATAAAATAATCAAAATCTGTCTTGAAATGTGCAAATGAAGCATTTTCATAAATGATATCCCACTGATAACTAGTAGTATGTTGAAATTTCGGAAGACAATATAGTAAATCGTGTTTTATCTAGTCCATATTTCAATTGGATAGCATTAGTAGTTGTTGAAATATGCCACTACGACAGACAGAGAGACAGACAGACGAAGTCGCACCTAAGGGTTCCTTTTTTTACTTTTTCGCACGGAATCCTAAAAATGGACAATTTCAACGCCAAAACAATATAAAATACAAAACAAGAACAAAGTTCGTATACCCATGTACATGTTTATACTAAGGCTAAATAATCTCGAAATTATGAGTAAATTGTAGCCCTACGAGGTTTACCGAACCTTGTCTAATCACACAAAATGAAACATCAAACAAAACTTGGGTGACGGCGTTTGATCCTCACAAATTTACACGTGCGGCCAAATAAATCGGACGTGATAAAAATTGTAGGAACAGCAACAAATTTGTAAGAACACACTCGTCCCGCCAAATTGCCGCTGAAAACGCCGGTACCGATGTTAAAATATTTACACAATTTATTCAGGAATCCTCGCGCTCTGGACGCAGCCCTACACGTGACCTGACCTGGCTCGAGAGGGAGTAGGGACACAGATTTAGTCAGCCTCGCACCGCCACCGTCGGCGGGTGTTCGCCCGGCGCGCTCTGTCACCATCCACTGTTTCCATCCCTCTCCCGCAAACCGACACCACCGTTGTGCGAAAGAAAAGCACTGGAAAAAATTGCTTTACAAAATAGGTACGTAGTTGTGACCGGCGAATGCAGGGTTAAAGTATTTATGAGTGCACCCTTAATTAATGCTTAGCTGTTATAAGTTTACGCGCGTCGTAATGTTCATTGTGTTACGGGTGATGTGAGGCTACTCCAAAGGTTTTGCCCATTATAACAGCTGATTATTGTTTTTGTGATTTCGTTCAGTGGTGACCTATTTATTTTGGCTTTATGTTTAATTGTTTGCCAGTGATTGCATTTTTACGTACGTTTATCTACGTTACTGACTGAAATAAACATAACTAATAATTAATCCGGCATTTAAAAGCAACCGGTCAGATCAATTAATATAATATTGTATCAGTAGTTATATAGCCTTAATGGTCAGAGCTGGCTGGAGTACTTAGACTAACTAATGGTATGTATGTATATATTATCTAAGAATAGAACGTGATAGTATGAAAACGCTTCGCGTCACGTGCTTCTATTAATTACAGTTTTTTAATTGCTACACTAGATTAACTTTCTAAATAATAATTTCGAAGAATGTGATAGGCTACAATGTCTTTTTCATGAATTCTCGCAACATACGCCAGGACACATGATATCGCAACATTGCAGGTGTTTATAAATGTACTTAGTACTTATAGCTACGGTCGTTTGTTTGTCTTCGCTTTGTGGTAATGTATTTTGTACTTTAATATGCTGCCCTTTAAACAAAAATAACATACTATCTGATACTATTATTATGTTTTAGGAAACTTAAAGTTAAAAAGGAAATTAATCTGACACTTGTTCTCTTTCATGATCTACGCGATTCACTTTTCGGAAAGTGAGAGGCTTTGTAACATGATAGTTCTACTAGAAAATCGTGTTGAGAATTGTGGTAGACTTATTAGAAACTTTACACAATTGCCTGAAAAAAATAAACGCTTTCTCGAAAACTAAACGCTAGTCTTCATGATAGCTAGCTGCTTATGACCGACAGACTTATGAGGCAATACTACAAACAAGATTTAATACTTCATTCAATCTACTTACTTCATTAATTGAATTAAATATTAAAAACAAAATGTCAAATATTTTAAAATTAAAAAATTAAGCCTGCCGAGGTCGCGACGAATTCCCTAATTACTCGTTTAAGCTCGTAGTCGCTACGCCGTAGCACCTAGCCGCCAACGCGGCTACGGTTCGCGTAGGCTTTTGTGTCGGGGATTTTAGAAGGGAAATTATGTTTAATTATCCTTATACTAGCTCACTAGGTATTCGCGTAAACATTCATATCCACTATAATAATTCCCACACAGATTACAAATTCAAGTGTTTAGTTGAATAATAATAACGTTAATTTACCAGAAAAATTATTTACAAATCAGAAAACATTAACCACTGTGTGACAGACATCAGAATTATCGGCGAGAAGTTTTGTGAGAGAGACATTAATCAATGGCTACTATCAATGAGCGAAATGAGATTTTTGTTGTATTATGTATGAGTGCGCAAGTGTGCGTGTTAGCGTGTAGGTATGCTCACGAGAGGTACATGTGGTGCACGTGAATACACGTAAAAGAATATATGAGTATCTGTTGCATGCAGAGTCTCATGAAAAAGTTGTTTATATTAGTCCTTAGGAATTTAATGATTAATTACTCATAAATATCAAATTCCTGACATCCCCCATTCAAAACCTTTCTAAAGTATATAATATAATAACGTACAAATTATTACATAACGTAACGCAAACCCTACGTACTAAACAAATATTAGTGAAGTACAAGTATACTCAAAGTCCCATTAGTTTGAAGGTCGTCTGAAGTAGAGACGCCGCAGAAATTATTAATACCTGTCGCCAACGCAGGCGTAACGGCTTATATATTATGATCTAGTTAAATAAGCCCACCTCACATTAATATTTATCGTTATAACAGTTTATTTACATAATAAATTAGCCTTATCGTTTAGTATTCAATGTAGGAATGGCGGATAATATATGACAAAAGGTACACTAGGAAATAATATGTGCTAAGGTATAGCTATTAATTATATAAGCACTTTTTTTTCTTTATGAGTACAACAAATATCATCATCATCAGCCGGAAGACTGCTGAATGAAACTGCTGAACATAAGCCTCCCTATTTTCCTATTGCCATAATCGCCGCGGTTGCCAGATGTCTTGGCGATCGTAGCATACGTGTAGTTGGACATCACAAATAAAACACACTCTCATGCAGATCTGTATGATCTCATGATGTATGATCTCATACTTTAATTAGTTATATTTTAGATTTTGGAAATAAGATTATAACATATTTTATAGTAATTCAATTCTGGAGATTTTCATAAGAAATAGAGAGACACATATTTTCATTTGTATAAATTGCTTTGCGGATTAAAAGGGGCTAGAGAATCATGAATTAAACTACAATTGATTTGGGTACTTCCCTTGTCATCTTAGTTAACTTCAAGGGACTTGACGTAATGTCAAATAGGTACATATTAATAACTAGCTGACCCACGCAGCTCTGCCCGCGCTGTGTTTACGTTAACTAAACTTTCAGTAATATACATTCGCATAGAATACAAAACCTGCTTGAAATCAAACTAATTTTACGGATTTTATCAAATTTTTTTTTGTTTTTATATATATATTTTTTTTATTTTTTTTTATTTTATCGTTTCCTACCTAGGATGATTCGTGAGGCTATTGAAATCATAAAACATCCTAATTTCAATAGAGAAGATGGTTGGGTGTTACCACCGGCTTGGGATCCTGTGATAAATATAATTAAATCCAATATCAATCAAAACACTGCACGGCCTCAAGATACTGTAAGCTCTTACTGCGTAGATCGGACCAACAATAATAACTAAGAAGACCTGAGGGTACACCGGCATAATTGTGACATAAGGACGTTCAACATCTCAGTCCTCCCGTGACCATGGGTGCTGCAAAGCATTCGAAACGTCGGGGAGTAAAAGACAACATTACAAAACCACCTTTTTTAAAGTCGGTTAAAAACTTGGACCCACTTTGTACTTGCCCTCCGAAGCACGGAGACGTTTAGTTCAAATGGCGTTAAACGGTCACCCATCGATTTAATGACCTTACCTAACGTTGCTTAACCTGATCGATTTCCAAACATTGTTAACTGTCTATGAGTGTTCCCTTACAAATCTATACTTATAATAAAACTGTAACAGGTCCAATTCTGTAAATTGAAGATATTTTGAAAATTATGTGTGGAGGGCATTCTATAACCGATACTAAAGCCAAAAATGTATTTTTTTTGTCTGTCTGTCTGTCTGTATCTCGGCTGAGCATCACGCTGAAACTACTGGATCGATTGAAACGAAACTTGGCATGATTTGAGTTAATACTCCGAGGCAGGACATAGGATACTTTTTATCCCGACATTCGGCACGGTTCCCTTGGGAGAGGGGACTAAAGTCAAAATGTGTACTTGGTTATACGCTTGCTCCGATTTTAACAATTTTTCATTATAATTAATTAATAATCAACTATACTTAAGAACCATCCTGATTAAATTTAGGAATTGCGATATCATAGATAAACAAGATTCTTACCAAGTATGTATGTATAATGATCTTTGAACTTTCGAACAATACGCATAGAGATCGCGGCTACAGGGCTACATTTCTATTATTAACTGTACTTTTAAGATTCCTACGCATAAATGATTATAAATATGCTATATAAAATAAACTTTCTAATATATAATATACAAACATGTAAGATAAACGATAGGTTTACATCATCTCATTGCCTCGTCGAACTTGCCAGCTAGTTATTACATTATACATTGCATTATGTTATATTATTTGTTTATTAATTTATTCCCGAACAGTGCTCAGACAAAATATATTCCAAGCATCCATTCGATAGACGGCGATCCAATATCGAAGCCCAGACTCAAATAATTAGTCCTATCAAATCCGCTGTCAGTTTGAATGGGCTCGCTTTATTATGTAAGCCCCCTATCTCTTGTCATGGCATGCATAATTGATCTCCGGCCCACGAGAGGCTCAGATACCATCGCTTTGCTTCTCTATCAAGGGAATTTAAACCTTATTTGGAGGCGAATAAGCTGGCTGTATGATGAAATATATTTGATTGCTGGCTAGACAAATAGGAGTCATAATGGGAGATTGGAGCGGAAAAGGAAATAAAAATGCACTTGATCAGACTGTCTGTTGGAGGATGTGTGCGTACCTGTATTAGTTTGCGTGGAAAAGGGGTTTTCAGCTCCCATTATAATGTGTATAGTAAATTTAGGGTTTTTATCTATTTTCTTGCAAGTTCTATCAGTTTGGTTAAGCAATTAATTTTTAAAATAAGATAGAATTATGCAAGTCTGTTATTTTTATCCTAAAAGTAATCAAAGATTTCGTTGCAGAGCTAATTTAGTTATTGATCCTGAATCTCAACAATGAATAAAATCAAATTATAGCTACCGTTGTTGTAACTAGACTCCGTGCGGTTGTTGGACGGTGGCGATTGGCAATTGCGTTATCATGATCTGCGCCAACTTTAGATAGATCTGCCATCGACTTTAGAGTTGACTTCGACTACATTATTATTATTACAAAAAAGTATTTAATGACTGTAGTTATTTTGTTCGATACTTTGAGGTAGCCAATGTAGGTGTACGCAAGTATAACATATCACATGAAATTTTGAATAGTTTACATCCTGACTCGTATCATTGAATTCTTAAGGAATAAAAATATTGAAGGAAAACCGTCATACCAGACATCCAAATTGATATCTTAACTATATAATTATAAAGGAGAATTCCTAAAGAATGACGACAGCTTCACTTAGGGGTCTAACAAAATATTATGATGATGCTTTATTGTACCGTGTAATCTTAAATCATAGTGTAATATATTTGTTTACCACTTCACTGAGGAGGAGTGTAAAGATTGTGCTAACCACTTACCTGTACTGTACGTACGTTATTTTAATATGACCACTCGCTATAAGTATCGTCTTTATGCGAGAATCTAAGTGGTGTTTAAAACTCGTATTTATACCTACTTGGAATACAATTACTCATACAAAAAATAAGTATTTTTCATTGGTATGTGAAGAGAATGGTGTCTAGAACGCCAGTGACGTCACTTCGTCGGGAACAGCATAAAACATTTATTCCGAAGAAAATTTCAATCATAAAATCTTCACTCTGCGCTTGATACCGCGAGCTTAAAAGTCAGAATGCTTCTCGCAGCCAGTTGTAGACTCGTAAACCGAACATAATTGGAATTACAGAGGTTTATTCATCGGATCCTCCCAAATTTTTGTTATTTGCATCCAGATTAGAGGTGGGTCGTTCCGGACCGTAATAGTTCTCGGAACGATGTCCGCAACTGGAACGATATCGTTCCAATCCACGGTATAGTTTGAAGTCGTTCCGGATGTCCTCATCGGTGCGGGATCGAACTAAGCTAGAACTTCGGTCGGACCGATCTCACCGCATCGTAGACAGATATTGCACCGACTGACGCCTCCCGAAGTGGCACGAACCTTCCCGAACCTACCCGACCGCGCTTTCTTTTATTTTATGTATACATACAATTAATAATGTTACTTGTGTAATAGTACTTAAGGTTGACTCTTGAATGTGACAAAATATCGCATATTCACTAGGAAATGAATTATTATTTTTTTCAAATAAAAATGTACAATAGCTTAATTAATACGTGATTATATAACACGTACAAACAGTCTAGTTGAAGCGTCTCCTCTAGTGCGTAGTAGGTACATAATAACTTAATGCATTGCTACTGTTACTATTATACATTAATGGTTCCAATCACACTAACATGACTCGTAAATGCAAGGCCTGGACCGACGGAACTAGATAGTTCCGCGGACATGGTTCCTGAACATAGTTCCCAGAGAGAAAGGAATCGTTCCATGTGCAATCCGCTTCCGGACATGATAAGCGCACGTCTAATCCAGATGCAAGTACTTGTTGAAAAATTATATAATTCACATGTAATTATTTAATCTAATACGACTATATGGTGTCATGGCTCAAGCAGTTAACCACAACCACCATAATATATAAGGCATACTTTAAAACGTCAATATGTCGTTAAATTTTATAGCTCAAAACATACAACTATTAAATAAAATAATAAAAAAGACGAAAAATTTGATTCAAGTAGGAGACCAATAGCACTTTCGAATTATCTTTTTCACCTAGTCAAAACAGGCAGCGTTTTGACTGAGAAGATATGTCAAGTAATATGGCCTTTTATATTTCCTTCTTTTTCCATGGCACAATACATTTTGTTCTTAAAAACGTTATATTTTATCAGCTCCAATGTGCTGCTACATTGGGGATCATTCCCCGCGGTGCACAAACCCCAGTCCCCCGCACGTAAATTCCTACCTCGTAAAACGAGCTACAAGTAAAATTGAGGCAAGTCGCATCGCAGAATTCGCCGCGAGTCGTTCATCAAATGTGCGCTTTACTTTTAAAACTCGTCACGAAAACGAAATGGAAGAGGTCCATAAAGAAAATATAACATCGTTGCAAAGCTTTTAAAAAAAGCCATAAATTACTGTGTTATATTTGTAGAATTTGTTCACGTCTACTGGCTATTCAAAGAAACTGATACTTAATTATCATGTTTGAAACAAAAAAAAATATCGGTATAAAAAAATAGCAGACCGTAGATTGAAATTGACTTGCCGCCTATACATTGTCTAACAAACCTGATAAATTCTATATGGGTGTACTTATTATTAATGCACCTTCTCCGGCTTCAAGTGGGCCTGTGTGGAGCTGAACAAAAATTACAATCAAAAGTATTTAAAAACAAAACTTATTTTAATCGCTTGAGAGCTACTACGTGAAACTTTGACCATTTTATACATCGGCGAATAAAAATGTCATTATTTATTATCTTTGTTTGTTCCAGGGAACAGTCTCCCGATGTGAGAGTAGCGAGGTGGAAGGAAAAATGTAACAGGGAACTATTTAGTGACGTCAAGATGTGCTCCTGGGTTGTGTCAGCCCTCATCATCCTATTTGCCATGGGTACGTGCCACGTGTATCTACCTTGTTTGTATTTAATCGCTATCATATTAATCGCATAATAAATTTTTCTCGTATTGTTGTTGTTAGTTGTGTTGAAATTTAATTATTTACTCGTACTTGCGAGAAACCGTCCAGGTAGTTACCACCGTAATAGGAGATACATATACAGGGTGGAATTTTGTAATGCCACCTGAAGGGAAAGTACTCTTAATACTGTAGATAGAAAATCTTACTCAAAGAAAACATTCCTTTATTTAAAAAAAAAAGAAAACTGCATTCGAAGATTTTTAAAAATTCGCTTTCCGCACCCGGTAATCGAACCGACTAAAATCTCTAAAAGTTGCACCCTGTAATTTTATTGCATCGATCGTTAGGGTCAATTATAAGGATGAAATCTCTCTAACAAACTTCATAAATTAAATAAAAAGAAAAAAATGAAATCTTAAATTATTAATTCAATGGATCAAGTTAAAGCACTTTTACTCAAAGATCCATCTGTTTACTTATGTTTGCTGATCTTTATGTTTTACGTCGAGCACATTTTGATTTCTCTATCTGTACAGACCACTGCTACATAGTTTTAATTTGTTCATGATATGTAAATAAACTTGTTTCACTGTATGTACCTAACTATGAAATTTACTGTATTCTGCTTTTTCATATGTATTGTGTGGGGATAAATAGGGCAAGTCTTACACACCTTTTCTATTTTAGATTTTACAATAGTTTTTATACTATTTATTTTGCTGGATATTATAGTTTACGTTGCGCAATACCACGCTACATAAAATGTTTCCCCTTGGTGCATATTTCTATTTATTTATTTTGTCACTTTTACATTGTCGGTGCGCTTTGCTTGTTTTGCAAACAATCAGATATTTTCATTCTGCTAAAAAAATATTTGCACATACCAGTAATCTTAATTAATTTTATTTTCAAACTTATGTATATACACTATATCTTCAATTTAAATTTAATCTACAATATCTATAAGCCTGTATGTAAACTGATTATTCCACATAATAATATATATAGTATCTATTACTAATGATTAATACCTTACACTTAAAAGTTGGTCTTTTCAATGCTGGTTCCCTCAACACAGGCCACGAGGAGTTCTATGCAGCCATGCTAAACCTAAAGCCTGATATAATGGCGATAAATGAGACTTGGCTAAGACCTGGCGAGGATGATAAAGCTCCGAAAATACCTGGTTTTCGTCTATGCCATTTTCCGCGCCCTGAGCAGGTTCGCAGAGGAAGAGGAGGCGGCGTAGGTTTCTATTTACGAAAGGGTATCAGAGACCAAATTCTACCGCATCCATCATCATCGTCGATAGAGCAAATGTGGCTTCGTTTGAATGCTAAAAGTCTGGAGCTTCTCATCGGGACTGCATACAGGCCACCGTGGCTTGATGTCAGCAGTTTTCTTGATGCAATAACCGACACTATTTCTTCTTTCTCTGGGTATGACAGGATGATATTGGTTGGCGATTTTAATATTGATATCTTCAACCCACATTGTAACAAATTTATTCTTTTACAACAATTTTTAGAGTGTTTTAATCTAAAGCAAATTGTGTCTCAGCCTACACATTTCACTGAAGACAGTCAGTCGCTGATCGACATTGTTTGCTCAGATGCTAAAGCTCGTAAAGTATTTGTTAACCATTCTCCTGATTTAGGAAGTCATGCCATGGTTCTTGTTGAATTTGACATTAAAAAAGATAAGACATGCCCGCGTACAGTGACATATAGGCCACTGAAAAGCATTGTACCAAGCTTATTTCATAGCGATTTTGATACGATTGATTGGGGCTATTTGAGGTTAATGAGCTCTGAAGTTAATGAACTTGCGCAAATCTTTGCTGACGTGCTTATCACACTTTTTGATCTGCACGCACCTCTTAAGTCTACTAGATTTAGGGAACCACAGCATCCATGGATAACCGATACTGTCAGAACAATGATGCAGATTCGGGATGATATGCATGTAAAGTACAATCAATGCAAAACTAAGGCTCGCAAAGAGTGTTACAAGACCATGAAATATCTTGTGATAGCAGCCATGTATAATGAAAAAAAAGTTTATTTCACCCAGCATATAAACATGAATATAAAGAGTCCGAAAAAGTTATGGAAAAATTTAAAAGACATTTGCATTCCAAATAAAATCCAGAGCGCAGAGCTCCCACCACATTTTGACGACCCTGAGCTCATCAACTCTCATTTCCTTAATGTTCCCGGAGATACAACTGTAACAATATCACAGCTTACGTTTTTGGAATTTCATAAATATGGCTCAGCATCATTTTCACTTAGGCCAGTAAGCAGCAGTACAGTTGCCAAAGTTATTAATAGTCTTAAGTCTAACGCGCAAGGAATTGATGGTATCTCTTTGGACATGCTATCGATGACGCTGCCTAATTCTCTAGATACAATAACGAGCTTAATTAATTCTTCCATAGAAAGTGGAGTTTTTCCTGACAGTTGGAAGGTGGCTGTTGTTAAGCCAATACCGAAAATAAGTAATCTATCTTCTTTGAAAGATTTGCGCCCAATCAGCTTGCTCCCGTGCATATCTAAGGTTCTCCAGCGCATAGTGTGTATGCAGCTTACCGAATTTCTTGAGACAAACGACATACTTCCTCAAGTACAGTCTGGTTTTCGGAAGGGTCATAGCACCACCACTGCTCTACTTGATTTTATTGATAATCTTTTAGCGGCACAAGATCAAGGAATGTGTAGCATTTTAGTAATTCTTGATTTCACACGGGCGTTCGACTCTATAAATTTAACTCTGCTCCTGTCTAAGCTTAGCTATTATGGATTTGACTCTAGAACAGTTAAGTGGTTTCACAGCTACCTTGAACAACGTAAACAGTGTGTAGAGCTAACTAAATCTGATGGGTCTGAGGTGCGCTCCACTCTACAGTCTGTGTCTCGTGGTGTGCCGCAAGGGTCTATTCTTGGGCCTTTACTGTTTACCTTATACTGTGCTGATATAATAAATGGAATCAGTAACTGTCGCTATCATCTGTATGCGGATGATCTACAGTTATACTATTCCTTTCCCTCTACAAATTATATGGATGCTGTAGATAAAGTTAATAATGACATGATCGAAATATCTAACTGGTGTAGATTGAATTCTTTAAATTTAAATCCTACTAAATCAAAGTATATGCTCATTGGATCCAAACACAATTTACAAAAGCTTAAAGACGCAACACTGAATGTCTCGGTAGACGGTAAAGTTATGGAACGGGTCTATGAAGCTAGGAATTTAGGTTTGATTATGGACAGCAGTCTGCACTTCGAAAAGCATATTAGTGAAGCTGTACGTAATTGTTTTTATCGCTTAAAATTATTATACAAAATACGACCTTATATTAGTGAAGAAGTCAGAATACAGCTGTGTGAATCTTTAGTTCTTTCTAAGCTCAATTATTGTGACGTTGTGTACAGTCCTTGTTTACTTAAGAGAACTGAAAGGCTAATACAACGGGTCCAAAACGCATGTGCTTGCTACTGTTTCCACGTTCCTCCTCGCTCGCATGTTACACCATATCTAAATGCCTCGAATCTTTTAAAAATGGCAGCACGCAGAAAGCTACATCTGGCAACTCTTCTCTTTGGAATAATTAATACGAAAACCCCAAAATACCTTCATGTAAGGCTAGATTGGGCAGAAGCACACTATAAACAGCCGAGAAGAGCTTGTACCTTTGTGTTAACCACTCCCACACACAGATCCATGGCATTCCGGGGCTCATTCAGGTTTGCTGCGTCCCGATGCTGGAATGATTTGCCACCGCCAATCCGTGCAATAAAATCTATAAAAAACTTTAAAATTACACTAAAAAAACATTACTTGCTTTCGCAGCAAAACTTACAATAGGTATTTATTTATTTATACTTCATGCCCATAAAATATAGTCAGTTAGTTCATAGGTTTTATCTTATCTTGACCACTGACCATTATATATCATTAGTATAGCATAGCGTAGCACCATATTCATTTATAACTGTATGGTTTGGTACTAATTTGTGTATAAGTTATGTTTAAAATTATTAACCAAATATATTATAAATCATAGATATGTTATCCCTACTAATGTATGCCAACAATTGTGACCCATAATTAAAATATTTTTTTATTTATAGTTATGATATGATGTCCCTTTCTTATTATCTAATGTACAGTACTTTATGCATTTTCTAAATACGTATGGCGGGAAATTACTTGATTTTCAAATGCACAAATCACTCACGTTCGTTACACTTTAGTTTAGCTGTTATATTTTATTGATCTTTCTTTTTATTTTTCTTTTATTTTTTTGTTTATTATTATATTTTATGCTTGGCATTCCGTGATGCCAGTTTTAGGTACTGCCAGAATACCAGCGCTGCGCTATTTACACTATAGTGCAGCAATATGATGAGGCAGAGCCCTGTTTGTCCACACACAATTACTGAAGATCTGATATTTTGTTATTTTTATATTTGTGTTACATAAGTGTTGGGCAAATAAATGCTTTTCTTCTTCTTCTTCTTATGTTGATCGTGCTAAATATGATGCGGGTGACAATGGGGAATTCGAATGTGGACTGTATATTACAGTCGACGTGAAAAGGGTGAAAGGAATGTCTTGGAAGGCTCGCACTTACTTGCAGCCCTTCAGTCCATTCGCCGTACAGCGAGACAGCTCTGCACACACGTCGACCTGGCGCGGCGCGGCGATCACTTTCCTTTTCTTTAATGTTAATGTTTATTGTTAACACATAACACAATGCACGTGCAGCGCGGAACTTTCTGCAAGTTTAAATGCTTGCAGTGCGGATATTTTATAAGAACGTGCGGGATCTTCACAATGTTTTTCGGGACTGAAGGCAGCCGTCAATCTTGACATCGTGAGCTTCAGTACGAGCGGTTTATGGATAGGAAAGGATTGGAAAAAAGGAGGTCGGAAGGTGGACATGGAATTGATGGTATAATTTAGAATCTTGCGATATCTAGCGCAACCATTTCCACCCGCCCTTAATGGGTCACCATTAACAAACATACTTAAGGTGAGATATGAGTAGATAGCGCTCAATGCGCGCGGAAACCTATCGGTAATAAGCGATGTGTAAAGAAACCGTAAAGACTGTAAAGCGGAAATTACATAAAATATAATAATAAATGCGGTAATAATATAAATATAAAGCTATTGTTTTGGTAGAGGACACAATCGAACAACTGGACGAACATAGCATACTTTGGCAGTTCGGACGGTCGCCACGCGTGCGACACCGTCTTTTGAAAGATGAACTTGCTCTACATCTATCATTTATCACTACCACGACAGTCCCGGGAGTGATAGGTGCGGATGGAGTATTCCATTTCTGCCTAACTTGTAAACGGTGTAGATATTCCATTCTCCAGCGATCCCAAAACGATTGAACCAATTTGTCCAATAGCGAGTGTCTATGAAGCAGGCTGATAGAACCAGACCCTACCTCAGGCGCGGGAAACGATAATAAAGGTGCGGTGTGCAAAAAATGACTCGGTGTTAAAGCCGAGGGTTCAGACGGATCTGTACTAAGAATAGTTAGCGGGCGCGAATTAAGAAGACATTCCACTTCTGTAAGAACTGTGCAAAGTTCTTGATAAGAAAGAATTTGCTGTCCAACAATGCGGACATATATATTCTTTACTACCTTGACCATACTTTCCCATGCTCCCCCATGATGAGGCGCATTAGGGCAAATAAATTTCCATGTAATGCGACTCTCAGCATATTCTTGCTCCAGCCTTTGGCGATATTCGTTATTAAGGAAACGATAAAGGTCGCGGAGATACGAATTTGCACCTCTAAAATTGGCCCGTTGTCAGAATACATAAACTGAACGGGCCCACGTCGACAAAGGAAACGTTTTAGCGCAGCAAGGAAACTGGGAGTGCTGACGTCCGTGGCGACTTCGATATGTACAGCGCGCGTCGTAAGGCAGGTGAATAAACATATATAGGCCTTCTCACTGCGGACGCCCCGACGACGCACAGGAGTATAGGCAAGCGGGCCGGCGTAATCACAGCCCGTGTGCGTGACGACAGCTCGCGTGCGACTACTAGGCAAGTCAGCCATCAGCGGGTAAGTTGGACGCGGATTTTGGCGAAAGCAAATATTGCACATGTGGACTCTTTGTCTCACTATGCGGCGTGCGGATAGGATCCAGAATTTTTGTCGGAGAAGAGACATTAACAATTCTGGCCCTGCATTTAAATATTTGACCACTGCGCGGTAATATAACTGGATGCTTGTGAGCGTAGTCCAGTGCGGAATCGACAAGGCGACCTCCAACGAGAATCAGTCCATTGTCAATAAAAGGCCTCAAGCCATTGAAAGCTGGCGAACAAAATTTATTATTAACAATATTAGAATATTCTTCTGCAACGTGCTGGCTTTTCAGGGCGCGGAGCATTATATTTTCTGTGAAATTTAATTCTTCAGTAGTCACTGCAGTAGTGCTGCGGCGGGGCAATAATGTTCCCCTCAAGATTGAAACATTCGATTGTTAAGCCAGTTTTTAAAAAAGGCAATAGAGCCATCATGAATAATTATCGTCCCATAGCCCTTATTCCGATTATTTCAAAGATCTTTGAGAAAGCCATGCACTTAAGAATAACTGACTACTTAAATAAACATGATATTTTGAAAGAAGAACAGTTTGGATTTATGAAACAAAAATCAACAACTTTGGCCAGCTTTGCTCTTATCAAACTGGTAACTGAGTGCCTAAACAAAAAAATACTTATAACTGCTATACTTTTAGATATGTCCAAAGCATTTGACTTCGTAAACCATGGTTTACGAAGTCAAATGCTACAAGTCATGACTTGCTATTAAAAAAAATTGAATACTATGGTATAAGAGGTGTTGCATTAAATTGGTTGGAAAGCTATCTTAAGAATCGTCAACAATGTGTAGAAATAACAAGACATGATGGATTAAAAAAAAATGTATATAGGTCCCCATATTACGAAAATAGACAAGGCGTCCCTCAAGGCAGCATATTAGGGCCCTTGCTCTTCCTATTATATATTAACGATCTACCTGACATAATTCCACATAGATGTATTCTCTATGCTGATGACACTACAATTTGTATAGAAAATAATAAAAATGACACGACATATAATTATGAAAGGGACATTAATGACACACTATTAAATACTATAAAATGGCTAGAACTAAATGACTTACAAATAAACATCGGCAAAACTAAAATGATACAGTTCAATACATATAACAGTAGAAATATTAATTTAAACATAAGATATAGCGGCAACGACGTAGAACAGGTAAAAGATACAGAATTTTTAGGTATAACAATAGACCAACATTGCAACTGGAAAGCGCACATTGAAAAAATTTGCCTAAAAATAGACAGGTTTGTATATCGTCCCCGTAGTTGGAAAATTAAATAAGTCCGATTTTGGCGATATTGACTTTTCCCTATTTTCAAAACACCTAAAACATGCCGCGTATTCAAATACGCGAATAAGAATAAGATACGAAAATGCCTGTAAGGCTCAAGCCTTACAGGCATTTTCGTATCTTATTCCGTTCCAAAATGATAGCCATTTTTGTCGGACAGATGGAATAATAAATATCTTCAGACAAACACTATTTTTTTAAAGGAAAAATCAATAACTCAGTAAATAAATTAATAACTGTGGTCGATGATAAGTTGAATGTCAAATAAATTAAATAACATGAGTTGTTGAATTTTTCCTCAACATAAAAATTCTTTCACAAAACTAACTAACTTCTAGGAAAACTAAACAACTCTATTTATTTAATTCTGCTATTCTGAATTCTGATTTAACGTACCTAATTTATTAAATACTTGATGTTATCTATTTTTTCTACAACTAGATAATGATTAATTATAAGATGCTAGACAAATAAAATTAAATAAATTATGTTGTTTATAATTGCCATAAAACAAAATGCACCTGAGGAAAGTTATCATTAACGTGATGTTTATTTTAAGAGTCATGTTTTTAGTAAATTTGTTTAATGATTTCTGATACTTACGCGAATATTACACATTGAAATGAAACTAATTTTACGGATTATATCGCGGTTTATTTTTGATTTTAATTTCCCGACGTTTCGAATACTTTACAGCATTCATGGTCACGGGCGGACTGAGGTGGTAGCTGTCCATATGTCATAGTTGTCTTAGGGTACCCTCAGGTCTTCTAATTATTATTGACATTAAATAATCTAATTATTATTGATTATTAGTGCCATATACCTCTACAAGATGCAGGAGTATACAAACTGGATTGTGACTGTGGGCTCTCATACATCGGGCAAACAAAAAGATCGGTAAAAACCCGTGTAAAAGAACATATAGCTGACGTTAAACATCGACGCTATACGAAGTCTGCAGTCTGTGAACATGTTCAGGATCGCACCCGTCATTATATTAGATTTGACAAACCACAAATCCTCGCAAAAGAACAGCGCTACCTACCAAGGATGATTCGTGAGGCTATTGAAATTAAAAAACATCCAAATTTCAATAGAGAAGATGGCTGGGTGCTACCACCAGCTTGGGATCCCGTGATAAACATAGTCAAATCCAAAGACAAGCATTCCACTGCCAGACCTCAAGATACTGTAAGTTCTTTCTGCGTAGATCGGACTATCAATAATAATTAGAAGACCTGAGGGTACCCTAAGACAACTATGACATATGGACAGCTACCACCTCAGTCCGCCCGTGACCATGAATGCTGTAAAGTATTCGAAACGTCGGGAAATTAAAATCAAAAATAAACCGCGATATAATCCGTAAAATTAGTTTCATTTCAATGAGTAAATTTGTTATTTAATTTTAAATTATACTTTTTTTTAACTGTGATGGGTTTGCTCTTGACTTGACTCTTCGTCAGAGATGACAGAGACAAAGTCTATGATGGAGCGAGCTTACCCAGAAGGAGCCTGTTCACTCTAACTTTGAAGGGATTACTTTCGCTGTCTTTGAATTAATGGGTAGGCTACTCTGCGCCTGTGCTCTAGGCTTTGTAAATTGGCCGCAACTAACCCTGCATCATGAATAATCCTTTTAGGACGCCTCTCCACCCAGTCCAAAGATGCAAGATGGCATTTTGCAGCACCAGCCCATATGTGACTACAGTAATCCACACACTACCGGACTTGTGATTTATATAGCAATAAAAGCTGCCTCGGTGTGAAGTAACGGTGGAACTTTGCAAGGACACCTAGCTTCCTGGCAGCTACCTTGACCTTGGACTCAATGCACCGCCCAAAGTTGAGGTTTAAGGAAATTTCAACTCCCAACAACTGAAGGCGGTCAGTATATTCCAAGGATACATTCTGAAAAGTAGGAGCCAAGGTGAACGGACTCCTTCTGGCGGTGAATAGACATGCTTCAGATTTGGTGGCATTGAATCTCACAAGATTGGCATCACCCCATTCGGAGACTGCCTGAAGTGTGAGACTCGCGCGCTCCACCATGGCTACTCTTTCAAAGTATATGAGATAACATCCTTACTGGCCCGAGTACTCGGCATATATCTCTCCACAATAGTGTTGTCATCTGCATACCCATAGATACCACGCATCAGCAGTCTTAGCACGACTTGCCAAGACTTCGTAATCTTGACAGTTCGGTGTGGAGTATGACGTAGTTCATCATCAGCCGGAAGACGTCCACTGCTGAACATAGGCCTCCCCCTTAGAATGCCACAATGAACGACAATTGGCTATTTGCATCCATCGGTTACCTGCGACGCGCACAATGTCGTCTGTCCACCTAGTGGGAGGCCTGCCAACGCTGCGTCTTCCGGTTTGTGGTCGCCACTCGAGAACCTTTCTTCCCCAGCGGTTATCGGTTCTTCGAGCGATGTGGCCTGCCCATTGTCACTTCAACTTGCAGATTCTGAGAGCTATGTCGGTGACCTTAGTTCTTC
This sequence comes from Furcula furcula, assembly GCA_911728495.1. Taxonomy (NCBI): domain Eukaryota; kingdom Metazoa; phylum Arthropoda; class Insecta; order Lepidoptera; family Notodontidae; genus Furcula; species Furcula furcula. The sequence goes on from OU452244.1 coordinate 29,210,629, forward strand.
GGCGGATCTCCACATTTCGGAATCTGTCGCGCAAAGAAACTCCGAGCATAGCTCTCTCCATGGCTCGTTGTGTGACTCTGAACTTTTCTAAAAGGCCAGCCGTTAGAGACCACGTCTCAGTACCATATGTCATCACGAAAATGACGTAGAAACGTCATTTTCGGTATTAGCTAGGTCGATAACTACGTCATACTCCACACCGAACTGTCAAGATTACGTAGTCTTGGCAAATCGTGCTAAGCCTGCAGCAGATCATTAATATGCAGCAAGAATAGAGTTGCGGAGAGAACGGACCCCTGAGAAAATCCGGTATCAACCGGTAGTTAGCTGGATCGGCACGGCTGCCCTTTTTGGGCACGGGTTGCACGTTAGTGAGCATCCAGGACTTGGCCACAATTCCAGTCTTAAATAAGAGGCGGTACAAACGTGTCAATACCGGAGACAACTCGGGTGCATATGCATTAAGTACTATTGCTGGAATACCGTCAGGTCCACTAGCTTTCACATCTAGACGACACAGTACTCTCATTAACTCCTTATTTGTAATGCGGACTTCCGTCATCGACGAACCGCAATGAGGCAGTTGTGGTGGAATAGCACTGCCAGTATCTAAACGCGAATTATGGGCAAAGAGAGATGCAAATACACCTGCTTTCTCTCCTGCCGTATGAGCTGGAGTCCCATCAGGCTTTACCAGCGGAGTTAGTGAAGGCCGACACGAGTTTGTTTCAACTGATTTGGCATAAGACCAGAAAGCTCTACTGCCAGATGACTGGGCAGCGAGTTCTGAGCCAGATATGGCCGAAACGAGCCTCCTTTAACACCTTCTTGTAGAACTTAGCGGCTTGGTTAAAGGCTCTCTTCTCGGCGGATCTTCGGAAGAAAGGCAGACCCGCCACCAAGGATAAGATGCAAAGAAATGCCGCATCTCATCCCAAACTGCTGACTTGTATCGCCACAATCGCCGCACACCACGAATATCACAGTTAGGGGGAGAAAAGGTCGATACAGCTTTCACTAGACAGTGATCCGAGGTTCCTAAAGGTGATACCTGCCTGGATCAGTCGTCAGCAGAAGGTCTAGAAAATTCAAGTCAATTTCAATTGGCTGTATGACCAACAACATCAGGTACCCTATTCGCTTGCTTCACCAGCTGGGAAAACCCTAGCGACAGCGCAAAGTTCCGCGCTTCTCTGCGAGCATGGTCAGTCCTCTGGTATGAGAACAGCCAGTCCTGGTGACAGGCATTAAAGTCCCCCAGACTGACCAGCTGCGCATCAGGGTACCAATGAAGGGCCTCATCAGCGGCCTCACTAAGGTGGTCAAGAAGACGAGTTGTCTTCAGGTTACCGCTATGTGATCTATAGACACAAGTATAGACAATTTTATCTATACCAGTGACTATTAACATCCACATTGTAGTGCATGTGGGGTTCTCAAGTTGACGGCGACGCTGGCAGCAGATATCAATGCAAACGTACACACAAAATCCGGCACGCTGGTGGAAATTATGCTCTAATGTGTACCCAGGGTAGTCGAGGTACCCCGCATCTGATGGACATCTAATCTGCGTTTTCGTCAAGAAACCTGTTTTACCTATTTTAAGTTTTTCATAGTTTTACTTACTACTTAAATATGTATGTGTAATTAGGTCTCTGATTTTAGAGACATAATGTTATTTTTTGGGATCAAATTATTTTCTGTATTGATTTGAAAGAATACTTTTTTTTCCACTTGTTATAATTGGTGTAATTTTGTTTATTTTTTAAGTTTGTGGTAAGATAAGTATCTGATTACAATACATTTTTTCAAAATTTTATTGTACTTTTCTATTTTGTCCTTATTGTAACTCAATTAATATCATAATACAGCTTTTATTTTATATGAGATCAATAATAGTTAAAAAAAAAACAAATTAATAATAATGTACAAAGCCACTAAATTTTATATTTCGAGTTTGACAAATTCAATAACTGCATTTATTTCACCAAGTTTTACTCTGCCACATGTATTTAGCTTGTAGGAAAACTAAATAAATAGCCGAAATTAGTAGCTAATTGTAGTTACGTTATAATTATCGGTTGTGGCAAAATTAAACAACTTGATTTTTTATGTGTTATTTAGTTATAGTTAAAGATAGAGTTCAGTTTGTTAGAGCATAATGTAAAAGGTAATCAGATTCACAATATATAAAATTACCGACAGTAAAATTGTCTCACATATTTTAACAAATGTACATTAACTGAAAAAAAAACACTAAATCGCGTTTATCTCAGAACTACAAAATCAGAGTTATTTAATTTTCCAACTACGGGGACGATATGTGCTGAGTAGGCTAAGAAAGGTAGCAACAGAATCTGCAACCTTATGCGCTTACCACGGATGGGGCAATTCAACTGAGGTGATCAGAGCGTTTCGAGCACAAAAAAATGTATTAGAGCAATATGTGGAGCACACCCATTAGATAGCTGCGTTCCTTTATTAAAAAAATACAATATATTACCTCTTCCATCATTATATATATTTGAAATTTGCTTGTTTGTATACAAAAATAAAAAAATGTTCAAAAAGCATAATGACGTAATCACCAGGCCAAATAGAAGAAGAGTACATACGTTGAATATACCTAAGCAGAGAATAGCCCTCTTTTCTAATAATGTGTACTGCATGTCAATAAGAATTTATAATAAATTGCCTGATGAATTCAAACACTTAGATTTAAAGGCATTTAAAGATAAATTATTTAATTTTTTACTACAGAAATGTTATTATTGTACAAAGGATTTTCTTGAGGATAAATTTTGACTGATGATTATACATTATTTGATATCACTTAATTTTAAATAATAACTACTTGACATTTATGTAATAATAATAATACCTTATGTAAATATTTGTACGCTGGCGACAGCAGAATATTATGGACTTTTATATCTACCTACTTATCACCAATGTAAACAATATTCTGACAAATAAATTTATTCTATTCTATAAAATTCCTTACATTCAACATCAACTGGGTGCTGAATGAGAGATGCGAAGGGGAGCTCTTCGATCTCCCAGAAACGCTTGACTAAAGAGTCCAGTGCATCATGTCCTTGAACGAGACAACACGTCAAGGCTTGATGAGCGTGAAGTGTAGGTATCGTAGGTACAGATCCCATTATTACGTAACCTAACACAGTGCGTAATGCAGGCGGCAGAGATGAATTGTGCGGGGTACAAACTATGTCAGGCAGTACCAAATGGGGAAAGAGCGATGGTCCAACCAATCCATCGATTACATTTGGTACTCTATAATTACATAACTACATAACTCGAAAGCACTCAGGAGAGAGATATCGAGATCGACAGGCACCAACTCGGTTTGTACTGAAAAGAATGGTAGAAAATTTAAAGAATACGGATAGTTTCAAAAAGCGACGGCAAACTCTTCAGCAGAAAAACTTCGATTTTGATCTAAATGTTTTAACATACTTCGAAGCATTTCCGAAGGCTTCAAGCAGAGATACTGCCAAAGTAATTGGAACAACCCATACTCGCGTACTTAAAGTGCTGAAAAAGTATAAGTTTAAATGTTATCGCGATGGCCGGTTGGTACAAAAATTGCATCCTGGGGATTGTGAGAGACGACTACAATTTTGTCAAGACATGCTAAGAGAAATTGACCGTAACCCTAATTCTTTGAGTAACATTGTATGGTCTGACGAAACCAACTTCAGCAATAACGGCATGTACAATCGCCGCAATAACCACTATTGGTCTCGAGTGAATCCTCTTCGTGTTCACGAAACTAACAGTCAAGTAAGATTTTCTTTCAACGTTTGGTGCGGAATTATGAGAAATATGGTTGTGTTAGTCCATGGATTACTGAATTTATTAAGAAATGAGTTAAATGGTTTCCCCGACGAAGAGCGAAACCAAATAATACTACAGCAAGATGGTGCTCCAGCCCATAACATCAGAATCACTACTGCCTACATTAATAACCATTTTAATACCTGGATTGGTACAACCGGCACAATCAGATGGCCTGCGAGATCACCAAATCTCACCCCTTTAGATTTTTTTTTGTGGGGATATGTAAAAAATCAAATTTACATTAAATCTTATGAGAATGTAAACGAGTTGAGAGTTGAAGTTCCGAATACGATTTATAACATTCACCACAACACGTTACTAGAAATGAATTCGTTAGAAGAATAAATTTGTGTAACCAAGAAGATGGAGCCCATTTCGAGCAATTAATTAGTTAGTTTACCATTTTTTGTAAATATTTAAGATTTTATTGTTTTCCTTTTATTTAATTTATAAGTTTGTTAGACAGATTTAATCCTTATAATTGACCCTAACGATCGATGCAATAGTACAGGGTGCAACTTTTAGAGATTTTAGTCGGTTCGATTACCGGGGCAGCAGGCGAATTTTTAAAAATCTTCGAATGCAGTTTTCTTTCTTTTAAAAAATAAAGGAATGTTTTCTTTGAGTAAAATTTTCTATCTACAGTATTAAGAGTACTTCCCCGTCAGGTGGCATTACAAAATTCCACCCTGTATATCCTGCCGCAGAGCAGAGGTGTAGAAATGTCACTGTGTTTTAGTGTGACACACACTGTAGACATAGCAACTAATGTCTCAGGTGATAAGCGACTGCAGTTCCATACAGGTCATGGATCTGTCTGAAACTTACCATCAGGCGTGCGTCGTTGCATACACAATTTATTTGGCTGCCGTTTAAATAAGTTGTAGTTAAATGTTCATTTACGATGCATCCATTCAATTCTCCAATCCAATTCAATTTTAAATCTAATTCTATCGGATCTATCCATTTAAATATTAGAATATTTTCATTTTGAATAGAGTTATGACTATCTTGAGCGGTCGCTGCAGCTCTGGATTCGTTTAACAGTTCGGGCAATAAGTTAATTGGATGTTTTTTCAGGATTTTTAATAACATCCCAATTTTCAGAACTGAATAGCTCTGAAAATTTCATTAGACGTATCTTTAATACAATAATAACAAAACGAGAAAGTGCATAAGCTAGAAACGTCATTTCGGGAAAAGAATAAGTTACATGTACCTATCATATATGTACTGCTTATTGTACAGTGTACAAAGTTAGTAAGTACTGCTACAACAAACAATATTTTTAGTAAGTAACAGGATTTAATCTCGTATTATTAAGCAACTCTCAGTGTATTTAATCAATTAATACAGTCCCGACTTAACAACATCCAAAACACTTAAATGGATTTAGTGGCTTAGCAGTTAGGACCACCGTCTTGCCCGCAGTTTGTGGACTAATTTAATTCCAGACAGGTTCGCCATGAAAATCAATATTAATGGTTTAATCTGTAAGTTCTTGGACTAGGGATTAGTCGAACTATAAGCAAGGTTGACGGGAGTTATGAAACTTGACAGAAAATTGTTAAGGATGGCAAAGTGTAGTTATTAAACTAGGCAGGTCTATCCAACGAACTGGGGTATAAATGATTATAAATGTATATTTTATTTGCGATCGAAAGCGATATGTAAACATTGCTGTGTTTCGGTATGAAGGGCACTGAAGCTGGTGAAGTAATTGGGCCCCAGGATGTCCCGGGTGATGAATGGTAGTGCGATGTAGCTGGCTATAGGCAGGCGTGTCTTACCTTCAGGCGAACTACCTACCTCGACACGATCTGTGATAAACGTCTATAATACAATTTCATGAAGTAAGTGTAATTAAGCCGATTTATAACTACGTCAGAAGGATTTATAACTCTTTAACTTTTAAACAGTAGATCATCAAGAAACACATGGAAGCAAATCAAAAGAACATTACTAATTACTAGTATTATCGTAAAGTTATTATGTATATTAAAAAAAACGAACGTACCTTATACTCATAACGACAGCTAGAAGCCCGGTTCGGGCCGGACCGGGATGCCAGCAACGCCGAGCCGTCAAGACAAAGCCTTTATAAAAAGCCCGCAGTAAAATCCCATTCAATTTTCACGTGACGTTATGCGAGGAGTTATCTCTCAGCCATCAAGGATTTTTGCCTTACTTATTTTTTATCCTTTTACGGCGCCCGGCGTCGGATAAAAAATACAGCAGCTTGGTTAATATATTTAAACTCTTAAGAAATTACTTCTCAATGAAATAGGAGGAAGGATAAAAATTAAAACTTTTGCAACTTTAAGAAAATATTATATTTTCCACCACCAAGAGTCTTTTACTAGATATTTATACATCTTACTAGCTGACCCGCGCATTTCCGCCAGCGCTCGTTTTACATCAACAAAAATTTTAATAGCTTACATTTGCATTGAATACATAACTTCCTTTTTAAAGTCGGTTAATTCAAAATGGCATCAAACGGTCACCCATCTATGTAACGACCTTGCCTAACGTTACTCCGCCTGATGGATTACCACACATTGATAACAACTGTCTTTAAGTGTTTCCTTATTATTATAGTTATAATGAAAACTTGATAAAATCGGACCACGCGTATAACCAAGTAAAAATGTTGACTTTAACTCTCCAAAGAGAATCGTGGTGGATTACAGGATAAAAAGTATCCTATGTACTACCTTGTAGTATTAACTCAGATCATGCTACGTTTCATTTAAATCCATTCTGTAGTTTCGGCGTGATGCGCGGCCATCATACAGACAGATAGACAGACAAAAATTAATAAAAAAATACAGTTTTGGATAAAGAATTGGATAAAGAATGCCTTCCAAAAATAATTTTCAAAATATCATCAATGTACAGAATTGGACCTGTTACAGTTTTATTATAAGAATAGATTAAATGATATTTTAGTATAGTAAATGACATTCAATGTAATTTAATTTGGTATCTGGTTAGATACTCAAGTATACGAAATTAACAACAAAACCATGAAAATACAACTATGTTCTGTTTGTCTATCCCGCAAGGGTATTGAAGTGTATCGTACCTACATCTATCGCTATGAAACTTGCATGTCCAAAAACAATAATAATAACAATATCTATCTCATATCATAATAGTACGTAACCATTCTTTGCGGTATCATATCTGGTCCGAACAGAAGATTTCACTATTTTGTCTCCGAAAATATAAATATGCAGTTTTAAGTATTAGCTCATAAAACTCTCATTTTATTTTTAGTATCATATTATTAACCATATTATGGTTGCAGTCTAGAAGGCCTAAAGCAATATAGTCACAATAATTTAACTTTACTATATATCACTTCTGCCGTTGGGGAAATAATTCTACACAGCTTCTAATCTTATTTGAAATTCATAACATTGAATATTTTACTAGTCTCACCAAAACATTAGTAATTTGGTTTTAAATAAATAAACGAGACAATGAAACTGGTGTGACCATATACGGGCTCCTTAGACACTTGATAGAGCAAAGACAACTTACTTAGCTATTGTTATTAAGAGAGTATATCACATGAGACTGACTGAATATAACAAGATAAAGGGGAATACCTGAACATAAAGACTCTTATTTATATATTTTATTCAACCTAGTGACGAGACAAGTAAGAGGTTCGCCTGATGGTAAGCGACACGTCTGCCGAGACCCGACCCGAGGCATTAGTTATTAAGTCTGTTAAGCCCAATTCACCAGCCACACTGGCCTTCACACCGGAACACAGCAATGTTTACTTACAATGTTCACACTTGTGATACCGAATACATTGAAGCCGTATCAAGCTAATATCAAAGTTCCTTGCTAGCAAATTAGCTTTAATATAATAGAGGTACATCTACAATTCAAAATTTAAATTCATAAATTACATTCTAAAAGGACATCCGTGTAACAACCGAAAAATATGAAATCCGTAAGTTAATTATCTTTTGTGCGCACACCCGCCGGATAAATTGAACAAATCCGGTGTATTATTAGGCAAATCCTCTTTGCCGCACAAATGATGTTCACGAAATTACTTTCATGTATTAAATCTGTAAAATAGTAGTTTTAGATGATGAAGCAGGTAAGCCCCCCGTGGGGTGTCCGGGTAACAATAACAACCTCCCATCTCCTCCCGTTGGGTGGCCGTAAGAGGTGGTTAAGGGAAAACAAGAAGACGGGCAGCAGCGTCTTTCTAATGGATAACCTACTACCTATACTGCGATCCCCAAGATGTCTGCCATGCGTAGGGATTATGGCAGCCTCTCCCTTCTAAGGGGGAGGCCTTTGTTCAGCAGTGGACGTGTATCTGCTGATGATGATGATGGAACAGGAACGTGGTCACAAAAACTCTGATGCATGAAACTTAGACCCACCGAATTCGGACTATCAATCAGTCTTCTTTTGAAAGAATTTCGGTAACGATATAATCTTTAGATACTACGAGTATCTAATTGCGTTACCGTTAATTAAGCACATTTTATTTAATCTTAAAATCCATTTAAAAATTACACTACAGCTATATATCGAAACCAACGAAAATGGTCTATTTTATGTTAAAGGTCAACCCTGCTCTTATGTAACACAGTGTATGGAGGTCATCAGACGGCCCATCCGGGTGTCTCCAATTTACATATTAATTGACAGGACAGCCGATGAAAAATCACGATATACGACGCTCTTTGCTCCACACCCGGTGGAAATTTTAAAGGGACGCGTGGAAGTTAATTTCGTCAAGCCTGAACACGTTCAACGTACGATGCTGACGCTTTTTATTACGTTTTTTTATTGCTAAGGGTTCGAGAGGCTAGCTGAAGGGAAGGTATTCATCAAGTATAAATACACCGTTTGATCCCTGACTTATCAACGACCGTAATTTGGGCTCAATCATAAGGAAATCCCGGCACTCATAAAAGTCGATTAGGCAAAATTTGTTGAAATGTTCGCTTTTTACGTACGTTCTGTAAACGAATTTACTTTCATATTAGGGATTAAATTAATTATTATTTTTCTAATATCGGACCAAGTATAAGTAACTGTAGAAAAACTTTATTGTTATAATAATAATATAACAAAAATTATGTCTTAGGTACATTATAATTAGTTATATTATTCTTAAGATATCTTTATAAATGTTAACATATGTGTGTTATCCCTTAGTTTCCAGCGACTTACAAGTTGATAAATCAAACCAACTCATATAATAATGATTGAAATTCGATTCAAGAAATTCTTTTGTTCATCTATCTATATCTATACTTATAATAAAACTGTAACAGGTCCAATTCTGTACATTGAAGATATTTTGAAAATTATATTTGGAGGGCATTCTATAACCGATACTGAGGCCGAAAATGTATTTTTTTAATTTTTGTCTGTCTGTCTGTCTGTCTGTCTGTCTGTATCTCGGCTGAGCATCACGCCGAAACTACTGGATGGATTGAAACGAAACTTGGCATGATTTGAGATCTTACTACGAGGTAGGACATAGGATACTTTTTATCCCGTAATCTAGCACGGTTCTTTTGGGAGAGGGGATTAAAGTCAAAATGGGTACTTGGTTATACGCTTGGTCCGATTTTATCATTTTTTCTTTATAATTATAATAAATATTTGTAGGGGAACACTCATAGACAGTTGTTAACAATGTTTTGGAAATCGATCAGGTTAAGCAACGTTAGGTAAGGTCATTAAATAGATGGGTGACCGTTTAACGCCATTTCAACTAAACGTCTCCGTGCTTCGGAGGGCAAGTACAAAGTGGTTCCAAGTTTTTAACCGACTTTAAAAAAGGAGGTTTTATATTCTATGCGAATGTATATGAAAGTTTAGTAAACGTAAACACAGCGCGAGCGGAGCTGCGTGGGTCAGCTAGTTAAAAATAAATTAGAATTAAAAATATATTAGAGATTGAGGGGAGTGATGGCTGCTGCTCAAGTCAACTCGTGCGCGGGTGCTGCTTGGGGGGACTGGTCCGGCCGCTGTCCTTTTATCCTATTTTTATTTTCTTTTTTTTCTTTTGTAGTCTAGCAGCAAAATTGATTATTACTTTATTTACGTTCTGAAGGCAATTCACTTGAGCTTGTAAATTATTCTTGGTGTGTATCTAACTTAGACGACTTGTGACAAAAGTTGGTAATATGTTAAAGTGCTTTGTGTCTTGCCTGACGAGGCACTGCTTAACAGCAGAAGGTAAATGTTTAACGTGTGCCACTGTGATTTTGGATCGGTCATGCTCGCCATCGAAAAGTCTTTGCTTGTGGCGGCTTCGTGTGGCGGGTCACCCCCTTCCCTCCAATATGGTTGAGGGGAGTGATGGCTGCTGCTCGAGTCAACTCGTGCGCGGGTGCTGCTTGGGGGGACTGGTCCGACTACTATCCCTTTGGCATTTTAGTTTGTTGTATTTTCATCGTATTTTTTATTTTATTTTATTTGATATTTTGAACGGCAGGACACACTGTCGCTGGTGCTGATCTAATTGTAAAAAGACAAACTTTGTTTAAAAAAAACTATTTTAAAATAAAATAAAAACCGACTTCAAAGTAAATTATCTAAAAAGCATAAAATAACGAAAATATTATTGAAGTTGGTGCAGAATATACACAGCAGGTACGCTAACACCAACTTCAATAATATTTTCGTTATTTTATGCTTTTTAGATAATTTACTTTGAAGTCGGTTTTTATTTTATTTTAAAATAGTTTATTTAACACTTTTTAGTGACTTATTTTACCAAGATAGGTATCAGCACTATCACACAACTCGAACGTCTACATTACAGTAACTTACTGAAAATATAAAAAGTTTATATCTCTTAAACTACTGGACCGATTTTGATGAAACTTGTACTCTACCCTAAGTTGAAAAATACTCTAACGATTGCAAAAAGAATTATCGAAATCGGACTTGTAGTTTCTGAGAAATCCGCGGACAAACCTACATACATACATACATACATACATACATACATACATACATACATACATACATACATACACTCGTGAAATTTGGTAAATTTGTTTAGAAGCCCACATAGACTAACATATATGAATATTACGCATTTCTATTAATATTACATACATACGCGTCGAATACAGAACCTCCTTTTTTGAAGTCGGTTAAAAAAAATGTGAATAAATGACAAGCCCGCTGAGTTTCTTGCCGGATCTTCTCAGTTGAGGCCGCGTTGTGATCCGGTGGTAGCTTTTAAAAAAAAAAATGACCGTTCAAAAGTGCTAGCGTTAAGCCTATTTGAAATAAAAATTTTGAATTTTGACGTATTTCTATTATGTTATAAGAAATCTCCAGTAAAAAAAATATACTAGAGTACACTACACGGTAACGACGACCAACGCTTATTTTTAATTTTATTTATGTATTCAACAAAAACTTTCTTGCCATCGGTACTATTTAAAATGCAATCGGTAGAGTAAAAAATAGATGAAGAAGAAGAAGAAATCACATACCTGTATATACATAGTATGGTTAAGCAGTTCATATTAGCAAAATCCTTCCCAAATGTTCCTACATAATCACTTCGCACGTCACTCGGCGGAAAATAATTCTGTTAGGGCGTTACACAATTGAGGCTCGGGTTACGACTCGGATCTTTTTTCAGCAACCTTTTGTAGTAAAAATAAGTGATTGGGTAACAACCGAAGCGAACACTATCGAGTAACGACACGGGTTTGAAGCAGAAGTCACTGCGTACGGAGGTTAGGTGCTTAAACCCATGTACACATGTATGTACTTATGTCCATACATGTGTACATGGCTCATGTTGTGACTGACTGTTTTACTTTCAAGGTAAATGACAAAGAGTTATTATCAAAATGAAACCCCCATCGAGAGAAACGTCCACTTACTACCATTTGCTGGGCATGCTTTAGTTCGTTAGGATTTAGACTGTTATGTACAGTCTAAATCCTGGACTTTTCTAACCTGAAAATTAAATCTGGCACTATAGCACGGCGTCATGATTGCAGGGAGAATGTGTAGCGATGAAGTGAAAATTGTTCTGAATTAGTTATGATCATAAAAATAGGCTATGAAACCCTCGCGCCAAATGAATTAGTACACGGCTTACGTCACAACTGTTCGTCATTTAAAAGCCATTTATTTTTATAGCGGTAAAAACAAGTTTCCGAAATGTCCACCAGGCTTGCATAACGGGTGCGTAGCAATATAATACACCGGCGACCCGGTGCCAGGACAACATTAATTTATGAATTCATATTTCATTGTTTATGCGCTTTGTTGTTTTTTCTTTCATAAATTAAAATACTATAGTGGATTATTTTCATGAGACAAACTTTAGGTAAAACTAGCTGTTGCCCGCGGCTTCGCTCGCCTAGATATCTATTTTGTGTGCAGCTCCTTATGGGTTGAAGAAGCTATTTTCGTAATCATCGTTCCATAACATAGGTATTTAGATACCTATGTGGTATTTCTTAGTTTTTCAACAATCAAAAGCAAGGGTAAATAAATCTAATAGCCGTCATGGGTGTACGCATTTCTCCGGACTAATTATTCGGATTCGACACATTTTGTCTCCTATTTAAGCAACACTGTGATCTGCGGTAAATCAGTTATATCGTTATATCGGAAGATGCCTCTCACTTTGGATATGAAAAGTCCCCGGTTGTATTTTCTGAAGACAGTAACTTAGGTAGAGAATATATAAATGTTAAGTACTTTGTGCCAGTCTTTGGAATTGCGACTGTAGAATTTATAAAATAATTGATATATTATTAAGGTAGGCGCCGACTTCATTAATATTTCAATTATTTTATACTTTTTAGTGTACTGTTGAAGTCCTTTTTTATAGTATTTTATTTACATACCCATAAATAAAAAACATTATTGATATTGGGTAGACTTGCAACAAAATGTCAAAGAAGAAAAATTATCGGGAAAGGGATTCCGAAATCCGACCAACGAAATAACCGTTTCAGGAGACCAAATGGTAAACTTTGTACGTATTCCCTTTCCTGATAACCCTGTTTAAGCATTCAATTTCCTTAATATTGTGATGGTGTTAGCTTTCCCACAACCACTGTGGCACTTTACAGGGCTTCCCTGTATACTACATTTTGTGTAATGCCATCGGGACAATATACGAATATATTACCAGCATCACTCACCCTCGACAGAGCCACATAGAGCTGTCCGTGGCTGAAGCAGCTCGTTGTGAGGTCTACGCCTGCGGTGCGCAATGTCTGGCCTTGCGCCTTGTTGATCGTCATCGCAAAGCATAGACTCACCGGAAACTGCACGCGTTTAAAACTAAATGGGAAATTATTGGGAATAAGTGGTATCCGGGGGATAAAAACTTGTTCCCCAGTACCACATCCAGTTAAAATTTCCGCTTCGATGACATTTTGTTGCAATCTGACTACCCTTAGCCGGGTTCCGTTGCACAATTTAGGCGGGCTTAAATTACGCAAAAGGATAATTGGTACTCCAACTTTTAATTGGATGATATGCGAGGGTAGCCCAGGAGCTGACAATGAATTTAAAAATTCGATCGGGTAAGTGGTCGCTTCATCTCGCTCTACTACCCGATTGATGGAGCAGTATTCTATGGTTTGACCAGGCACACGACTAAGTACTTTATTATTTATTGCGAACGCCTGGTCATTTCGGGTCGTGAGTATGGCACGCTCGCAAATCCAAGAGTTTTCACGATCTCTTAGTTGTTCGATGTCGCCATAAACCGCAGGGATAAGTTCCTCCGGAGAAAGAACAGTTTGACATAAGTTAGACGGAAGTCTAACCATTTCCTGTTCTTTTGGAAACGTATCATTTCCGATATGAAGCAACAGATCGGAAAACTCTTGAGCATTGTTATTGCCACCAGCTTGAGCTCGCATGTTAGTGGTCAGATGAAGTCGAACTATATGGGGCCAGAGGCGTGACGATTTCAAGCATGCGTTGACTTCATCTGCTCTTGTGCCTCGTGGGACTACAGGCAGTGTTTGTCTGAAGTCACCACAAAACAGCATTGTGATGCCTCCCATGGGCCTGTCATCCCGTCTTATGTCTTGCAAACTTCTGTTTACAGCTTCCACTGCCTTGCGATGTGCCATTGTACACTCATCCCACACAATCAGAGAACATTCTCGCAAAATCTGTGCTTTATCACTATTGCGAGAAATATCACACATCGGTGTTTCAGATATCTCTAATTGTATAGGAATTTTAAACATGACATGCGCTGTCTTTCCCCCTGGCAATAATGTGGCTGCTATGCCAGATGACGCAACTGCGAGAGCAATTTTGCTTTGGCTGCGTATCTGAGCCAAGATTATTTTGGTGAGAAATGTTTTTCCTGTACCTCCAGGCGCATCCAAGAAAAAGATTTCTCCCGAGTTATTCACGCAGCTATCGCATACTCGATGGAAGACTCTCCGCTGCTCATTGGTTAGTCTGTGTAGTCCATTTCTTAAAGTATCTGCCATTTCTGTCGGATCGTAGCCGGTTTCAGAGGAGAAGTCCCTATTACCAGACTGTTCCCCGTCTGGTATTTGTGCAAGTTCCGGTAAACCGTAGCTAGTGAGGCAATTTCCACCGATCGATAGAACCACGTCTTGGATTGTTCTTAGACATACACTAAGAGACGTCTCCGGATTTGCACCCAGTGTTGCCAATTCAGTGTTTTTATAGCTAGATTTAGCTATAAATCAACTTCATCAGCTACAAATAATTCGATCTAGCTATTAAGCTATTTTTATCTACAATTTTTAGCTTTTTTATATATACACGTATATAGTATTAGAGAAAGATACAATCATGACTTATAGCCACAAGTGAAACCACAGACGTACTAGAATATTATACAGATGCTACGCATCATAATGAAACTGACACGGTGACCGTAGAGTAACGTAAAAGGTAACTGCCGGCCGCCACATATCCGGCAAGTTACCTTTTACGTTACTCTACGGTTCAATGTTTTTAATTTATATTTATTATAACTTTTTTCACAAACCTAGAAAAAAAAAACTTAAGTAAAAAAAAAAACTCGGAATTAACAGTACCCTATAAGATAAATGCGCACTCATTCATACATATCCTATTAGCTTAATTCATAACGATTCTAACAATGTATGTATCGTATAGTACTCTAATACAAACAACTTGAGATATCGTCATTTCAATGACGTGCGCCGTTATCGCGCATGACACTTGAGACTAACATAAACGCCGGCGCGGAGCACTTCAAAATGGCCGGGACATTGCAGAGGATAAAAAGAACAATCGAAATCGGTTCATAATTGTCAGAGTAATGTAATGGAGAACAACTGTTTTATGGTTTTTACCCATCGATATAATATTTAAACTAGATTTGGTGTCACGGTTCAAAAAGTGGTAGCGAGAAATAGCGCCCTTGTGTCGCTATTTCTTTACATGCCACATCCTGACAAATTTATTTTTGCCGATAGGAGTGTCGCTACTGTCTATATGAAACTGTCAAACTACAAGTCATTATCATTATAAAATCGTTAGTTCACGTTTCCGCCACCAGCACAGATAATTTTGAACCTCCGCGACCACATTTTAGATGTCATTTTGTTCTTGAATGTTTATCTAGTTTATATATTATATCGATGTTTTTACCAGATAAATTCCTCCACATCGTTCATGGTCCTCCAGAAAGTTATCTGGATGTGATAATATTCATACAGATTCATTACCATCCATGGTTCCATCGTTCGAATAAAAAAAGAATCATTAAAATTGCAGCAAGCATTCCTGCAGGTTTCCTGCGTAGTCGCCATTCTTGTGTTTTCAGGAACTACTTATTCGTAAGCGATAATTTTTATGGGACCCAATTAATGGATTGAATGAATGGAAGAAAGATTTTTTCAAATCGGTTTATAATTGCCAGAGTTATGCGCGAACAAACATAGAAAAAAAATATATATATATATACAGACGAATTGAGAACCTCCTCCTTTTTTGAAGTCGGTTAAAAAACCCATCAAAAACTGTTGGCTTTATTTTTTTCAAACATCTAGCTATTTTTTAGCTATTTTTATCTGCTGATCTAGCTTTCTTTTAAAAATTGAGTTGGCAACACTGTTTGCACCACCCCTCAGAAAATCTTCTGCCAACGCATTTTGGTACTTTTGCCAAAGTTCTGCCGCACCAGACAGCCCACAAAATACCAACATCATGGCAAACAAATGCCGCAATCGTCGTGGACTATCACTGATGCAAGCCTCAGCTAGTGTAGCGTCCCATTGCTGGTCATCATCGAGCAAGTGTAGTTCTCGGCATGCGGCAATGTATGTAGGTTGCTCTATACCGTTGACTGTTCGTAACACATTGAATGAAGTAGGACCTCGAACAGTATGCAGAAGTAACCGCAAGTAATACAATTCTGTATTATTTGGGTGTGCTGTATAGACTCTGCCCAAGTTGTGTTCTTTGAAAACACCGGGAACACCTTCTACTGCTGCACCTCTTCTGCGACGGTTAAACACTCCTTGTTGCTTATTATACGTATAATAGGCAGGTACCTGTTCATACAGTAGCGTTTTAGCGAACTCGTCATGTTGACACAATCGAAAATAAGCCAGCAAGGTCGTTTGTCTTGGACTTTCTAATCTTTCCTCGACATTATCTGGATCGAAATATATACGATGTTGACCCTCCAAGTGAATGTCAAGATGCGTAACAGGTGGATACCGCTCATGTATTGGAAAACCGAGAATTCTCCAAACAGCTTCCGATGAGCTAATGTAGCGGCCTGATTGGTAGCGACTGACTTCATCCCGGTTGTTGTTACTCACTGCAGCAATTGTCGCTTGGTCGCTGCCTTTATTTACATATTTGCATATGTATTTTATTGACTGCACGCTGTTACACATCTCGACATTTATATGCGCGTTAAAGGTTTTTGATAGAACTGGAGAATAGGGCACTACCCATTTATTGTCCAGTACTATCTGTTGACCACGTACGTTTATTGTCGCCGAGAAACCTCCCTGCGTGGGCAAACGGCGACGATAGGATGGATAACCATCATCTCCAGTCACTGTCTGCTGCCCTGGTGTTTTCGGGAACCTTTTGGTACACCGTCCGTCACGCATGCAGGGTGAGTTAGTATTTAGCGTACCGCATGGGCCGTGCACCATATGCGCCTTTACAATAGCATACAAAGATGGATCTTGGCTAGGGTTCGGAAATTCAGCGCTAATTATGTCATCGATATCATTTGGACGAATTTTTTCTTGCAGCCATAGTAGGATATGTGCATGCGGCAAGCCCCTTTTCTGCCATTCGACACTGTACATAAAACAAAGCATTGCACCGAATACGTTTTCTTTAGTAAGAAGATCTATCAACAGCTTGAGTTTCCGATGGAATACCCTACCAACAATATCGTGCCTGTCATGGGAAGCTTGTCCTTCAAAAAGTTCTTGAGTGATCTCAACCCATCTGGGATTGGTGGTAAACGTTATGAAAAGATCAGGGCGCCCATATTTTCTGACGTATGTAAATGCATCCTGCGTTCGTTCGTGCATATAGCGTGGCCCACCTGTGAAACTTGAAGGGAGAATCACCAGTCGGCCTAAATCTTCACTATTTCTATCTTGATTTAAGGCGTCTCGCAGATCTACATAATTCTCAGCGCGCAGTCTTCTCTGGTTTGTTCTGATGTAAACTAAACGCTCCGTTTCTATTTTAGCATAAACATCCACCAGAAACTGATTAAACAAACCTCGAAACCTATGCAGGTGAGCAATGCTAACCTCTCTTATTTGTAAAATGTAGGCGTAGAATTGCATTGCGGAAACTTTTTTGCCATCGACAATTACGCCAGTTGTCGGATTTACTTGTCGAAGACCAAAGTTGTACCCATCTTCGCCACGACAGTATATAAGCGGGTACTGAAGAGCGTCATATGCCCGATGCGTTTCGCTAATGCGTTGCAAGCGGTCGTCTCGAGTATGCAGCACAATGTCCCGCCTGTCACACTGCTGATCTACCAAGACGACGGCAACTTCATTGGTAGTAGGAGCGTTATACCGACCCGAATGCTCTCCTGTAGGTCGTTTGTCGGCGCTGATTACAATTTTGTAGTCATTTTGTTGACTTTGAGGTATGGACTCTAAAGCTGCTTTGAAATCCCTGACATATGGGTTTGTTTCATGCAACATACTTTGTAGTCTGGAAACCAAACCCGCATTTAGATTATTAAAGTTCTGATTTCTGAAGTTCGCTTGCTCATTTTGGTCTGAAACAAAATAAATTTGTAAAAATGTTGGTTCATGCGTCGGCAAAAGTGAACCTATTAGATGGTAAACTTGCCCCTGAATTTTAAAAGTCGGCTTATATGCTCCCTCAACAATTTGGTTCGCGCCAAAGGAAGTCATCTGAAAGGCGCTGTTGTATGTGCGAATGTGTTTTAAAAAGTGCGCTGATAGTTGGTGCTCTCCGCTTAAAAGTGACTTCAGTGGCTCTGGAGGTTCGTGAAATACATCTAAGTGAATTTTGCCACTTGAACAACACATTCCCTTTGGCTCGTTTATCCATTTTAATGCTAGGCAATGGGGGCAAACTTCTCGCATTGCACCTATAGCAGCGTACTCAACGTAGTTTATGTCTGGCGTGTAGCAAAATCCACTCCTTTCTTTATTACTCCACGGCAGCGCATCTTCGGCGGAGTCTTCAGATGAAATCGACATTCTGTTCAAAAAATGCCGTAGACGGTCATCGGTCCGGCGAGACTCACGCTCCTCTTGTGTTTCTGATTCACGACTTTCGGATATTCTGTCTCTCTCCAACGACAATAAATTATTATAATGTTGATTCCGACGGTCATAATTATCCCTAGCCGTGTCCAAGCGCTCCTGGTGTTGAGTGAGTGTCTCAGATGCTCGAGACTGAGCGTGACGCTGGCTGTCAGCAGTTAAACGTGTTTCGCGCTGTGTATACGTCTCAGAGGCGCGAGACTCAGCGTGACGCTGACTGTCTGCAGTCAAGCGCGCCTCGCGCTGAGTAAACGTTTCGGATTCCCGAGACTGAGCGTGACGTTGACTGTCTGCAGTCAAGCGCTCTTCGCGTTGAGTAAACGTCTCGGATTCCCGAGACTGAGCGTGACGCTGACTATCCACAGTCAAGCGCTCCTCGCGCTCAGTAAACGTTTCGGATTCCCGAGACTGAGCGTGACGTTGACTGTCTGCAGTCAAGCGCTCTTCGCGTTGAGTAAACGTTTCGGATTCCCGAGACTGAGCGTGACGTTGACTGTCTGCAGTCAAGCGCTCTTCGCGTTGAGTAAACGTTTCGGATTCCCGAGACTGAGCGTGACGCTGACTATCCACAGTCAAGCGCTCCTCGCGCTGAGTAAACGTTTCGGATTCCCGAGACTGAGCGTGACGTTGACTGTCTGCAGTCAAGCGCTCTTCGCGTTGAGTAAACGTTTCGGATTCCCGAGACTGAGCGTGACGTTGACTGTCTGCAGTCAAGCGCTCTTCGCGTTGAGTAAACGTTTCGGATTCCCGAGACTGAGCGTGACGCTGACTATCCACAGTCAAGCGCTCCTCGCGCTGAGTAAACGTTTCGGATTCCCGAGACTGAGCGTGACGTTGACTGTCTGCAGTCAAGCGCTCTTCGCGTTGAGTAAACGTTTCGGATTCCCGAGACTGAGCGTGACGTTGACTGTCTGCAGTCAAGCGCTCTTCGCGTTGAGTAAACGTTTCGGATTCCCGAGACTGAGCGTGACGTTGACTGTCTGCAGTCAAGCGCTCTTCGCGTTGAGTAAACGTTTGGGATTCCCGAGATTGAGCGTGACGTTGACTGTCTGCAGTCAAGCGCTCTTCGCGTTGAGTATACGTCTCGGATTCCCGAAACTGAGCGTGACGCTGACTATCCACAGTCAAGCGCTCCTCGCGCTGAGTAAACGTTTCGGATTCCCGAGACTGAGCGTGGCGTTGACTGTCTGCAGTCAAGCGCTGGTCGTGCTGAGTAAATGTCTCGGAAGACCGAGACTCCACGTGTCTTTGGGCGTCAGCAGTTAAACGTGTTACACGTCGTATTGTAGACTCATTGGCACGATACCGAGTCGTTCTCGCATACATGGATGCCAAAAGGGAGTCCCGTTGAGTAGAAGATTCTGAAGAGCTCGATTCAGCATAGTATTGACGCCTGTTTGCCAGTCTAGCCGTTCGTTCTTCTTCAGTTTCTTGAGAAACTCTCAGTCTCTTGCTAATAGCATTTCTCGTGGACCGGGAAAGATTAGGTCTCTTTCTAGAGGGCATATTTTTAAAAAGATTCAAAAGAAACTATTGTGAACAACGGCGAATTTATCACTTCCGCTAAAAGATAAAGAATTAATCGTATCCTTAATGTACAACTAAGAAATTTCATATACCTACAACAAACTAAGTAAACGCAAAATCGCATACAATTTTAATGTAACTAAACTAACAGAAAAGTTTTAAACCAAACCAAAAGAACTTGAAAGTGTTGAAATTGAAAAAGTAGTGTAGTTCTGAAAAGAACTTTTTATTCACCCGAATTAACACTACCGTACCAAACAACAAAACACCCTAGAAATTCAAAGAATATCGTAATCACTAATTTAACCTTAGGTTAAAGAGTGCCGAAATTTCTCATTATAACAACAACTCTGGGTTACCCAACCATAGCGCGAGCTAATTCGACGGTAGCGACATCTCTCCGTCCATTTGTGGAACTATAGTATAGATTTCGCATGCTTTATTGACAGTTAAAGTTGACGCTGAATTTCGAGATAAAAAGTAGAAATGCAGTGTCCTCCTACCTCGTAGTACGAACTTAAATCGTGATAAGTTTTTATTTAGACTCATTCAGCAGATTCGTCGGAGATAGATTATATAAATAACTGTATCCCCGACTTTGTCATGATGATAAACTGCAACGCCAGCTTATGATGAGCCGTACGTTCAAAACTTCTTTGAACATTCCGGGTTTCAAGTTACGGCAATTAGGGTAAAGTCTATTATTTTTTAACTAATAAAATAATGACTGAAATATTTACTGGGTCAATCATTTAAGTAAGTAACTTCTTTCTAACATGAAAATCGCTGGGAGACAGACAATACATTCCAAAAAAAAGTGTTTGCTTATATGTGTCAATACGGAGGTACCTACTTAAATTTTTGACCTATTTAAAAAAAATTGTGCGATTATTTTTTTCAGCAGTACTTTAGAATTCATAAAATAAATAATAAATACTTAATTTAAAAAAAAGAGTACAAAAAGACAACCTCTCACATGGGGTTTGAACCCGCGAATCCGTTTTGAGAGGAGGCCTCCATAACCTCTCGGCCACAGAACCCTTAGACATATTGCCGAATTATCTTATTTTTATTTTTGACCTAAGCGTCCGAAGACCTTATAATATTTGTGGAACAATTTAAGTACCTTCTTTCTAATGAAATAATAATAAATGAAATCGGACCACGGGTTAATCAACTACAACCAAGAAAACATTTTGACTTTAATCCTCTCTCCCAAGGGAACCATGCCAAATTTCGGGATAAAAAGTATCCTAAGTCCTACCTCGCAGTACTACCTCAAATCATGCCAAGTTTCGTTTAAATCCATCCAGTAGTTTCGTGGTGATGCGCAGCCGAGATACAGACAGACAGACAAAAATAAAAAAAAATATAGCTGACCCACGCAGCTCCGCCTGCGCTATTTTTACGTTAA
Organism: Furcula furcula; assembly: GCA_911728495.1. NCBI lineage: Eukaryota > Metazoa > Arthropoda > Insecta > Lepidoptera > Notodontidae > Furcula > Furcula furcula. The sequence goes on from OU452244.1 coordinate 29,232,235, forward strand.
CTAAACTTTTAATAACAGACATTCGCATCGAATACATAACCTCCTTTTTTATAGTCGGTTAAAAACTGGGACCCACTTTTTACTTGCTCTCCAAAGCACGGACCCGTTTAGTTCAAATGGCGTTAAACGGTCACCCATCTATTTAGTGACCTTACCTAACGTTGCTTAACCCGATCGATTACAAAACCTTGATAACAACTCTCTATGAGTGTTCCCTTACTAATATTTATTATATTATAAAGAAAAATTGATAAAATCGGACCAAGCGTATAACCAAGTACCCTTTTTGACTTTAATCCCCTCTCCCAAAAGAACCGTGCTAGATTACGGGATAAAAAGTATCCTATGTCCTACCTCGTAGTAAGATCTCCAATCATGCCAAGTTTCATTTGAATCCATTCAGTAGTTTCGGCGTGATGCTCAGCCGTGATACAGACAGACAGACAGACAGACAGACAGACAGACAGACAAAAATTAAAAAAAATACATTTTCGGCCTCAGTGTCGGTAATAGAATGCCCTCCAAATATAATTTTCAAAATATCTTCAATGTACAGAATTGGACCTGTTACAGTTTTATTATAAGTATAGATAGAATACAAACAACCATGTATAAAAGCTTTTATTAACCTCCGTGGTGCAGCAGCGGGAAACCGCTTGCTTTGCAAATCGGAGGTCGGTGGATCAAATCCTGCCGAGAGCCTCCCGTTTCGATAATACAGGTTGATCACCTGATTGCCTGGAAAGTAAGATGGTTCAGGCTTCAGATGCGGTCGTGTGACCTCCGTGTCGGTCTTCCTTCCCATCATATTGTGGGAGTAAAGGAAGAGAGAGAGTGCACTTGTCTCTACGCAAGCACTTGTGCACTATAATATCTCCCGCGTAGATGGCTGAACTTGAGAAGATTAGCTGCTGTGGACATGACGGCTAGCAGGAAATTATTTTTATTGCTAAAACTTTACTAATTTGTTGTGTTGATATGATTTTTATGAAGGTCATCGATGTAATAAGCACCTTATATAACTAAATATAAACCTTATAATATAATTTAACTTCATTCTAGCATTTGCGTTAGGTTGCTTAGTTAAAATCCAGGATGTGTTTGTTTCTAAGGATGTGTACAGACATGTAGAGCAAGCAGTTAACGCGCCCAAAAACGTTAAATGATATCCTGAGAATGCTTGTATCACTAACAAAAGCTTGAGATTTTAAAATTGTTTAGAGTATTGCCGCTCGACACTGACTAATTTTAAATCAGTCTTGTGGAAGTAATGTTAAAATATATTGCAACGCGATCAATTTTAATTTTATCATCTATTAAATTAACTGATCTCTGAATAAAGCCGCTTGGTAAATTTAGGTATCGGAATTGAGATCTCCTTTAAAGTGGTAGTATGGTTATGAAGGTCTAGACCTATATATATTCTCGTTAAGTCATTATCAAGATTATAATATAACCCAAGGCTCACCACATCCAATGTCATTAAATTTCATCTTTACTTACGCTACGTTGCTTTATTAAAATGTAACGAGCTCCCACAGTTTCATTAACGTGTAGTCGCGGCGAAAGACTCGAACTTGCAGTCACTTCTTGTTTATATGCTAATGTCTCTGCTTGCAGCCAAAAAGGGTTACTACCATGTACAATATTGAATTTGAAACAGTATACGAGATGTTATTTTCAAGTGACGGACAACAAAGGATAACGAATTCAAATTCAAATTCAAATTTCTTTATTATGCATAGGCCTCACGGGGGCTCTTACATATTGTCATTTTTTACAACTACCACCGGATCGTAACGCGGCCTCCACTGAGAAGATCCGGCAAGAAACTCAGCGGGCTTGTCTTTTTTCAATTATATAAGATTTTTTTTAAGCAAATTTACAATAAATATATCTTAAACTATAAGCTTGCAAGAGTACTGCAGTTCAAGCCCACGCAGCTTTATCCTCCAGGTAATCCGAGATTTTATAATAGCCCTTTTTAGACAAATGGCTCTTAATGGTAGTTTTAAATTTTTTTATTGGTAGATCTCGTATATCCTGGGGCAGTTTATTATAAAAACGTATACCTTGGCCCATAAAGGAATTGCTAATTCTGTGGAGACGCGTGGAGTGTACAGCAAGATTGTGTTTGTTCCGAGTATTTCTATTATGTCAATCACTAACCTTAGCGAAAGTACTTATATTCTTTTTTACATACATCAAATTTTCATAAATGAATTGTGATATAACCGTTAGAATGTTTATTTCTTTAAATATTTGTCTTAATGAATCCGTAGGAGCCAGATTGTAGATAGCTCTCACAGCTCTTTTCTGCAGAATAAAAATAGTGTTAAGGTCTGCAGAAGATCCCCACAGCAATATGCCATAAGACATAACACTGTGGAAATAACTAAAATATACAATTCTAGCGGTTTCGACATCGGTGAAAAATCTAATTTTTTTAACTGCATAAGCCGCTGAACTTAGCCTACCCGACAGTTTCTCAATGTGTGGGCCCCATTGTAACTTTGCGTCTATAGTAATGCCCAAGAATGTCGTAGAGATCACAGGGTCCAATACCGCTCCAGAATAAATAATCAAATTAATACCTCGACACATTTTTTATGTTAAACAATTTATTTGAGTTATTTATGAAACTTGTTAGACAACAAAGTTTAAATTTTAATAAACCTACGCAAAAACAAATTACAACTCACTACATTTTCACCTGGATGCTAAACACAATTTGAACATTCTGAATGCTAATCTTCGTTATCTACCTACATATTAGTGCTTAGATATAGCAGCACTAGACATCCTTCGGGCATCAAATTATGTTAACCCGACCGACAATCTGTCTGCCAAGACAATCGGATTGCGCGCATCGCTATAAACTCCGTTTATTAGATTTACCACTACATTCTCGATATGAGTGCCTCGCAATATGACTTCATGCATTTTACCATACATGCAAAGAAAATTAATAAAAAATAGATCTCTCGCGCATTGGATTATCATAACAAAACTACCTATATAAGGACGACCTTGCTCCGAGGAGAATAATAGAAGATATCATCACAGAATATAAATCACTTTTATTACAACACACTTTGTACACTGAATATACAGGACTACAATAAATTAGATAAATCAAATTCACAATAAACAGTTACTTCCAACTCTTAACAGTCTCGTGGTTGACACTCGAATTCCCTCACAATACCACCGACCATGCTTTTTATCAGAAAAATCCCTACCCGAAAACGAAACCCCGAAAACGAAACCCCCAAAACGACTCGCCACGACCAATCACAGCCCGCATCAGTTCTCTTTAATGTGGCCCCGTGATTGGCCGGCGGCGGCGCTACGAATCAATTGCAGAGTCTATGACTAACTTCCGCTTCTGTCAGTACTCGAAAAGTAGTTACCAGTATATTAAAATATTAAACAATGAATAAAGAATTAAATAATTTGCGATAAATCTCTACAAAATTGCAAACCCTAACAATCGACCATCCTGACGACGTGTGCGTCCCCGCACACGACCCAGGTGGAAACCCTAACAATCGGTATCGAGTACATGGTCAGCAGCACGAAAGTCCCCAAATACTATAACCATTACATGAATTAACAATTAAACATTCTAATACAATCAATTAAACATCAACAATTTGTACATCATTTAAATATTTTACATTACAATAAACTTCGTTAGTTATTAGATAATTAATTCCATTCCTTTTATTTTATTAAAAACAAATGTATCATCAATATAATTGCTGTTAGGAAAACTGTACACTTGTATAATATTGTAAACATCTAGTTATCCATTCTATTCTAATTTATTAGACAACGAATTGAAATCACATCGAAATATCAATATGTACATATATGGACTTACTCAGGTCTACGAAAGACTGGTGACTGGCACACCAGCGCAAGCCGATCGATTGCTTCACACGGCGCAGGTGAGTCTACTTAATGGCATTGGGATCGAATCGAGTCCATGAGGACTGCCCAACTACCATTTCAAAATAATATAGACACCGACTGGCGGATATACAAGCCGATCGATTACTTGATACCGCACAGTGGCACAATGCATCGTGGTGGCTCACACAAGCCGATCGATTACTTGTGGAGACGCACCATCGTGGCACCGAACGTATCAAACCATGGCACGATCGATTCGATACCATGCATGACCGGCCGACTACCAATTCGAAACACCAACTGGCGGCACAAGCCGATCGATTACTTGATACCGCACAGTGGGTCGATGCATTGTGGTGGCTCACACAAGCCGATCGATTACTTGTGGAGACGCACCGTCGTGGCACCGAACGTATCAAAACATGGCACGATCGATTCGATACCATGCATGACCGCCCGACTACCAATTCGAAATCAGATTAAAACCAACGGCGTGCACAAGCCGATCGATTACTTGCGACGGCGTAGTGGGTCGATGCGCACAAACCGATCGATTGCTTGCGATTTATCTGGAAAGATACAAAAGACCTTCTGTAGCAACATTACTCTTAACATCTCAAATTATACACACAAAATTATGGATTCAAATTAATCACCATCATTACTATTCTACTACATTAGCTTTAGATTCATTTTCGTGAACTTCTATTGAACTTATGTGGCTCAAAGGCCTGTAGTTCATACTTTTGTTTTGCATGCGTGCTGCTAAACCGCAAAACATTAATGTCTTGATAGGGTTCTATAAACATGGACATAAGCTTTTTGCTTTGCCCATCACTGTTAATGCAGGGTTTATATTTCTGTCTTATCTTACCTATCTTGAACCCCACTGCGAATAACAGACCGCTATTAAGGAGTTTTTGATCGACTATCAAGTATCACGTTAAGAATGAGCTTTGACCCCATTCATGCTGCCACCAAATAACACCTCTGAATACACCTATGTTTTATTTTAACGTTGTTAAGTATCCAGCGAACCCTCCCCAAAAGCCTATCTCAATCTTTCTCATCATGTTAGTGCGTTTAGCGATTCAAGGCTAGTACGATTGAATCAACAACCATCAACACCGACTAAACAGTGTTTAAAACCTTTTTAAAAGCAAATCTTGTGAAAGCATGTGATGCAGAATAACTACAGTGATCGCTTGCCAAGCGATCCCCTGATCGACCCTAATTGTGTAAATTATAATCTTCAAAAACGAACACAGATTGTTTGTTTTTCTTGACAGGTATAATCAATCAAGTAAACACACCCACAACTACAAGTAGGTGCGTATAACCTTACATAGATCTTACGAAGGGCCTAAGGTGGTTCAACATACAAATCATGAAACGGCACCACTATTTTTGTTTTTGCGACATTGTGGAGTAATCCCTCATTCGCTTTTAAATTATGTAGCTTTAAGCTACCAATTTAATAAATAACCACCTTGTACATATTATGGAATGCAATAAACGATATGAATATATTAATTTTAACATTGTTTTCTGACTGACGAACCAGAATTGTCTGTTCTAAGGTCTTCTTTTGACACTGAAATGTTCAATGTCGCCGTGGTTCATACGACACAGTTGTCACCCCTCGGAACTACCCATCGAATACTGCTTTTATTACCATGTAAATAACTTAATACTTGACAGTCTTTTAAAACGTAATTATTTATGTAATTTAGGCACTTTTCATCACAATCGCTGTTAATACTTTTGATTCTACAGATTTGTCTCCCAGTTGGACAGTGCAACCAGTAGTCATTAAATATTGTTATTACACTCAGAAATTGGTCATTGACGGCTACGGGATTTCGCGGTAGCTTATTTGGCGACATGACCCACTTTTGAACCAGTCCTATGTTACAGAACAATCGAACTCTTGCAAAGTTTACACATACAGCCACCCCCACTAGAGATTCTCAGAATTAACCCCGGTACAGAAATGTGGAATGCAGTTCACTGACCGGTAATTATTAAAATACCGTACCTAGCAGATAACCCTAAACTTTCGCAGAAGGAAAATAACAGCTAAACTTTATAACTGAGTAGAGGTTCTTCGCTTCTGCTAAAGTCTGTGATGTAGTATAGTAAGCGACGATATGCTTGCTCTGCTCAGAAATTGGAACCCAGCTATCAACCCAACTTATTGTAGCAGTGCATGCTAGACGTAGAGCCAGCACCGAATTAGACGTAGAGCCTAACGCTGCTGGGATCCGTACTCACTATCGAATTTCTGCTCAACGTAGAGCTGACCGTTAAACTATTAGACCTTAAGTAGTTTCACTGAAAACCATAACCCTCGTGACGGTAGTGCTGCTTAAGCAAATTTATTGAACACGAAAACGTGACAAGCCACTGTCGTAGCATCGAGCTCGAGCCCTTGCTGCTTAGAGAACAGCACTACGGGTAATACCGATGACAGGCCTGTTCAGCAAGTAGAGGTATCTAGTCTTCAATGACAGGAATAAGATAGTTTCAAGTTAACAGCCGATAATCAATGCACATTCTAAATGAACCATCCCTTTTACGAACAAGCAAACTAAGACTAGTTTGAGACGGGCTAACTATTCCGGGATACAACATTTTCTAATAGACGTTGCTAATTTTCAGACACATTTTTTTTTTCCAACGAGCCTGATTATTATAATGCTGTGATTGTGACTACATTTGACGGTAGTCCCGTTATGGCCTTGTCCGAAAATTGCACTATTCTCACGACAAAATACAAAATCTATCAAGATCCGACAAATGGCTGATGATGGTACTATCACAACATCAACACGTCCGCACTTAGCTTGATAAGAGTACTTTAGACATGTATTACTGTTTCTACTCTCTTTCATGTGTACTATTCGGGTGCAATGTGTTTTTTTTTTCAATACTTCTACTAAATGGTAGATAAATCAGCCAATACCGTGGCTGCACCGTACAACCCAAAGACATCGACTGATCAAGCTGTAAGGGAACATTCACTCATTTGTCAAACTCAGGTTAAGGAGAATTTATTACCTACATCAAGAAATTGCAACTGAGTCAAGTTTTTATAAGCGATTAATGTTCGTGCGCTTCCGCTGAAGCCGCATCAACACTGGCTTGTCTTACATGCATTCACCACCCCCTGATACAACTTGGGCAGTAACGTCTATGCATAGTTGAGGTGATAACATACCCAGACTTAACAAAGGACCATGCTCATAGTATGGAGCTGAAAGTCAGCAATGCAATGCCCAAATTGCACTCTATGTCATAACTTTTTAACAGTATTTATATGATATCTAGATTTAATGTTATTTATAGCACCGGTTCAAAAGATATTGGACATTAAACATGATAACTTCCTACTGGTTTTTTTTTTTACATTTTATCGTTCACAGACAGCATTGCTATTAGTTTTTCACTAGGAACTTCATGATCATCACATAAGCTAAGTCAGATCAGTGTTCTTTTATATACTTATCTGTATGTTATCAGATAAACATGTCAGTTATTTAGAATTATCTAATCTGTCTCCATTGTATAATGTCAATATGTATGTGAAAACAATTTGGTTAGATACACTGGTACTGCAATGTTAACAAGAACGTCTTATTATTTTTTTATATCTAGTGCTTCATATGATTTAAAATTAACAACATAATTCTAGTTTTTATTTATTAGAGCAATCTTATAATATACTTTATCTGGGCATTTATGGGGCACAGATGGGCATTGTCCTTTGTAAAACCGATGAGAGATGATTAGACAAAGTCCTAATTTTTGTACAACATATCCATTCGTTAAAGTGGAGTCACTGCCAAAGGGTACAAAGGCCGTGAAGAGTCCTATTTTCCGTACTTCATTCATAAATTTTGAGTAACGGCTCGGCTATTCTGACTTAATTAAACCTATACATGTCGCTTTTTGCAATGCATTTTAATAGAAAAAGGATAGCACCAGTAATTCATACTGGTGAACGCATACTGGTGAACTCATACTGGTGAACTCATACTGGTGAACTCATACTGGTGAACCCATACTGGTGAACTCATACTGGTGAACTCATACTGGTGAACTCATACTGGTGAACTCATACTGGTGAACTCATACTGGTGACCAGTCAGCAACTTTGGCTCGTAAAGAGAGTTCGATCTTAAAAAGGACTGATGATCTTTAATGCCACAAAGATATTGCAAGAGTTTATCAGGATATGAGCATCGCGATGCCAGAGAGCCAGACCTCAAAGTTCGATACTTATATCTGCGAATAATACAATCTACCGCACGTTTTCCCTACAATATCACGTTGATTGTGTGTCAATTCTTCATAATAAACCTCGTACCTACTCCTTCGTCCTAAGACTCCTAAGTAGCCCCCCCTTCAAGACATAAGACCCGGCTATGTTCTGCTCGAAAGGAAAAACAAACAGTAATTTCTCTTGCCATTCTTACCAGGCCAATAGAATCGAACTACCAGACCTCGGCCAGATCCTAGAACTTCTAAATACCAAAATCAGTGATAGTTCTATCACCCTCCCGTATAGCGATGCACACTTGTTAAACAAATATAATTAATTTAACAAAGCATGCATGCGTGATTTGAAGGATCCAAAATCTGTCTCGGTTTTTGCGTCCTGGGAAGATTGCAACACCATCCCTAACGCATTTAAAAATATCGAAAACACTTTTTTTTTTTTTTTGGATAATGAAGGACTACATGACCTGTTAGATTGTCCCGCGTCGACACGTGGCTCTGTGCTACCGGCAGTCAGCGGACCGATTGCGATGGCTCCTTCCACGACGGTCGTTGTCCCGCCGTGATTGTGAACGCTGATTCCGATCCACCTTAGTCATCCTCGTGGCCGTCATTCCGTAGCTCACGCTCGACTCGCAACAAAAAGGTTGTGTGAATATTATGTTACAGACTTACACGTGTATCGTATTATGACGGTAGCTTGTAAATATTAGAGAGCATTTTATATAGGCAAACTAAAATTACTACATATGTAGTTAAAAGAAAACAGATTGACGACTACCTAACACAATCACTGCCATACACTGTAGGAATATTTTGGTATCGACCCAATAATAACCGATGAGACCATAATACATTACTAATACTGCAATCTGACACTAATACTGCGCACTTCAGATATAATTCGATACAATACAGACACTGCTATCATCTTCCATATTATTCCATATCATGCAAGAAATAAATACAATCTCCCAATTATATTATTAGTTATATACTATCCGAAACTGTTACATACCTATGTATTTTTTTATAAGAATACAATTGGTATGGATGTATCTGTCAATCATTGGACTACCTATTGAAATTTCTCCGGCTTACCGTCAGCTGTTTTTATTTACAGAAAATAGCGGATTATACTTATACGGTTTAAGACATTTATTTTCGCAAAAGATTACAAGATAATCACTTACAGAGAAAATACAAAATATAATATACGAACAGTTTGATTTGCTCAATTAGCGTTGTACATAAAAATAGAGGGTAGGTACTTTAAAAATATTTAAACATTTTTATTTTTCCAGGTATTGCGGGTAACTTCAAATTTCATTTAGAAATCACAATGCACTATGATAAATTTTAAGCAGCAAACCGATATAGAAAAACTACAACGCGTAGAGATAAATATCAATTCAAACTAATTCAAAAGACAAAGATTACTTAATTCAAAACACTTCTTGTCTAAAAATTGTAGATTTGGGCGTGTACTTACGTTTTGTTGAAGTTAGTTGCGAATCCCACTTCTGATCTATAAGGACGACCTTGCTCCGAGGAGAATAATAGAAGATATCATCACAGAATATAAATCACTTTTATTACAACACACTTTGTACACTGAATATACAGGACTACAATAAATTAGATAAATCAAATTCACAATAAACAGTTACTTCCAACTCTTAACAGTCTCGTGGTTGACACTCGAATTCCCTCACAATACCACCGACCATGCTTTTTATCAGAAAAATCCCTACCCGAAAACGAAACCCCGAAAACGAAACCCCCAAAACGACTCGCCACGACCAATCACAGCCCGCATCAGTTCTCTTTAATGTGGCCCTGTGATTGGCCGGCGGCGGCGCTACGAATCAATTGCAGAGTCTATGACTAACTTCCGCTTCTGTCAGTACTCGAAAAGTAGTTACCAGTATATTAAAATATTAAACAATGAATAAAGAATTAAATAATTTGCGATAAATCTCTACAAAATTGCAAACCCTAACACCTATAATGAACAGGTGCCTGCGAAGACAAGGTGCAAAGACAAGGAGCCAAATGAAAATTTGGCTCCCACTTTTTCACTTGGAGAAAAATTCAAAGAGATAGATATTCTAACGGTTGTATCATAATTCACATATTATTATGTGAAAATTTAGTTTAGATATGTTAAGAAAATTTCGATTCATTAAAAAAATATAGAGATATCCTTGATTATTAATACCCGGAACAAAAACAATATTCTTGTACATGCCACGTGTCTCCAAAGAACGGGCATATCGTTTATGGGTCAAAGTATACGCTTCTATATCAAACTGCCACAGGATATCCTAGATTTTTCTATGAATAAATTTAAGACTGATAGCCCGATTGTCGAAAAGGCTTATTATAAATATGGAATTACCTTTAAAAAAAATACATTATGACAAAAAGGACAAGCCCGCAGAGTTTCATTCCGGATCTCAGTAGCGGCCGCGTTACGATCCGATGGTACTTTGTAAACATGATTGTTGTGTAAGTACTTAAATTTCCAGGGCAGCACCGAGGGTTTTTAAAAAGACAAGAGTTGTTCACGAAACGAACATTTATTGAGAACTGAATTATTACAAGTAATCTTAGGGCTAAAGCAAATTAATATAGTCAAAACAATTCCTATGTGCGCCTACGCACCGGACGCGGGCGCATAACAATTCTATGAACGCTGACGAAAGCTTCGTCAGCGTCGCCCGCCCAGACGCTAGGCGTTTGGCACGCTGTGATTTGTACAGCCGGCATAACGAAGTGCCTCCGTGAGGCCTATATATAATAAATATATTTTGACTTTCTTTGACTAGATTTCCTTTTACTCTTACAATCCTACGGGACAAATAGTCAAATCAAACAAAATAGTCACTGTAGTATCATTTTCCCAAATTGTCTACAACAAGCTTATCTATTCACATTGCTATGCGTCTATGTGCGAGAATATGACACTTTATAACCTAACGATGCTACGCGACTTGAATTTGGATCAACAAGTTACAAGTTGCAACTTGTATCGAAAATTCGTTTGTTTCTCGCCGCATCGCATCGCATCGCAGTTATGTGTGGGAGCCCTTAGAGCCTTGGCTGCTATTCACAATGGACTAAAAACCTTTTTATTTTCTTACTTATTAATTTTTGATTAATTTGTACTGATTAAAAACTTTAATTTTGGGGCTAAAAGTGACTAAATAGACGACATGGTTCGACTTCACAAATTTTGCCAACGAAATTTCTAGCCCGATGATAATTTACAGATGCCTTAAATTTAATGATAAATAACTCCATTCTATTTGACAACGTTCAATTTTCGTCTACGAAATGTTTGCGACAGTAGATGAATAACAAGTAAGTTATTCGATCCCTCTATAGTCAGACCCGAACGCTTTGTTTAAATTAGTTTCTCGATGTGAAGACTTTAAATTGCTTGGTTGATGTTGGCTAGTGGTGAAACTTTGTGCGTAAATCCACTCTTCAAAAAGTTTGTGGGAAAAATAGGCCTACTTAATACTTTCGTAGTTAATCCTTCTATTGTGTAAATAAATAAGAAAAAAAAGAGTGAACAAAGGATTACTTTTATATAATTTTGCACACAGTATTAAGTCTTATGTCTGGTGTCGCCGCGATTATTCGAAAACAAGAGTTCACGTGGTGATAATTATTTTCTAACGACTGGAAAAGGTGATAGCTTTCTATCATTTTTTAGTTATGTTGTCCTATTTGAAATTAGCAATAACGTTTTAATCCTGAACTCAATGTAGGGGAAAGTGGCCATTTTTAAAAAGTATGAAAATACACTGTTTTGATATATATTTTTTTTGATAACCTGTTTAATAATAGCGTTTATCAAATAAAAATACCTATCAATGCTAGAAATCCAACATACCTACAAATAATAATATGCATCTCAAGAAAAATTCTCAAGAAGAATTACACACTAGGAATACAATGTTAGGCAAAAGTAGATTTTTAAATGGGTCACCGCGAGGCAAGTGTGGCATAAATCCGTACTTTAAACTACCGATTTCTTGATTTTCTCATAAATATACGACATAAACTGACAATTATTTATTTGCAACAAAGGAATCGAAAGCTTTTGGATTCAATTGAGATAAATAATGTAACTTACATTACTAATTTGTTATACATACACAAATAAGTAGATATACATACTTACCTATACATAGCGTGTGTATCTAAATTTTTTTGGTAAGCAATCCAACAGAGTTTCAAACATTGAAATTTAAGATATGGTTTTGAGCACAGGATGATAATACGAATTAATATAATATTTCAATGTTTTGAGCATGCAAATTTGTACAGTAAAACAGACATTTGTTAGGGTTTGCAATTTTGTAGAGATTTATCGCTACTTATTTAATACTTTATTTTAATTGTTTAATATTTTAATATACTGGTAACTACTTTTCGAGTACTGACAGAAGCGGAAGTTAGTCATAGACTCTGCAATTGATTCGTAGCGCCGCCGCCGGCCAATCATGGAGCCGCATTAAAGAGAACTGATGCGGGCTGTGATTGGTCGTGGCGAGTCGTTTGGGGGTTTAGTTTTCGGGTAGCGATTTTTCTGATAAAAGCATGGTCGGTAGTATTGTGAGGGAATTTCGAGTGTCAACCACGAGACTGTTAACAGTTGGAAGTAACTGTTTATTGTGAATTTGATTTATCTAATTTATTGTAGTCGTGTATATTCAGTGTACAAAGTGTGTTGTAATAAAAGTGATTTATATTCTGTGATGATATCTTCTATTATTCTCCTCGGAGCAAGGTCGTCCTTATAGATCAGAAGTGACTATCGCAACTAACTTCAACAAAACGTAAGTACACGCCCAAATCTACAATTTTTAGACAAGAAGTGTTTTGAATTAAGTAATCTTTGTCTTTTGAATTAGTTTGAATTGATATTTATCTCTACGCGTTGTAGTTTTTCTATATCGGTTTGCTGCTTAAAATTTATCATCGTGCATTGTGATTTCTAAATGAAATTTGAAGGTACCCGCAATACCTGGAAAAATAAAAATGTTTAAATGTTTTTAAAGTACCTACCCTCTATTTTTATGTACAACGCTAATTGAGCAAATCAAACTGTTCGTATATTATATTTTGTATTTTCTCTGTAAGTGATTATCTTGTAATCTTTTGCGAAAATAAATGTCTTAAACCGTATAAGTATAATCCGCTATTTTCTGCAAATAAAAACAGCTGACGGTAAGACGGAGAAATTTCAATAGGTAGTCCAATGATTGACAGATACATCCATACCAATTGTATTCTTATAAAAAAATACATAGGTATGTAACAGTTTCGGATAGTCTATAACTAATAATATAATTGGGAGATTGTATTTATTTCTTGCATGATATGGAATAATATGGAAGATGATAGCAGTGTCTGTATTGTATCGAATTATATCTGAAGTACGCAGTATTAGTGTCAGATTGCAGTATTAGTAATGTATTATGGTCACATCGGTTATTATTGGGTGACCTGATACCAAAATATTCCTACAGTGTGTGGCAGTGATTGTGTTAGGTAGTCGTCAATCTGTTTTCTTTTAACTACATAGGTAGTAATTTTAGCTTGCCTATATAAAATGCTCTCTAATATTTACAAGCTACCGTCATAATACGATACACGTGTAAGTCTGTAACATAATATTCACACAACCTTTTTGTTGCGAGTCGAGCGTGAGCTACGGAATGACGGCCACGAGGATGACTAAGGTGGATCGGAATCAGCGTTCACAATCACGGCGAGACAACGACCGTCGTGGAAGGAGCCATCGCAATCGGTCCGCTGACTGCCGGTAGCACAGAGCCACGTGTCGACGCGGGACAATCTAACAGGTCACGTAGTCCTTCATTATCCAAAAAAAAAAAATGTTCGATAGTTTTAAATGCGTTAGGGATGGTGTTGCATCTTCCCAGGACGCAAAAACCTTATATTTTGGATCCTTGAACTCAACGCATGCATACTTTGTTAAATTAATGATATTTGTTTACCAAGTGTGCATCGCTATACGGGAGGGTGATAGAACTATCACTGATTTTGGTACTTTGAAGTTCTAGGATCTGGCCGAGGTCTGATAGTTCGATTCTATTGACCTGGTAGGAATGGCAAGAGAAATTACTGTTTGCTTTTCCTTTCGAGCAGAACATAGCCGGGTCTTATGTCTTGAAGGGGGGCTACTTAGGAGTCTTAGGACGAAGGAGTAGGTACGAGGTTTATTACGAAGAATTTACACACAATCAACGTGATATTGTAGGGAAAACGTGCGGTAGTGTATTATTCACAGATACAACTATCGAACTTTGAGGTCTGGTTCCCTGGCATCGCGATGCTCATATCCTGATCTGCTCTTGCAATATCTTTGTGGCATTAAATATCATCAGTCCTGTTGCTGACTGTTGCTGACTGTTCCCCAGTAAGTTCCCCAATATGAATTACTGGTGCTGTCCTAAATCTATTAAAATGCATTGCAAAAAGCGACATGTATAGGTTTAATTAAGTCGGAATAGCCGAGCAGTTACTCAAAACTTATGAATGAAGTACGGAAAATAGGACTCTTCACCGCCTTTGTACCCTTTGGCAGTGACTCCACTTTAATGGATATGTTGTGCAAAAATTAGGACTTTGTCGAATCATCTCTCATCGGTTTTACAAAGGACAATGCCCATCTGTGCCCCAGAAATGCCCAGAGAAAGTATATTACAAGATTGCTCTAATAAATAAAATTAGAATTATGTTAATTTTAAATCATATGAAGCACTAGATAAAAAATAATAATAATAAGACGTTCTTGTTAACATTGCAGTACCAGTGTATCTAACCAAATTGTTTTCACATACATATTGACATTATACAATGGGGACAGACTAGATAATTCCACATAACTGACATGTTTGTCTGATAACATACATATAAGTATATAAAAGAACACTGATCTGGCTTAGCTTATGTGATCATGAAGTTCCTAGTGAAAAACTAATAGCAATGCTGTCTGTGAACGATAAAGTAAAAAAAAAAAACCAGTAGGAAATTATCATGTTTAATGTCCAATATCATAACATTAAATCTAGATAACATATACATACTGCTAAAAAGTTATCTTGTGACATAGTGCAATTTGCATTGCTGACTTTCAGCTCCATACTATGGGCATGGTCCTTTGTTAAGTCTGGGTATGTTATCACCTCAACTATGCATAGACGTTACTGCCCAAGTTGTATCAGGGGGTGGTGAATTGCACTAACATACTTAATCGCTTATAAAAACTTGACTCAGTTGCAATTTCTTGATGTAGGTAATAAATTCTCCTTAACCTGAGTTAGACAAATGAGTGAATGTTCCCTTACGGCTTGATCAGTCGATGTCTTTAGGTTGTACGGCTCAGCCACGGTATTGGCTGATTGATCTACCATTTAGTAGCAGTTATGAAAAAAAAAAAAACGCATTGCAACTGAATAGTACACATGAGAGTAGAAACAGTAACACATGTCTAATGGACGTATCAAGCTAAGTGCGGACGTGTTGATGTTGTGATAGTGCAATCATCAGCCATATGTCGGATCTTGATAGATTTTGTATTTTGTCGTGGGGATAGTGCAATTTTCTGACAAGGTCATAACGGGACCACCGTCAAATGTAGTCACAAGCACAGCATTATAATAATCAGGCTCGTGTGTCTGAAGATAAGCAACGTCTATTAGACATACTGAAACTCTAAATATTGTCGACGTCCCTCCATAATTTAGGACGCGCAAACATCACGAGTTGAATAGTTACCACTCAAACAGGTTGTCCCATCACGAACGCGAAGGCCCGTCTCAAGCTAGTCTTTGCTTGTTCGTAAAAGGGATGGGTCATTTAGGATGTGCATAGATTATCGGCTGTTAACTTGAAATTATCTTATTCCTGTCATTGAAGACTAAATGCCTCTACTAGCTGCACAGGCCTGTCGTCGGTATTACCCGTAGTGCTGTTCTCTAAGCAGCAAGGGCTCGAGCTCGATGCTACGACAGTGGCTTGTCAAGTTTTCGTGTTCACTAAATTTGCTTAAGCAACACTACCGCCACGAGGGTCTAATAGTTTAACGGTCAGCTCTACGTTGAGCAGAAATTCGATAGTGAGTACGGATCCCTGCGGCGTTAGGTTCTACGTCTAATTCGGTGCTGGCTCGACGTCTAGCATGCACTGCTACAATAAGTTGGGTTGATAGCTGGGTTCCGATTTCTGAGTAGAGCAAGCATATCGTCGCTTACTATACTATATCATAGACTTTAGCAGAAGCGAAGAACCTCTACTCAGTTGTAAAGTTTAGCTGTGATTTTCTTTCTGCTTTAGGGTTATCTGCTAGGTACCGTATTTTAATAATTACCGGTTAGTGAGCTGCATTCCACATTTCTGTACCGGGGTTAATTCCGAGAACCTTTAGTAGGTGTCTATATGTGTAAACCTTGCAAGAGGTCGATTGTTCTGTAACATAGGACTGGTTCTAAAGTGAGCCATGTCGCCAAATAAGCTACCGCGAAATCCCGTAGCTGTCAATGTGGAAGCCTTTTCTGACCAATTTCTGAGTGTAATAACAAACTTTAGTGACTACTGGTTGCACTGTCCAACTGGGAGACCAATCTGTAGGATCAAAAGTATTAACAGCGATTGTGATGAAAAGTGCCTAAATTACATAAATAACTACGTTTTAAAAGACTGTCAAGTATTATGTTATGTACATGGTAATAATAGCAGTATTCGATGGGTAGTTCTGAGGGATGCGGTGTGGCAACTGTGTCGTATGAACCACGGCGACATTGAATATTTCAGTGTCAAAAGAAGACCTTAGAACTGACAATCCTGGTTCGTCAGAAAATAATGTTAAAATTAAGATTCATATCGTTTATTACATTCCATAATATTTACAAGGTGGTTATTGGGTGGTTATTTATTAAATTGGTAGCTTAAAGCTAAGTATAATTATGGACCGTGTAGGGCCACAAAAAAAATGTAAATAAAATTAAAATTATGGTACAATATCGCTGGTATATACGATTAAAGTATTAATAAAATAAGAAGCGATTTATGTATTGGCAAATAAAAAAAAAATAAAAAAAAAAAAATAACTTAAATGCGAATTACTCCGCAATGTCACAAAAACAAAAGTAGTGGTGCCATTTCATGATTTGCATGTTGACCATCTTGGGCCCTTCGTAAGATCTAAGTGAGGTTATACTCACCTACTTGTAGTTATGGGTGTGTTTACCTGATTGATTATACCTGTCAAGAAAACAAACAATCTGTGTTCGTTTTTGAAGATTATAAATTACACAATTGGGGTCGATCAGGGGATCGCTTGGCAAGCGATCGCTGTAGTTATTCTGCATCACATGCTTTCATAAGATTTGAACACTGTTTAGTCGGTGTTGACGGTTAGTTGGAAGGGTTCAATCGTACTATCCTTGAATCGCTAAACGAACGAAACAAAATGATGAGAAAGATTGATTTAGGCTTTTGGGGAGAGTTTGTTGGATACTTAAAAACGCAAAAAAAAAACATAGGTGTATCTGATTCAGAGGTGTTATTTGGTGCCAGCATGAATGGGATAAAGCTCTATTCTTAACGTGATAGTCTATCAAACTCTCCTTAATAGCGGTTTCCGTTATTCGAAATGGGGTTCAAGATAGGATAGATAAGAGGACAGAAATATAAACCCTGCTTTAACAGTGATGGGCAAAGCAAAAAGCTATAAACGTGGACATATCCACGTTTATAGAACCCTGTAGTCATTAATGTTTTGTGGATTAGCACGCATGCAAAACGAACTATAAACTAGCAGGCCTTGGAACTACATAGGTGAAATAGAAGTTCACGAAAATTAATCTAAAGCTAATGTAGTAGAATAGTAATGATAGTAATTAATTTGAATCCGTAATTTTGTGTGTATAATATGATATATTAAGAGTAATGTTGCTACAGAAGGTCTTTTGTATCTTTCCAGATAAATCACAAGCAATCGATCGGTTTGTGCGCATCGGCCCACTGCGCCGTCTCAAGTAATCGATCGGCTTGTGCACGCCGTTGGTTTTAATCTGATTTCGAATTGGTAGTCGGGCGGTCATGCATGGTATCGAATCGATCGTGCCACGTTTTGATACGTTCGGTGCCACGACGGTGCGTCTCCACAAGTAATCGATCGGCTTGTGTGAGCCACCACAATGCATCGACCCACTGTGCGGTATCAAGTAATCGATCGGCTTGTGCCGCCAGTTGGTGTTTCGAATTGGTAGTCGGGCGGTCATGTATGGTATCGAATCGATCGTGCCATATTTTGATACGTTCGGTGCCACGATGGTGCGTCTCCACAAATAATCGATCGGCTTGTGTGAGCCACCACGATGCATTGTCCCACTGTGCGGTATCAAGTAATCGATCGTCTTGTATATCCGCCAGTTGGGGTCTATATGATTTTGAAATGGTAGTTGGGCAGTCCTGCACGGACTCGATTCGATCCCAATCCCATTAAGTAGTCTCACCTGTGCCGTGTGAAGCAATCGATCGGCTTGCACTGGTGTGCCAGTCACCAGTCTTTCGTGGACCTGAGTAAGTCCATATATGTACATATTGATATTTCGATGTGGTTTCGATTCGTTGTCTAATAAATTAGAATAGAAATAAAAGTGTACAGTTTCCTAACAGCAATTAGATAAATGATACATTTGTTTTTAATAAAATAAAAGGAATGGAATTATTATGGAATTATCTAATTAACTAACGAAGTTTATAGTAATGTAAAATACATGTACATAACATGATGTAAATAAGATAAAAATAAAACAGGTTCTAAACTATAGTTTGTACAAATTGTTGATGTTCAATTGATTGTATTAGAATGGACCTTCGTGCTGCTGACCATGTACTCGACACCGATTGTTAGGGTTCCACCTGGGTCGTGTGCGGGGACGCACACGTCGTCAGGATGGTCGATTGTTAGGGTTTGCAATTTTGTAGAGATTTATCGCTACTTATTTAATACTTTATTTTAATTGTTTAATATTTTAATATACTGGTAACTACTTTTCGAGTACTGACAGAAGCGGAAGTTAGTCATAGACTCTGCAATTGATTCGTAGCGCCGCCGCCGGCCAATCATGGAGCCGCATTAAAGAGAACTGATGCGGGCTGTGATTGGTCGTGGCGAGTCGTTTGGGGGTTTAGTTTTCGGGTAGCGATTTTTCTGATAAAAGCATGGTCGGTAGTATTGTGAGGGAATTTCGAGTGTCAACCACGAGACTGTTAACAGTTGGAAGTAACTGTTTATTGTGAATTTGATTTATCTAATTTATTGTAGTCGTGTATATTCAGTGTACAAAGTGTGTTGTAATAAAAGTGATTTATATTCTGTGATGATATCTTCTATTATTCTCCTCGGAGCAAGGTCGTCCTTATACATTGTTTTGTATATTTGCAAAACATTGTATAATTTTAACTGTTCTGTTTCATTCAAGCCGTTAGCGGTCGTGCATTACCTCCAAACACAGTTCACCCCATAATATATTAGAAACAAATTTTTACTGAAACCTATGTCGCGGTTTGAAGCAGTTATTTTTTATGATTTAAAATTTAATTAAAATCATAGGATAACTTATGAACGGTTTTTGAAGAACACCTTATTAATCCTTAACAAAATAAACTATTCCATTATCTCAAGAATGTAATGGAGATATTTTATGCCTTTTAGCTCATGTCAATAAATGGATTACTAAGTTATCGTAAATATAAAAATCACGCACCACGAAATATTTCTCCCGTACAAAGCCAGCGCGAACTGAATGAACATCACCTAATAACATCAGTAACAGCTCAGTGGGCGAGCGTTTGCCTGGGAAACAAGGTGCGCAGGTTCAAACCCCGGCTCGCACCTCGCATTTCTTTAATTAATCATGTGCGAATCGTCTTTGTGCGATTATTCCTTGCTTTCAGTGAGAAAACTGGATGTCTGAGAAAGCCTCCTTCTTGGCCAGCTGGTGGACTATGGCCTAAGCCCCAATCATCTTGAGGGGAGGCCCGTGCCCAACAGTAGGACAAAGCAAGGGCTGATATTATTAACATCATCTTTGAATAGTCTATTGTCGAATATTTTAAAACTTATCAATAACATAGAGGGTAGAATGGTAGAATGACCGCGCACCGAACGCGTATATAAGTTACTGGTCTGGCGGTGCAGGGGACATTCATTTGTTAGATCTCGTGCGGAGCGGTTGTCCCAGTAGTTGTATAGTGCGGTCACTCTGTCATTCTGTCACTAGATTTGTTGCAATCCAGTCATACTGTTAAATTGTGTCAATGTATTTCATGAATTGTAATAAGGACGTAGTTGGCGTGGTTTGTTAGGGGCTGGCGGAGACCACTTGGGGGAGTCCCCACATTTTTATAATTACCTGGAAATGTGTCACAGTATGTGTAACCTTTGTGTCAGTGATGTTTTAGTGTCAATAAACCAGTTTGGGTATGTACCATTCTTCTTTTTTTATTGAAGTGAAACTTCTTATGCGACTTCCAAAAATTTTATTATTTAAGCGTTAAATGATAGGTGTTAAACGATAGGCGATAGGCGTTAAATTTGTTAAGGTTATGAAAGCGCTCATGTGACGCCGTCACTGAGTGAGTGGGTGAGTGGGTGAGTGGGTGAGTGGGTGAGTGGGTGAGCGGGTGAGTGGGTGAGCGGGTGAGTGGGTGAGCGGGTGAGTGGGTGAGCGGGTGAGTGGGTGAGTGGGTGAGTGGGTGAGTGGGTGAGCGGGTGAGCGGGTGAGTGGGTGAGCGGGTGAGCGGGTGAGTGGGTGAGTGGGTGAGCGGGTGAGCGGGTGAGTGGGTGAGTGGGTGAGTGCGTTGACTTCGTTGACTTCGTTGACTTCGTTGACTTCGTTGACTTCGTTGACTTCGTTGACTTCGTTGACTTCGTTGACTTCGTTGACTTCGTTGACTTCGTTGACTTCGTTGACTTCGTTGACTTCGTTGACTTCGTTGACTTCGTTGACTTCGTTGACTTCGTTGACTTCGTTGACTTCGTTGACTTCGTTGACTTCGTTGACTTCGTTGACTTCGTTGACTTCGTTGACTTCGTTGACTTCGTTGACTTCGTTGACTTCGTTGACTTCGTTGACTTCGTTGACTTCGTTGACTTCGTCGACTTCGTTGACTTCGTTGACTTCGTTGACTTCGTTGACTTCGTTGACTTCGTTGACTTCGTTGACTTCGTTGACTTCGTTGACTTCGTTGACTTCGTTGACTTCGTTGACTTCGTTGACTTCGTTGACTTCGTTGACTTCGTTGCGCGGGGAGGTGGAATAGAAAGAGACAGAGCGAGAATGTAGTTTCACTTCTTCCGCGCGGAGGGACTCCACGCACGCACATTTTTTATTTCTACTTAGGGTTTCTAAAACTATTATATGATACATTACGTAGGTCATTTGATTAGTGGCCAAACTGGTGTTGGTAGAGTTATTCAAGCTGTCCTTAGCTCTGATTGCATAACGACGACTGACTTTTTTCGCGGGGGAACCTTCAGAAGGTCCCCGGGAGCTATGGGGTTCGACCTGGATATGTGGGATTCTTACCCACTAAAACCCCCGCGGCTGTCGCATCGGCACATGAGGACCCCAGGGCTCTCCGGTGGGATCTGCACCAGAAGCCCCTCACTGCCTTGCCTTTGAGCCCGCCGCCAGGGGGCGCATTATACGGGCGATCACATCGATCGGTTCAGCGTTCCTTTTTAGAAATAAAATAAGAAATAATTAATGCTAATTACGAAAGCAAGCTTAATGTATGACTTGTGTACAATGGAATATGTGCGCCCAGACCAGAATTACTTACAAATACATTGTCTGATATTGAGGAATTGGAGTTAAAATCTTGCCCAAGAGTTGGCTAACAGTTTAACAACGGGAAGATTTCGTCATGTTTCGAGGAACTTTTCTCTTTTATTTTATGCCATAGAAACTGTAGAGAACTATTTACACATGCATCACCGAAAAACCCATGTGACCCCACGTTAAAAATATAATGATTATAACATTATCAATAATATTGTTCAACTTTTTATTTAACTATTAAATAATGGTATTTTGTATAAAATTGGTAATATTAACTTACGTGGTGCTGCACATAATTTATTCTAAAATGTTTTTGTCACGGCGCTCCATTTTTTAAACTACGAGACTTGAACATTTTGCAAAGTTGGGAATAATATCATAAACGTACTTGGACTCCAGAGGGCGCGAGTGCGCGAATGTTGAATAACTTGGCGAAACCTTTTTACAAAGAACTTCCGCTCGCTTCATCCGGATAACTTTTGAATTTAAAGTTCGTTTCCGTCGTCACTTTGATAAGGGCATAAACCTTCACGTGCATGGCGACCTATGCATATAATTTGCATATTTCTTAATACCAAATTGAAAGGAGAATTGAAAATTATTCATATTATATTCTTCAACTTGATGATCTTTGTAAAACAGTAGTAAAACAGTATTTTACAGGATGCATTTTGGAGAGTGAGC
Source organism: Furcula furcula (assembly GCA_911728495.1). Classification (NCBI taxonomy): domain Eukaryota; kingdom Metazoa; phylum Arthropoda; class Insecta; order Lepidoptera; family Notodontidae; genus Furcula; species Furcula furcula. Next base: position 29,255,016 of record OU452244.1, read on the forward strand.
GAATTGCATGACATGACTCCACCATCTCACTTTTGTCATTTCACGTCGAGACTTACGGTGAATACGCACCCTTGAGCGTTCCATCAGTTTAGACAATGCGATATGCGTCGCCATTTAGGTACGATACGTACACCTAAAAACTGAAATAGTTTGCCTGGATCCGTGTTTCCGGCCAATTATAACGTGGGTGTCTTCGAGGTGAATAGGCTTTTAATAAGCTAGTGTACGTTGTTATCCTCAGTTTCCATCAGGTGGGATTACAGTCAAGCGCTGGCTCATATTGTGTAACACTGCTGCTGCTTTACAGTAAAATAAATACCTGATACTGCAGTGGTACATGGACGATGACTTGCAATAGTGAGCTTTATTGTTATAAGACATTCTCATTCTCATTAGAGATTTACTTGTTCATTGTCATAATTTCCATTGACAAGGTTTAAACTTAGCACACGACCCAACAAAAGCCTTCCTCTGCAGTTGGATGGTCGGGTGGACGTGATGCGACATGGGATCAATGGGACATAAAATCTAATAACTATACCTTGTAGAAATACACCCCTCACATCCAACCACTTCGTGGAAAAGAAAATTGCCGAGTTTTCTTAGTATATGCTATATGTTATATGCACGAAACCAATCCCATTGCAGCGAGGTGTGAGACAGGGAGACGTTATTTCTCCGAAACTGTTCTCAAACGCATTGGAGGACGTTCTCAAGCTCTTGGACTGGTACGGATTCGGCATCAACATCAATGGCGAATACATCACTCACCTTCGTTTTGCCGACGATATAGTCATTATGGCAGAGTCGCTGGAGGACCTCAATACGATGCTCAGCGACCTCAGTAGCGTTTCCCAACAGGTGGGTCTTAAAATGAACATGGACAAGACGAAGATCATGTCTAATGTCCATGTTGCACCCGTATCGGTAGTTGTTGGGAACGATACACTCGAAGTTGTTGACCACTACGTATACCTAGGACAAACTGTCCAGTTAGGTCGGTCCAACTTTGACAAAGAGGTCGCCCGAGGAATCCAACTCGGATGGGCAGCGTTCGGGAAACTACGCGATATCTTCTCGTCCAAAATACCGCAGTGCCTGTAGACGAAGGTTTTTAACCAGTGTGTGTTGCCAGTGATGACATATGGTACTGAGACGTGGTCTCTGGCTGGCCTTTTAGAAAAGTTCAGAGTCACACAACGAGCCATGGAGAGAGCTATGCTCGGAGTTTCTTTGCGCGACAGAATCCGAAATGTGGAGATTCGCCGAAGAACTAAGGTCACCGACATAGCTCTCAGAATCTGCAAGTTGAAGTGGCAATGGGCAGGCCATACCGCTCGAAGAACCGATAACCGTTGGGGAAGAAAGGTTCTCGAGTGGCGACCACGAACCGGAAGACGCAGCGTTGGCAGGCCTCCCACTAGGTGGACAGACGACATTGTGCGCGTCGCAGGTAACCGGTGGATGCAAATAGCCAATTGTCGTTCATTGTGGCGTTCTAAGGGGGAGGCCTATGTTCAGCAGTGGACGTCTTCCGGCTGATGATGATGATGATGATGCTATATATTTTGATCTTCTTCTTCTTAATTAATATATTTTGATATGATACGAGTATATAGAGACGATTGGTTTGATTGTACACTAAACTTACAAACAACCAGAGCCACTGATAATTTCAAGTGTATTTTTCCTCGTCTAGATATTCACAATAGAGATTGAATCGTCGGCCGTCGCCCTAGTTATGTGGGTACACAAACGGGTCCTCCTATCCCGTCCTGGCGTTTAGAAATTCTCACAAAACATGAACAAAGAACGGACGAGATAAAAAAGTTGAACAAGTTTTGATGAGTTTATTTTTAATATCTGCTGGTGTAGGTACTGGATTTTTAATGATTCATTAAATACACATATAAATGTTACTGTACTAATGTATACTATATTAATAAGTTGGTACCTAATGAGTGTTGGATGGAGTGATGGTTGTATTATGGGAATATATGCAAAGGGATATGGGCAAAGGTCCCATGGTTATTCATAAAAGACGTCATACTGAATAAAGGCCTCCCCTTTAGAAGGGAGAGGTTGCCATAATACCCACACTTGGTAGGCGTCTTGGGGATCGCAGTATAGGTGGTAGGTAATCCAATAGAAAGACGCTGCTGCCCGTCTTCTTGTTTTCCCTTAGTCGTCTGTTACGAACACCTAACGGGAGGAGATAGAAGGGTGCTATTTTAACCCGGATACCTCACGGCTATTATTGTTTCTATTTTTGACAACTTGACTGACTACTACTACAGACTGTACTTTAGTGAGTAGGTAGGTACTGAATATTTATGACAACTTGACTGACTACTATTACAGACTGTACTTTAGTGAGTAGGTAGGTACTGAATATTTTTGACAACTTGACTGACTACTACTACAGACTGTACTTTAGTGAGTAGGTAGGTACTGAATATTTTTGACAACTTGACTGACTACTACTACAGACTGTACTTTAGTGAGTAGGTAGGTACTGCATATTTATGACAACTTGACTGACTACTACTACAGACTGTACTTTAGTGAGTAGGTAGGTACTGAATATTTTTGACAACTTGACTGACTACTGTACTTTAGTGAGTAGGTAGGTACTGAATATTTTTGACAACTTGACTGACTACTACTACAGACTGTACTTTAGTGAGTAGGTAGGTACTGAATATTTTTGACAACTTGACTGACTACTACTACAGACTGTACTTTAGTGATTAGGTAGGTACTGAATATTTTTGACAACTTGACTGACTACTACTACAGACTGTACTTTAGTGAGTAGGTAGGTACTGAATATTTTTGACAACTTGACTGACTACTACTACAGACTGTACTTTAGTGAGTAGGTAGGTACTGAATATTTTTGACAACTTGACTGACTACTACTACAGACTGTACTTTAGTGAGTAGGTAGGTACTGAATATTTTTGACAACTTGACTGACTACTACTACAGACTGTACTTTAGTGAGTAGGTAGGTACTGAATATTTTTGAAAATCTTTATTATGGCGCATGAGATATGAAAAAATATCGCACAATAAATACAAATACAATCGTCGCCATAATAATAGATTTGTCACAACTTGGCCTTGGTCTCATGAGACGCACGGTTTGGTGAAAGAAATTTCATCAAAACTTATCGAAGTCTTTGTTTCTCGCAGATATTTGCGATGCGATGCGAATTCGTAGTTATGTGTGGGAGCCCTAATGCCGCCAGTCTTTTAGGTACCCTTCCCTCCCAGTGCGGTGACAACTTCGAGGAAGTTTTTTACCTAGTTTAAGTGTACATGTTTGTAAATAAACTGTAAATATTTAGTGTCACAACTCATTTTTTAAGTCCACCTATAGTTATCCCGGCTATATGATAGCAGGCCGAAGAATGTCGACAGTATGACTCGTCCCTTAACTTGCGCCTCCATTTATTGCCAATATTTTCAGTGTTGCCAACAATTACTTTACGAGTGCATATAGTTACAACATATCTACAGTCACGTATAAAGTAGGTTTGTTTTGTAGGTATGTACGTTGCGGGAAAATCCGGTACAAAACAATATTTGCGGTACTGCGGTAAAACGTGCGAGGGTAGAGTATAATTCTTACCCCGCACATCTTCGCACTCCTTATTTATTCTGTGACAGAAGCAAACACGGCCCCAACGCTGTGACGTGGTGTAGGCGCACGGATTTATCACTGTATTTTTGGAATGTGTTGTATACTACTTTATGTTTGGACAGTTTTTGACACAGAAGGGGTGAATATAGGGGAAAATAAACTACACTAGCGAGCATAGTTAGTAAATGAATATATACTAATAAGTAGATACCTATCTTGTGCCGTCATTTTAATTGTACTTTATAAACCACATCGAACTTATTATTAGTTATTAGATTATTAATTACGCATTCTAATTTTATCAACCTGTTTAATTCTTAATCGTCTGCAAGGATTTCCCCTAGAGATTTTATATGCAAGATAAAAGTCTCACATTTTTTTTGTGGTCTGATGACCTGTGATTGGTTACTGTAAAGAAGAAGTGTACTATTAGATTTCCCCTCATTTTCCATAATTTTATTCAAACTTTTCATACACCATACCAAAATACTGCCTGAAAGGCAGCTTAAAACTGGTCTTCCTTCCAATATTAAATTTACCTTCTAATTTAAGTGATGTGCTATTTCATCAGAATCGTGAATTGTACCCACGTGTGTGTGTGCCTTCAAACTGCATATTTATGATGCAAGTGCAAACATGGCGTCTGCTCTGCATGCCTGCACCTGACTGCCACTATTTTACAATTTTTGGTTATATTATGTCTTCTAGAATGCTATTTATTGTTTTTTTTCTACATCTTTTTAATGGGACTAATCCCACCACTCATTCCCACCACTGTGACTCCTGTAAGCCAGGATCTACTTTTTTCTACATCTATAGGGATGATAGCTGCAAACACAAGAAGTAACGAAATAGCTATTATTATTTTATTATTATACGTTTCAAATAAACTTCTTGACTAATATATAGACTTGTTCTGGGTAGGGAATATTACCCACACCCCATTGGATGGCGGGCAGAGTGTCTAACCGTCTAACCCAATGGTCTAACCACTAGACTAACGCGTCCGTTTGCTATTACAATAGCCACCGTGCTGTGCTGAATTATTATTTTCAGTTTAATATTTACCTAAAGGAATATTTTAGCAATTAGCGGATTAGAATAATGTTAAAATTTTAAAGCTAGTTGCAACATCGAAATATCGTGTTATGTAATTCAACAAACGCGGCGAACGGGATTCAAAACCATTTATCTAGAAATGAAGTTTGAAATTCAAATAGCACAATGTACATTATCACGGGCCGCCTGTCTGTCTGTCTGCGGTAACCCCGTTATTGTAGTTAACCCGCGCGTAATTTGACAAATCTCGTTTGAACGCTCTCCAGATCCTGCCTCCATTTCTCGCTAAAAAATATTTATATACTTAATTCAATTGATCCCGCGTGACTTATAAACTAGCTAACTCATAAAACGAGATAATTCTTGCAACTTTGAATGTGCGTCGAAGTTATTTGTGAGTTTTGTAGGCTTGTAATGTGTTTCGGCTGAAGTCAACTGGAATAATCAATGGTTTATGTAACATATCCAGAACTTTTATCGTCAGTAGTGATATAATGTTTCCAAATCATGTTATATATGTACTTGGAATAACAAAGAATACGTAACTTAAACTTGGATCACTGTTGAGACGTCAGCATACATGAAGCACCTTGCACCCAGGGCAAAGGGCAGCTTAACCCGCTTAACGCATAATTTGATAAGCATCAGAGTGCTCCGTCTTACCTTTACTAACTTACTAAACATTATGGTGAAATTACTAAACACAAACGACTTAATATCTAATGTGTTAAGGGACGGCATCGCGCTAGCGATTCTTCTGGCCACCTTGGTAGCCTATAAAAAAATATTTATCCAATGTGGCATTTACTTTGATCTTTCGAGTTAATTATAAGATCCAAGTCATATTACATTACATGATGTTTTTAGCCAACGCTACTGGTCGCACTTATAATCCTGCCGTTTTTCCCCTCGGCATCATTAGGGGTGGTTGTGCTACAGAGTGGGCAGGTAAGAGTGAACACGCTCTGCAATAAAAGAGGGTAGCGCGTAGCACCCTTAAATATGGACAAGATTTTCTAAGTGCGTGTTCTATTGTTCTATACTCACTTCATATTTAATGCACTGGGTATATATCGAAATAGGTCACTTGGAAGCAGATTGAATAAATGGATTGAACAGCACCTGAAAGTATAAATAAAACATATTACGTAATGCTGACATTTCGTCAATCTATACTATAATAAAACTCAAAGAGCACTTTTTCTGTACATTGAATATTTTTCCAAAATTTCTATGTGGGGGAACTATACTATCGACATAGAGGCCAAAACAATTTTTTTTGGAATTATTGTCTGTCTGTCTGTCTGTCGTTCTGTTCGTCCAGGTATCATTTGAAAACCCGTGGATGGATTTTGATAGGACTTTCACTGATGTGTTGTGTAGAAGTCAAGGTGTAAGTTGGTATATAATACATCACGCTATGTTTCATAGGGGCTAAGCAGTGAAACATTACTTGCACATATTACCACGTAATTTCCTTTGTATGTGAATAGGGTAATTATAGACTGATCAGTTAATCATTAAGATATGTATTATTACGCTATATACAATAGGCACTGAGCAGACATTTAGTTTGCATAAGATATGGCATTGGCGAAGGGTCAATTTTTGTAAGGGGTAAGCCGGTCCGGTACACCCAGGACATTTTCATTAGATTTCTGTATTGTTCTAAGTACTTTGTTGATAGCAATAAATGTAAATCCCGAGCGGATGCAAACTAGATTAAGTATGTATTACAGTCGCAACAATAAAAGATGCGAAAAACTTAAAACTTTCATTATCGAATATCATTAGACAGTAATTTACGATGTTAGCGTGATTTACATTATGAACAGCGCCATCTATCGGTGAAATTGAACATACAATAACTATAGAACTTTAATCTATATATTATATCAAAGAAAGTCGTGTTAGTTACACTATTTATAACTCAAGAACGGCCTAACCGATTCGGCTGAAAATTGGTGGGGAGGTAGCTTAGAACCAGTAAACGGACATAGGATATTTTTTATCCCGGTAGGTTAAGGTTAAGCAACGTTAGGTAAGGTCATTAAATAGATGGGTGAACCGATTTGTATGAAAGTGTGCATATCGGGTAGGTCTGAGAATAGGTCATACAGTATATTTCATACCGCTAGGTTAAGGTTAAGCTACATAAGGCAAGGTCATTAAATAGATGGGTGAACCGATATGTATGAAATTATGTGTGCATATCGGGGAGGTCTGAGAATAGGTCATAAAGTATATTTAATGCCGCTGATACCATGATTGACGAGGATATATAGAACGAGAGGAGGGTGCACGAGAGGAGGGTGCACGAGAGGAGAAAGAGGGAGAGGGGATTCGAGAAGGGGGCGATGGGGTGAGGGATCGGGGGAGTTAGGTGGAGTAAGGGGGGAGTGAGAAGGAGCCAGTTCGTAGAAGAGAGGGGGGGGAGAGGGTTCAGAGAGGGGATAACAGGGTAGGAAGAGGGGGAGTGTGACGGAAACCGAAGCGGGAGGGGGAAAGAGAGAGGAGAGAAAGAGCATATAATTAGATTTTTTTTATAAGAGAGAGAGATATGGAGAGAGATAAATCTAGGGAGGAGGGAGAAAAGGGGAGCAAAATGTAATAAAAGCGCGGGTGGAGCTGCACGGGTCAGCTAGTAATACATAAAGTTGGGGTTCATGGAAAGAGCCTTCTCGAATTGTGGATTATTATTATTATGTTCTTCTTGCACGCCGATAGTAAACACTACAATATAATTTTTTTTATTGATGGTATACTTTCACATGACTGACTCTATGATTGTTTCAACCGTTGTTGTTGTTGTTGTTGATTGAAACAGTTTTTAATTAAACTATTTAAGGAAATATTGTTTTAATATCATGCGATATTAATCTAATCTTCAAAGACGCCACTATCAGTCATTGATAAAACTGATAAAAGACATTAGAATGCACTTCTTAATAACTTAATGTGCTCGAATATAATAAACTCACGTTGTAGGCACCATTGATTCTCATCGCAAACCTAAGATAAACTAGCAAGGAGTTACGTATGATTTTTAATAGTAATTTAGGGTGTCTCAGTACATAGGTACTACACATTTCGTTATAGCTTCCTATAATATGTTTTTATATCAGGTGGTGAGGGCCAGGAGCACGGGCCGGTGTTCCTGATGGAGCCGCCGCCGCGGCTGGTGTTCTCCAACACGACGGGAGCCAGGGTCTCGTGCGCCGCGCACGGCTTCCCGACGCCGCAGATCGCCTGGCAGCAGCCTGATGGCGCTCAGCTCGACGACGTGCCAGGATTGAGGTCAGCACAATTATAATAGTATAGACAATCACTGTTTAAATTATTTTGTGTCTTGGAAGTCCTACATAATTGTCCAGAGAATATAAAGTTTTCTTTTATATTGAATGTAAAACAATATTACGGTTTAAACCCGTACTACGAGACTAGTATAAAATGCACTCGACATTTTATTGGAAACAAGAGACAATACATCTAAACCTAATATCGGAAATGGTTTTCTATTTTAAACGCTGTACTCCTTAAATGTAGAGCAAATCACTGTCTAATGCATTACTTGATAACACAGTAATAGACAGAGATAGTACATAATATAGATATAGTACGTATGCACTATAGCTGGCTTACATAAGGTAAGCGAAATCACGGACACGCGTTGTATTAAGGTATACAATGATCACGCTTTTTTCAAAAATCTCGAAGGACCAGTGTACGGGGGTTTTGATTGGCAAAGCTCGCCACAAAAATAGAAACACAAACATATTCGTAAATGTGACAAATATGTCAAAAAATTGGTTCGTTGTATACAATGAACCAATTTTTTACTGAATTATATGCCTTAAACAGCCTACAGAAAATAATAATTTGAACTTACTTAGTTTATGTCCTCCATTTAAGGGTCTCCTTTAGAGTAGGTTGATGAATGACAAATAATCTATACTTATAATAAAACTGTAACGGGTCCAATTCTGTACATTGAAGATATTTTGAAAATTATATTTGGAGGGCATTCTATAACCGATACTGAGGCCGAAATTGTAATTTTTTTAATTTTTGTCTGTCTGTCTGTCTGTCTGTCTGTCTGTCTGTCTGTCTGTCTGTCTGTCTGTCTGTCTGTCTGTCTGTCTGTATCACGGCTGAGCATCACGCCGAAACTACTGAATGGATTCAAATGAAACTTGGCATGATTTGAGATCTTACTACGAGGTAGGACATAGGATACTTTTTATCCCGTAATCTAGCACGGTTCTTTTGGGAGAGGGGATTAAAGTCATAATGGGTACTTGGTTATACGCTTGGTCCGATTTTATCAATTTTTCTTTATAATATAGGAAATATTAGTAAGGGAACACTCATAGAGAGTTGTTATCAAGGTTTTGTAATCGATCGGGTTAAGCAACGTTAGGTAAGGTCATTAAATAGATGGGTGACCGTTTAACGCCATTTGAACTAAACGGGTCCGTGCGTTGGAGAGCAAGTAAAAAGTGGGTCCCAGTTTTTAACCGACTATACAAAAGGAGGTTATGTATTCGATGCGAATGTCTGATAATAAAAGTTTAGTTAACGTAAAAATAGCGCATGCGGAGCAGCGTGGGTCAGCTAGTTTAAAATATATTTGCGAATATATTTTGACAGACTTTGGGCTCCCACACATAACTGCGATGCGATGCGATGCGGCGCCGCATCGCAGGAATTTTTATGGATATATTCATTTGTTTCTCGCAGATATTTGCGATGCGATGCGAATTCGCAGTTATGTGTGGGAGCCCTTTGATCCTTATTCAATTAACATTATTAATATCAGTTAATCACAGTTATGTTTATATTACCTATACATGTGTATGCCGAGCACCTGCTGGCGTAGCAGCTGTGCGTAGCTGAAGAAAGTAAAGTAAATATAAAAAAATATTAAATTAAAACGAGAGATTTTAATATTACTACGATTATAAAACTCAATCAGTAGGAACAGCATAATGTTTAAATACTGTAGTAGTATCTACCTGGACGGCTGCTTGCACTTACTATCTAGTAATGATAATTCTCCATAACAGTCTACGAAAACTGTATTAGAGAAGCCTGTTAGAAGTCATTGCTATATCAGCTTCTGGGGCATTCATATTCCCCAACTAAATATATTTTTCTTATACTATCACACAAATAGTCTAGCAAGAACGTCAAAGTTCACTCCTATACTCGTACACAAACATGTATCGAATATTCTTGTATAATATAAGAGGGATCAACTTCGGCACCTGGGTCCGGGGAATTTTCTACAAATTTTGTTTTGCTGAGAGATGCCGAAAATTACAATACGGAGGAGTTGCTGTGTCAATTTTAAAATATAATACGTTTTGTAATGCGAATAATACATTTATATTTTAGTTTACGTAGCGAAAATATTTCGGAGTGAATATCCATACACTGATATCTTCGATTAATATAAATTTAACTTTTAAGCGGTTAAATATTTTTTTACAGTTCTGTTACCTATTTCAAATTATAACGCCTCCTACTAATTTGATAAAATACGGTCGGTAAGTATTAGTTTAATCGAGACAGACTTATTTCATCGCATGAAAAGTTTACAACCTGGTGTCGAATAATTCAAGATGCCCCTGAGCTTGCAACGTCATGTTGGTCAATCAACCGATCGGGTACCGAACTGTGATTTCACTGGCCATAACTGCCATAACTGTCATCATTATATCAAAATTACCTAAAATATTACCTAAGTGTAAGCCTAAGTATGAGTTCATAGACCAATTTTAAATACATCACTTTTTTTCTTAGAGCAAATACCGTTTTGATTTTTCCTATTACTCAAATTAATGTAAGTATGAAGTTTAGTAAATGCAATAGAATATAAAACCATGAGCAAAGTATAAAAATGTTGAAATAAAAGTTCCTTTACAATTTGAGAGCTTTGAGAGTATTCCAGTGGATGCGGTTTGTCTTTAAAATGATCCGAGTGAAAGGCGCGAGGCGTAGATTTGACTAGATGAGCGGCCCGCATGAAATATTTAACAGATATTCTGAATACATCGTGTTGGAGCGTATCACAAAGCACTGGCACCGGGGACACACCGAGTATTTACTTCTATACCACTTATTTCACGAGTTTTATCGTGATTCATTTCTAATATTTACTTTCTCGATGTTTTACCACTTTACAGCTAATAAATGCTAATCTAATTCTCAATTCTGGGCTTTGATTTCAGCAGGCAAATACATATTCATAAGATTTAAACCAATTAATATGTGTGGGCATTATGTAATTGATTAAAACGAGGCAAGATAATTATCATGATTTGGTGGCGTAAACAGAACTGGATAAAATATTCACTTATTTATTAAAACCAAAAAAGGTCACGATGGATGATTGTACAAGAAATGTTCGCTAATAGCGTGAACCGATAATTAACTAGTAGGTGAAGGGCAAATATCACCGTATGTCCGTCCTGCGGCATTGTAACAAAGTTTTAATATAACAAACTAATGAAATACTGTATGTTTGCACAAACTCCGACGCCTAATCGACTGTGAAACCAGATAGTTACGTGGCGTTTATATGGTTAATGGACCGTTGGGTTTGTGTTCAGGAATATAACTTTAGATTAGCTTACCTGGTTTGTTACTTATAGGTTCTTTTTGTAATGTCTATAGCAGAAAAAGCTGCTAAAGCTAAATTATTTTATTATAAACCATAGTGTTTGAACACAATCCCGCCTATTGGTAAGCGTTAGTGCCAGTCGTTGATGGTGAAGCGTAGTATCTTAATCAGTGGAACTATGGTAGTAAATAACACCAAACGGCGATCTCTCAGCCGCCAATACCGCGACTCCTCATCTAGAGTATTGGCACATTAAGATCGCATGATTTGAGTGTGCTCTTCTTTCTAGTTAGGCGTCTATCTCTAAATCATTAATCGATCATTGCTTATATACTCAGACTACAACACACTGAAACATTTCTGACCATAGCATCCTAAAGTTACAAATAAATTACAAAAATAAAGTAGTTTAAAGTGTAAGGTTTTTCACTCAGTGTGTTCCGAACCCCAGTTCTGACGGTGCTCTATCGATCAGCTGGTTATTTTGAATGCCCAGACATGCATTCCCGTCGCATTCTCTACAGAAAGGGTAAAAAATTCTGGTAAAAATAATTTAGACACATTTAAGATGGGAACTATATAAACAAAATTCTTTTTACTTTAATGACATATATTTGACCGCGATCTACTTGTGGAAGTAAGTATTAAAGCGTAGATGGAAGGCCGCTAGTAAATAAACAACATATAAAAATAATGATCTGGGTCAACGGTAACTCCTGCGCCGTCAGCAGCACACAGCGCAAATTATAGTTTCTCAGCTTAGCGCTAAAACAAAGACTTCGTAGAGCACCATAGAGTCCTAAGTGCCACCTATAAGGTACACTGACCTGAAGGCGATTAAAGGCGCGGCCAGTCGTTTATGGTTCATAACATTATTAGCAACTAAATCCCCGTGGCGTGTCTTGGTAAGAATAGCACCCTCCCGTTGGGTGTCTGTAAGAGGCGACTAAGGGATAACAAGAAGACGTGCAACAGCGTCTTGCTATTGGATTACCTACCATCTATACTGCGATCCCCAAGACGCCTGCTAAGAGTGGGGATTATGGCTACCCCACCCTTCTAAGGATCATTTGTTCAGCAGTGGACGTGTTTCGGCTCGCCGAAGCCAATACTAATGTATCTATTAGCTAATGTTGTGCATACCACCACCTGAAAATATATGTTCCATCTGGCTGTCTGGGATCAATAGTTCATTCTATATTTGGAATCGGGACTAGGGCCACACTACTGAGCTATCATTTAGGTTCCCCTATGCACAAATACTGGTTGTATGTATAGAATCTATGACAAATGGTTTGTTTCAATGACCATATATATGTATATAGCAGTGTAGTAATAATTTGATCGAGATTTAGCTTAGAGGTAACTTCGTACCATAGCTTCAGTAGGACTTCCTAGTTTCCGATTACTACCATTACCGATACGTATTTCCAAAGTTAGTCTGCAATTATAGTGAGAGGCTTAACTTGGATAAACCCAGTAGTCTAACATTACTGACGAAATATTGTAATTATTTTTCAGCCCTGGTTTTTGTTTCACTATAGGGCACGGGCCCCCCTCAAGATGAAGGGGCTTAGGCCATAGTCCACCACGCTGGCCAAGTGCAGGTTGGTGGACTTCACACCTCATTCGAAAGCTAGTTAGGCTTTCTCAGACATGATGTTTTCCTTCACCGAAAGCTAGAAACAATCGCACATGATTACATAGATCAAATCAGAGGTGCGAGCCGGGGATCGAACCAGCGCACCTTGTTTCCTAGGCAAGCACTCGCCGACTGAGCTGTCACTGCTTTTTTTCAATCTTTATCAAGACCCAATATAAACATTATCTTTATAAATTTTAAGAGTAAAAGCGCACGTGAGTTTTAGTTTTTATAATAGTCGGATATTGTTGACCTGGCGGCCTGTCGCAATAAATAACCTCTATATTCAGAACAATAGGTGATATTTCATTCGTAATGCTCACCGGTGCGCCTCTATAAGCCAACTACAGCCTATACGCTTTTGAATTCGAATAACATAACTATGTGATGCCTACTCAAAACAAAAGTAGTATAGTATTGTTATTTTTCTATTATTTCCTTAGTGTATCTCTGATTAAGATCTCGCTTATCTAATCAAATAATTTATTTCGTGTACCTACTTACAAAGGTCAAAAATAAAAAACAATCTATATATTACAAAAAAAAAACTTAATGTATGCCTCTGCGTGACATTGGTGTCAGGCAGAGGCACTTGATCATGCGATTGTTGGCAATCGCATGATCAAGTCATCATTCAGTCAGTATCATTGCGTGTAATAACCCTCAAGTTCTCAGTTAAAAACACAAAACAACTAAGTTAGTTTCAGTATACTTATCTAGCTGATTCACATCAGCTCGGCAGTATATCTCGCTTATCACGAAGACAAAGCGGACATCCGTCAGGGCTATTCAAGGATCACGGTCTGTCACGCGAGGCGGCTATTAGGTATTTTTGGATTTCATGTTTACATCTATCCATGCTTTTCGCTTCTAACTGCAAATTGTGCAAAACACATACTATCAATTTTAGTAGCCTCCGTGGCGTAGTGGGATACCTGCTTGCTTTGCAAACCGCGCCGCCCGTCGCGGGCTCGGACCCCGCGGGGACCACCAACTTTTTATAGTTGCTCCTTACTGGTTAGGACAATGCAGGCCGATCACCCTGATTGTTTGTAAAGTAAGATGATCCATGCATCAGTTGAGCATGTAAAAAGTCGGTCCTGCGCCTGACCTCTCTCCAGTCGTGTCGGTCTTCCGTGCCATCGGATTGTGAGGGGTACTCGTAAAGGAAGTGAGAATGCACTTATACGCTATAATATCTCCCGCGTAGATGGCTGATCTTGTGAAAGATTACACCAGATTATACCTACCGCTGTGGTCATATCGGCCAGGAGGACCTTATTTTATAAATTTTCTTAGTTATATTATTGGTATTAGTAGTAGTAAATAAAAGTGTCGGAATAATATCTTTGCGTTGTTCAATCGCAACGAAGTACATAGGTATTTCGCTTTAAAGTTGTGTGCGTTTGATATTTCGCATAATTGGATGCCAACATCAATTTGTTATAGTTAGGTACGATTATAATAGAATTATTTGCGTTTGTTGTTTGTGAAGTTTCGACATCCGTGTGTAAAGCTATTATAGACAACATTGGGTAGTCTAGAAATATCGTAGCATTTTAAAAGAAATGCTTATCTACATATTATAGGCCTGGGCCATCACCTCTTATCTACATATTATAGGCCTGGGCCATCACCTCCTATAGCAATATTTTATATTCACCTTAATTTCTTTCTCGATAGAAAGTGACTAACTACTTATATTGACGTCTCTACCTCATGTCAAGTAAGATGATAATAATACTGCTAATAGAGGTGGTGGTGGCCCATGATCACGCGCGCAGTAGGTACTGCTGTCAATCAACCACAAAAGCTTTCCCCATATCTCTTGGAGACTACTAAAAGGCTTATCGGCAAGCTTTAGTTGCAGCAAAATTCTGTAATTTAGGCCCAATGCACACTGAGTCTGTGCCGCCTAATCAGCCTTCGTTATAATGTACTAGCGGATACATTTTATAGTGAGTGTGTATGTGTGAGAATTACATGACTTTATTCCAATATCCTTTATACGTATCATCGGACGACATTAGATGAGTATCATTATAGCTTGGGCGAATCGTTTCACTATAATATTCAATTCATATCGCACTCATAATGAAAGATAGGTATAATTTACCTGTGTGTCTTCCCGTTTTAAAATACTGATGAATTATAGTAAATAGAAACCTAGAATAAATATTGTTGAGATTAAAATCAATTGTTGGCTTACGTTGGGTTAAAAAATACAAAGTTTATCTATATTATTCAGCTTTGAAAACACATAATTATATAGAGTAACTAGCTGACCCACGCAGCTCCGCCTGCGCTATTTTTACGTTAACTAAACTTTTAATAACAGACATTCGCATCGAATACATAACCTCCTTTTTTATAGTCGGTTAAAAACTGGGACCCATTTTTTACTTGCTCTCCGAAGCATGTACCCGTTTAGTTCAAATGGCGTTAAACGGTCACCCATCTATTTAATGACCTTACCAAACGTTGCTTAACCCGATCGATTACAAAACCTTGATAACAACTCTCTATGAGTGTTCCCTTACTAATATTTATTATATTATAAAGAAAAATTGATAAAATCGGACCAAGCGTATAACCAAGTACCCATTTTGACTTTAATCCCCTCTCCTAAAAGAACCGTGCTAGATTACGGGATAAAAAGTATCCTATGTCCTACCTCGTAGTAAGATCTCAAATCATGCCAAGTTTCATTTGAATCTATTCTGTAGTTTCAGCGTGATGCGCAGCCGTGATACAGACAGACAGACAGACAGACAGACAGACAAAAATTAAAAAAAATACATTTTCGGCCTCAGTGTCGGTTACAGAATGCCCTCCAAATATAATTTTCAAAATATCTTCAATGTACAGAATTGGAACTGTTACAGTTTTATTATAAGTACTAGCTGACCCACGCAGCTCCGCCTACGCTATTTTTACGTTAACTAAACTTTTAATAACAGACATTCGCATCGAATAAATAACCTCCTTTTTTAAAGTCAGTTAAAAAATGGGACCCACTTTTTACTTGCTTTTACCATTTAGTTCAAATGGCGTTAAACGGTCACCCATCTATTTAATGACCTTACCTAACGTTGCTTCACCCGATCGATTACAAAACCTTGATAACAACTCTCTATGAGTGTTTCCTCACTAATATTTATTATATTATAAAGAAAAATTGATAAAATCGGACCAAGCGTATAACCAAGTACCCATTTTGACTTTAATCCCCTCTCCCAAAAGAACCGTGCTAGATTACGGGATCAAAAGTATCCTATGTCCTACCTCGTAGTAAGATCTCAAATCATGCCAAGTTTCATTTGAATCCATTCAGTAGTTTCGGCGTGATGCTCAGCCGTGATACAGACAGACAGACAGACAGACAAAACTTAAAAAAAATATTTTTCGGCCTCAGTATCGTTTATAGAATGCCCTCCAAATATAATTTTCAAAATATCTTCAA
This sequence comes from Furcula furcula, assembly GCA_911728495.1. Lineage (NCBI taxonomy): Eukaryota > Metazoa > Arthropoda > Insecta > Lepidoptera > Notodontidae > Furcula > Furcula furcula. The sequence continues at coordinate 29,271,454 of OU452244.1, forward strand.
TGTACAGAATTGGACCTGTTACAGTTTTATTATAAGTACTAGCTGACCCACGCAGCTCCGCATGCGCTATTTTTACGTTAACTAAACTTTTAATAACAGACATTCGCATCGAATACATAACCTCCTTTTTTATAATCGGTTAAAAACTGGGACCCACTTTTTACTTGCTCTCCGAAGCACGGACCCGTTTAGTTCAAATGGCGTTAAACGGTCACCCATCTATTTAATGACCTTACATAACGTTGCTTAACCCGATCGATTACAAAACCTTGAAAAGAACTCTCTATGAGTGTTCCCTTACTAATATTTATTATAATTATGAAGAAAAATTGACAAAATCGGACCAAGCGTATAACCAATTACCCATTTAGACTTTAATCCCCTCTCCCAAAAGAACCGTGCTAGATTACGGGATAAAAAGTATCCTATGTCCTACCTCGTAGTAAGATCTCAAATCATGCCAAGTTTCATTTGAATCCATTCAGTAGTTTAGGCGTGATGCTCAGCCGTGATACCGACAGACAGACAGACAGACAGACAGACAAAAATTAAAAAAATTACATTTTCGGCCTCAGTATCGGTTATAGAATGCCCTCCAAAAATAATTTTCAAAATATCTTCAATGTACAGAATTGGACCTGTTACAGTTTTATTATAAGTATAGATAGAGTTCGGTATCACGTAAAAAAGTAAATGTTCCTAAAATATCATAGGTTTACTCTGCAGAAAAAACCCACATTGTTGGTATAAAAGATAGCCGCGCGGACGAATGGTTACCAAAATATGACCTTTATATCTGAAATCACAAAGAAATATTATGGCAAAATGTTCGATACCCATCACAAAATGTAAGCCACATAAAGATAATGCGTTCCTTGGAAAATCATATTCATACAGATACGAAAAACCAAAGATAGACGTTCTATTGAATCAAGAGGATCGATGATACCTACGGACTCCGAAATCCCTGAAAACTTATGCTACGACTAAGTGTTTTTGACTACGTATGGAAGTTAATAACGTTACAAAAATAACGTTAATTACGTTGTTCTAATTCTGCATTATTTATACAGAAAAAACATTTAAGAAATGCTTATACTTCTTTAAAACCTATGCTGATCTCGCAATTTCTAAAATGTGATTTTGAAATAGTACATCTTTTCCCCCCCTTGAGGGCACTGGCAATCTTGCTTACCACAAGAACACACTCGAAGGAGGCGTTGTGTCATTTGAGTACGACCTTCTGATATTATATTTTTAGGTAGAAAAGTACATGACCAGTAGGGCTATGAGAGGTATGTACCTCTCTTAAAACAATAGAATCTTACTTGTGCACTCAACGTATTGTTTAGAGATTACAATAAAAATTTAAACCTACTAAGGGATAAGATGCATTCACTGACTCTGCATTATTTGATATGGAGAGTGGCTATTTAAGTAAAAGAGTGTCGCACTCACTCACATTAAAACACACAGATTGCTACATGGTCCTTGTCTCCTATTTAGGGTATCAAGAAATATGAGCAGAATAAAACCCTGCGTACACCTCTTATCCCACACTTGAGTACAATTTGGACACAAATGGCGCCTTATATTACGCACACAAAGAGACCTTTGTACGGCAGACGGGGTCCGCTCTTTGTTTCAGCCATTTATAGGGTAATTAATTGTTGGAGACCGCCATGCGAGGACTTTGAGAACAATGAATTTTGACAATTAGTTGTTTGTTTTATAATCTATGGCACACAGAACTTCCTGCAGGTATTGTGTGCTTTTTTTCTACTAGTCACTGAATATGTCACTGCTGAGTAAATGCTAATCGCACTTTATATACCAGCAAGATAAGCTAAATAGTATATGGACGCTAGTAATGCTAGGAGCATCACATGCACATTCCCAACACTGTCATTCAGAGCGACATATTCGCAATGGCAAAAAAGCTCTTAAAATAAGAATAAAATAAAACACTGTCATTCAAGTAAAATATCATTGCATTCAAGAGAATTATTTCACTGACCGCTGCCGTCGACGCAGGACAAAAAATGAAACAATGTCGTCCGATAGTTGGATACTACCTCAAGGTTGATACTACGACCATTCCACATAGCTTCTGAGACCCAAGTACATACGTCTATAGATTTAGTATAGATACATCGCTATTACTTCGTTGCCTATTACTACTTCGATTTTATTCATACATAATTATGGTCCACCGCTGTATGTTGTGAATTGCTCACATTTACTTGCGCAGCAATTCAACGATATCATATCCTCCAATTCGCCATGTCTCAATCTAAGCCATATAAAAGACCGAAATAATTTCATTATTTCTTAGTTTAATATCGCCGACAATAAAACCATATATTATGACAAAAGTGTCCGCGGGCGTCGCCATGGTAAATATTATTTATTGCTCCTTGGCCTCTATAAATATTCCCCACATCCCAATCCAATTTCTAGATATACAAGCACCAATGTTAATCGTGACATAAATTGGTAACAAAAAAAAAAAAGGTAGGTACTTACAATAAAAATATTTTAAGAGCAGAATAATTGGTATTTTACTTTTGGTGGATGGTGTTTAATAATAACAGCATGAACGCCATTTCAATTTAATGTCTTCTTCCCTACAGTAATATCTCCCTATTAAAGTAAGAAACTTAAATAATACTAAGTCATTTGAGTTGAGCCGAGCTGTCCTCGTAAAAGGCGAACGCTGCTTACTGCCACTGAAACCGCATAAAGGAAATATTTAACGACCTAATGCCATCAACGGTCACCCATTAGCGCTAATGAGGGTGACTCTGTGTAAGCCGGGTGAGTTTAAGCAGCCTGAATGGAGAGACAAGATGAAAACAGCAAACACGTATGTGGTGTGACCTCGTTAATTTTACCGGGTTATAACCGTTTTTGAGATGCGGTAATAAAAAGCACTGGATGAAATAATTTTTTACATGCTTGGGATCACTGAAGGGCTGACCTCTCCAGTGATCCCACGAAAGCATATTGAGCTTAGGAGCTCATTACGATATGTAGTGTGTATATGTATCTATTATTATCGTCAGTGTAAATAGGTTCATTGTTCGAGCTTAAACCCTTCAATTATACGCCATTAAATACAGTCCTCGTTATTATCTCATCCAGTTTCTGCCCACCTGGACAAAAAAAGTTCACAAAAAATATGTAGATGATTACATAAATAAAATAAATGTTCCTCTATTATTACATATGTATAGAACTACCTTTCTTAAAACTGTAATTAAAACCACACTATTGACAGTGCTCCATCTATGGAGAGAAAAAAAATATAGACCTTGATTCCCAACCAGGTAAGAAAATTAGAGGTCAGCCCTCTCCAGTGATCCCACGAAAGCATATAAATGGAGCTTAGGAGCTCATTACGATTGTGTGTATATATATTTATTATTATCGTCAATACCAAAATCCATAATACTAATGGAATTTAGCTCTCTGGCCGTAGCATATTCATAGTCGACGGCCCAACGGAATTTAACACGACGCAGCATCGGTGCTGACATCGTGTGATGTATCTCGGCTCTGTCTTTGCTCACGTATATGGAACATTATTCTATTTTTATCTCTTCCCTCGTGCAATTTGTTCACAATTCACGATCCTGAATTAATATCCTGGTATACAAACATTTGGTTAGATACCACAGACAAAATACGAAATCGTAATCGCATCGCACCGGGAACTCAATGTATGCAGGACATGCCACCGGTTGTTTGTGCGGCCAGGATTCAAACGCAAATTAGTTTTGTGGTATTACGTTATGTCAAATAACATCATATACTATTTTGAAGTTTGAATTATTATAACGATTTCACCCTATTTAGAATAGAATAGAAATAAATTTATTCATCGACATAAAATAACAATAGGTACACATAAAATACAAACAATTAGTCGTTAAAAAGGAGTCAGCGTTGTGCCGTGACACCTGTTCGGCAACACGATGCTGGTCTTTTGTGAACACCTCCGTAGTAGTTGCATATTATGCAACTACACCAGAATATTTACCTAGCAGGGCTAGTCAACGTTACTATTGCCTTTAATTACTTGCAGGTAACAATTACCTGAAAGATGTTTATAATGAAACTGCTGGCCAAGCATGTATTGCCATGTTTTACACGAGCTTACTTATTTTAACTTTCTTGTTACTTAAGTAATTTTATTTAATTATTTTGTAAGAAAACGAATGAAGCAGGAACAAATTAAAAATCTGTAAATGTTTGTAATATTGGTTATCAGAAGATGTTATGACATAACAGTAGATCAATAGTTTTACTAGATTGGTGAGCCCATTTTGCAAGGAACTGTTAAGGTAGGGTGATTACATAAAATAGAAACATTTTGATTTACAAAAAAAAATTATACTATGGGCAATAGCCTCTTTCTGCATGAACTCAAAAGAGGTCCTTACAGCTCTTGAATCCTAGCATCCAGGTGCGGTCCAAAGCGGCATTGTTCCACATAATGTTCTTGTTTGTGTTGCTTAATGAATATGCAAGGAAAGGGGAGGCTCCGGCGTACCACCCACTGTCCTGCCACCACTAGAGGTATATAGGAGTAGTTTGGGGAGGGATATACATAGTCCACTGATTTTGATGAAGGATTTATATGCTCATACATAGCGTTCGTCTCCTTTAAAATAATTAGTGGGATAGGTTGTGACATAGCTAACTAGTTATGCAATACTAGGTTTCGTATATTGTAAAAATCGTATCATAATCTTTTTAGTACACATAACATCATCATCATCATCACCAGCCGGAAGACGTCCACTGCTGAACAAAGGCCTCCCCCATAGACCGTCACAATGAATGACAATTTGCTATTTCCATCCACCGGTTTCCTGCGACGCGAACAATGTCGTCGGTCCATCTAGTGGGAGGCCTGCCTACGCTGCGTCTTCCGGTTCGTGGTCGCCACTCGAGAACCTTTCTTCCCCAACGGTTATCGGTTCTTCGAGCGATGTGGCCTGCCCATTGCCACTTCAACTTGCAGATTCTGAGAGCTATGTCGGTAACCTTAGTTCTTCGGCGAATCTCCACATTTCGGATTCTGTCGCGCAAAGAAACTCCAAGCATAGCTCTCTCCATAGCTCGTTGTGTGACTCTGAGCTTGTACACATAACTAGAGTAAGTAAAATAAATGAAAGTTTATGTCCCGCACAGTCTTTGATGCTAATGTAGCAGTAATGGCTTAGGTATAGTTATGACTGGGAACATGGCTTGTTGGAACTCTTAAAAAAATGTGATGATTTATGAAAATATCTTCAACATAAATAAAATACGCTTGGCACAATAAACTTAGGTGAATAGAATTTTGTTGTGTAGGAATATGATCTTAGTGACTGCGAGGAAAGAACCTGCTCCTGCCAAAACAGAGCGTTGGTGCAGTAAAATTCTATTATTTATGAAGAATTCCATAGTGAGAATAAATCAGAAGGGTTTTGCGCAGAATGACTACTTCGAAGGTCATTTTACAGAGTGCTAGTACGATGTCTACATGCGAAGGAAAACCTATCATTTTTAGTCCGTCAATAGCAAAATCGTTGATTACTCTCTGACTTATACAAAAACAACTACAGAAATGTTGATCATTGTTCACATTCGGCACGTTACAATTATTGAGGTGTAGATGTTCCATCAATATTTCCATTTGATTAAAACATAAATCTGTATTTGCTATAAATAACTCGATTTATAACATCGAGTGTCTAGACACTTTATTGAGATTCTTCAACCAAAGAATATTGAACAAATTACCCGGAGCACAGCATAACACAGCAGTCATAAACCTTTGTCGCTACGGTTATTAAAATTGTTCGTCCTACTGAGCTGTTGTCAGCAATCATAGACGATGTCTTCATAATTTTCTGCTTACAAAAGAGATTCATTGTTTTGAAATGAAAGATTTTTATCTTTCTTTATTTCATTTGCGTGTATTTCTCGATTGCTTCTCTTTGTTATGCGTAATTGCGGTTATTTTTCTAAGCAAGGCATCGTTATACCATATTAAATAAAATAAACAGTGGATTTTTCTAATACTATTTCATAATTGCAAAACAAAAGCTCTTGTACACATACTTATTAATAAATAGTTCCGATGACGTCATCATCATTATCATCAGCGGCCGCAACACGTCCACTTCTGAACAAAAGGCCTCCCCCGTAGAAGGGGGAGGAGTTGCTATAATCCCCATGCTTGGCAGGCGGCTTGGGGATCGCATTATATGAGGTAGGTAATCCTATTAGAAAAACCATGATGCCCGTGTTCTTGTTTTCCCATAGTCGCCTCTAATGGGAGGGCACTATTCTAAATGGGAGGGCACTATTCTAAATGGGAGGGCACTATTCTAAATGGGAGGGCACTATTCTAAATGGGAGGGCACTATTCTAAATGGGAGGGCACTATTCTAAATGGGAGGGCACTATTCTAAATGGGAGGGCACTATTCTAAATGGGAGGGCACTATTCTAAATGGGAGGGCACTATTCTAAATGGGAGGGCACTATTCTAAATGGGAGGGCACTATTCTAAATGGGAGGGCACTATTCTAAATGGGAAGGCACTATTCTTACCCGGACACCCCACGGGTAACGTCACGATGACGTCACGATACCGCGAAATCATTTCAATACAAATTAACATCTAAATCTGCGGTTTACACTGTACTTAATGTGTAATTAACTCAAACTAATTAAGTAAGCCCAACTTACTAAATCTCCGTACAAATCTTGACAGCGAGCACTGGGGATTACATGTCAATTTGGATAGGCTTTAAATGTTTGTCTTTCAAATAATCTCGCAAGTTGGATGAAACAGTCACGTGGAGCGTGTGATACTAGCTGAGAATTGTCTTATACAGTGTATGTACGGTGGTAGCTCGCTCAGGAGGTGAACAGAACCACGAGCATATCTGTTTAAATCTAGGTGCTCATTATTGATAAAAAATTAACTAATTGGTTTTAATATCTGGAGGCGTCTATTACTCGGACTTTGTGGCGATTAAGGAAAACTTCCGTGCATTCAAGCATTTTTGGAAACAAGTTTGAGAAATCAAATAAGTCTCCCTCTAAGTCTTCCTATTTGAGGTTGTATCGACCTTATGTTAATTTATACTGCCTTATGCAAAGTATGAGACATCCCACTTTGCAAAGGGGAAAGTGGAATTTGTGTCTTTTCTACTCCTATCTATCTTTCTAATCAAATTTGTTCCGATTTCTATCGATTCTATCGATTAGCGCTACCCCGGGACGCGCCGTTTAGCATTTCCTCACCGAAACAAACAAGTAATACAATATTAAAAATAAAACTAAAAATAAAAATAAAACAAAATCATGTTTTGGTATGAAAGCGAATAAAAATAATAATATCCTTGGACTAAAATGTATAATCTTTTACATGTATCACACATTATGACTTCCGTAATACAAAGTTGTAAAATTGTAATGTAATTTTAAGATTTGTAAATAACTAGAAGGACAGTGTGAGCATCCTTGTAAGTAAAACCTTTAACCAACGTTACGTTTGCTCGTAAATCTTCACCTAGACGTTTGATTTATCCTAGAAACGGACAGGGAACTGTGCCATTATGTATGGAAAATGGCGCCGAACTTTTAGTATCCACTATCCATTTTATAGATAGTAGTAGGTAGTACATTTTGGAAATTTTGTCACAAACAAACAACACAACACAACAACTACTGGACAAACTAACAACAGCAAATTGTTAATAGGTAACTATTAACAATTTGCTGTTGTTAGTTTGTTTTGGAATGGGTCAAGTTTTGTTATGATTAACGACACAATGAAATGAATATATTTTAAGAGCTAAATAATAAAAACTTAGTTGTGGCCCGGATAGTACTTTTTTTGTTCAGAAGTCATTACTATACCAAGTATGATCAAAACATTTCTGACGCAAGTCATAATTAAGGAGTGAGATTGTCGTGACAGTGACAGAGTTCCGAACATCTTATCTTCGCACATCAGGAATAAATAAATAATACTGAAACTGTTATTTTTTTAAATGCCATCATACATAAAAAAATATGAAAATGAGTACATCCTTACATAAGTAAGGACTTACTCATTTTCATATTTTTTTAGGCCGTTTAAAATGGAAAGAAAAATGTAAGAAAAAATATCAAATGCACGACATAACTTTTTACTAATAGTTAAAAAGGTCGTGAAAGTTGTGAAAGCAAGGGGATTGTGCGATAGGACGTGGAGCTTACCCCAATTCTAGCCATAGTCAATGACCGTTCGTTGTATTTTTTTTTTCACGAAACAACGACATTTATTACGGCGCTTCAAAATTAGCTAAGTACTCGTATAACCGATTCATTTGATTGTGTTTTCAGTGTAGTTTAGATCTAAAATGTAAAATATTTGCGCAAGAAGGTGTAGATTTCTGTATATAGTAAGGCTATGTTAAATATCTTAATTAAATTTAGAAATAGCAAAAGTCATAATATACTCTCGTCTTAACAGAAGATTTGCTATAAATACCAAAAAGATCACCAACAGAACCATTGTATAACTAAATATTATAATTTGTAATCAAAACTCTAGTTCCAATGCAAAAAGAAAATTAAGAAACTTATCAAAGCAATAAAATTCTTAAGTTTATTCTATTACACGGTAAGCGCCAGAGCCTCGGGTCTGTCAGGACGGCCGTTTGATGATAAAATTATTGTGATTTTTTTTTATTCTTCAAAGAAGATAAATCCTTAGTTAATCGGATTTTAACGAAGTTTTCTGTTTATTACGTATTTTGTTTTACGGAGTGGTCATATTTTTTCCACTTACACGTTTATGTAACGCTAACAAGAAGGGTTCATTTTCACGACACTATGTATGCTGTGACTTTCGATCACAGTAGCCACCGCATCGCGCATCAAGTGTACGTAATACATTGCTTAATTTATGAAGGTCCTTGGAGAAATGTGTAAAATTAAGACTGGCAAGTAAAAACAAGGGATAGTTAGAAAACCACGAGTTGGAAACGGCGGCAACGTGGGAACGATGTCTAATGGTTACTTTTTGTTGCTAGAATTGTTTATATCTCCAAATAGAATCTAAATAAACGCTATCCGCATATTTCTGTGTATTCACTTATTTCTTCTAATCTAAACTCCCCAATGTATTTTCAAGCACTCATATTTTTTAACAAATTGCGATGAAAAAATACTCGATGTTAGGTGGGTTTTTTTTTCAAAGACAAGTTGAACGTCCTTGAAGACCTAAACTCCTAACGAAGGTACACCCTTTGAGCAGTGGCCCGTGAAAATTTACGCAGTTATAGAATCCGGGCTGAGCGATGAGCAACGAGCGATTTAATATTTTATTTATATATTTTTTTAAATCACCTTAGTAGTTTTATGTTATATTTTTTATTAGGTACTTAGTTTAATTATATTTGTAAATCAACTATTAATAAATGATTTCTAGTTCGTAAGGTTATGGTGATATATCGGCCCAATTGAAATGTGACGAGTTAACCCGTGCCTTCAACGAGCCACACTATCGCTCTGATCTAATTGTAACATAACGCACTGTTTAAAAAAAAAGTGATAAAATGACAAGCCCGCTGAGTTTCTTGCCGGATCTTCTCAGTTGAGGCCGCGTTGTGATCCGGTGGTAGCTTCTTTAAAAAAAAAAAACATGACCTTTCAAAAGTGCTAGCGTTAAGCCTATTTGAAATAAACTATTTTTGAGTTTGAGTTTGAGCCCTCTCGTGGGTCGCGGACGCACCGGGCTCTGGGCGTACCTATTAAAAGCCACCCCGAGACGGGTGGCGACGCGGTGTAGTCCCTGCGTCGTCACGAGCACTGCGAGGGCGCCGGTGGGAGGGAACGTGCATTTTGTGTTCCCCGGGAGCTGCTCAAGCGGAGCGTTTGGCGCTGGAGATTCCGGTGAGGTAGAAACAAAGAGCCCAGAGTCCCTTCATAGCATAGCATAGCGATGAAGACCACTGGGGCGGAATTAGTGGGTCAACAGCCCACATTACCCGGCCTCAGCCCCTACGTAGACCATGTACCTGTTGAAGGTTTCCTCCCTGACACAAAAAAAAACAGGCTAAGGATTATAATGTTTAAGAATATAGTGCAACAATCAGCATCATATATCTGTACCAGTTGCGAAGCAAAGTAAAACGAACCTTTGAGCGACTGGTAACTGGTGGTCTGGTGAACCTTTCAGTATTTCTATAGGAGAAGTAATTTAGTATTAAAATTGTAAAGTTCCAATACTTTTACTCCGTGCTAGTTGTCTTTATTTAAGTCGTTGTCTCTTACACATTACGCTTGAATTCAAGCACTTGAGCAGGCACCGAAGGATATCATTTAAAGAGATAACAATTATTATACCTACACACGTCGGAGTTACACGCATGAATATCTTTTTCAGAACAAGATCAATGAAATCTCTTCAAATTATAAACAGTTTGTTTCACACCGTAATTGCGTTATATTTTAGGATCTTATATTAATACGGGGTGTAAGGAAAACCGATACCAGGGATCCAGTACATGATTCTGAAATTTTTCATCGGCTTTTTCATGAATTTCCAAAAAAATGCCGCTTATTTCAATAAAATTAGGATAACATCATTATTGGTATAATCATCATCATCAGCCGGAAGACGTCCACAATGAACATAGGCCTCCCCCTTAGAACGCCACAATGAACGAAAATTGGCTATTTGCATCCACCGGTTACCTGCGACGCGCACAATGTCGTCTGTCCACCTAGTGTGAGGCCTGCCAACGCTGCGTCTTCCGGTTCGTGGTCGCCACTCGAGAACCTTTCTTCCCCAACGGTTATCGGTTCTTCGAGCGATGTGGCCTGCCCATTGCCACTTCAACTTGCAGATTCTGAGAGCTATGTAGGTGACCTTAGTTCTTCGGCGAATCTCCACATTTCGGATTCTGTTGCGCAAAGAAAGAATTGGTATAATAATAAAGCCTAATTTAAATTTAAAAAACAATAAATTACTTACTTATTTGTGCAAAATTAGCAATCATCAGCAGCCGAAAAGTCCACTGCTGAATAAAGGCCTCTCCCTTGGAAGGGAGGGGTTGTCATAATCTCTACGTTTGGCAGGCGGCTTGATTGAAATTAGCAATGTAATTTGAAAAATAAATATTATTCCGCATGTATTCATTACATGCTCAAAAATTAACAAGTTAGTCATTTGTCATTTTCCATACGAGTATAAAATGGTTTCTGTATTGTTGTAACAGACAATATGAGAAATCCGATATAACATTTTTGGGTACGTAGTCCCTTACACTTTGTATAGTGAGATGATTTGTACTGGATTCTGATATAATCTAGCCTATGATATATAAAATGGTAGTGTTCAAATATCAAACTTTAACTTAAATTATAGGACTAATATACTTTAACAGAATATTTGTACAAACAGCTAGACTGTTAATGTTATGAAAATCCATTTATGTGTTTCAATGGGATCCATACTGAGTTCCCTTTTAATTACATGCTCGAAATGTACTACTACCTTTGCAGCATCAAAGCATTCGGAGGTAAAGCAGCGTGTAAATCGTATTTCGGCGGTGTGTGAGGGACACTGTACACTGTAGCTGAAGAAATTACTGAGCTGAAGATTCGAGACTTAGCCACCTATGATTTAGTTGACAAGCGGCCAGTGCCCAGCAACTATCCATGTTGTGGAGACGTATCCGTTCCTATTAGATTCCCACTTCCACCAGGTTACGAACTAGTATGATGATATTATGCTCCGTGGGGTGATCGGGTAAGAATAGCAGAAGAAGAAGATTGCAATGTAGATAGAAATTTGCTGAAACAGAATAACGTTGTGAAAACAAAAGACCGTTATAGTTCAATAGACATTTTACAACTGTACATAAAATCTAACCTTTACATAAATCCTATAATTGAAAACTAACATTTTAGTTTTAAACTTTGGTTTTAATACGACCACGGAGCTTTATGGTAACGTTGTTTTAAACGAACTAAATCCTAAATTGTCTAGCCTAAAAGAATACCTACCATCTTCATTTCGAGATTAACTTCAATTTAATTCACATAATATTGTCCCCGTGTATATTAGTAGTCAATTACTATTCAGCAGGGTGAACCGCCTCATTATCGGCTCTGTTAGAAAACAAACTTAACTGTTCTCCCTAAAAGTTTTCACATAAATTTTTGTCACTGGCATTCCCATTAAACGGGTAATGTAATTTCGAGTGGATGATGAGGATTTAGCGAAATTGTCTTTGTGCCGTTTCCTGCTTGTTTTGTTGGAGAAAATAATATTAGAGCGAGGGGAAGCTGAAAGAAATAGCGGTCAGGGCGTTTCAAGTTTATTTCGAAGTCTACAGCAATTTTTAGCTTTCGGTTAGAATTTCTAGTCTTCGTACATATATACATTTTGGATATGGACTTTTATCATCGTCATCATCATCATCAACAGCCGAAATTTGCCCACTGCTGAACAAAGGCTCCTTAGAAGGGAGCGGTTGCCATAATCCCCACGCTTGGCAGGTGGCTTGGGGATCGCAGTATAGATGGTAGGTAATACAATAGAAAGTCTTCTTGCTTTACCATAGTCGGCTCTTACGGAGACCCAACGGGAGGAGATGGGAGGGTGGTATTCTTACCCGGACACCACACGTACACATGCACATGCTAGTGATCTATAACAACATTATTCAAATGTAACTATTCCCAATTGACTGGTCCCCGAACTACGTGGGTATATGCCTGCCACATCCAATATCGTGCTCCTCAAACACATATTGTGTGAAGAAAATTGTTATTATAATTTAGGCGCAACTCTTATAATATTGTTACCTGCGAGTTATTCCGGCGAATTTCCCTTGAGGTGCGAACTCTTTCGATGATGACAAGTAAACCTACGGGTTACCTATACGTACTTACAATACATAAATTATATCCTAGTTTGGTGATCGAGTGGCAGAATATTTTAGTTATAAATACCTAACAAGTAAAATGACATTATTTTCCGGAGAAAGTTTCACAAGGCCAAAGATCTTAGTAATTGTTTCTCACAGGGTTATGACATAAACAATACAATTGTTTAATAAAAACTGCAGAAAAGGATATTACTGGAGGTTTTTATAATACTATTTATTTTTCTTGATATTACATGGTTGCGAGTCCATTGAAATATATCATCAATATTTGTATATCAACTACTTGAAATAATTTTTTAATCAAAATCGTCTGCAAAAATACAGGTTACAAGAAGTTCATACACCTAATAGTTAATATACAATCTATACAAAAGTTTAAACATTCTATTTACATATAATCAAATAAATCATGACCGCGCGGAATGGTGGCAAGAACGCTGGCTGCATTTCCTCGCTGAATTGCAATGCTGATTCTTTGAGCGAGAAAAGACCCAGCCCTCTTGTCACCAGTGGAGGCGATCAATCGTGGAGAAATCTGTTGAAAGAAGTTTTTTGTGCTCGAGCTCCATGGACCAAACGTTTCCACAGCAAGCGGCACAAATATATGTGTATTTGCAAGAAAGAAGTATTTGCGCCGCTTGCCCAGATCAGCCTTCTCCGCCACAGCGCCCGCTTTAGACACCGCGTCCCTGAGGTGGGAGGGGTGGCCAGTGTATCGACACGAATGTAATGTCGATATCCCGAAGGAAGTAAACGTACAAAAACTTTGGGATACGCCCTTGGTACAAATATCTCATACAATTTTGGCCGAAAAATTAACCAGTGATCGGGACCGTGCCAGGCTTTTAGGGGTAGGTGAAAAAGAATCAGGTCATTGGCTTCACTCCATCCCTGCATCCAGGCTTGGTACTCTATTAGACTCCGAAAGTTTTCAGATTGCGGTGGGTATCCGTCTGGGGGCACCAGTTTGCATGGAGCACAGATGTCCGTGCGGAGTGGAGGTGGATCAGTCCGGGCTCCATGGGCTTTCTTGTCAGAAAAGTGCTGGACGATTTTCCCACCACAGCTCTCTCAACGATATCATCAAGAGGGCTCTTGCCACCATCAACGTTCCTTCACTCTTGGAGCCGCTAGGAGTTTTTCGCGATGATGGCAAGAGACCGGATGGCATGACACTGATTCCCTGGGAGAGGGGACGGGCTCTTGTTTGGGATGCCACGTGTGTCGATACACTGGCCCCCTCCCACCTCAGGGACGCGGTGTCTAAAGCGGGCGCTGTGGCGGAGAAGGCTGATCTGGGCAAGCGGCGCAAATACTTCTCTCTTGAAATAATTGAAATAAAACAAATTTTCCGAATATTTAAAACTTTTGGCATATGCTGAGTGAACTGAGGGCTAGACACGTCATGAGATGGGTTCCATAGAACGTTATAGAGGGTGGAGATGATGAGATGAGCTGGATGCTTATAACGCAGATTAGACCCAAATAGCTTTAGACATGGAAAAGTATCATGAGAGAAGGGATGCCTTTACCCTGCAGTGGGACAACCAGGCTAATAATATTAATTCTATTACAACTTTCCCCGGATACTCAATACTAATAACTTGCTGTCCATTAGTTTTCAAATATTAGCTGAGGTGAGGTAAGGTACCTATGATGATCTTACCTTATACATACCTACCTTATAAACTAAGAATCCCACTTCCAAGGGTTTACTTGACCTATACCTCGGGGAATATTTGACACCCGCAATATTTTTTTCTTTCTATGTGAGAATGCGTTGTCTTCGTAAACTTCTAAACGTGATTAAACTATTGATTTTTTTACGTTGTTATAATTTTTGTTCGTGTTATGAATATATAAATGTGTGCGTATGTATGTGCTTCATCTGATTTACGATAAAATGTTCGAATGAGAGTACAGTTTATTATAAATAAAATATTACTGTAGAATTATACTTGTTTGTTAAATATTTTTTTCGTAATTTTTGCCAGCGATACAAGATCGGGTTCGTATTGCTCGTACTCCTCTGTGAAGATGAATGTTGAGTTGTCTGTAGAGTCAACGTGGGAGATACACGTAGTTCCAGGTTTGAGGGTCCCTCCGTCGAATGTTCTAAATAAAGAATATGCTGAGTTGATTCATCCCTCATAATCGTAAAAATTACTTTTTTCCCTGGAACAAGATAATTATGCTATATTTTCTCTGGTACGCTACAATGACGGACTTTTGAGCAATCGTAGTGAGAAAAATAAATCTTATCATCACCACTACTTCATCAGCTTAAACAATGTCATTTCTCTTAAATCTCTAGCAATAATACATAAATAATAAAGCACCATTAACAATTCAAATTTTGATTCATCACCCGCAATCCTTGGGAATCCACAATTATATTCCCTATCTTAACGTTATATTGTTAATAAAACAAAATTTATTAGCCGAGCGAACGCAATAATTCCCCCGGTGCGCGCCGCGCGCTGGTGGGTGAATTAAAATCCCGGAATCTTGCGGAACAACACGTAACAGGTAAGTGAATAGAATTAGTAGGGATTTGGTGTGACGTCTTGGACTTGTTTTATGTAGAGATTAGTATTTGTACCAAGATGTTGTTAATGTCATTTTCGGGTATTGAGCGTTTCTTTAAATTCACAGGCGTTTGTATATTAAGTTTCGTGATTATTCTAAATAATTACAAAAACTACCAAGAGTTTGACGGGCCCGTTGGTCTAGTGGTTAGACACCGTAGCTGCTACCCAATGGGTCGTGGGTTTGATTCCCACCAATTGTCTGAATGTTATTTATCTATTTCGGTTTCGGTTTACAGACATTTATTCCCAAAAAAGACAAACAGTCACTTACTTGAGAACAATATTCACATATAACTATATTTTATGATTTCGGAGTGCTATCTGTATATTTATCAGAATTGATTTTTATATATATAATACATATATTTATAGTTCATATATATATATATATATATATATATATATATCTGTATGTATATTAATATATTATATGTAAATAGGTAAACTTATTATATGTATTATTATTAGTGTATATTGTCTCACATATTAACTACCCCACTTTTCGTATTCCATGCTATCTTTTTTCCATCCCAAGGTTGCCTGTAAGAAATTGCGGATAGCGATAAGGCCGCCCTTTGTACAAATTTCTTCAAGTCCTTTTTATTTTATTTTTATGTGTGTACAATAAAGAGTATAAATAAAATAAATAAATAAATAAAATAACTATTACAGTCGTTCGTTAGTTTTAGGTACCTATTTATTATGTAACACTTATGTAGTTAAAAGTATTTTTCAAAAACATGTTGAGCTAGTTGCGATTTAAATAATAATATGTTTAATGAGTTTGCATTTTTAATAATTATAAGGATGACCAGGCTCCGAGGAGAAGAATAGACGATATCACAGAATATAAATCACTTTTATTAAAACACACTTTGTTTCCATACTAATACACTGAATATACTCGACTAATATAAATTAGATAAATTAAATTCACAATAACTGTTACTTCCAACTCTTAACAGTCTCGTGGTTGACACTCGAATTTCCTCACAATACCACCGACCATGCTTGGTTTCGTCGCGCGCTGCCTACTTTCGCACTTTGGTAACTTCTGAGTATTGTAATGTAATCGGTAGCACAATGCCAACTTTTTAAAACCACCATACGTTAGATCGTACTATGCCTACTTTCGCATATTGACAACTTTTTTCCTAACACAATATTTTTATCGCAGCATGCCTACTTTTATTATCGGCAGTACATTAAATACATATGTATGTTGCCTACAAATTGTACAGTCACCACAAAATTAGTTATATTATGAATCTGTGGCTGTTTAGTAAACTTTGTAAAAACAGCTTTGGGGACCTGTATTAAACTTTTTCAAACAGATAAACAGATGGGACAAAGTTATTACGCAATGGATGCCGAAGGATAGACGTCCTCGCCGGGGAAGGCCTAAAAAACGTTGACGTGATGAGATGCATTCACGATGGATTGATCTGATGTTGCCCATGACTATATGTATTCTGTGCCCATGACACGGACGTAGTTGGCCATTGGGCGAAATCTTGGCCCAGTGGTCGGACAACATAGGTTAAAAAAGAATAAGGAATATAGAAAATATTTACTAATTTGTTTTTTTTTTTGTTTAAATGGAACGTATTTTACGTCATCTATTTAAAGTTTAAATATTTTGGATTACTAGAGTATTAAAAATCCGTAATTTGTACATGTCTGCCCATGAAATCGGAAATAATTTTATCGACGCTACCGTTGGTGAATGAAATGTCACGATGACGTAGGTATCTATTAGTTTTTCGTGTTATTAAATTAGAATAAAAAAAAATACAACTTCCGATACTACTTAAAGCAACCAACTCCAAATTAAGTTTGTCACTATAATGTTAAATAATGTAATAAACCAATACAATAAACAAACCAATAAAAAAATATGTGAAAAATATAATCTATTTGTTACAATACAAGGAATAACCATGGCGGCATGTTTTTCAAAATAAATATTTTTAACGTAACTGTACTAAAATAGGCAATACGCGATCGATCGATTTCAAATTCTAAAAAGTTGGCGAATTGCGATGTAACTGTGGCAAAAATAAAAAAGTAGGCATGGTGCGATCTAATGTATGGTGAATTTAAAAATTTGGCATTGTGCTACCGATTACATTGAAATACTAAAAAGTTACCAAAATGCGAAAGTAGGCAGCGCGCGACGAAACCCCATGCTTTTATCAGAAAAATCCCTACCCGAAAACGAAATCCCCAAACGACTCGCCACGACCAATCACAGCCCGCATCAGTTCTCTTTAATGCGGCCCCGTGATTGGCCGGCGGCGGCGCTACGAATCAATTGCAGAGTCTATGACTAACTTCCGCTTCTGTCAGTACTCGAAAAGTAGTTACCAGTATATTAAAATATTAAACAATTAAAATAAAGAATTAAATAAGTAGCGATAAATCTCTACAAAATTGCAAACCCTAACATAATTGAAGGCGCACAGCGCCTTCAAACGTTATCATTTTTTTACCATAGTTCGTTCTAATCTTGGGTAGGACTAAAAAACTTCCGCGGCACGTAACTCGTTTAGTTGTTTGTTTTGATTTTACAAAAGATAAATTCGTATGGAGTGAGCTGCTTAATATTTGCTTAATGTACAATTAGGTATTTGAAATCGAATCGACGACGGCAGTGTCATCTCATCAAAATCGGAGATATTGAGAGAGCTCGAGAGGTTTTAAGGACAGTTATACACCTCGTCACGAAAGCCCATTACCCGAACAGCTCAGGACACCAGAGCCCAACTAACCCGACACAACACTGAGGACATCCCAGACATCAGCCTGTACGAGATTAGAATGGCTCTCAAACAGCTCAAGAATAACAAGGCGCCGGGTGAAGACGGAATCACAACAGAACTTCTGAGAGCGGGTGGAAAACCGATACTTTTAGTCCTCCAGAAGTTATTTAATTCCGTCTTACTCGAGGGTACTACGCCAGAAGCCTGGCACAGGAGTGTGGTGGTTCTCTTCTTCAAAAAAGGTGATAACACTTTATTGAAGAATTATAGACCCATCTCACTCCTGAGCCATGTATACAAGCTGTTTTCGAGAGTCATTACGAACCGTCTCGAACGCAGGTTTGATGACTTCCAGCCTCCCGAACAAGCCGGGTTCCGAAAAGGCTTTAGCACCGTAGACCACATACATACGCTCCGCCAGATTATACAGAATACCGAGGACATTATGTCTAGCGTTTGTGGACTACGAAAAAGCCTTCGATTCAATCGAGACCTGGGCGGTATTGCAGTCCCTCCAGCGGTGCCACATTGACTATAGGTACATCGAAGTGTTGAAGTGTTTGTACAGCAATGCCACCATGTCGATCCGACTACAGGACGAGAGCATGAAACCAATCCCATTGCAGCGAGTTGTGAGACAGGGAGACGTTATTTCTCCGAAACTGTTCTCAAACGCATTGGAGGACGTTTTCAAGCTCTTGGACTGGTACGGATTCGGCATCAACATCAATGGCGAATACATCACTGACCTTCGTTTTGCCGATGATATAGTCATTATGGCAGAGTCGCTGGAGTACCTCAATACGATGCTCAGCTACCTCAATAGCGTTTCCCAACAGGTGGGTCTTAAAATGAACATGGACAAGACGAAGATCATGTCTAATGTCCATGTTGCACCCGTACCGGTAGTTGTTGGGAACGATACACTCGACGTTGTTGACCACTACGTATACCTAGGACAAACTATCCAGGTAGGTCGGTCCAACTTCGACAAAGAGGTCGCCCGAAGAATCCAACTCGGATGGGCAGCGTTCGGGAAACTACGCGATATCTTCTCGTCCAAAATACCGCAGTGCCTGAAGACGAATGTTTTTAACCAGTGTGTGTTGCCAGTGATGACATATGGTACTGAGACGTGGTCTCTAACGGCTGACCTTTTAGAAAAGTTCAGAGTCACACAACGAGCCATGGAGAGAGCTATGCTCGGAGTTTCTTTGCGCGACAGAATCCGAAATGTGGAGATCCGCCGAAGAACTAAACATAGCTCTCAGAATCTGCAAGTTGAAGTGGCAATGGGCAGGCCACATCGCTCGAAGAACCGATAACCGCTGGGGAAGAAAGGTTCTCGAGTGGCGACCACGAACCGGAAGACGCAGCGTTGGCAGGCCTCCCACTAGGTGGACGGACGACATTGTGCGCGTCGCGGGTAACCGATGGATGCAAATAGCCAATTGTCGTTCATTGTGGCGTTCTAAGGGGGAGGCCTATGTTCAGCAGTGGACGTCTTCCGGCTGATGATGATGAGGTATTTGAAAAAAAAAAAGAATAATAATTTTAAAACTTTATTTTGATATTTAATGTTCAGGAGCTGTCGGCGTGTTTCCGGTACTGGATTCAAAAAATATATTTTTTATTTTGAAATAAGTTTTGAATTATTGCGAAAAAAAAAAACAAAAAATAGTTTTACTATAAAACTTATATATGATCTTTCCATTTATCACAAAAAAATATTCAAATACCCAATTGTTTTATGTTCATCAACTTTGTTTCTTGATAAATTTTGGATGTAGAAGTTAAATAGTGATAGTTAAACAGTATTTTTATTATTTTATTTTGAATTATTTGAAGATCAGCTAATTTTGTTTTAGAAGCACTCGCCCAGATTTCTATTAAATAAAGTAGATGTGGTTTTTACTAAAGAGTTATAAATGGTATACCGTATTTGACGTGGGATACACCGAACTATGTGTCGGACTGATCGCATTAGCGACAAGAGCTTGTTTCTGACATACTCAATCTGTATATTCCACGTCAGACAGCTATCCATTCTTAGACCGAGATATTTTTCAGAGTGCTTTTCGTTTAAAACTACATTGTTAATTTGTAATGTTTCATGAGATGCGATCGGTTTATTCTTTGCTTTAAAAATTACGTAACAGGTTTTAGGTATATTTATTGTTACTAGGTTATGCTGAAACCATGCAGATAATGTATTCAGATCGTTTTGAGCTTCAGTAATTATATTTTGTATTGACGACCCGAAGTAAAACAAACAAGTATCGTCCGCATACAATGTTAAATGGCCATGCAAACCTAATTCATGTATATTATTAATATAGATGAGAAATAGAAGAGGGCCTAAAATTAACCCGTGTGGGACCCCGCACGTTATTGGTAATTTTTCACTTTGATCGTTTTCTAACTTTACTATTTGAAACCTGTTTGTTAAGTATGATCTGAACATTTTAAGTGCAGTACCTTTAATTATTTAAATATTCATTTACAAAAAAAAAAATATAAGTATTATAATTAGTATCAGTTGTCTGGTTTCCATATCCATCCATCGATCAGATGACCGTGTGTGGATGGATTGTCCCAAGATATTATTATTATTAGTTACTTTATAATATTCTTTTTTTATCCAGATTTTGTCATCATTCATCATATGTACCTAAGTAATGTAAGTGATGATGATGACGAGCATGATATAATTATATTACCCTACTAATTGTCTTTGGCTGGCCACCGGTCAGCCATCACTCCTGTGATCATACATTTATTGCTACGATTTTGATCCTGTAAAGAAAAACAGGGTATATGTATTGGACTGGTTGAATCTTGTTTACCTAAGTGAAAGTCAGTACATAATAGTCTGTAAGTAGTCTAATCGATATAATATACTTTACCATTTACATTCCGAGAAAGGGAAACGTAATATAGTAAATCCTCAGTAGTGTTATTAGCCGACCAGTCTGAAACAAATTATTTCAAGTAAATTGGTTTTTTCTTAAAAACATTATCCTGTCAGAAAAACGTACGTAAGTTTTGTGTTTGCACAAATTTGTTTGTATTTTAGCATGGAAATTTCCTAGTGTAATTTTTCATTTCTTAGTGTAAGCAGTTATATAACAGTGCTAAGAATGTTATGTAGATCCATTATGTACATATTTATTTCAAAAATGCTAAATTAGGTTTTAACTTTAAACTATAAAACTGCTGGATGATGTATTATGGAAGATTATGGGTATAAACAATTTAACTGTAGCCTAATAAATATTAGGCTACAGTTTAATTGTTTGTTGCTATATAAATATATAGCAGCTCTGCAGTTTCAAAAATTATACCACTAGAACAAAACAAAATATTGTAATATTTCACTCGGAAGTTACTACGGATTAACTACTGCGGCAGGTACTGACCATAAAAAATATTCTCGGGAACATCCCGTGCCGTCATTTAAAACCGTTTTTTTTTTGCCTCTTACAAATATAATATATCTAATCGGAACCGGTATCCTTTTGTAATGAGAAAATTGTAACCAGCCAGATATTTTTAGATGATAGAGCAAGGTTTATTTAGTGGAACGAAATTAATATTCAATAAGCATAAAATTTTTGTTTTTCGTACAAAGTAACTTTAGGTGGATACCTAATATAGTTTTAAATTTAATAGTTTCATTCATTGATTCAAAATAAAGGGTAGCCGTTAGGGCTTCAAGGCGTTTTCAAGAAAAATATTAATTTTCTTTCTCAAAAAAGTCAGGGTGGAAACGTTAACAAACGATAGTTTCGTGAATATTTTTTCTATAAAACAGATATACAGGTTGGAAACCAATATACCTAAGATATTACTGTAGAAGATATTACTGATTAATAAGTTATTGCGATATTACAACAACCAAACCTGATATATAAATTAAGGTGCCGAATTATAAATGGCATTAAAAACTTGTTAAAAAGGATCCTTATCCTTTTTATCCTTATATACTGGATTTGGTATATCCTTATATACCTATGCAAAATTTAGAACTATAGTGGGTCATACATTTAGTATGACCTTTATTATTCTGCAATCCCACCTTTAAAATAAACTAAACTCTAAAACTTTAAACTCACCTCTAAATAAAGTACTGATTTAAATGATATAAAAATAAATTACTTTTATTGATTTATTTCAGATTTATGAAAGTAGTCCAAATTGTTCTTATATTATTTTTGTTTACTCTACTGACTTAACTATCCAATAACATTTTTAGCAGGGCTCCTTCTAAATTTAGAAAATGCTAGGCGGTTATATTTTAAATGTAGCGCCATTTTATTTTTAATTTGGAAAGTTTGGTTAGATCTTTATGTAATTTTACTCTTTAGGGCAGGTGTCCTAGAAACTAGGTAGTTTCTATATCTGTTTCAGTTTTTGTGATGTGATATTATGAAAATAACGTCTGTTGACACGTAACGTTATATAAACCCTGTATAAAACTCCTTACACTGTTAAGGATAAGATTTACTGTTCTTTCTAAAGTAAACAAGTCAGTGCAACTATTTTACCACTGACCGTATGACGCTACCTTTATAACTTAATAAAACACACATAAAGTTCCTGAACTAATTCCAAGACAGTACAACTTGTGAGCGTGGAACAATGTCTTGAAAGTCAACCCTTAAGTAAGTAGTGTAAGTTAGTTCTCTGGATTATACCTAACCACGACCCCTTAACTTTTTATTTGCCCTCCGATAGAAACTGATGATTTAGTAATTAATCAGCGAAGGCTGTGAAGTTAACACTGGTCATGAATGCATCTGCCATGGTGAGCCATATGTGGCGATCACGGTGTGACTAGGTTAGGCAATGACATGTCTGAGGCGTCCATAGCTAGTTGTTCGGGAAACAATCAGCAGGGTCTATCTATACTTAGATGGGAGACCGTTTAGTAATGATGGGTCGTAGATGCATTTACCGTCGACGAAACGAGACCGTTTATCGTCAATGATAAACCGGTTCATAAAACAGTCTAAAGTATAGAATAGTTTATACATTGTTGACGAAAAGTTTAGTAGTCGACGTTAACAGACTACATTGTATTGCATGGAGTTCACCGAATAAACTAGTCTATCATTAGACTAGTTCATCGGTGGACTGTAAACTGGTTTATTTGTTGAAGCCAAAAAACAGTCTACAAAACAGTTCGTTCATACAACGCCCACTCCTACCGTAGTAACATTTGCAACTGACTATCTCCGTGCTTTGGAGGGCACGCAATGTTAATCCCGGTTGTTATCATCTAGACAACAGTCGTTTACCCATGTCAGTGGTCTTGAAAATCTGACACCGGCTTGTGTGGAATTAATTAGTCAACTCTGATCACCTCGGAATCAAATCACCTGGGTGATTTTAGCTAGGTGTATTGGAATAAATCTTATAGAATAGGTATGCACAGAGCTTAAACATTAGATATAAGGATAAAAATAATTGTAAATAAGTAAAAGTAAGTTTCAACGTTTGTTGCTAGCTTTGTTGTGGTCAACTCGGTCGCCCAGGCGCGGCGCGGCGCGGCCGGCTGCGCTTAATTTACAGTCTACGCCTTTTTTGTCTTTCCCAGTTTTGCACAAGAAAATATTGGGGACGTCCTAGATTCATATTAGTTTAGGCGTACGATGGAATATTCAACTGTTACGTCGTATAACAGTGAGTAGTCATAGAAAGTCACATTTAATAAGAGTGCTATTTTCAAAAAAAAAACAAAAATAAGTTTGTTTTACAGTACAATTTAACCACTATATGTAATCATATCGTCTACATAGTATACAAATAATTATGTTTATTTACAGTATTTACATAAGACATAGAAAATGAATCTCTACTACGCGATGTCATTAGTAAATAATGTTGTCCACAGACAAATATTGGACAACGGCACGCTAGTGTTCTCACCGTTCGCAGCGGTTCAGTATCGGCAAGATGTCCACGCCACCGTCTACCGGTGCCGCGCCCACAACGCACACGGCACCATCGTCTCCAGAGACATGAGGACACAGGCAGGTCAGTAGATCATTTATTAAATAGCATAAACTACCCTAAGCATGTGACAATCTTTCTAAATCTATGACCCTGAGACACAACGCAGCCACATGATTACGAAACCTCCTGATTGGAATAGCGATCAAAATTGATTTACCTTTAACATAAACTAAAGGACAAAATTGCGTTTCATCAAAACCTTGTTCTTTTTTATAAATCAAAAATCAATACATTCCGTCGCTAGTCGTGAGCATTTAACGGTTGTTAGTTCACCATACAGCTCGAATAATTCGATAAATGACCCCTGGCGCCATGTACTATGAACAATATTTTTCTATGTTATGACCTACCATATATTTTCATTTTGTGTGCCATTGCTTTAATTGCTTGTAGCACAAAAGAGGCAGTTAGTTTTTATTGTTCTCTAAAGAGCAAAAGGTACAAGTGCCCAGAATGTCTTAAAATAAATGTGTGTTTGTTATGGATTTCTTTACTGCGCTGTATATCACTGTTAGTGGGCGTTTTATTTGCCTTTTCCCTTCTAATATAGACGAAAAATACATTATCTTTAATTTCCACATATTTTAAGGAAAACCACCTTTACTCTGTTTCACCCATAAAGCAATTTATGGAGTGTTTCGTCAGCCAGCTCCCATGGCTGCCTCCAAAGTAAGGTATTCCGGTGAAATTACATATGTGACGTCAATGTTCTGAGCCCCAGTTTTATGACATTATGGAAGCCAATATTTTATATCTTTTCATTGTGGTGTGACGAGGAAAAGCCTGTTGTGACTTGTATTAATATGAATGCTTCGGGGAGGTAAAGTATACTGAGAATACATGCAAAATTTTACACGATGAGCAGAGTATATAAATACCTAGAGTATTTATAAGCATGATGAATGACTTTAGTTATAAAAAAAATTGTTACTGATGTTTGTTGTAGATACTCGTATATAACAAGTTACTAAAAAAGAGCAAGTCTATTGTAATTATAGAACTAAACTAGCATTATTATAATAGAAAAAAATGATGGCCACGCATGTGGAGCGAGCAGTTATTATACTATATTATTTTTATTAATATGCTAATGATAATATTAACCAGTAATATCCTATTGCCAGCCAAAGGTCTTCCGTCCTACTAGACATGAGAGATGAGAGCTCTAGGGTCATAATTAACTACACCAAGCTAGTACTAAGTTATAGTTTTGGATTAATACTGTATTAAGCGTATTAGTGCCAGTATCTATTTGATTTGCACCACCTTGGGAAATGGATGTAAAACATACAACACACTTTGATTGAGAATAAAAACAGAGAAAATATATGTGCACTTAAAAAATACTTTGAAGCCTACTAGAGTATAGTTAATTATGTGAGTTAGATTTTTTAAGAACGGTTGGTTGGAAAAGTCTTGAACACTACAGTAATCGAAGAAATTTAAAATGTTGTAATGAAAAACGTAATAATATTTTATTAAGATGTTTTATTAACATACCTATAGCAAGAACATTTATTTTTATGCTTCAAACTCTATCTCTTTGACCCATTTCGAGGCCACTTGACTCTAGTTCTCCGATGTAAGCAATTCTTGCAAACTATCGATTCCATTTACGATTGAACCGTTTATACGTATCTACTGCTTCAGTCGCCCACTAACACGGAATCCTACAGCAAATAACATCGGTTTAACTTTCTCATATAACGTCGTGTCCACTGATTATATGTTACTGCGGAAATGTGTGGGCAGGCTCGAAATACTCTTTTCTCTAGCCTCATTGGTACATAGTGAGTGTAAGTCAGGGATTTATTTCATATCAACATTCTTTTCTAATGGATAAGGGAATCACTTTTAGATAACACAGGAGATAAGTCCGCATTGAATTCAACTTCCATAATTATTTCTTGCTTTTTACGTTATGGACGTTTAGAAAACGTACAGCTAATTGGTTGGCCGGGGTCGTTCTTTTTATCGGATATAATGTATGTCTACAAGGCTAAAGTGACAAGACCTATAACTTTTTTGTCTTTTTTTTCCTTATTTGTCATTTGTAACTACTATAATTATTACTATTAAAATTACTAGCGAATTCTTGACATTTACCTACTTGGGATTGACATTCCATTCCTTCTGTCGAACCTTCTATGTACCTACTAGAATATCACTAAACAATTCTAAAATCTAAAGTCACTACTCGTTAAATATTTCACCTGTTTTGTCCCTTTAGTAGATATTGCTCCCATAACGATTTTATCGCAACAAACAAATGACATTTAGCGTCACCGCGGGACCAGTAACTGTAGCATCTATATTAGAGGAGTAATGTTCTCCCAACAATCCCGAATGTTGGGAGAAAGCTGATTGAGGCCATATTACCTAGATAGTTGATATTTCACTACTCTATCTATGCTGCTATTTCAATTTACGCATAATTGTAAATGGACGTTAAATGTGACGACAAATTAGATGCGCTAGGTATAAAAATAATAATAATATCTTGGGACAATCCACACACGGTCATCCGATCCCAAACTAGGCAGAGCCTGTACTATGGAAACCAGACAACTGATACTAATACTTATATACTTTTTTTTTTTGTAAATACATACTTAAATAGATAAACAACACCCAGACACTTGGCGGGAATCGAACCCACGACCCATCGGTTAGCAGGCAGGGTGTCTGACCACTAGACCAACGGGCCCGTCAAAAAAAAAAATAACATTTGATTGACTTTAATTTTATTTGGTTTAGTTAAGTGTTCACTTAATGTTTATAATTGTTGGCTTAGTTAATGAATATCGTCAAATATAATAGCAACAATTGTATTTGTTAGCCCAGACATAAAATGTAAACATTGTAGCTTTAAACGACAATTTTTAAGGAACACTATCTGCCCCTTTCATTCTAATTGTATTATTCATTCTAATTTAATTCTGTCAGTATCATATTCATAGTATTCTGTCATGTTTCTAATTTGTATTTATATATAATATTTATATGTTATGTATTATTATATTCTAGAAATTATTTAAGTATTAGTATGTTAATTATATTCTTACTTAAGAAGGTAGTTTAGTTTACTTATATAGTTTGTTGCACGACGATTGCCCGTTGCATTTAATATATTTTCTTTCTATCCATCCAAAGGTTGTCTGGAAGAGATCGCCATGAGTGATAAGACCGCCCATTATACTATTTATTTTTGCAAAACTTGTAAATTTATTACTATCTATATGTGTGTAATAAAGAGTTAATAAATAAATATATAATTTTCTATAATCATGGGGTCCTGAATATTTGCGTCATGCTTTTGGCAAATAAATTGGCATGCTTGTTCATTGTGTTAATGATAATCTATATACTTATAATAAAACTGTAACAGGTCCAATTCTGTACATTGAAGATATTTTGAAAATTATGTTTGGAGGTCATTCTATTACCGATACTAAATCCAAAAATGTATTTTTTTTATTTTTGTCTGTCTGTCTGTATGTCTGTCTGTCTGTCATTCTGTCTGTCTGTATCTCGGCTGAGCATCACGCCGAAACTACTGGATGAATTGAAACTAAACTTGGCATGATTTGAGTTAATACTCCGAGGTAGGACATAGGATACTTTTTATCCCGACATTCGGCACGGTTCCCTTGGGAGAGGGGACTAAAGTCAAAATGTGTACTTGGTTTGCTCCGATTTTAACAATTTTTCATTATAATTATAATAAATATTTGTAAGGGAACACTCATAGACAGTTGTTAACAATGTTTGGAAATCGATCAGGTTAAGCAACGTTAGGTATGGTCATTAAATAGATGGGTGACCGTTTAACGCCATTTGAACTAAACGTCTCCGTGCGTCGGAGGGCAAGTATAAAGTGGGTCCAAGTTTTTAACCGACATTAAAAAAGGAGGTTTTGTATTCTATGCGAATGTATATTATTGAAAGTTTAGTTAACGTAAACACAGCGCGGGCGGAGCTGCGTGGGTCAGCTAGTATCTAAATAAATACACATAAAGTACATATTGCCACAACATAAAAATTCTACATTTGTCCTCTTTATGTATGTAATGGTAAGCTCCGTGATATTGATTTATTAACGAGCAATTTGATGTTATTTCCTCTCTGATCGGTAGGTAGTGGCATTAACTATGTTTTCCCTCTCTATTCACCATTGTTTATTGAACTCGTTTGTTATTTATGTACTTACGAGTTTGATATTGTATGCGATGACTTAAGTGGCTATACTTAGGTACCTAATGGGAAAAGTTTGAGAGAGTATTAATACGATGTGTTCTCGTTTATTGTTTGTTTTATGTCTTCATCGTTTATAGTTAAGCTTCTAAAAATGAGCTTTTCTTTATTCTCACCATTTTTAGCATAACATTTTGTTATGCTAAGATTATTATAAAAGGTTATTATTTTATTACAGTTCGTGCGTGCGTGTGTGTGCGTGTGTAAGTCATGTGTGTATCTCTAAATCTTTAGTGTGCCATGTTTCTTTAATATAAATAAAATACAACCGGTGTAGAAGTAGTAAATGTCTTTCAATCCTTGCACTTTACTCTAAGCCCACTAAGACACACATTCTCCGCCTAACAAAAGTACCTACAGGGCGTGATACGTAATACAATTTTCACTCCGGCTATGTAAACGTCAGAGCTAAATTAACAATACAGGCGCGAATGAACTTCTCATCACCCGACCCGCGTCCGTCCCGTGTCGGACTCGTGTCGCCCTCGTCGTCACGTCGACCGATCTGTCACCAAATTGAAGACGAGTTCTGTGCCACTGCGACAATTTGCCCATTTAATTTCGAAATAAATGAGTTGCTTAAAAGTCTACTCCCAAAAATAAATTAAAACAATTTAAATAGGTAATTAGTACAATTTATTTTATAATTACACTCAATAACCATTTTAACAACTAGTTTTATAGGCGTTTTCTTTTACTTACTCAGTTGGCTTCAACATAATATTATGTTTCATCGTTATTAATTGCCAACATTCAGCCTTAATTAAGGCTGAGAAATGTCTTTGATTATTAAGTGGCCTCACTAAATGTTATTTAGGCCCAAACACACTTCTTACTAAGTGGCTGTCGATTGTTTTTGTCTTTTGGCTTGACTTTTTGCCATTGCAGTTTCTTGTTACTTGTTTCCAGCGCTGTACTACTTTGGGTTTTCTAGTATCTTCTAGTTCTAATTTTTTTTTACCTAGAAATAGAGCATTTTTCGTAACGCGTTTGGATACTGATACTTTAAATTAAAACCGTTACTCTATTGCATTCTGTTTTACTTTAAATTTAATTGATATTCTGTGCTGCTATTTAAGTTGTAAAAAAGAAAAAAATGGGTAAGCGACGTACGTACCCCTTTCGTACCCAAAGGCTGAGAATATATAATGCTTGCCAAAATAACTGCTTATCAACGTATTTGAACAGTATCGACGCGACGTCACAGAGGGTAAGTTCGGTACAACTCGATATTTGAATAATGGATGTATCCATCAAACGTCGTACCCTCGTCCGAGGAACGGCCGCTGAATAGGCAAGAACATTACTATATAGAATGCTAACATCACTGATGCAAGTATATTTTGTATTTCTTTTTATTAGCATCTTTCTCTCTGTTGACTAAACATTATATCTAGCGCGAGACTAACTCAACTAACTGAAACTGATTCAAGTTTGTACATAACTGCATTGCGCTCCTAATTGCCCCTACATATTAGGTACTAGCTGACCCACGCAGCTCCGCCTGCGCTATTTTTACGTTAACTAAACTTTGAATAACAGACATTCGCATCGAATACATAACCTCATTTTTTATAGTCGGTTAAAAACTGGGACCCACTTTTTACTTGCTCTCCGAAGCACGGACCCGTTTAGTTCAAATGGCATTAAGCGGTCACCCATCTCTTTAATGACCTTACCTAACGTTGCTTAACCAGATCGATTACAAAACCTTGATAACAACTCTCTATGAGTGTTCCCTTACTAATATTTATTATATTATAATGAAAAATTGATAAAATCTGACCAAGCGTTTAACCAAGTACCCATTTTGACTTTAATCCCCTCTCCCGAAAGAACCGTGCTATATTACGGGATAAAAAGTATCCTATGTCCTACCTTGTAGTAAGATCTCAAATGATGCCAAGTTTCATTGGAATCCATTCAGTAGTTTCGGCGTGATGCTCAGCCGTGATACAGACAGACAGACAGACAGACAGACAAAAATTAAAAAAATTACATTTTCGGCCTCAGTATCGGTTATAGAATGCCCTCCAAATATAATTTTCAAAATATCTTCAATGTACAGAATTGGACCTGTTACAGTTTTATTATAAGTAGGTATAGATATCTGCTGCAGCCTGTTATGAGCGTCCTTGCGCACACCCGTCTCGTCTTGCTTCGACAGTTGCCTTTTAAGAAACAATAGTTTTTTCTTTAAACATGGTTGCCTACTTCTACAAAATAATAACAATAAAGAAAAACGAAGTCTAAACGTTAATCACAGCAAACTGCAGATGCTGTGGCTGCAGCTTGGAATATTTTAGAAACAAAGTAAAGGGGTAACGTCTGCAAATGCTTACTTGTCTAATTCTGAAACTATCTCGGGCTCAAGAAACTTAATAACTTGTAAGGTATCGGACGACGAGCAACATTACATTGTATATAGGCAGCCATGTTCAATAATACATTTTTTTCTTTATAACAAGTAAATAAAATATATATTAAAGTAATACGTTAGATAATGCGAGGTCATGCTACTTAATATTTTATACATAGTATATTGTTAATTTTGAACATAGTATGAGAAATATTTTGTTTTTGGTTCTAAATATTTGTTTTCATTTACTATTTTGTAATTGTAGATTATATTGTTACATATATGTGGAGACTAGTTAGCAATAATTGTTACCTATTATTATATATTAGCATGTAAGTCTTTTCATTTACTATTTTGTAATTGTAGATTATATTGTTACACATATGTGGAGACTAGTTAGCAACATGTTTACACATAATTGTTACCTATTATTATATATTAGCCTGTAAGTCTTCCTAACAATAAATAAATAAATAAATAAATGTTACTTACCATTAGTTGTACGTCTTGCTTGACTCGTCACTAAGCTGGAAATAAAATTTCACAAGCATTCTTCATAATTATTTGGAAATTATTTGGTAGAAAACATTTTTCACCATAGATTATTCCAATTGGTCGGTGCGGCGATAAATCCATGCTCAGCCGGAAACGTTACTCGTACATGCTGGGATTGGCATCAGATAAATCAGTCTGTCAATTTCGACCAGCTAATGTTTTTGTTCTGAATCGAGTTCATATTCTTATTGATTTAACACAACATAATGTTCGTATCTCATCGCAAGACGCCAATCAGTTAAATGATGTACTTATATTGATAACTCTTCTTTTTGACCTAGAAATTGAATACCGATAGTCAAGTAACTTGCTTTTATTGAACTACCTATACATTTGGTATATTTTTACCCGCCTATCGCAGCAGAAAGAGAATTATGTTTTTACGTATATATGTTCCGTTGGCGCGACAGCCTGAACAGATTTAAGGATTTTAGCATAATAATAAACACTAACACGAAGCAACCCTGTATCACATTATTAATATTTCACTGCCTTCATCAATCCGGAGGCTGGTGCGGCCATTTTTAATTAGTGTTAATTAATACTGTGTTATCGAACTGGTAGTCACGTTAATTATGTAAATGTGCATTGGGGATAATGTGCCTATAACAAAATTAATAAATTATATGCAGAATTGAATACATTAATCGTCATTCAGTTGCTCACTGTCTTTCAGAATAACCTGAATCACCATCTTCTTATTAAATCCTTAGCGTACAACTAACACGGTGTTCTGTATCTACATTAAATATATGTGCACATATAATATGTATTACATTTCTTATTTATCTAAATACATTTATATAATGCCACAATCCCACATAGGTAGACGTTTTTTTATAAATTGGTTATAATTTGTTCTAGATATGTTACACTAGCGACCCGCCCCGGCTTCGCACGGGTGTAATTGAGAATAACAAAATGAATAGGTAATTTAAAGTTACTGCCTTTGATTATAGAATTTCTTCATAAATAATGTTTGTAGCTGACTTTTCGTAACGCAATATGAACAAATTTTGTTTAGAAGATGGCTATATAGGACGTATAGCTGTCTGTTCATGGGCAAAGAACTCAACGCTTAGGTTAAGCCTGTAACGTTGAATCTCTGAGCTTGTGATTTGTTAATTGTATTTATAATTTTATTAGAAACTGCAGACGTGTACCGGTGCACAATTTGGGTGGATTAAGGACAGGAACAGGACACCATTTTTTTAAAACCAATTTATGGAAACAATACGGGCTTCCTTGTTCGGTTTCATCGTTAAGACGTAAACGGGGGTCAACCGGGAAATTCTTACCCACTAAAACCCCCGCGGCTATCACATCGGCACATTAGAGGGCGGACCTGGGGTATCTGTCGGGATCTGCACCAGCTGATACCACTCAGTACCTTGACTTTGAACCCGCCGCCGGAGAAGCACATTATAGTTCCCCGGGAACCTGTCACGATGCTCACGGTTACAGGGGTCACGGGGGAAGCCTTTAATGGGATTTATGGGACCCTGTTGGTGGTCAAACGGGTATGTAGGATTCTTATACACTAAACCCTCAACGGCCGTGCCCGCTCAGTCCCGGTCTGTCTCGCTCAGTCCCGGTCAGTCCCGGTCAGTCCCGTCAGTCCCGGTCAGTCCCGCTCAGTCCCGGGCAGTCCCGGTTAGTCCCGCTCAGTCCCGATCAGTCCCGCTCAGTCCCGCTCAGTCCCGCTCAGTCCCGCTCAGACCCGGTCAGTCCCGGTCAGTCCCGGTCAGTCCCGCTCAGTCCCGCTCAGTCCCGCTCAGACCCGGTCAGTCCCGGTCAGTCCGAGTACCACACCGTACCACACCGAACCACTCACACACACACACACACTCACTCACTCACCCACTCACCCACTCAAACACTCACCCACCCACTCACCCACTCACGCACTCACCCACTCGCCCACTCGCCCAATCGCCCACTCGCCCACTCGCCCACTCACCTACTCACTCACTCGGTGACGGCGTCACATGAGCGCTTTCATAACCTTAACAAATTTAACGCTTAACGTTTAACACTTAACGATCAACACCTATCATTTAAAGCTTAACGTCTAACGCGTTAAATGATAACATTTTTGGAAGTCGCATAAGAAGTTTCACTTCAATAAAAAAATAATAAAATGATCAAAAATAAAATGTATAAAAGTACACAAAAACAACCCCAAAGAGAGATTTGAACCCGGACCCTGTGCTGTGCTTAGAAGACGTTTCCGTAACCTCCAGACCACGGCTGCTCTTATTTAATTAATCGAATTACTTGATCATATTATTGTTATTATGTCTGCTGAGTCCCATAAAACTGAATTAGGTTTTCTATATAAGTACATAGGTAAACCTTCAATGAAAAATTATATAACCGATGGTGAAAACCGCTGCGTGGTTTAGGAGGTGCTATCGGATATAGACAGACTCGGATAGTGGCTTTGTTTCACACTATGTTGACTTCGATAGGGACAACACCAGCCAACCTGTAGAAAAAACCCTGACTGACAGACACAATAATTCCAATAAAGTTTTGGCTTTTATATATCACTAGCTGACCCACGCAGCTCCGCCTGCGCTATTTTTACGTTAACTAAACTTTTAATAACAGACATTCGCATCGAATACATAACCTCCTTTTTTATAGTCGGTTAAAAACTGGGACCCACTTTTTACTTGCTCTCCGAAGCACGGACCCGTTTAGTTCAAATGGCGTTAAACGGTCACCCATCTATTTAATGACCTTACCTAACGTTGCTTAACCCGATCGATTACAAAACCTTGATAACAACTCTCTATGAGTATTCCCTTACTAATATTTATTATATTATAAAGAAAAATTGATAAAATCGGACCAAGCGTATAACCAACTACCCGTTTTGACTTTAATCCCTTCTCCCAAAAGAATCGTGCTAGATTACGGGATAAAAAGTATCCTATGTCCTACCTCGTAGTAAGATCTCAAATCATGCCAAGTTTCAATTGAATCCATTCAGTAGTTTCGGCGTGATGCTCAGCCGTGATACAGACAGACAGACAGACAGACAGACAGACATAAATTAAAAAAATTACATTTTCGGCCTCAGTATCGGTTATAGAATGCCCTCCAAATATAATTTTCAAAATATCTTCAATGTACAGAATTGGACCTGTTACAGTTTTATTATAAGTATAGATATAGATATTATAAAGAAAAATTGATGAAATCTGACCAAGCGTATAACCAAGTACCCATTTTGATTTTAATCCCCTCTCCCGAAAGAACCGTGCTAGATTACGGGATAAAAAGTATCCTATGTCCTACCTCGTAGTAAGACCTCAAATCATGCCAAGTTTCATTTGAATCCATTCAGTAGTTTCTGCGTGATGCTCAGCCGTGATACAGACAGACAGACAGACAGACAGACAGACAGACAGACAGACAAAAATTAAAAAAAAATACATTTTCGGCCTCAATATCGGTTATAGAATGCCCTCCAAAAATAATTTTCAAAATATCTTCAATGTACAGAATTGGACCTGTTACAGTTTTATTATAAGTATAGATACGTACAATACATGCGTATTGTATTCCTACCGACACAGACATTTTGGAAATATATTTGGGAAACAAACAAATTATACCACCTATTACTAATAAGTATATCAATTAAGTTTCCTAACTAATAACTAAATCGTAAACGTATGCCTGATTTTGAATTTAAAAAAAAAGAATTAAATAATAAAATATAGTAGAGATAAAAATGCTGGAGTTAATATGAGTTAAATATTTAAAACTGTTTAAAACATTGAATTAATATAAATAAAAAAATCAAAAACAAAGTTTAAAAATACAAAAAGGAAACCTGCACGCGGGTAGCGAACCCGGACAGACCGCGCTTAAAGGACGCATCCGTAACCACTTGGCCAAGGAACTTATGTTTTATCGCTCGAATTATCGTATCTTATTGTTGTAATATATTTGTACCGCCATCGGTTGAGTAATAATACTCTTTTTTAACTCTGATCAGAGACAAATTTAAAAAAATATGATATACAAATTCAATTAATTTTGTTAAAGAATGTCTGTGCAAAATTTCAAGTCAATAGGACCAAGGAATCGCATTCTCCCATACAAACTTTACCCCCTTGTTTCACCCCCATAGAGGTTGAATTTCACAAAATGCTGTCTTAGTGAGCACCTACACACATCAAAAGTGTCTAGGGATCAAGCATTTTTAAGCGGATTTCTTGAGATTGAGATGTGGCTTTGTAATAAATTTATGATTTTATAAATTTATATGGATCCTTTTTGGTGCATTTCATAATTTGAATCAGGAACTGTGAATCAAATTCGAGTAAAAGATGAAAATCAGCTGTCAATATTTTCCCTATAAAAACATACAACGCATTGAAGACATTATTAGTGCTACTGTTTCCCTACTACTGATTAAAACCAACGTTATTATGGAGCGGCGACGTCATTTAAGCAGGGAAGAAATGCTCAGAGCCGTGGGAATGATAGAAGCTGGTTCCCGGCAACGTACTGTGGCTTTAGCTCTGAATACAAGTCAGAGTGTTATCAGTCGACTTTGGACACGTTACCGAAGCACTGGTACCGTGGCTGAGCGCCATGGAGGACGGTATCGCTGCACCACACGGAGACAAGACCGATATATTCAAATCTTAACTCGAAGAGCTCCAACAATAACTGCCATGATGTTAGCCGTGAGGCTTCATCACTCTTCAGGGAACTTAATTAGCGACCAAACAGTCAGAAACCGCTTGCATGAAGTGAACCTTCATTCCCGAAGACCGCTACGGGTACCACCTATAGCAATGCACAATCGTAGGATTCGATATCAATGGGCTCTTGAACACAGAAATTGGGCAGAAGAACAATGGCGTTTCGTGTGCTTTTCTGATGAGTCTCGTTTTGGTATGAGACCGGATACAAGACGTATACGACACTGGAGAACCCCTGGACGCCAACAGCGATTAAAATCCTGCCAGGAAGTCCATCCTTATAGTGGTGGAACCATCATGGTATGGGCGGGTATTTGGATCGGCGGAAGAACTGAGTTGATTTGGATCAGAGGCAACCTCAACGCTCAAATTTATGCTGAGACGATTGTATCAGACGTCATCGTTCCTCTACAAGTGCAAATCGGTCCCTTATTTCAGTTAATGCATGATAATGCACGACCGCACACCGCAAGAGTTGTAAGACAGACTCTCGCCGCAGCTAACATCAATGTCCTGCCCTGGCCTGCTCAGTCGCCAGACTTGAACCCGATTGAGCATGCATGGGATATGCTACAGAGAAGAGCTCTGCCGAATATGGAGGGTATCCAGTCGCAAGAAGACCTTTTTTTGTTGTTGCAACGAACATGGGCGGCCATTCCACAGCGTGATTTGGATGAACTCATTTTGAGTATGCCAAACCGATGTTCTTGTGTTGTTAGTGTTCGCGGTAGAAACACGGATTATTAATTGTTTAAGTTACCCAATAAAATTTTAAAGAAAACTGTTATTTCAGTCTTTTTTTCGAACTTTTGTGTTAGTGGTTCAAATGTCAAAAATCCCTTTATTAGGAAAATGGCAAATTTCTTTATTAATGCAAAGGTGACTTGGTTTATCGTTACTGTGACAAACGAAAACACTTTATTTGATGAATCCTTAAAGAAAATTTTAATTAATATCAATCAGGAGAAAAGTTA
This sequence comes from Furcula furcula, assembly GCA_911728495.1. Taxonomy (NCBI): domain Eukaryota; kingdom Metazoa; phylum Arthropoda; class Insecta; order Lepidoptera; family Notodontidae; genus Furcula; species Furcula furcula. The sequence continues at coordinate 29,308,646 of OU452244.1, forward strand.
TTGCAAAAATATATGTTGATCCCTAGACACTTTTGATGTGTGTATTAATATTCACATAATAATATGTTAGTATGTGTGGCCTCTAAACAACTGTACCATATTTCATTTGTAATCACCCACCCATTGTTTTCGTTATTTAAGGCTTATACCGGAGGATGTACCTAACGACGATCAATTAATCCAAACGCACCGATACACATAATCATTTATTAACAATCACATTAATCAACACAATAATCACATATCGTTCCCAATACAATTACAATTACGTGCACACGCGGCGCGGTGTAATCTCGCGCTTCCCGTTTCGCTACGCGGCACATACGTCACAGCTCTCAGGCTATCTGGCTGGACTGGGCGTTCTAGGACTCTTGCGACGCGGTACCGGCGACGCGGCATAGCGGCGGCGGAGGTAGCAAGGGCGCGCGGGGGTGACACGGATTCACCTATCCTGGCTCGCGCGTTGCATCGCCTGATTTTATTATGCTTTACCTACTGCGTACGAGTTTAAATTTCGCGCGTAGGCTGGTACGCTATATCCTCCCCCTCTAGACCGATATAAGCGACCCCGCGATCGGACTAGGATTTACGAGGTCGTCCCCTCAACCTTTTTTCCTGCACTGGAGGTTGCAAGATCCCTACGTAAGGCGTTAACTGCGAAGCATGGTACTTACCAAGAAGTTTACTGTCACTGACTCGCTGGAGTAGGTATGTTGTAGGGCTAACTACCTCCTTAACTATATACGGGCCATCGCGGCGAGGTATAAACTTCGGCGTTTGGCCGGTACGGGTGTCGTTTGAACCTTGAGTTTTCAAGAGGACTGCGTCACCCGTGTTGTAGTCAGGTGCGGGTCTGCGACCTGAATCTGCACGCTCTTTCTGCTTCAGTTGTGCCTGCTCATGAGTATCTCGAGCGATGATTAGAGCAGAAGAGAGCTTACGAAGGTACGGCGTAAAAGTCGCTACAAAATTATCATTCTCGGCTATAGCTCTCATGTCTGTAAGTGTATCGGCCGGGGCACGCAACTCACGACCGAATGTCAGAAACGCTGGAGAGTAACCGGTGCTCGATGTCACGGCGGAGTTCATAGCAAACCTAACCGCGGGTAAGTGGATATCCCAGCTGGAGTGGTCATTACCAACCAAAATAGCGAGCTGTGGTTTCAAATCCCTATTCTTCCTTTCGATTGGGTTTGCCTCCGGGTGATAAAACGGCGTGAGTACCTGGTCGATTCCTAATACATGGCACGCTTGCTGCATCACTTCACTGACGAATTGCACTCCGTTATCACTGATCATCCGGCGGCAGACTCCATACCTCAAAAATACTTCGGATATCAGGACCTTTGCACATTCATCGCTGGTGGCCTTTTGTAGGGCGAAGAGTTCGACCCAACGCGTACTCACATCTTCCGCGATGAGAATCCACTTATTCCCATCGGGCGTTACGGGGAGTGGACCGAAGAGATCCACGGACAATACTTCGAACCGGCGTGCCGTTGCGGGTGTTTGTAATAACCCTGCAGGTTTCTTATTATCGGCCTTATACCTTTGGCAGGCCGGGCACGCCTTGGTATAGTTAGCTACGTAACTACGCATCCCTGGCCAATAGAACCTACCGCTCAGACGTTGATAAGTGCGCTCGGTACCGAAGTGTCCGGCTGTCGGTGCATCGTGGAAGTCGGAGAGGACCTTCGCTCGCTCGTGCTGCGGAACCACCAAGCAGGCTGTCTCCTCTTCGTCAGCGTCAGGAGCGTACCGGTACAAAATACCATCAGACAGGATGTATCCGCGGTCAGCCCAAACTCTCCCTCTAAACGGATCGTCAGCTGTCTCGAGATCGTCCACAATCTTCTTCAACTCCGGGTCCTCGAGTTGGTTTTTACGGACGTCACTGGGATCTCGGGAAGGCAAATCTACCACGGTAAGGCAAAGATCGCAACTCACTTCTTCATCGCAAGGAGGGCGCGACAGGGTATCGGCGATAACATTCGACTTACCTGGTGTATATTCAATCTTCAGGTTATAGCCCTGGAGCGCGAGAGCCCATCTCGCAAGGCGACCACTCGGTGATTTCAAACTCATCAACCACCTTAAGGGTTGATGATCTGACCGTACCACTACCTCGGAGCCTTCAATATAGCCCCGGAACTTACCTACAGCCCACACTACGGCTAGAGCCTCTCTCTCAGTGGTCGTGTAGTTCCTTTCGGCAGGGTTCAAAAGCCGGCTGGCATACTCGACGGGTCGCTCATCTCGTCCCTCCCCCTGCATCAGAACTGCCCCTATGCAATAGCCACTGCTGTCTGTCATTAAGGAGAATGGTTTCGACTCATCAGCCTGTCGCAATATCGGTGCCGAGACTAGGAGGTGCTTAATGCGTTCAAATGCTGTTTGCTCATCTGAAGACCAAGACCAGTTGCTGTTTTTCTTCAGCAGGTTCGTTAGTGGCCTGGCAACTTCGGCATAGTTCGGTATGAACCGCCGGAACCAGCTTGACGTCTGCAGGAAAGTCTTCAGGTGACGAACGTTTTTCGGTGGTGGCATGGCGCTGATGGCTGCAGTTTTCTCAGGATCTACCTGGATACCACCTGGAACGATCAAATGCCCTAGAAACTTCACCGAATCTCGTGCGAAAAAGCTCTTCTCTCGGTTAACCCTCAAATTGAACATCTGCAGTCGGTTGAACACGGCTTCCAGGTCTTGCAGATGTTTGGGGAACGTATCTGAGAGGATAATCAGGTCGTCCAAATAAGCCAGAATGGATACTTGCAGATTCGACTTGAACCTATCTATCAACCTCTGGAAAGTAGCCCCAGAGTTACGTAACCCCATGGGCATCCTTTTAAATCGATAGGTGCCAATAGGCGTGACAAAAGCGGTTTTGTCACGATCCTCGTCCGCCACGACCACCTGGAAATAACCTGACCTGAGGTCCAAGGTCGTCATGTAATTTGACGTTTTTGCGGCGTGCAATACGTCTTCAATCCTAGGTAGCGGGTATCGGTCGGGTTCTGTCACGAAGTTGAGTTTACGATAGTCCACGCAGAGCCGTACCCCTCCATCCTTCTTCGTAACTAGAACGACATTGGCTGCCCAGGGAGACTCACACTCCTCAATGACGTCTGCAGACAGCAACTTCTGGAGTTCCTTTTCCAGGATCTCTCTCCTACTCTGCGACATCCGATAAGGCGGTGAAGCTATCGGTTCCTGCTTCTCATCGACCTTGATATGGTGGGTCGCGTACTCAGTCGGAGGTCCTTCTGTGGCGAACAAAGCAGACTTACTCACGATAAGGGTGTTAAGCTCCGTCCTCTCATCGGTTGTCAGCTTGGTTGCTTCGTCGTTCCTCAAGGTCAGCTTCGCAGCGTCGACGCGCATCAGCTCCGTGGCGTCGGCTGAACCTAGACTGTACGATCTAACAAAAGGGAACATACAGTCCGGTTGGTCGGTGAAACTCCACATTGCTCGTGGGAGGTTAATTAAAATACCTGCCTCGACAATAAAGTCACGACCTAGCAGCGTCCTTGTGTCCGCATCAGGGAAAACCAAAAATGAAACTGGTATGTCCCGTCCTTCCAATGTGACAACAGTTTTACCTACAAGTGATTTGCGCACCTGTTGAGTACCATCGGCGAGTCCTACGGTGCGGTGAGTTTCCTCAAACTCGACGCCGTTGCTGGCTAGGATGTCATGCAACATACCGCTCGCGATACAGTGGGTCGCCCCAGTGTCCAAGACAGCGACACCGTCACGGCCCGCTATCCTTACCGATACAATAGGGCGTGTACTGTCAGCACCCCCTATGTCGGCGCTGTGGAACTCGGTTTTTTGCGGCGTGCCTTTACACGTCTCACATTTAGACCGTATTACGCCAGATTTGCCACACCCGTAGCAACGAATAGCATTTGCAGTATGAGTGCTATCCCGCTCTGACACGGGTGAAGGAACTATTTTCGGACAAGAAAACTTACAGTCTTCGACTCTATGTCCGAAACGTTTACAATAACCACACCGATGTCGTATACGCTTTTCCTTTACATTACCATTGTAAATATATTGTCCGCCTCCTAGACTATTTTCACGGGTCGTATGACTCGACTGTACTCCGGGGTTAACCCCAGTGGGAGCTTGCGACCTCACAGTCGTAACACCTATTTGCGCGGTCGGGATGTCATAGCGTGACGCGGTTGCATCCGACGGGTTAAAATCCGACCCGTACGCAGCGAAAGGGTTAGACGGTGATACTAATTATAACACTGAATTCGTATAGTTCGCGCTTTTAATATTTTTCGCGTTAGTATTAGATGGATTTTTGCTTACCTCCGCCAACGATTCCTCCACATACCTCGCTTTGACGATGAGCGCGTCTAGGGAATCCACCGAGTCGCGTGACACACGTTTCCTTATTTTACGATTTAACAATCCGTACACGATATCTATTTTCATCGGCTCTATTACATTGTATGGTAGCTTGGCCAGAAGGGCCCTCACTCGCGAAATAAATACGTCACCGCGTTCATCGTTCTGTTCAGTAGCGAATATCTCCCGGAACACTTGATAAGCCGGTTGGGACGCTCCGTACATGCCCCGTAGCAGCTTCAGCGCATCAGTCCAGGTTCTCGCAGTGGCTTTCACTCCCTGCCACCAGATTCCCGCTTGGCCGGTCAGCAGCATCGGTAAGCCGCGCAGTGCGTGGTCATCGCTCACGAATGTGCACTCCTTATACACTTCTACTGAGTCTATGAAGGCTTCCAGCACGTCCGCATCACGTGTGGCACCGTCGAAGCGTGCTGTGCATTTGGCCAGGTTTCCGTTGGCGGCGTGATAGGTAAGTGGTGATGATGCCGTCGGCGTCGCTCCGTCGCCGTATGACATCGGCGCGGTCGGTGACATCAGGCGCTCCAGCAGCAGCTTGTTCGTGGCGAGGATGGTGGTGAGCTGGTCTTCAGTCATCGTTAAGCGGCTTCCCTCTCCTTCACTGCTGGGATGGTCGTCGGAGGCATTGTCGTCCTCGCCCGTCTTCGTCTGTTGTCTCGTCGTTGGAGGCATCTTCTCTCCAACGGGACGTAAACGGTGGGCTGGTGCTGGTTGTCTCCGGACAAACTCTCGTACGCGAAGTCCAAAGACGTTATTCTGCGCACGTGTTTTCGTGGGCTCGCGTACCTACTTCCATGTAAGTACGCGCCGCTAGTTGGGCGTCAATATACCGGAGGATGTACCTAACGACGATCAATTAATCCAAACGCACCGATACACATAATCATTTATTAACAATCACATTAATCAACACAATAATCACATATCGTTCCCAATACAATTACAATTACGTGCACACGCGGCGCGGTGTAATCTCGCGCTTCCCGTTTCGCTACGCGGCACATACGTCACAGCTCTCAGGCTATCTGGCTGGACTGGGCGTTCTAGGACTCTTGCGACGCGGTACCGGCGACGCGGCATAGCGGCGGCGGAGGTAGCAAGGGCGCGCGGGGGTGACACGGATTCACCTATCCTGGCTCGCGCGTTGCATCGCCTGATTTTATTATGCTTTACCTACTGCGTACGAGTTTAAATTTCGCGCGTAGGCTGGTACGCTATAGGCTTTTATTTTTTCAAAAAATGAAGTTTGTTCTTTTTCCCTCGATTTGATTTTTTATTTATTTTATCTTTTGAACGGTCGCTGATGAAATTACAGTAACATAAAAAATAGACTATTAAAAAAAAGAGAAAATGACAAGCCGGAATGCCGGATCTTCTCAGTTGAGGTCGTGTTGTGATCCGGTGGTAGCTTTGAAAAATACTAATCATTCAAAACTGCTGGTGCTAAGTCAATTTGTAAATATTAATAATAATAATAATAATAATAAAGAGCTATACGCTCCAGGGGTGGAAGTGTTAAAGGGCATAACGCCGCGAGTAACTTCGGAGAAAGCGCAGCACACCTCTCGACACCCCTGAGTCACTCACACCGGTGTTGCTCTCTGTCGTCATCGGACGATCATTTGGGGAGCCCATCTAGTGGGTGGCAAGCCGCCACTTGCCACAAAATAATTATGAACGTAATTATGGCAAGTGACCCCGGCCTTTGCAATATCCCAGTCGCCAGTCCACCAAATGCTCAACCCCATAAACCTAGAGTTCTTTTCACATGCTTGCAATAGTCCCTACCACCTACCGAGGTCAACTGCTGTAATTTCATCATTGTTGCAGTTGACCCCGGGAGGTGTTTTACACACCATTTACTTCTTCTAAAACGGGCCTCTACGTGTTGGATCCGTCCCCACGCAAGCCTCTAAAAGACCGGGCTAAGCCCGTGAGAAAATAAAACATTAAAATAATAATAATATCCTGGGACAATTCACACACGGTCATCTGATCCCAAACTAGGCAGAGCCTGTACTATGGAAACCAGACAACTGATACTAATACATATATATATACTTTTTTTTTGTAAATACATACTTATATAGATAATAATATTAATGATGATAATAATATTGATGATGATAATATTGATATAAATGATTCCAATTTATTTGAATCTCTTATTTGAATTCGGCAAAAATATGTTAAAGGAAGATTTATTTGTTCAGTAAATCTGTTGATATAATTAGCACAGAAGCAACAAAGGCAGCTCGTGGCGAAGTTTTCATTCAAAACAATTTAGAAACAACTTTGTTTATAATCAGATATCCAGGCAAATAAAACAATAAATTTTCTCGTCTTTTGCGTAGATAGCAAATTTATTGTCGTTACGTCATTTAAATTAATGATATTTTTTTCTAAACTAAATCATAAAAGTAAACAGGAATGTGAGTGACATGGTGAGGTGGATGTATGCATGTTATTGTAATGTAACCATCGTTAGAATACTAAAACTATACTTACAACACTTATAAACTACGCAACGTCATCACACATAAACTATTAGGTAGGCTGACTACTAATTCCAATATACGACCTAGATCCACTAATAGGTATCACAAATCGTGAGCCCAGATCAACATGACAAACGCTGCATCAACATCGGACTAATCAATTGATTCATTGCTCGGCCCGGAGCGGCCGGGAGTGGCGCGGGCGGCAGCTGGACGCACGATCCGATGCGTTTGAACGCCGCGCCGTGCACATCACTACTCATCGTCATTAGCTGTTATGTGTTGTTTGATGATATACAAACACTGCTATTCGAGAATTAGGTGCAAAAATTACCCATTAACTTTCATGTGAAATACGGTGTTTATACATAACTCGTTTTATAATGAACAATTCAATACTCAATCTTGCTAGCTTGTGGATAGTTTACCCCCATGCCTAGCTTTGTAGGACTAAACTGTAAATTTTTGAAGATAGATTCCAAACAATTCGAGTTTAAAATAACTGAAGGGTCTGTTGGTCAAGTGGTTACACACCCTGGCCGCTATACCAATCCAATGGGGCATGGGTTTGATTACCACCAAGTATCTGGGTATTATTTAGTTACTTATGAATGTATTTACAATTTGTTTTAAATAAAAATTATATTGTAATATAAAATTCAATCGCTGAAACTGGGTGTTTAACATTACACAGTTTAAGCATAATATGCTCCAGCAAACGGTCTTGTGAGAAATGTATTGCAAGAAGAAAACATTTGTATATTAATCTATTGTTTGTGTACAACAAATTAGGAGCTAAGTAAATTGGTAAAAATTGTACTTATATGAGTATCCAGCTATTCTTGTACCAACATTAACAATAAATTACGTAGGCTACCACCCTTCAGAGTGCGGCTTATCTGTAATCCACTAACGAGCCAATTCCGAAAATGGAGGCTTTCACACGATAGACCCAATACTACAACCATCAGTTTCTATAGACACAATATTTCTTCATACAGTACCTACTTAAGTTTATGAAGAAATGGAATAATAATGATTAGGATAAAAGTCAAAGCTGTTTAGCCGTATCCATTCTGGAGGACTCGTACTTGACGTCCATTTGTAATAGACAGCACTTTGTCAACTTGCAAGTTTAATGTGGTCGTAGAAGTCACTCGCAAGCGACTGATTATAAACTGAGCTGTCAAACACCAAATATTACCTTAAGATTAAAATTTGGATTAATTCCACCCCTTCTCTATAATATACATAGTTGATCGGAGTCAAGCTGCTGCAACTATATAGTACACAGATGTTGCTTGAGGTCTACTAGCCTAATATTTGAATTTTTACAGTACAGACTAGAGTGATAAAAAATTGTCCAAAAAAAAAAATAGAAAGATAAGACAAGCGCGCTTATGGTACGGAGTTTATCGAGAATAATCTCAGTTGAGTTGTTTTGATCCAGTGGTAATTTTTAAGAACAAAATATAGACAATTCAGAAATGCTATTGCTAAACCTAATCTCTATTTATAAATTCGATAGATGCTCGCATTACCTACACTGCCTTAATAAAATAACCGGTATCAGATTCCATAAATAAAACCTGCTTTTTTACTAAACCAGTAGGTACACGGAGGTCGGAGTCAATTTTAGTCTAACAAATATTGGAATAAGTATTCCGTCGATATAATTCAATTCAGGAGAAATATCTACCGCTCCATCCGAGCGCAGCGGGTCTAAAAAGGCCACTTTCCGTGAAACATAATATGAGTAAGTTACGTTTGCATTTTTCTTCGTATGGCAGCATTAACACTAAATGTGAGTCTGTTAATTAGTGCTAATAAATTAATTGAGTATGATTCACCTAAAATGTGTGACCATTTTTCAAAAACTAGTAGATTTTTTAATATAATGCTTGAAATTCAAAACATGAATTGCTTTTAGGTGAATTGCTTAATGTGGCCTTTTTAGACCCGCAGGTGCCGATCAATCTTAGCAAATTGTTTGGAAGAAAAATATATTCTGAGTCCGACTGTCATTTTAGATGGACAAATGACAAAAAAATATTTTTTACAAAAAAAAAGAACCGCCTTCAAAATGCAACTAAAAAGCCTGAAATAATATCTAAGAATTAGTGGTTTTTACATCTACATTGTTGGACTTGGACTACAACATATTATAAATACATATTACTATCAATGACGGCGCCAAACTGGAAAACAGTTAGGTACCTACTGCCCTTGTAAGTATTTGCTAGACGTTAGGCGCCGACTTCGATAGTAATATGTATTTATAATATGTTGTAGTCCAAGTCCAACAATGTAGATGTAAAAACCACTAATTCTTAGATATTATTTCAGGCTTTTTAGTTGCATTTTGAAGGCGGTTCTTTTTTTTTGTAAAAAATATTTTTATTTTATTCTTTTTAGTGGTTCCCTTGGTGTATTATTAGGTTAAGTTTTAACAACTTATATTTTATTCTGTCAAACAGCCAGTTTATATATATATATATTTATTTTAAAAACACTCACTACATAACACAACTATGGACCATCACTAAAATATAAGCTTAAGCAAAAAATTTAAAAAATGTACATGTGACAATATCTTAATAAAACTAACCAATTGCCATAAACCGAAGATATCTAGGTGTTATACTAGTAGTTCTCGAGAACCAAGGACTGCAAGCTCGGTGGGTCTACATTTATTTGTGCCGAGAACCCGTGTCCACCTTCTTGCTCCATCATCAGACGCTGATCACCATTTTTCTAGCAACTACTCATCGAGAGCTACCCAACGAGCCCAAACTCGGCGGATCTACGTTTATTGGTGCAGAGATCCCGTGACAACCTTCCTGCTCCACCATCAGACCCTGATCTCCATTTTTCTAGCAGCTACTCGTCGAGAACTATCCATCGAGTCCAAATTCGGTAGTTCTTCGTTTAATGATGCAGTGATCCCATGACGACCTTCCTGCTCCATCATCAGACCCTGATCTCCATTTTTCTAGCAACTACTTGTCGAGACCTATCCAACGAGTCCAAATTCGGTAGGTCTACGTTTGTTGGAGCCGAGATACCGTGACGACCTTCCTGCTCCATTATCAGACCTTGATTACCATTGTTCTAGCAACTACTCGTCGAGAGCTACCCAACGAACCCAAACTCGGTGGGTCTATGTTTATTGGTGCCGAGATCCCGTGACGACCTTCTTGCTCCATCATCAGACGCTGATCTCCATTTTTCTAGCAACTACTCATCGAGAGCTACCCAACGAGGCCAAACTCGGCGGATCTACGTTTATTGGTGCAGAGATCCCGTGACAACCTTCCTGCTCCACCATCAGACCCTGATCTCCATTTTTCTAGCAGCTACTCGTCGAGAACTATCCATCGAGTCCCAATTCGGTAGTTCTACGTTTAGTAGGCACGGCTAGGATAGGATGGATTGTTAATTTTATTACAGAGTTCCGGTGGCCATCTATGGCCTTCTTCATAAGATCCACTTCACCAAATGATACTTTCTGAATGAAAATGCTTGACTAGTTTCTAAAAATACCAAAAACGCTATATGTATGCCTATAATATTTAAGGAGTTCCCTCAGTTACTCATGGTTCACATCATCAGAACTTGATTTTGAAAAAAATGGGACCAATCTGGAAGCATATCCTTTCAATTAAAAAAATAATTTTCCAAATCGGTTCGTAAACGACAGAGTTCTGAGGTAACAAACATAAAAAAAAATAATAATAATAAAAAAAAAAAAACATACAACCGAATTGATAACCTCCTCCTTTTTTTGAAGTCGGTTAATAAAGCAGAACAACTCATGCTGAATGTTGAGTTTTTTATAATGGTAAAGGCCTGAGGTTCAGATCAAAGAGTGTTGGCAGGTTTGATATGAGCTGAAAGCACACTTCTAAGTATTTTCACCTAGACTTCTCAAAGTGTGGTAGATACGAGGATTTAAATAATTGTGACTCATTTGAGAGTAATATAACTGTGAGAGTATAAATGGCGGTTACAGCAACACTTTGAAACTTGAAGTGAGAAAATTAGTTCAGCTTAAGTTCGGATTTTATACCGCGTCAAAGTTCATATTTTACTTTGAATATACATATATTCATACAATATCTTAAACAATGCCAATTATTATGTTTTTTTTTGCATATTTATATCTAGGAGTATAAAATTGTTAAGACTGCTAGTCTAGCTAGCAGTAAGAGCTAATTTGGTCTAGGTCTTTAGACAATTGTTTTACTTACGACGGGATTAGTTTTTATCTTAAACTTATAAAAAAATACATTGAAATAATAGGCACAGAGCTGGCCAAACTGTCAAGCAGTTCTGGCGTTGTTGCTCTTTTAATAAATTACACTAGGTAGGCATGCAATTTAACAGTACAAACAAAACAACCGACTTACCTTATACAAAACATTTCTTTATTATACGAAATATATTATTATCGTATACATAACTAAATAATAATAAATAAATAATAATTATCAGGGATTTGAAAAAAATGCTAGCACTATCTGCTACACACTACTCTAACTCCGTGTGCCAACGTTATTGATTGAAGGAATAATAATCGCCGTTGTAGCCTCCGTGGCGCAGTGGGAAACCGCTAACTTTGCACACCGGAGGTTCCGGGTTCGAATCCCGCGAGGAGCAACAACTTTGTGTAGTTGTTCCTTCCAGGCTAGGACAATGCAGGCCGATCACCTGATTTGTGATTGTCTGTAAGGTAAGATTATCCATGCGTCGGATGGGCATGTAAAAAGTTGGTCCTGCGCCTAATCTCTCCCCGGTCGTGTCGGTTTTCCGTCCTATCGGATTGTGAGAGGTAAAAAGAAGAGAGATTGCACTTTTGTCTACGCAAGCACTTGTGCACTATAATATCTCCCGCGTAGATTACTGATCTTGCAAAAGATTGGCCGCTGTGGTCGTATCGGCCAGGAGGACAATAATAATTGTACATTCAAATAGTTCCAATAGTGGTAGGTTTATGCGAAGCAGTGAGAAGAAATGAACAGCGAGCCGTCATACATTATGATATGTGCATCTCAATAATAATAGAACCCCATTATGCGTTTTGTCCGACATCTAACGAAGATCCAGGTAGTTAGTTACCACCGCAGCAGTGTCAGATATTCTAACACCAAGCAACAGTGTGTAAACATTGCTATGTTCCAGTGTGTAGGGCACTGTAGCTGGTGAAATTACCGGACACAAGAGACTTAATAACTAATGTCCCGGGTGACGAGCGGCAGTTTAGTATAGGTACTGTGTACAGGCAAACGTAAAAAGATGAGTAAAAGAAGATGACTCCAGCATCGAAATGAGTAGGCGAATTCTTTCATAAATCTAAGCAGTACTTACCTACGCTCCAAAGACGAATTAAATTGCCAAAAAACATTTTAATAAAGCTTTCCTTTCAATCAACCTTCGCTTCACCCTAATACCGCCTACAAAAAATATTGCCTAATATTTTTTTCCAAAACGCTACCAAATATTCGTCATCAAAAGCGTCCCTTTTATAATATTTCTGAATAAATTCATCCATCAAGTTTGATAATATTACGGCAATAATAAAGATATCTCTGAATTATGGCCTACGGGTTTGGCTATTAATTTTATCATTACGACAGCAGTGAGATAATTGACGGGCCGAATGGTTCGTTATGAGAAAACTTGGCTCTCGCTGAGTCTCGCTATGCGGCCCCGGAACTGCGCGTTGGCTAATAGCACTCGAGGTTTCTAGACCAATTCTATGATCATTAGTGGTGCTTAAACTTGAACAAAAATGTGGCGATTTTTGTGGAAAAGCTTAAAATACCCTATGTCAGTAGTCTAGTGATTGTTTGTTCTGCTGCTGTGATTTTTTACGTACGAAACTCAAGTTGTTTGTTTTCTGGCCACAAAATTCTTATTAGGATCAAAGATGTGCTCGTTGTGCTAAATATAATAATGTAACAGAATAGATTCAGTTTGTAAAATAAACATGAACGCGCATCGGTGGAGTACAGGAAGCGCTAGTCGTATCTTGTGTATCGTATCTAACATAGGTTGTGACCTTCGCATTATAGACAAAAATAAGTTCTATAGGTACTCATCTCTTTAACCCATAATTATTTCAGATTCTTCTTTCCACAAACTGCGGAAATAAGGGCTCTATTTTTTTACAGTTTTAATTATAAGCCAAAAACTACGTGACATAAACCAAAATAAAAATCCGTTATGAAATGTGCAAATGAAGTTCTTTCACTTGATAGAGTAGTCTCACTTTGAAATTTTGACACCCCATTTAAGTTGTCTTTGCTTGTGGCGGCTTCGTGTGGCGGGTCACCCCCTTCCCTCTGATATGGTTGAGGGGAGTGATGACTGCTGCTCGAGTCAACTCGTGCGCGGGTGCTGCTTGGGGGGACTGGTCCGACTACTATCCCTTTGGCCTTTTAGTTTGTTGAAATTTTTGTCGTAATTTATTGTTTTCTTCTTTTCTCCCTTGCTTTATGTTTCGAACGGCAAGACACAATATCGCTAATGTCGATTCATTTGTAACAAAACAATGTTTAAAAAAAAGTGACATACATAGAAAAAAATATATGTACATATAAATTGAGAGCCTCCTCCTTTTTTGAAGTCGGTTAAAAATGCTGAAAATTAGTTTGTTAAATTGTTGTGTTGAGTTTACTTACAGAGTTTCGTGACTTTATGTACCGAGTTTCGTTGCTCTAGCTGTATTATAGAATTAAATGGAAATCGTGCTACATGTAAACTTTCCAACCCCTTTAAATGACCAAATGGCATTTTAGTTTGTTGTATTTTCGTCGTATTTTTTTTATATATTTTGAACGGCAGGACACACTGTCGCTGGTGCTGATCTAATCGTAAAAAGACAAACTTTGTTTTATAAAAAAAAAATTGATAAAATGACAAGCCCGCTGACTTTCTTGCCGGATCTTCTGAGTTGAGGCCGCGTTGTGATCCGGTGGTAGCTTTTAAAAAATGACCATTCAAAAGTGCTAGCGTTAAGCCTATTTGAAATAAAGATTTTTGAGTTTGAGTTTGATGTCTCCTTTTATTTGGCATTTTAAAGAAAGTAAAAGTTATTTTTTAGGTTCAGTAAGTAAGATCTAAGACTATTCCATTCCACTCTGTTCCTGAAATGTATAGGTGTGACAGACAGACAGACAGACGAAGTCACACCATAAGGGTTCCTTTTTAACCTATTAGTTATGAAAACATTAAATATTGCTCTATTAGGCGATACAGAGGTCGTTTTAGCAGAGCAAAACTTACGCGCGAAATGTCATAGAGAATCAAGGCCCGGGCTTGTGCATTTCTAACTTCAACAATTTTCTCAAATTTCATAACAAATATCATCCAAAAGCCAGGTCGCAAAGTTAGTAATCACAGTACGTCTGAAATATTCAAAGGGGACGGGTGGAGGGCGCGTTTTAATTGAATCAAATATACAGGAGCGAACGCCGGCAAAATTTACTGAAATGAGACCGAGGTGAGGGCATTTCAGTTATTCAAAACTTTGGAATTAATCTAGTAAAATTGAAAACACACCGCTGCCTACTATGATCGGGGCGACAATTTCATTATTGATTGAATAGCAATTATATTTAACCTATCTTGCGGTGATTAATACTAAGATCATCATCACTAGCCACTACTAGACGTCCACTCCGTTTACTGAACATAAGCCTCCCCTTTATCTTTAAATACTGCAGTGAAGATTTGCATTATGCCTCAAGCAACTTTGTGTACCTATTACGCAAATGAACGTCGTCACTCGTTGTAGAAAGGGAAAAAAGTTCATAACTGAACAGGAAAGTTCAAGTTTTGACATTACACTAATTTTATTATCCTAACAATAAATACTTATGTAAGTGCTTTGATTGAAATAAAAAGAATTTTACGGAATATATCGCGGTTTATTTTTGATTTTAATTACCCGACGTTTCGAATACTTTTCAGCATTGTCACGGGCGAACTGAGGTGGTAGCTCTGCCCATACGTCGTCATGGTAAAAACTGACTAATCTTCTTTGAACAGCAGAACAGCATTTCCTGCCAAGGATGATCCGTGAGGCTATTGAAATTAAAAAAACATCCAAATTTCAATAGAGAAGATGGCTGGGTGCTACCACGAGCTTGCTATCCCGTATTAAATATAATCAAATCCAAAGACAAGCATTCCACTGCAAGACCTCAAGATAATGTAAGCTCTTTCTGCGTAAATCGGACTAACAATAATAATTAGAAGACCTGAGGGTACCCTAAGACAAATATGACCTATGGACAGCTACCAACTCAGTCCGCCCGTAACCATGAATGCTGTAAAGTATTCGAAACGTCGGGTTATTAAAATCAGCAAGAATAAATTTAAAAAATTTAAAAACCCCTGACATAGGTAAACAAACTCTTAAAATGACTTTCCTGTGCTATTATCAGACCCTGATCAGTGTCTAACTACTCGTCAAGATTTAACCGTAGATTTATAATTCGGTGGGTCCTACATTTAATGGAGCCGAGTTCCTGTTGCCACCTTCCAGCTTGCTCCCATTACCAGACTCTGACCAACATTTTAAAAATTTAAAAAACCCCTGACTTAGGTAAACTAACTCTTAAAATGACTTTCCTGTGCTATTCTACCTACTACTCGCAGCAACCTATCCAACGAATCCAAATTCGGTGGATCTACGTTTATTAGTGCAAAGATCCCGTGACAAGGTGGTCACGGAATCTGCGTGGGTGGACCTGCTCCATCATCAGATCCTGGTCACCATTTTTCTAGCAACTACTCGTCGAGACCTACCTAACGAGCCCAAACTCGGTGGGTCTAAGTTTATTAGTGCGGAGATCCCGTGACTACCTTCCTGCTCCATCATCAGACCCTGATCACCAGTTTTCTAGCAACTACTCGTTGAGACCTACCCAACGAGCCCAAACTCGGTAAGTCTACGTTTATTGGTGCAGAGATCCCGTGACCACCTTCCTGCTCCATCATCATACTCCTGACCACTATTTTTCTAGAAACTACTTGTCGAGGCCTACCTAACGAGCCCAAACTCGGTGGGTCTTCGTAGTAATGAAAAATGTATATTGTATACAAAATATCCCTACCTCGACTCGGAAAAGAGCTCATGGTCTTCAATATTCAATTCATTGTTACAAAGTGGTTATATGAGAATATTCTGACCCTCAATATAGAAAAAAAAAACTAAATATATAGCTTTTTCTCTAAAAAATCTGATGTTCCTGGTCCATCACACTGTCTAACATTCCATTCATGCAATAATAGTTACTCAAATTGTCGATGTACCAAGCTTCAAAAGACGCAGTCAGTGAAATATTTGGGCGTCATGATAGACAGCAATTTAAATTTCCAGTGCCATACATGCCATGCTGTCTGGCAGAATCCGGAAGCTTATTGCTTTTTTAGAAGTCTAGGAAGTGTGGCAGACAAAGATTTAATCAAATCTGTTTATCTAGCCTTAGGTCAATCACTGTTAACCTACTGTATAACGTCATGGGGTGGTACTACAAAAACTAATTTACTTAAACTAGAAAGAGCCCAGAGAGCGATTTTAAAAGTAAGCCAGGCACTACCTTTTTTCTATCCCACTAAGGATCTATACAACAACGTAAGGTATTAAGGTAACAGTTCGACAGCTATTTATTCTTCACACGGTTGCAATAACACATTCTCAAATTAAGTACAATCCCAATAAAATTAATAATTTGCGAAGAAAAGATATTATTTGTAATAGTAAGCGTTTTAATACTAATTTCTCACATCGATTTTATTGCTATCAAAGTAGTAGTCTATATAATAAAATTAACCGAATCTTAACAATTTATTCACTAACGAAAACACAATGTAAAAAACTTATTAAAGAATATCTACAAGATCTAGATTATACTTTTACAGAAAATTTAATACATTAATAGGAAATGGTACCCTAAATTAAATAAAGATAATACACACACACACCACACACACACACACACACACACAGTACACAGGCATATATATAAGTTATAACTGTATTTCCTTAAGTCTATTTTGTGAGGAGAAAATAAATAAATAAATGATATATTATTATCATTAATTAAAGTTGATGATTAATTCATCTATTGAAATCGGATTATTTCGACACTCGAAGCCCAATAATACTTAATACGCTTGAAATCAAGTACGCTGCTAGTGAGTAGATATTATAACAATTATCTCGTGTTCAATATTCGAAATTAATCATTAACGACTCTGACAGTCGAAGTAAATAGATTTTAAAAAGTGCCTTAATTAGAATTATAGTTAATTGGGGTTTGTGAGTGCGGCAGTAAAGTAACTAGATTTGACGGACTGTAGACTGCAAGATAGTAAGAAATATATTTTCGTATAATCATAAGGTTTAGTGCGTTTATAAAAATTCAACTTTATACGAATTCCATTAATCTCGTAAACATTTCTTGGTAATATGATCATAGCAGAACACTTCAAATGACCCTAAGAAACTGCCAATTAATGGATATTTAGGTTAATGAGCAATATAAACAGACAGTTGAGAAATGGCACTTGATATTTTGATTAAAACTTATTTCGAAGCTTAACTTGCAATTTTCACTTGCGACTAAACTCATTATGGCGGATATAAGTGTTTATTATTAAGTCGAGACTTTTTTATATATATTAAATTATAATATTTATTTAAGTACGTCAATCTGGCTCTCCATAAACGTTACCTGCATTTAAAATAGTTTAAACCTGGGTATTAGATCAAGCCATATAATACTACATATTTACTTATTACTCTTTTTAATATGGCTATAACAAAGGATAATAGAGAGGAGAGTCACACAACGAGCTATGGAGAGAGCTATGCTCGGAGTTTCTTTGCGTGACCGAATCTTTAATGGGAGATTTGCCAAAGAACCAAGGTCACCGACATAGCTCTCAAAATCTGCAAGCTGAAGTGGCAATGGGCAGGCCACATCGCTCGAAAAACCGATAACCGTTGGGGAAGAAAGGTTCTCGAGTGGCAACCACGGACCGGAAGACGCAGCGTTGGCAGCCCACCCACTAGGTGGACAAACGACATTATGCACGTCGCAGGTAACCAGTGGATGCAAATAGCCAATTGTCGTTCATTGTGGCGTTCGAACGGGGAGGCCTATGTTCAGCAGTGGACGTCTTCCAGCTGGTGATGATGATGATTACAAAGGAAAAACGGTTTTATTTAATGTAACGAAATTGTACTAACAAATGAATACGAAAATCTTTATCTATAATTAGGTTAATTTAACATCAAATACTTCCACAAAATTATTTTTTATACGTTTTGATAAAGGAAATAAATTTTGACAATTTATGTCCAATTTCGAAAAAAAATATGATTCAGAACATTCTGTTGCATATATTTTTTACGAAACCCCATCATGTTCAGTTTGCCTGTTAAATTTTTGACACTTCATTTGTAGTAGCTATCAAGGTTTTTTCAGTTGGTAAGCAATTGGGACACAATAATGTTGTCTTTTATTTACGCGAATACTAGACATTGCAATCAATCTATTCTTACGGATTATATCGCGATTTATTTTATTTTTCCCGACGTTTCCAACTAACAAAATTCTTAAAACAACGAGTAATATCATAAAGAAAAACTCCGAGAGATTGAATCTCGATGTCAAGTCACTGATACCTTCTTGTGCAAAGCCGCCGAAGTTGTATGGGTTGCCCAAAGTACATAAACCCAATGCTCCACTACGTCCAATTGTGAGCCAGATCGACACACCAACTTACAAGTTGGCTCAGCACGTGGCAAAAGTGCTTTCATCACTAAGAGGGCGGGCACACACAAGCGCATACTAGGGATTCATACCATTTTGTCAATGAAATCAAACATCTGAGTATTTCTGACAATGAAACTATGGTCAGTTTTGATGTCCAGTCCCTATTCACATGCCTACCTGTGGTGGACTGCATTGAAATTGTAAAAAAGAGGCTAGCCGAGAAAAACATGCCAAAGGAATATGCAGAACTATTAGAACATTGCCTTACATCTGGCTATCTATTGTGGAAGGAGCAATTCTATAAGCAAGTAGATGGAGTAGCGATGGGCTCACCTGTATCTCCCGTAGTAGCTGACATTTTCATGGAAGACTTTGAGGAGACAGCCCTCAGAACTTCACCTGTTACTCCGAGATTCTACAAACGATACGTAGATGATACCTTCACAATATTACCATCTGATAAAATAACAGTATTCCTGGACCATCTTAACTCCATCAATCCAAAAATTAAATTCACAATGGAGTTTGAGTCAAATAACTCATTGGCCTTTTTGGATGTATTAGTAATGCGGAATTCTAATAATACCTTGGGCCATACTGTGTACAGAAAACCAACCCATACAGATAGGTACTTGAATGGTGAGTCTCATCATCCCCCAACACAGCTAGCTACAGTGGGTAAATCTTTGTTTCAAAGAGCACGCGGAATCTGTGATGATGACCATCTGAGCGCTGAGCTTCAACATGTCAAGCAAGTACTGCGTGACAACAAGCTCCGGATCCCGCGCCGCCGTCATAGTGAACGTGTCAAACCAGCCACAGTGGAGCGTCAACCTGCTGTCCTACCATATGTTAGAGGGGTTACTGACAAGATTAGCTACATCTTAAAGCGGGCTTCAATCAAAACTTATCATAAGCCACCAAAGAAGATTAGTCAATATTTACCACCTGTCAAATGCCACATACCTTTACAAGATGCAGGAGTTTATAAACTCGACTGTGACTGTGGGCTCTCCTACATTGGGCAAACAAAGCGTGCAATAAAAACTCGCGTTAAAGAGCACATAGCTGATGTGAAACACCGACGCTGTACAAAATCTGCAGTCTGTGAACACGTTCAGGATCGCACCCGCCATTATATCAGATTTGATAAACCACAAATCCTCGCAAAAGAACACCGTTTCCAACCAAGGATGATTCGTGAGGCTATTGAAATCAAAAAACATCCTAATTTCAATAGAGAAGATGGTTGGGTGTTACCACCAGCTTGGGATCCTGTGATAAATATAATTAAATCCAAAACCAGACAAAACACTGCACGGCGTCAAGATACTGTAAGCTCTTACTGCGTAGGTCGGACCAACAACAATAATAACCAATAAGAATTGAGGGTACATTGATAAAAACAACAACAATAACTGAGGGTACACCGAAAATTATGACAGTATAAATAGAGCGCAGGGACGTTCAACATCTCAGTCCGCCCGTGACCATGGGTGCTGCAAGGCATTCGAAACGTCGGGAAAAATAAAATAAATCGCGATATAATCCGTAAGAATAGATTGATTGCAATTGGGACACTTTAACTTTATAAATAATAATGTTTATAGGTAGCTGATTCCGTTTAAATCAACGTATTATGTATTCAATTAGAATTAATATATTATAAATACTTGTTCTTGATACAGTTCTGAATAAAGTAAAGTGCTTTTAATTAAAATAATCCGATTACATTATTTTATTTTTTATTTTATTCATTTCAATTACAATTATGAACTTACAGCTAAGCCAAACCGCTCACACTGTTACACTATAATACAGTATGACACATTTATATATACACACAATGGGGTCAGTATGTATGTCAGAATCTTGGACCTCATTTAAGAAATCATTTATTACCATTACGGCTCTCGCCGTAGGCGTATTATTGGCATGTCGAGTGCGTAACTCTCTGAAGGACGCCAGCAGGCGATGCCGGCGACGCTGACCCGCGCGGGTATAGTTGTCTGGTACATAGTAGCCCATTCTACCTAGAACTGTCAGGTTATCTACTTGATTACGCATCAGCATACAAAAATGCAGAATAAGCAGAAGCTTGCGTCTGCGCGCGACATCCCGCTGAAAGTCTATAACGTCTTAAGGATTCCCGACTCCATGATAAAGTTTAATGTCATCTGTGAACATTAGACACTTTGTTGAAGATAGAACTCTCGGAAGGTCATCAATCATCAACAAAAATAGAGTCGGTCCTAACGTTGATTCCTGACTCACACCAGACCTCGTGTAGTAGTCTTCCGAGAGATATCTGCCCAGCTGAACATACTACCTTCGGTCTCTTAGGTAATGAGCAAAAAATGTCAAAAGCCGCGGAGAAAATCCAAAACAAGACAATATTGACAGGAAGATGTCATTATCTACTACATCAAAGGCTTTTGCGAAGTAAAATAAGCAGTATGGACACGTACTTACAATACTGTACTTGTGTACTGTACTTACAATATGACAAACAATTTACAATGTGTTTTAAACTTTTATGATGATTTACCGGTTTACAATGAGTTATGGGTTTTCTGCCATTTACCATCAAATAATTTCCAAAAGACGTTCATTTATCAACTAAGGTAATAATTTTTGGATATTGCCCGCACTAGGTGGTAGGTTCCTTGTGCAAAAAACCGTCCAGGTATGTACCATCACAGTGTCAGATATTGTGCCGCCAATCAGCAGTGTGTAAACATTGCTGTGTTTCAGTGTGAAGGGCACTGTAGCTGGTGAAATTACCGGATACTGAAAATACTTATTGTGTAATGTCTAAGAGTAATGATTCTTCATCAACGCACAAATGGTTCTTCTAGTGTGTGCTAGCGTCTATAGGCTGCGGTGACTGCTTACCATCAGGCGGGCCGCACCTTCGTAGTATAAAAAACGTTAAAAATAGAGCAGACATCAAGGTCAATGTTAAAATAAGCTAAAGAAAAAAGAATAGGTACTGAATTTATAAAGTTAGAGGCAAAACAATAGTAAATCCTGATGCAGCAGCAGTTTGCGGCTCACACCTGCATCCTGTATGTATGTTTGGTTGCAGTGGTGTGGCAGGAGTGGCAGGTGCACGTGACATCGACGCCGGCCGAGGCGGGAGGCCCGGCGTTGCTCTCGTGCGTGGCCCCGGCTCCGCTGCGGGAGCACGCGTCCGTCGCAGCCTGGTACAGGGACGATTCCGTGTTACCTTCTGCAGAACACTTGTGTAAGTAGCTACATCTTCGATTACTATGATTAGCAGTCTGCGCAGGAGATATTATATATGCTTGTGACTTGAGCCACGTTCACTCTCTCTTCAATCCGATGGGACGGAAGACCGACACGACCGGGAAGAGGTCAGGCGCAGGACCGATTTTTAACATGCCCGTCATCATTGATCGTATTACTTTTCAGGCAATCAACTTATCGGCTAGTGTTATTGTAGCGAGTAAGCAATAACTAATACAATTGTTGCTCCAATGGAATTTCAACCCGGTTGGCAAAAAGATCGTTTCCCGCTGCGCCGAGGGTGCAAAGTATTCTTATTGAACATGCAAACTATGTTTCATGTAACGTTGCGTCTTTATTTCGTCATAGTTTTAAATAACTAATAGCAGTATTTAGAATAGAATAGAATAGAATAAATTTATTTGTCAGAATATTGTTTACATTGGTGATAAGTAGGTAGATATAAAAGTCCATAATATTCTGTGTCGCCAGCGTACAAATATTTACATAAGGTATTATTATTATTACATATGTCAAGTAGTTATTATTTAAATTTAATTGATATCAAATAATGTATAATCATCAGTCAAAATTTATCCTCAAGAAAATCCTTTGTACAATAATAACATTTCTGTAGTAAAAAAATAAATAATTTATCTTTAAATGCCTTTAAATCTAAGTGTTTGAATTCATCAGGCAATTTATTATAAATTCTTATTGACATGCAGTACACATTATTATAAAAGAGGGCTATTTGACTTAGCACGACGCTATTTTTAACCGACTTCAAAAAAGGAGGAGGTTCTCAATTCGTCTGTATATATATATTTTTTTTTTATGTATGTTCGCGCATAACTCTGTCAATTATGAACCGATTTGAAAAAATCTTTCTTCCATCCATTCTTCAATCCATTGATTGGGTCCCATAAAAAAAATATTGCGTAGTAATAAGTAGTTCCTGAAAAACAAGAATGGTGACTGCGCACTGAGAGCTGCAGGAAAGCCTATATTGATGACTTTATGTCGCTTTTTAAGGACAATAAATTTATAGTTTAAAAAACTAAAAGTACACGCTTTTATAAAGTACCTATACTGCACTAAAAAGTAATGAATAATTTATGGAACTCGTTCTTTCTTTCTACCCCGTGTTTGTCATTAAGCATTATATTTAAGTGTGAAAGTGTGGGGCGCTTTTTCTATGTATTCACTGATTACAAATTATTGTCATGTCGATAAAAGTACTTACTTACCTACTTGAAATTGGAAAGAAATGTTAAGCTGTTATTCAGAAAAGGCGCCCCACGCTTTCACACTAAAATAATAATGCTTAATGACAAACACGGGGTAGAAAGAAAGAACGAGTTCCATAAATTATTCATTACTTTTTAGTGCAGTATAGGTACTTTATAAAAGCGTGTACTTTTAGTTTTTTAAACTATAAATTTATTTTACACTTTTTAGTCTTAGAAATATTAGTCTAAAATACGGATAATCTTGGCAATTCAAATACGTAGCTTGAATCGTAGGCAGGTTGTGCAAAACCTAAACTTTGCTAAATTTAAGAAAGCACTACGTAATTCCCCTACCTTCCAGTTCCATCATCAGGTCCTCATTAATGGTCAAATTTAAAATAACTCTTTAAAACAAATCAAATGAGCTCAAACTCGATGTGTTTACTGGTAGCCATTCCAGGGTTCCGTCCCCCACCTTCCAGTCCCATCATCAGGTCCTCATTAATGGTTAAAGTGAAAAGAACTCTTTGAAACAAATCAAATGAGTCCAAACTCGATGTGTTTACTAGTAGCCATTCCAGGGTTCCGTTCGCCACCTTCCAGTTCCATCATCAGGTCCTCATTAATGATTAAAGTGGAAATAACTCTTTAAAACAAAACAAATGAGCCAAAACTCGATGTGTTTACTAGTAGCCATTCCAGGGTTACGTCCCCCACCTTCCTGTTCCATCATCAGGTCCTCATTAATAGTCAAAGTGAAAAGAACTCTTTAAAACAAACCAAATGAGCCCAAATTCGATGTGTTTACTAGTTACCATCCAAGGGTTCCCTTATCCACCTTCGAGCCCCAGCATCTGATCAGCTCAATGATACTATATTATTGTATTGTCACCGGTCCTTGATACATGTGCAAAATTTCAAATTATTTGGACCTGTAGAAGTGGGTCAAAATTGCATCGCAAGATTCCATTACCATCATACATACATAGTTACATACATACATACATACAGGTCAAGCTAATAAAAGCGTGTTAAAAATGGTCATAACTCTGGAAAATATTTACCAATTTCAATGATTCTTTTTTTATTCGAAAGAAGAAACCACTGTATTAAATCTGTATGAATTTTATTACAACCGGATAAGAACATCCTGGAGGACCATGAACGATGTGGAGGAATTTATCTGGTAAAAACCATAAAACTGATGTTCTCCATTACATTGCTCTGACAATTATGAACCGATTGCGATGATTCTTTTTTTATTCGAGAGAGTAAACTGCTATGATGATTCCATGCAAATTTCATTACGACCGGATATTTTTTTCTGAAGAAACATGAATTATGTAAAACTATGTAGACGATAATGTGATCATAACCTATCTAGATAATTTTACGGTTTTCGATGGTTCAATCTTTATATATGAAAATATCACTAAAAAGTTTAAAATAAAATCTTTTTAAAAAAAAATTTAACCGACTTCAATATCACTGAAAAGTATAAAATAATTTAAATATTATTGAAGTTGGTGCCAAATATACACAGCCGGTAAGCTAACACCAACTTCAATAAAATTTAAATTATTTTATACTTTTCAGTGATATTGAAGTCGGTTCAATTTTTTTTTAAAAAGATTTTATTTTTCTTTAGAATATCTATTAATTTTGAAATTTTGAGACAAAAGTTGGATCGGTTTCTTGATCGAAGCTATTAACATTTTGCTCAGCTGTCAATCATTTAGTCTTAAGTTTCTATATATATCTGTAACAGCTGGAACTACGTTCCTGGTTGAGGAGGGGTGGCGACTGATAGTACGCTCTGTACAAGAGGAAGACTCCCAAGCACAATACTCGTGCTCAGTGCTGGACTCGCTCACCGGAGACAGAAGGAGAAGTACGCCAGTCAACATCGATGTTGCGCGTAAGGACATTATCTAATTAACTAATTATTACACTTTTAGTAACGTTGAATTTTAAAACTAAGATTTGAACTACCTTTCCAACCTATCATCATCATCATCATCAGTAGCCGAAAGACGTCCACTACTGAAGGCCTCCCCCTTAGAAAGGAGGGGTTGCCATAATTCCCACGCTTGGTAGGAGTCTTGGAGATCACAGTATGGGGTGGTAGGCAGGCAATCCAAATGTAATCATGTATGGGTGATAGCCCTAACGCAAAAAGGCGTATAAGTATGACATTTATGTCTATCTGGCTGTGGCACCGTAACTCTCTAACGAATATTAAGATACATGATATTTTTCTTACACACAAATGTTTTTACTGGATGGGTATCGCAGCCATGACTTTTTTGGTTGTAGCCAGGGTTTAACCACCACACCACGGGTTCGTCCCAAAGTACGGCTATCAATGTCTTTTTTATCTAAAAACTGGTTTAATTGGAACGGTATTTTATATACCAGTTATTGTATCAAAGCCCACGTTTCCTTAATAAATAATAAAATCCACGGGAAGTTTTTTTTATAGTATAAAATAAAAGCTACCTGTTTTCCAGCTATGAGCGTGGCCAGACCTCCCCGAGCTGTTACCCATGGACAATGGGAGGCGTCGGTGCGTCGAGGTGGCGATGTGACTCTACCTTGTCTGGTCCACGCGGATCCTCCGCCTGCTATTACGTGAGTCATTTTTGTAACTAAGTTTAAGCTAATGCAACGCAGCCGTGGCTGAAAGACTGTATCGGCAATTAGGGCCCTCATAACAACCTCTTGAGGGAGGCCAATATTCAGCAGTCGACGTTTCCCGATTAATAATGAATGATGAATTCTTGTAATGGCCTGCTAAGCCCACTTCAGTCTGGTTTTCGTCCCGGGCACAGTACTGTTACTGCATTAGTGAAAATTACTGATGATATTCGGCTGGCCATGGAGAACAAACTTCTAACAATTCTCGTTCTGTTGGATTTTAGCAGTGCATTTAATTCTGTCGACTTTGATATCCTTTTAAAAATCCTATCATCACTCAACGTCACTTCCTCTGTTATTACATGGTTTGATTCGTATCTTCGGGGACGGTCGCAGTCTGTTCGCGCTGGTGAGGCTACTTCTGGCTGGTGTGACCTTACTGCGGGTGTTCCGCAAGGTGGCGTGCTCTCTCCTCTTCTGTTTTCTGTTTTTATTAACACTGTCACGACCGTAATATCTTCCAACTTCCATCTCTATGCAGACGACTTGCAGTTGTACCGTCATTTTAAAGTTGAGGATGTAGGGGAATGTATAAATGCCATCAATAGTGATCTTAAGAACATTAGCGATTGGGCGAAAACCTTTGGTTTAGTTGTTAACCCAAAGAAATCACAAGCGATCATTATTGGTGGTAGGTATATGTATAATCTGTTAATTTCTAGTCCTATTCCCCCAGTCATGTACGAGACGGTAATTATTGAATATGACTGTATTTTATTAAAAATCTAGGGGTACATTTCAATTGCACCTTGTCTTGGGACGTTCACATCGCAGAGGTAAGTAGAAGAGTTTTTGGTACTTTCCACTCTCTTAAGCGGCTCCAAACCTTTCTTCCTTTCGAGACTAAAGTTACTCTTGCTGTGTCCTTACTTCTACCACTTCTTGATTACGCCGATGTTTGCTTTCTAGATGCCACAGAGGAACTATTGGACAAGCTCGAACGCCTACAAAACTTAGGCATACGTTTTATTTACGGACTTAGGAAGTATGACCATGTCTCACAATTTAGATCAAAACTTAAGTGGTTACCTATTAGACATCGGTGTAATCTACACATTCTGTGTTTACTATATAATATCTTGTACAATCCTAATTCTCCTGACTATCTGCGTGAACGCTTTGAGTATCTAGTTCCTGTTAATGTACCTACTCGCTCTTCCAAGTCTCTTCTTCTAAAAACTCCTAGGCACTCATCAAGTCGATATGACGGCTCCTTTACGGTCCGAGCTGTTAAACTCTGGAATAGCCTTCCCCTTTCTATACGTAAAAGCCCTTCTCTGCCCATTTTTAAAAACAGAACAAAAGAATATTTCCTTTCAATGTGATTTATACAATAAAATCAAATGTATGTATGTATTATTATAAAATATGTATTATTTATCTATCATTATATATATTTTTGTATTTATTATGTATATTTGATATCATAATATATTAGTTTATGTTTTAACGTGTATATATGTATTGATATACCTATGTGTGTTATTTATTTGTCTATATGTATGTTTATTTTAATGTAACTTAACTTACATCTGTAGGTACACTTGGTTTTACCCGATAACATTTTGTCTCTATGCCCGGGTTTGCTGGAAGAGAACTCACGTTTTTGAGTTAAGCTCGCCCTTTGTGATACCTTTGTCTTTTGTTAAGTGTTTTTGTACTGTTTTCTGTTTTAAGTGTACCCAATAAAGTATAATAATAATAATAATAATAATGAATTTATAAAAATACTTTTAAAGTAACTATAATTGAGGTAACTCACTGTAACTTAATAAGTGTACCCAAAGTAATTATTTTTTCTACTTTGTGCAGGATTTTTTTTTTCGCGTTTTTGGGTTAACATGAATATAAATATGTCGTTAAACTCGCTAATACTTGTTCAAACCGAAAAACGCAACAATATATTTAAATACTACATACTTAACATGTTTTATCAATCATAAGTAAGTATTACTTCAATTCCATATTTTTGAATGTTCTACATTCAATGATTGTCAATATTACCAAATTATGCTCGGAGCACATTCTGATCACTGGGGAGCTGACTGAGGCCAATGTTGCTTTTTACGAGAGGGTTATAAAATGTTTTCGAAATAGGAAATCTAGGAATTCTGTGAGGCATTGTCTCACTTACAGTGAACTTGTGATGTATGGCTAGGTTGTAAATAGCGCTGCCTATGAAACATGACATTTTTGCAGTCATATTCTCATTCCGCATGTAAATATTTGCAATTTAGAGAAATTTCAATAATTAAGTCGACAAAGAAACATTTTAGTATAAAAATAAAACAAACAAGGTTTTTTAAAGAATAATATTTTTTTTCTAGACATTCTCTTTTTCAGTTTCACTCCAACCATTACATGTTTTCATGTGTTTTTTTAAGTATGTCACACCTCAGTAACCACCATCTCTCTCCAAACATCCAAACCTGCGCTCTAAATTACCAATTAATTAGTTTTTATCCTTTTCCCAAACAATTCCTTATTGATGCTGGCCAGGGTTCGGGGAATGTTGCCCTGGGGTACTATTGCTCGCGTTACAGGAAAACTGAGTGAAAGAATGGAGCATTACCGGCGCAATAGTTCAAAATACATCTCTCTGCGGAAAGAGATGTGTATTTTTAGAGTATTGTTGAAGAAATTATTAAATTGTGGAATTATTGGTTACAAATAGCAAGGAAATTATGCATTAAAACCTTTTATAAGTATGTATTAAATATAATGGCATGATGGCTTTTATGTTGCTTTTTGTATTATATCGGAGAACGTACCTATAGCGGTAACACCGGATAAATTGGCAATAACTTGCAAATTAGGGAGTTCTAGATATAAGTAGGAATACATTTAAAAAAAAACATTGCATTATATTTATTTACATAATATTTAAAACTTAAAATAATAAATTACTAGTTTAAAAAACTAAAAATACACGCTTTTATAAGGACTAAGTACTGCACTAAAAAGCAATAAATAAATTATCGAAACCGTTCTTTCTTTCTTTCTACCCCGAGCTTGTAATTTATGAATTATATTTATGTGTAAAAGCGTGGGGCGATTTTTCTCTGTAAATTATTACAAATTATTGTCATGTGAATACAAATGCTTAGCGTTCTTGAAATTTGACAGAAATATTAAGCTGTTATTCAGAAAAGGCGCCCCACGCTTTTACACGTAAATATAATTCATAAATTACAAGCACGGCACGGGGTAGAAAGAAAGAAAGAACGGTTTCGATAATTTATTTATTGCTTTTTAGTGCAGCACTTAGTCCTTATAAAAGCGTGTATTTTTAGTTTTTTAAACTAGTAATTTATTTTATACTTTTTAGTCTTAGATATATTCGCCTAAACTACGGATAAAATTAGCCCAAGTATAGATTTGTTCGTAGCTTGAATCGTAGGCAGGTTGTGGCAAAACATATTTTTACTAAACTAGATATTACGCGTAGGTATCTGAATGAGTTTAAGAAAGTACTACGTATTTACCTGTTAAACAGTCGAAAGTAAGCTAAAAGTCAATAGCTTCACAAGTAGTATTCAAGGGTTCCGTTACCAACCTTCCGGGTCCATCAAGATGTCCACGCATTAGGCAAAGTGAATATAACTTCTTAATACAAATCAAATGAGTCCAAGCTCGATGTGTTTACTAGTAGCCATTCCAGGGTTCCGTCACCCACCTTCCTGTTCCATCATCAGGTCCTGATTAATGGTTCATGTGAAAAGAACTCTTTAAAACAAATTAAATGAACCCAAACTCAATGTTTTTACTAGTAGCCATTCCAGGGTTCGGTCACCCACCTTCCTGTTCCATCATCAGGTCCTGATTAATGGTTCATGTGAAAAGAACTCTTTAAAATAAATCAAATGAGCCCAAACTAGAAGTGTTTACTAGTAGCCGTTCCAGGGTTCCGTTACCTACCTTCCTGTTCTATCATCAGGTCCTCATTAGTGGTCAAAGTGAAAAGACCTCTTTAAAACAAATCAAATGAGCCCAAACTCTATGTGTTTACTAGTAGCCATCCAAGGGTTCCCTCATCCACCTTCGATCCCCAGCATCAGATCAGCTTGATGATACCATATTATTGTATTGTCACCGGTTCTTGATACTGTAAGCCTGGGTATCACCTGCCTGAGTGTTCCCCAGGATTACAAAGGGAAGATGTTGCTTTCTTTTAGGTTCTAGGTGGTTGAAAATAAAAATGCAGTGACTATGTTAGTTACAGGTATTTATTGAAAATTATTTATTCTCATCAGATATAAATAACTATTTGCTAGCTCAACCAGAGGGGCTGGTAGGTTCTAAAATGTACTCCTTAATTATCCTACCTAGCAACTAACCTTGCAACCTAAGAACGCTTATATACATACAGGTGTTGTTGTATGTCGAGTAAAGTTTATAAAGACAACACTTCCTAAGAAACTTAATTTAAATTATATATGCACAAGTATATACTACGGTTGTACCACCAATCATGCCATGTCAGATAAAAGAAACTTTACAAGTTTATATGGTGAAAAGATAGAAATATAATTTCAGTACCTTGATACTATTTAATTGAACCTTCCTTCAAAGATAAGCTGCTGTCTTGTGTCCAAAGGCCATCTTCAAGCGTACCTCAGCATTCACATGCAGAAGCCGGATTTATTCCGGTGTGATGAACATCAAGCACAGAGGGTGAACAACCTCTACGGGGTGCTGATGGGATGTAGTCCAATAAAGACTTACATCACTTAATTAATAAATTCAAATTAAATTGAATCTTTAAAATCTTAAAATCCCATTCCACTGAAACAAATAACCTCAAATTAATTATCTGTACAAACTGGAAGTAAAAAAGACATACTCCTTGTGAATTACAAAGAATACATACCAGATGGCTGCTGTTTCTACATCAGCCACTGTGGTCCCCCCACGACCAACAATTCAAGAAGCCATGTGCTTAAAAATAACAATGTGGAAACCTGTAAATGAGTTTAGCGAATAAGTATCAACTATTTACCATTACAACAATGTGCAACGAGACATCGCAATAATGCTTACCAATTATTGTGAACGATGAACTTATATTTTCCCTATAATGAAAGGGATTACGGAGGTGACCTTCCTAGGTCAAAGCCTCCATTGCAAAAACAAAAACCTTCTACAAATATTTCGTATCCGGCTAAACCAGCTAATGGGGTTGCCAGGACTATCCTCCAAATTCCACACGGAATCTAAGTAATTACACTGTTTATGTCACTTTCTCACAAACTAGTGATTAAATATTACTCTGGAGAGTAATATAACTTACAATTAAACATTGTATGTTAAACTACGCGTTCTTTTTAACTTAATTCTTACTTTTGAAATGTTGGAAACATAACCAACATTTAATAAATATTACTGACATCGGCCGTCAGAAAAACATGACAACACTGAACCCAAAGAGTAACCAAACACAGTGAAATGAATGTTCCCTTTCACGCATCAAGCAATGGTCATTCACTTACAAATATAATTATTATCTTTATTAATAAATTAAAATGAAATTTGAAAATTCACCACGTGACAATACCCCCTCACCTAAGAGAAGGGCAGTTCTACTAACCAAGTCCAACTGAAATTGCATTCCATCAACCAAAACCAAAACAAAACCCTAATTAGTAAACCATTTACTAATCAATAACTGAATACTGTTTACCTTTTACCTGTGACTAAAAAGTAAAAAAAATATCTACTATAAAGTACTGAAAATTTTCAGTACTTATTGGTACTGAAAAAGAAAAAAGTAAAAATGAAAATAACAAACTCCTGCCTCTTAGAGAACCTTGGAGAAAATAATAAGGAAAAAAAAATATCCATTTTCTGGAACAATAAAATAAAAAGAACCAAAACCCAAAAAACAAACATAAGAAATGCTATCCAGCCATCAGTAATCCAAACCTTACAAAAACCCAAAACACCCAGGACAGTTGTTTTCCTAACACATTAATAATAATAGCCCTTCAGTCCGGGGGCAATAATAATAAGATCACAATATATGTCTTACCATGTATACCATATACAGGTATACTAAACAAAACCAAGCCAGCAAAATAGCAAGGCCATAACAATGGTAACAAGACCAAAACAATGGTAAGAGGACGAAAACCCAAACCAAACAACCAACCTATGGTTCCATAGTGTACTCAGTCAGAGTACCTTATGTACCAGGTGTACTAAATAAAAAAGTATAAAACAATACTATTAAAAAGTAGTAATCTACTATGTATACTGTATAGTATAAAAAAACAAATAAAAGTAGTAATCTACATGTAAATTTTCATTGCAACACTTACAACTATTTTGCAATGTTCGATCACAAAATTGGTTTCCTTAAAAATAAAAGAATTCTAAGAAATAAAATAATATGTAATTCAAGACAGTTTTTATACCAAACATACCTTATACAATCTTCTTACATAACTCCCTTCCATATCCCGCATACATTCTTCAACTTACAGAAAATTGTCAAGACAGACTCTGCTGTTCGACACAACCTTTTAGCTTTAAGTGTTATATTGGTTAATAACCCAATTAACACCAAATACACTGTACTTAATATTTATTTATTTCTTGAAATCTTTGACGTGCCAAGAACCCAACGGGTGGCCGTCTAACCGTTCCAATTCGTATACCAAAGGTGATAAAACCTTACGAATTCGACATTTTTCATATTTGGGCGAAAGTTTCGCCATTTTAAATTTACTCGCATCACTATGCGTGTAACAACGTTTCCAAACAACATCTCCAACAGAATACTTTGCATCTCTCCTACGCAGATTATAATGTGTAGAGTTTGCAGCATGTGCCTTAAGAAGTTGAACTCTAACATCCTCAAAAATCGACTTTAAACAACCAAATTCACCTGCATAGTTTTCCCTAGGTACACACACCTCATAATCTTTTTCCGGATCCTTATAAAAGTTACCATTTATTATGGGCTCTCTAGCATGTACTAAGAAGAAAGGTGAAAACCCTGTCGACTCATTGACTGCACTATTTATAGCAAATTGTATTCTAAGGTTGTTTTCAAGTACGTATGGTTTAAGAAAGGAGTCATTAGAGCCCGCAAGAATGAAAATGAAAAAATAATAATCATAAGAAACATGGACGACATTCGTGCAATGACTAATAACAAGTCTTAATCCTCTACTTGTAAATTATGTCGGTACACAACATTACTAACAAATTGCATATTTAGTTATAAATGGCTAGTATTTGTAGTAATTCTTTTATAGATGATATCCACGAAATAACAGATTGTACGAACATAAATGATTTTATAAACCAAATACCTGATTCTCATATAAATCTGCTATGTTTACACATCAATATAAGATCAATCATCAAGAACTTTGCGTCACTAGAACACATCATTTACAACTGTAAAAGAAGTATAGATGTCATTGTGTTAACGGAGGTAAACATTTCTGATAGCATAAGTTGTCTTGACCACTTAGATGGTTATCAAATGTTCACTGCACTACGTGGGAAACGTAAGGGTGGTGGAATTATAATTTACGTACATAACAAACATAACTTCAGTAGAAAAATTGTAAACACACAATATTTTGAGAATATTTTATGTAAAATTACAACTAAATCGGGCTACACGGCTAATGTTTGTGCTATTTACCGACCGCCGAATTTAAGTAAACGTTTATTTATCGACGAACTTCAAAAAGCGGTCTCCCAGTTTAGTAAGGGCACAGATTTATATTTACTGGGTGACACCAACATAGACCTAAAGCGAGATAACCCTATAAAACATATTTACAATAATGCACTACATAACTTAGGCCTTCTGTGCGGAATAACGGAGCATACAAGGATTGAATTATATAACGACCGATTAAGCAAATCATGTATTGATCACATTTATGGGCGATCCCGCACAGAAGACCTATATACCGCGGCGATTGGAACCACACTAGCCGACCACCGCGCTGTGATTCTTGCCTGCATCGGTGAAACTATACGGGATGTCCCAAAATATAAAATTTGCCTAGATAATAATAAACTTTGCAAACAGTTGAATGCAGTAGACTGGGACGAGAGTTATAACATGGAATGTCCAGATTTAATATATAATAATATACAAAATAATTTTGTAAAAAGCTATGAGACTTCAAAGTATACAATTAAAATTAAGGACTCATTGAAGATTCACAATCATTGGATTAATAAAAAAATAAATATAGCATGTCAATATAGGGACCAATTGTTTCAAAAGTGGCTAAATGACAACAATAACATGATCTTAAGACAAGAATATAATAAAGCTAGAAATTATTCGAATAAGATAATACATAAAACTAAAAATCAATACATAAAATCTGAAATAATTTTAAATAAGCACAATCCTCGAAACCTGTGGCAAATATTAAATAGAATCACTGGTAAAATTATTAAATCCGTAGATAATGTCATACTATCTGCATTTAGTAAACAAAGTCTCACCAGTAAAGAGATAGCCAATAATTTTGGGCATACATTTGTAA
This sequence comes from Furcula furcula, assembly GCA_911728495.1. Taxonomy (NCBI): domain Eukaryota; kingdom Metazoa; phylum Arthropoda; class Insecta; order Lepidoptera; family Notodontidae; genus Furcula; species Furcula furcula. The sequence goes on from OU452244.1 coordinate 29,343,016, forward strand.
ACAGTGTTCAAAAAATAACTCCTACATGCAATGTTAGATTGTTAGATCGATCGACTTACATGAAACCACAAAACGTAACAATGCGATTAAGGCCTGCCGTAGGGAAAGACATAGATAACATAATCAAATCTTTAAATAGTAATAAATCACCTGGAATTGATGGTATTAGAGCAATAGATGTAAAAGGACTAAGCTTAAAAATAACTAAAGCTATAGCAAACTTAATAAATAAAAGTGTTATATATGGTAAATATCCTAAAGACTTAAAAACTGGCATAGTGAGGCCCATACATAAAAAGGGCAGTACATTGGAATACGAAAATTATAGGCCAATAACAATATTACCAGTTATTGATAAGATAGCAGAAAAATATATCAGTAATGAAATTCATAACTTCTATAGAAAAAACCATTACTTTACAGAAAATCAGTTTGGTTTTCAACCTAACAAAAACACTACACAGTTACTCGCTGAATTTACCGATTCTATCTACAAACATCTAGATGAAAAAAAACATGTTATGGTGGTATTTATAGATTATAGTAAAGCGTTCGACACTCTTAGGCATGACATATTATTAGACAGCTTACAAGACAGTGGCATAAGAGGTAACCTATTAAAATGGTGTGAAGACTATCTCAATGATAGAAAAATGGTCGTGAGAGTAGATAACGTAGATAGTGATCCCATTACAGTAACACAAGGCACAGCGCAAGGATCTGTGTTAGGGCCTCTGTACTACCTTACATACGTCAACAGCCTGTCAAACTTAATAAAAAAATGTGAGATGTACCAATTTGCTGATGATACATGCTTGATATCGGCCGCAAAAACTGCCAAAGAAGCTTTAGCCAATTTACAAGATGACTTTAATATCTTGGTAAAATGGTCACATGATTTGGGACTCGTATTAAACGCATTTAAAACTAAAATGATGTACATAAGCTCAAGTCGTAATAGAAGTTACTTTGAACCTAAATTAATAGCACATGACCATAAATGTCTTCATAATTTCCTTAATAATAATGACCCTATTACGTGTGCTTGTGATATTATAGAAGTAGTTGAAAAGCAAACATATTTAGGACTCGTCATTGATAATCGTCTAAATTGGAAATATCATATTAATCATGTGTGTGATAAACTGCGAGGTATACTGGCAAAGATTTCAATAATAAAATGGAAAATACCGTTTTCAATATTGTTATTGCTTTATAAGGCTTTAGTAGAGTCAAATATAGCTTATGGATTATCAAGTTACGGGAGAACTTATAAAAGCCACTTGGACAAAATATATACACTACAGTTAAGATTGTTAAAGCAACTAGTACCAAAAAATATTAAATCTAAACATAAAAACGATTATCACAGACTATTTAAATTTTGCAAAATAATTCCAGTGCACGAAAAGGTCCAACTAACGCTATTAACTGAAAATTACTTCAATGAAAAACTAAAACACCAGAAGCAATACGACCCAGACAAAGTAAGAACCAGAAATATGATCGATCCAAAATTAACATTACCAAGTTATAATAACTTGTACGGTAAACGAACACTAAGATATTTAATTCCACAATTAATAAATCAATTACCAAACAACTTAAAAGACGTACTCACTATAAAAAATATTAAATATAAGCTCAAAAACTACTTCTTTGATATATTATAATAACAATATACATAAATATACATATTTATATTATATATTAATAAACCATCCTGTATAATATACATCATAAAAAGGAATGTGGGTAGTTACTACTATTATCCATTCGCTGACGGCCCCGTAGATAATGCGTCGATGTGGTTGTGTGTGTGATTCCGGTCGTCGGTGTTTGCCATAAAATGTTTATTGTAAATGACGTTGTATATTGGTGAAGACTCACTGGTGCACAGAAAAATTCATATGAGTTTATGCTGCACCTTTTTCTTTGTAATACCTAATGTACTTTTGTAACAATTAAATTAAAATAAATAAATAAATAAATAAATAAGGAGTTGTTCATCCCATGTACGATGATTATCTTGTACATAAGATGCTACAGCGGTCATAACCGTTTTATTGTAACGTTCTACTAAATTTACCTGCGGCGTGTACAGAGGGCAATAGTGGAGATTAAGGATGTTATAACGTTTTATCAACTGACGGAATTCAGATCCTGTGAATTGCACTCCATTATCTGCAATTACAGTTTCTGGGACACCATGAGCCAATATGACGTAATTTTCAAAGTGCTTAGCCACTAAAGCGCTTGTTGCACGACGCAAAGGAAATAATAATGTGAACTTGGAAAAACAACAAGTCACTACTAAAAGAAAAGTGAAACCAGAACGTGAACGAGGTAGAGGACCGACCAAATCTATTGAAACAACCTGGAAAGGTCTAGAACAAACCTTAGGTTTACCCATTAAACCAGGTGTAGGTTTTGTTGAATGTTTATAGGCTGAACACACATCACAATTTTTAATAAATTCCTGTATGTCTTTATACATACCAGGCCAAAAATACGACAGACAGACTCGCCTGTGAGTTTTAAATACTCCTAGGTGAGCTGCTGTTGGTTCACAATGATTTAATTTAATAATTTCTTGTCTTAAATTTTTCCGAACTACTTCTTTCCAATCAAATTCACTTGTTAAGTTATATTTACTTTTACTAAAACGATATAATTTATTATCTTTTACACAAAAATTTGGAAAATTAGTAGGATGTGTTTTACAACCGTTAAAAATTCGATCATACCATTCGTCACTCACAATATCTGTGTCTGTGTTAATAATTTCAACTTTCATTAACCTGGATAATGCATCTGGAACTACATTATCGGTGCCTTTTCGGTGCTCAATTTCGAAATTAAATTGTGAAAGTCTACATCCCCAACGAGCTAACCTGCCTGAAGGGTTTTCTAGATTCATGAACCATCTTAACGATGCATGATCTGTAACTACTTTAAAAGGACGAGATCCTAAGTATGCCTGAAATTTCTCTACAGCATAGATGACAGCGAGTGCCTCTCTTTCTGTAGCACTATAGTTCCGTTCAGCCTTTGACAGCGAACGACTTACATAAGCTATAGGATGTTCGTGGCCATCTATATTCTGACTGAGCATTCCACCTAGACCATATGCTGAAGCATCGCAGTGTACTAAAAATGGTTTTTCAAAATCCGGAACAGCTAGGATTGGGGCTGAGATCAAAGCATTTTTTAACATCTTGAATGCTTCTTCTGCCTCCTCATTCCAACAAAATTCTGGTGCATTTTTACCTCTGCTGGTCAGCTTATTAAGTGGTGCAGCGATAGTCGAAAAATTTCGAATAAAGCGATGATACCATGAACAAGTACCTAAAAACATTTTCACCTCTTTTACAGAAGAAGGTGTAGGAAAATTCAAAATTGCGGCTACCTTTTCTGGATCCGTTCTAAGACCGTATTCATCTACTACGTGTCCTAAATATTTAAGAGACTTTCTAAAAATATTTGATTTTTCGTAATTAATCGACAATTTAGCAAATTTTAATTTTTCGAGCACTCTATTTAGCAATAATAAGTGTGATTCAAATGAACTGGCACAAATTATAATGTCATCAATATAAACAAAGACTTTCCCATCCAAAACGTCGCTACAAAAGTTGTGTGGAAACAACATATCCATCAGACGTTGTTGTCTGGCTGGTGCTCCACATAAACCAAACGGCATTACCTTAAATTTAAATGATCCGCGACCTGGAACGGTGAAAGTTGTCTTCTCCTGTGAATCTATATTCAACGGCGTTTGCCAAAATGAAGAACTTAAGTCGATACTGGTCAAAAACTTAGCTTCTTTTAAGCTATCTAAAATCTGTGGGATATAAGGAATAGAATAAGAGTCTCCCTTGGTAACAGCGTTTAACTTTCTACAGTCTAAACAAAACCTCCAATCACCATTTGGTTTCTGTACTAAAAGTACAGGATTATTCCATGGACTTTCACTAGTTGTTACCACATCCATTTTCAGCATTTTATCCAACTCATCACTAAGCGCAGCACGCTTCTCTGGTGAGAGTGGGTACTGTTTCGCCTTAATTGGAAGGGAGTCGCCTGTGTTAATTACATGTTCCATAAGGGTTGTTCTACCTAAACCTATCCTCTCAGAACTAATGCTATAAAAATTCTTCACCATCGCATCAGCTAACTCTTTCTGTGAAGGAGATAGTGTGTCATATGATTGAAGGTAATTGACTTTACTAAAAGCATTACAAGTGTTTATAAACGAATCGGGTGGACATCTATAATCTATATTTTGAAAAATTTCTGGTGCTAATTTAAAAGCATTCCAAAAGTCTATGCCTAATATAACAGGCGATACAACACTAGGTATTACATAAAATTTAATTACTCTGGTTTGATTATTAAAAGTTAACGGAAGGTATAAAAAACCATATGTTTCTAAAATTACCCCGTTAGCAACTGAACAAGATTTGTCGGAACCTTCATTAAATTGAAAGCCTAAATTTATAAAATTTTGGTGTGAATTATTTCCCAAAATAGAAACAGAAGCTCCAGAGTCTAATAATCCCATAATTTCTAAATCATTTACGTTTATTTTAAGAAAAGGCCTAATATCATTTTTATTTGGTTTAAACAGGACCGTGGCTAAAGAATCATAATTACAATTTTTTTTAATTGACTCTAAACAAGTTTTATTATTATTACCATTTAATAATAAACCGCGGTCCAAACTATTTAGTTTTTTGGAATAGAAACATTATTATTATTAGAAACTATTTTATTACAATTAGGACAAGTTCTAATTGTGAAACCTATCTCTCCGCATTTAAAACATTTAATACCTTGTGTTGACTTTTTACAATTAACAAAAGAATGTCGTGTACCCTTACCGCATTTAAAGCAAACAAGTTTTTGATTTAAATTACTATGTGTATTATACTTATTATTATTATAAAAATTATGTTTTGCTGGTATTTGTGACTTACTAAAATTTGTTTTTGTGTGTGACACTTGAGAAACTGTTTTCCCAATTTTATTTTTATATGCAAACTCGGCACTTAATTTGCTGATACCATTTTTACCTGGTTCTATAAAAAATTCCGAACGTTGTCGGGCTGCTTCTAATTTTTTACATTTACTTTTTAATTCTGTTATTGTTGTAAAATCATATAAAGCTAGTTGTTGAGTAAAATATGGCCTAATGTTATGAAGCAAAATTTCCAATTTGGTTTCTTCTGACAAAGGGTTTTTCAGTCTACTGAATAAACAAAACATAATCGAAAAATAAATATGCACCGGTTCATCTGCACCTTGAGTTCTATTACGAATTTCGCCTAATAGTCGATAATCATAATCTACCGGATCAAACTCTTCCAGCAGTAAATTACGTAATTCACTCCATGATGACACCTGTTTTCGAATACCCCTAAACCATAACAAAGCTTGGTCGCAAAACAATTGAGCTGCAGAATTAAAAAGATTTTTGTCCGAGACACTAAATGCACACTTGAGTTCGTCAACTGTTTCTAAAAATGAACGAGGATCAGTAACACCGTTGAATTTAACGTTCCATTTCGCCACGTTCCTATCACCTGAACACTGCACATCCGGAACAACATCTACTACATCTACCGATGAAGGTTCTGAAACCCCGATGGATTTTTCTAACAATGAACAGCTACTATCAATATTTTTGAAAAGATCTACCTTTTTCTTCATAATTTCTGGAACATCAGACGTGACACGACGTACACGATGATATAAATGATACCCTAAGGCATGAGCACGACTAAGGTTATATCTATCCTTCTGCGATTCAAGTTTTTGAATAATGTTGAGCAGCTGCTGATATTTATCTGAAATTACCTTTAATTCCTCGTCCGCTGAAAAATCGGTTTCTAAAATTTCATCCGATGAGCACTCTTTAGAAAGTATTCTTAATTGTTTACGAAGATTGACTACAGTTGTAGAAGGTGTCTCTGAACGTATAGTAACTTCATAAGTCAATTCATCTTTTAATAAAGAGTGAAATTGTATTTTTCTATACTCCATATTAATTTAAAATTAAAAAAAATTGTCACAAAAAAACTAAAATGTTAAAGTGAAAGTTACTAAAAATTTACTTTCAAAAGAAAAAACCAGCGGCAACAAGGTGGTACAATTTACAATATTTCTATATTAAATAAATTTAAAGTAAAAAACTTTTTAAAAAACAAGCTTTTATTTAAATGCGCTAAAAAGAATAAAATAAACTTTTCCTTTAAAACTTTTAATATCTATTTATAACGTCATTACACAATTTATATGATATAAAAGCTTGTCGCGAGATTATAGTACCTACTCGTATTTACATAGTTTGCAAATTTTAAAACTTAAAGTCAATAAAATCTAATTATTAATTTTCTTGTTTATATTCTTATAGGTAAATCTCGTGACAAGCTTTTATATCATATAAATTGTGTAATGACGTTATAAATAGATATTAAAAGTTTTAAAGGAAAAGTTTATTTTATTCTTTTTAGCGCATTTAAATAAAAGCTTGTTTTTTAAAAAGTTTTTTACTTTAAATTTATTTTTAACTTTTTAGTTTTTGCTGGATAGGTTTCTCAAATCAAATCAAATCATCTTTATCTTTATCTTCACAATAGGTATGCATGAACTAACATGGGTGTTTTTATTATTTTGATTGTGTCCTCTATGGTCTACCTTATTAGGTATGCAAAAGTTGGTTTATATAAATCTACAATTTACTATACTAATAAATAATTAACTAAGTATTGGAAATTATTGAATAATTGCAATAATAGTATTGACGACGACCAAACTCGTTAGGTTTACTAGTGGCTGTTCCAGGGTTTCGTCCCGTCACCCACCCACTTACCAAGTCTATTATCAATTCCGCTTATATAGGCAAAGTGAATAGAAGCTCCTTAAAGTAAATCAAATGTGCCCAAACTCGATGGGTTTACTAGTAGCCATTCCATGGCTCTATTACTCTTACGAACCGTCTCGAGCGCAGGTATGATGACTTCCAGCCTCCCGAACAAGCCAGGATCCGAAAAGGCTTTAGTATCGTAGACCACATTAATACGCTCCGCCAGATTATACAGAAGACCGAGGAGTATAATCGGCCATTATGTCTAGCGTTTGTGGACTACGAGGAAGCCTTCGATACAATCGAGACCTGGACAGTATTGCAGTCCCTCCAGCGGTGCCGCATTGACTATAGGTACATCGAAGTGTTGAAGTTTGTACGTGTGTTCGTACAGCAACGCCACCATGTCGATCCGACTACAGGACGAGAGTACGAAACCAATCCCATTGCTGCGAGGTGTGAGACAGGGAGACGACATTTCTCCGAAACTGTTCACAAACGCATTGGAGGACGTTTTCAAGCTCTTGGACTGGTACGGATTCGGCATCAACATCAATGGCGAATGCATCACTCATCTTCGTTTTGCCGATGATGTAGTCACTATGGCAAAGTCACTGGAGGACCTCGTCCTCAGTACGATGCTCGGCGACCTCAGTAGCGTTTCCCAACAGGTGGGTCTTAAAATGAACATGGACAAGACGAAGATCATGTCTAATGTCCATGTTACACCCGTACCGGTAGTTGTTGGCGGGCCTGTTGGTCTAGTGGTTAGACACCCTACCTGCTGACCAATAGGTCGTGGGTTCGATTCCCACCAAGTGTCTGAGTGTTTTATCTATATAAGTATGTATTTACAAAAAAAAAGTATATATGTATTAGTATCAGTTGTCTGGTTTCCATAGTACAGGCTCTGCCTAGTTTGGGATCAGATGACCGTGTGTGGATTGTCCCAGAATTGAACCTACACTCGAAGTTGTTAACCACTACGACAAACTATCCAGTTAGGTCGGCCCAACTTCGACAAAGAGGTCGCCCGAATAATCCAACTCGGATGGGCAGCGTTCGAGAAACTACGCGATATCTTCTCGTCCGAAATACCGCAGTGCCTGAAGACGAAGGTTTTTAACCAGTGTGTATTTCCAGTGATGACATATGGTACTGAGACGTGGTCTCTAACGGCTGGCCTTTTAGAAAAGTTCAGAGTCACACATCGAGCCATGGAGAGAGCTATGTTCGGCGTTTCTTTGCGAGACAGAATCCGAAATGTGGAGATTCGCCGAAGAACTAAGGTTACCGACATAGCTCTCAGAATCTGCAAGTTAAAGTGGCAATGGGCAGGCCACATCGCTCGAAGAACCGATAACCGTTGGGGAAGAAAGGTTCTCGAGTGGCGACCACTAACCGGAAGACGCAGCGTAGGCAGGCCTCCCACTAGGTGGACAGATGACATTGTGCGCGTCGCAGGTAACCGGTGGATGCAAATAGCCAATTGTCTACTAGTAACCATTCCAGGGTCCCGTCACCTATCTTTCAATTCCATCATCAGGTCCTCATTATTAGGCAAAGTGAACAGAACTCTTTAAGACGAATCAAATGCGCCTAAACACGATGTGTTTACTGATAACGATTCCAGGGTTCCGTCACCTACCTTCCAATTCCATCATCTCGATCATCATAATGAGGACATTATTAAGAAAAATGAACAGAACTCTTTAAAACGAATCAAATGAGGCAAAACTCTATGTGTTTACCAGTAACCATTCCAGGGTTCCATCACCGACCTTCCAATTCCATGATCAGGTCCTCATTGTTACAAAAAGTGAATAGAACTCTTAAGACGAATTAAATGAGCTTAAACTCGATGTTTTTACAAGTAACCATTCCAGGGTTCCGTCACCTAACTTCCAATTCCATCATCAGGCCCTCATTATTAGGCAAAGTGAATAGAACTCTTTATGATGAATCAAATGAGTCTAAACTCGATTTGATTACTAGTAACCATTCCAGGGTCCCGTCACCTACCTTCCAATTCCATCATCAGGTCCTCATTATTAGGATATGTGAATAGAACTCTTTAAGACGAATAAAATGAGCCTAAACTCGATGTGTTTACTATTAACCATTCCAGGGTTCCGTCACCTACCTTACAATTCCATCATCAGGTCCTCATTATTAGGTAAAGTGAATACAACTCTCTAAGACGAATCAAATGAGCCTAAACTCGATGAGTTTACTAGTAGCCATCCAAGGGTTCCCTTATCCACCTTCGAGCTCCATCATCAGATCATCTCGATGATACTATATTATTGTATTGTGACCGGTCCTTGACACATGTGCAAAATTTCAAACGAATTGAACGTGTAGAAGTGGGTGAAAATTGAGTTGCAAGATTCCACCCGAACAAATTACATACATACATACATAGATAGATACATACATACATTGCAAGTTAAATAAAAGCTTTTAATAAAAATAAGATTGCTTATTAACCCTTATTGTAAAATAATAAAGTATAATACGATCTATTGAATATTAATTAACACTTGTTAAATAAATTAATCGTTAATGACTTATTTACCAGTATCGCTTAAACAAACAAAAAAATAAAAAAAATATAATGTATTAATACACTAATACATAAATGCACAATGCGAGGTACTACTACTTTGGCACTAACAAAATAAACTGACTGGCGGTGGTACAAAACTAAAAATGAATAATTAAGGAGATTTTATTCACAAGTGGATGCCATTTGTAACCCTTTATTAACAAGTGGACACCATTTGTAAACCTTTATTAATGAGTGGGCGCCATTTGTATATATAGGGCTAGTGGGTTCTAAAATGTACTCCTTAATTATCCTACCTAGCAACTAACCTTGCAACCTAAGAACGCTTATATACATACAGGTGTTGTTGTATGTCGAGTAAAGTTTATAAAGACAACACTTCCTAAGAAACTTAATTTAAATTATATATGCACAAGTATATACTACGGTTGTACCACCAATCATGCCATGTCAGATAAAAGAAACTTTACAAGTTTATATGGTGAAAAGATAGAAATATAATTTCAGTACCTTGATACTATTTAATTGAACCTTCCTTCAAAGATAAGCTGCTGTCTTGTGTCCAAAGGCCATCTTCAAGCGTACCTCAGCATTCACATGCAGAAGCCGGATTTATTCCGGTGTGATGAACATCAAGCACAGAGGGTGAACAACCTCTACGGGGTGCTGATGGGATGTAGTCCAATAAAGACTTACATCACTTAATTAATAAATTCAAATTAAATTGAATCTTTAAAATCTTAAAATCCCATTCCACTGAAACAAATAACCTCAAATTAATTATCTGTACAAACTGGAAGTAAAAAAGACATACTCCTTGTGAATTACAAAGAATACATACCAGATGGCTGCTGTTTCTACATCAGCCACTGTGGTCCCCCCACGACCAACAATTCAAGAAGCCATGTGCTTAAAAATAACAATGTGGAAACCTGTAAATGAGTTTAGCGAATAAGTATCAACTATTTACCATTACAACAATGTGCAACGAGACATCGCAATAATGCTTACCAATTATTGTGAACGATGAACTTATATTTTCCCTATAATGAAAGGGATTACGGAGGTGACCTTCCTAGGTCAAAGCCTCCATTGCAAAAACAAAAACCTTCTACAAATATTTCGTATCCGGCTAAACCAGCTAATGGGGTTGCCAGGACTATCCTCCAAATTCCACACGGAATCTAAGTAATTACACTGTTTATGTCACTTTCTCACAAACTAGTGATTAAATATTACTCTGGAGAGTAATATAACTTACAATTAAACATTGTATGTTAAACTACGCGTTCTTTTTAACTTAATTCTTACTTTTGAAATGTTGGAAACATAACCAACATTTGATAAATATTACTGACATCGGCCGTCAGAAAAACATGACAACACTGAACCCAAAGAGTAACCAAACACAGTGAAATGAATGTTCCCTTTCACGCATCAAGCAATGGTCATTCACTTACAAATATAATTATTATCTTTATTAATAAATTAAAATGAAATTTGAAAATTCACCACGTGACAATACATGTGCAAAATTTCAAATGTTTTGGACGTGTAGAAGTGGGTCAAAATTGCATTGCAAGATTCCATTACCATCATACATACATACATACATACATACAGGTCAAGCTAATAAAAGCGTGTTAAAAATATGTTGAAAACTTTGTATATAAAACAATATTTGGTACAATACTGAGTACTGACAACAACTCATCTAAATTATGTAGGTAAAGTAATATGTGACCTCAATTTGTCCAAGGAATCCATAGTAAGTGCCCAATAATGTTCATTTGATAAAATTTAGCCATTGATCAAGATTTTTATTATTCAGAAAAATAATAATAGAAATATTTCAAAGTTAGTAAGTTAGTTCAATATATAGTAGTAATAAAATCAAGGAATAAATAGCATTCAGTGAATCTAACACTAAAACTAAATCAAAATCTTTTGGTATCAAGCCGCTATCACTCATCATCCAATTTCCATGATAATATCGTGTAACAACATTTTTATCGGCGTATAAATAGGAAACTAGCAGTTTAGTGGCCGGAATGCCAGTAATAAATCACGAGTTGCTACGAACATGCCAGCCCGGTAAAAAGGCAAAAACACCATTATCAAATCAAAACGCACACATAATTTCGTGTGAGCAATTTTGTGATCCTAATCCTAAGTAGCCAACAAATATTTTTTAAGCATTCACAGAATATTTAAAAAATTGCAATTAAAACATGTTGCTCATATCAAACCAATTAACAGAAAATTATATACATAATTAATTATGTACAACTTACGTTACTTACTTAACTTACGCCTATACATATTTCCCAACGTCTTACAGAAACTAAGAAAATACCAAAATCAGATCAGAATTCCGTGACGTACTTTCTGGCTTAGGCACGGAATTAGATTAATCAAGACCAAAAAGTTGTTCGCACATGAAACACAGACATTATTGGATTATATCAGTTGAAGCGCTATTTCTGTAAATACAACCGTATTCACAGAAAATGCTTCAATCAAATCTATTTCTAGACCTTTTTAGGAGATACATTATCACGTAAATCGCGTACCTTTTCGATTTTCCGTGGTTATTTATATTTCGATTTTCGCTTAATTTCTTTCTCGAAATTAAGAAACATTTCTAACAGCTGGTGATGGTGTGCTTAATGATTTCACATTTTAATAAAATTAATTTACGGAATATATTGCGGTTTAGCTAACTTTCTTTTAACCACCACCGATTCAAAAAGAAGGGCTGTTAGAGATTTCACACCTGTCTCTGTAATGTCTGTCATAGTAGGTTTAAAACCAAAGACAGACTTGATTGCGGTGGTTTTTTTTATTTAAATGCTGGCTTAGATTGTCTGCCCGGACCATACTATCACCGTACCATGAACTTATCAGACAAAAAAAAATATTCCTTGTATGAAACTGTATGAAGCAGCGCCTACTACGTCCGTCGTGTATGCGTCCATGCCATACACGTTCCTGTCCAAAATCAAACGATGAATTCTAATGACCGGTAACATTGTCGTTCCGCTACGAGCCACACATGGCACACAGCAGTGGCGTGCACAGAGGGTAGGCAAAAAATTGTATTCGGCTTGTTTCACCTATTTTAAGTATGATATTATACCATTTCAAATATCCATATGTAAGCAAATACTATAGACATATTAATTTGCATTTGAGAACATTCATAAGTTTATTCAGCGGCTCCATACTGACAAAAATACTTTGCCTATCCTAGGATTTCTCTAAACAGTCTTAATTTAAAAAAATCTTAGTTTGGACGTGAATTAACGTATTTTTTTTAATGTAAACGAATATGTTGGTAATATTGGTTAATTTAAGGATATTTGTGCTGGAACACGAACAAATAGCATAAAGCAAAAACAACTCGCAGATATTTTTGCCTGCTTTCAGTGCACGCCACTGGCACACAGCATGGTCAATAAATAAATAATACATTAGGTACGTCTTTATTTTCTGTCTCTGTAATTAGAGCCGTTTGCTCGTAGTGTGGTATTTGGACTGTGGTACAGTCGACAACAGTCTGGGTGCCACGATATGTTTGAGTGATAGTAGTCTCCGTCTTTTTTTACTTGCCTGATACGAAGAAGAATTAAGTTCCGTAAATCAAGAAGAGAAATAATAAATACCATACAGTAATTTTGTCCTTACTAATGAGGTGAGACTTTGATCAACTGACCTCATATTTCTCGTACTTATACTCGGTGACAATATTCTTAAAGCACACGCGCAATCATCTCACAACAACTGTGGGCTCGATTTACATAATCGACCATTCCAGTCTCAAGTTTTGGCTTACACAATTACGCAGGGGTGCGAGCAAACAAAGACGGTTCGGTAGTTTATAGCGGGAATAGATTTCGCACGTTTGCGAGGGTACTCATTAGGGGTGCACGTGCCCTTATAAGTTTAAACACAGTGTACAGAATGTAGGGCGGTGTACGCCGTGCGTCGCCATCACGTATGGAGTGTGAAGTTTTGATGAGGCGACAGACAACCCTGAGTAAGAGGACATAACTTTTCAGGCTTGTTAATCTAGTAATGATAAAAGCACGTCTCAAACTTTGTCACTGAGGCGGCTTCTTGTTCGATTTATATGTCCTTGTAATAAAGATGAATGAAGTCCTAGCAAAAATATTACTTTTGCAATACAATATTTCTAGACCAATTTTTTTACTCAAGGCTACACATGTGGCGATGGGATCGGGGATGGTCATCGATATCATATATAATGTGGTCATATACAATGTGGTGGTGGTGGTGTGGCTAAAATGTGGTCGCGGGGGTCGCGGACTTATCTGTGCTGGTGGCGGAAACGTGAACTATCGGTTTTATTATGATAATGACGTGTAGTTTGACAGTTTCATATAGACAGTAGCGACACTCCTATCACCAAAAATATTTTTGTCAGCCTGTGGCTTGAAAAGAAATAGCGACACATGGACGCTATTTCTGTGTGCCACTTTTCGGACCGTAATAGCTAATCTAGTTTAAATATTATATCGATGAAGATGGTAAAGCACACTACCTTACTAAAAGCCTATTCAATCTAGACTCTAAGATACCCACACTATAATAGAGTGGTAAAACTGATGCAGGCATACTATTCCAGCCCGTTGCTGTACGTACTATAAATGAAGAAGCAAGTCGCTCAGTCCGGACTGTGGGGTCGTTCATAATGCATGGATGTGTCTCATCGTCCCAAACTTCTAGTCAATGATTTATTATTTATTTCAAGGTTCACTTCTGTCAATATTACCTACTCCCGTTCAACTTATACCAAGCGCCACAAAGAAAGATCGATGAAACTCGAGATGTCTATGAAAAACTTTAGGTTCTAGAAACCCTTAATTTTAAATGAGTCGAAGTTATAAAAGTTGATCTAAAGGAACGGACGGGTAATGAGTTATGTTCATAGCGTTGTAAAATTGAATTAACCAAACTAAGGACATTTCAAATTTTGAAGTAGTTTATCACTCAATTTATAAAGCCAGTATACCGATCCCATCTGATAGCAAGTGCTGACGCAGTCGTACATGAAAGTGCACCAGGTATTTATCTTTTTTAAAACACAATGAGAATACCCGTTTGCCAGGGACATTAGAGGGTATAAAAGGGACTGGTGAAGGTTTCTCCACATCCAGCAGAGTGACTGCTCGTAAAACAAGGTGGAGGTACTTCTTCAACCGAGCTTCAATTATTTCGAGCCTTCGTTCCCACTGCACCCTATTTGCCTTTAAAAATGTAGGTTCTTCTGTCTTCTTCTTCTACCTATCCTTTAACTTGGCAAAATTATGCAACCAGTCCTTGCACATACTACAGTGGATAAGTATGAGTAAGTAAATAATCAGATATCAAGGATAACCAAGACAATGCTTGATGGGATCTACCTTGAATATAACTAACTTCATGGTAAGTAAAATATTAAGCATGAACCTAATATATCTCTTTATGTTTCCAAGTATTTTACGTCCGTGAAAGGTATTATTTTCCGACCATTTACGTTCGTGTGCCGCTGTAAAGTTTTATTGGTAACCCAAGCCTTTCCGTATATTATGTTTTTGCAGTCGAACGATGTGATATTGTTGTTAAAACAAATAAGTGAGTTGCTATACCATACGTATTGTCATGTTTTGACTCACGGGTTTACTGCCAGGATGATTAATTATTTATTTCCATGACTGTAAATCGCCATGAAAGTTTAAAACAGTGTTTATACGTATTGTACCTCACCGCGGGTGATCGATAGAGAATATTTGATATTAAAAGAAGTCCAAGAGCAAGCATTTGGTCGACAGAGTGTTTTAAATCATTCACTCGCACTTCCAGTGAAGACTACACAGTGTACCTATGTGTATTTATTGTACAGTGTGTACAGCGAAATTTACTTTAACTGCTAGTTTTTACTAACCCCATTTATTCTGTTTAAGTATACCCACATCCTATTTATCCTTGAATCTGAAAAATAATATTCAACATAGTGATTATACAAGCAAAAGAGACTGTTTTAAAAACGATTTAAAGTTTCACAGCAATTTAAAATAATATTTTCACTTACAGATTTTTTGGCAGAATTACTTATGATTTCGCATATTATTTCAGTACTGTGGGAAGCGCCGGGGTTCGTGAAGAATAAAATTAGTAAAACAAGAAAGGGTGGTGTAGAGCCACATAAAGCCTACTGCTATTGTTATATCTGTTCACTATGCCAATGCGTATGCGAAAATTGAATTAGCTGTCCATAATGATTAAAATAATGTTTATTTGTAAAAAAATAACATCACAAATATTGCTTGATGCAAAGTATTTAAACTCACACAGTCGTAGCATACCTAATGTGGCGTGATGGGGTGTCAAATATTTTGCTGAAAAGCAGCTGCGTAAATACTAGTTTTTGTAACTCGAGAAATTTGTGAGGTCCTGAGACTTATTTACTATAATGTCTCGAGAGACGAGCGGAAGAGGAATCCTTTTGACCATCGTTTATCATCAGGTGACCTGTACGCTGGTCATGCCCCTAACTTGTACAAATTAAATCTTTAATAATAATTTGGAACAACGAATTGACTAATCTATATTAATAAAAGAGCAGGGTGTTTTCTAGGAATCACGATACAGCAAAAACCATATAACGTACAATCTTGAAATTTGGAACCAACATTATTGAAATAGTCTAGGTGAACAATAAGAACGGATTTTTCGAAATTCCATACTTAAGGGGGTCAAATGGGCTCCCAAAGTTTGTATGGAAAAAAATATTTTTTTCGTCACACGGACATGAAACTTTGTCAGTGTACTAAACAAAACAAATAAAGAAACACGTGTATCACACTTTTTGAAAATCGACCCTTACAGGGGTTTTAGCATCGTTTTTGAGTATGCAACGCGGAAAAAAAATTTCATACTGCGTTACTGAAACTTTGCGAATACATTAATCAAATTATAACGATCCAAGTGCAAATAATATTTTTTTGAAAATCAACTCCTAAAGGGGTCCAATTGGGGTCCAAAAAATGTTTCTCGACCTACAGTCATAAGACTTAGTTTATATATTGCACACAAGAATCTAAGAAACTTAAATTCGGTATTTTTCGAAAAACTACCCCTAAGGTCATTTAATGGGGTTTGAAATTTTGCACAAAGAAGGATTCCCATTTCATCATATGACGCAGCTAGAGTAACGAAACTCGGTAAATAAACTCAACGTAACAATTGAAAAAACTAATTTTGAGCATTTTTGTAAAATCAATCCCTAAGTGGGTCAAATGGGCTCCCAAAGTTAGTGTGAAAAAAAATATTTTTTTTTCGTCACACGGAAACGAAACTTTGTTACAGTACCGAACAAAAGAAATAAAGAAACACGTATATTACAACTTTTTGAAAATTGACCCTTAACGGGGTTTTAACATGGTTTTTGAGTACACAATGTAAAAAAAACATACTTACTGCTTTGATGAAACTTTGCGAATATATTAATCAAATTATAGCAATCTATGTGTAAATAATCATGTGTTGAAAATCAAGTCCGAAATGGGTCCAATTGGGGTCCAAAAAATGTTTTTCGACCTACAGTCATAAGACTTAGTTTATATATTGTACACAAGAATCTAAGAAACCTATTTCAGGCATTTTTCGAAAAACAACCCCTAAGGTCATATCAAGGGGTTGCAAAGTTTGCACAAAGAAGGATTTCCATTTCATGCTATGATGCAGCTAGAGTAACGAAACTCAGTAAATAAACTCAACACAACAATTGAACAAACTTATTTTGAGCATTTTTGAAAAATCAACCCCAAAGTAGGTCCCAAAATTAATATGGTAAAATTTTTTTTTCGTCACACAGATATGAAATTTTGTCAATGAACTAAGCCAAAGAAATTAAGAAACACAAGTATCACATCTTTTTCAAATTTGACCCGTAAAGGGGTGTTAGCATGGTTTTTGAGAATGAAACGCGGGAAAAAATATCATGCTGCATTGATTAAACTTTGTGAATATGTACATTATCAAACTAAAGCAATGATTGTATAAATAATCATTTTTTGAAAATCAACTCTTAAAGGGGTCCAATGGGGATCTAAAAATGATTTTCGACCCACAGTCATAAGACTTAATTTATGTATTGCACACAAGAATCTAAGAAACCTATATCCGGCATTTTGCAAAAATCAACCCCTATGATCATTTAATGGGGTTGTAAAGTTGACACGTAGAACGATTTCCATTTAATCAATACATATAAAATTACTTGTCCTGACTGACTGACTGATTCATCAACGCACAGGCCAAACCGCTGGACCTAGAAAGCTGAAATTTGGACAGTGGGTTCTTCTTATAACGTAAGCATCCACTAAGAAAGGATTTTTGAAAATGCGACTCCTAAAGTGGTTAAAGGGGGTGTTTTCTTTTGTATGAATTGTATGGTTCGATTGGCTTGAAATTTACTGGAAAGATTCTTTAAATAAAATAAATAAACATGTGTTTCGATATTTTTCAAAAACAACTATTGGGGGTGCGCTAGGGGTTGTTAAACTTTGTATGGGAAATAATTATTACTTAATTCAATTGATTTGAAAGTTGGTGAAAATACCTTTAAAATAAAAAGATTGAACACGTATCATTTATTTTTCAAAAAATCTACCTGTAAAGTGGGATAAAATGTTTTTTTTTAAATCTATATTAATAAAAGAACAGGCTATTTTTTTCTAGAAATCACTACACAGTCAAAATCATTTATAGTAGAATCATGAAATTTGGAACCAACATTATTTAATAGTTTAGGTGAACAATAAGAACGAACTCGAAATTTCACACCTAAATGGGTCAAATGTCAAATGGGCTCCCAAAGTGTGTATGGATTAAAAAAACATCATACAGACACGAAACTTTGTCAGTAATCTGAGTAAAAGTAATAAAGAAACACGTATTTCATAACTTTAAAAAAAAACGACCATTAAAGGGGTATTAGCATGGTTTTTGAGTATGAAATGCGCATAAAAAAATTCATGCTGCATTGATGAAACTTTGCGAATACATTTATCACCCAAGTTTTACCAGTTTGATCCAGCTCAAACCAGTTTTATTCAGTTTAATCCGGTATTATTCGGTCCAATCGAGTTTGATGCAGTTTGATGATCCAGCTTGACGCAACTCAATCCATTTTATTCCAACTTGACCCACTTCAAACCACCTCATCGATCACACCGATCCACCTAGATCCAGTTCGAACCAGTTCGATACAGATTGATAATCTGGCTCGACTCATTTTGATACATTTGGTTTCATATTGACCCACTTCGACCCACCTTGACTTATATTGATCCACGTCGGTCTATCTCAATCCACAATCCACATTGATCCACATCGCTTTACATCGGTCCAGCTCAATTTAGCTACATCCAACTCAAACCAGCTTGATCCTGCTTGATCCAGTTTGATCCGGCTCAAACCAGTTTTATTCAGCTCATTCCAGTTTTATTCCGTTTAATCGAGTTAGATGTAGTTTGATGATCCAGCTTGGCTCATTTGGATCCACTTCCTTCCAACTAGACCCATTTCAAACAACGTTGACTTATATCGATCCACCTCGGTCCATCTCGATCCACATCGATCCACCTCGATCCAGCTTGATTTACTTCGATCCAGCTCACTTTAGCACGATTCACCTTGATCCTGCTTAATCCAGTTTGATCCAGCTCAAACCAGTTTTATTCAGCTCAATCCGGTTCAATCAAGTTCGATGCAGTTTAATGATCCAGCTTGGATAATATCGATCCACTTTATTCCAACTTGACCCATTTCAAACCACCTTGACTTATATCGATCCACCTTGGTCCATCTCGATCCACATCGATCCACCTCGATTTACTTTGATCCAGCTCGCTTTTGCTCGGTTCACCTTAATCCTGATTGATCCGGTTTGATCCAGCTCAAACCAGTTTTATTCAGCTGAATCCGGTATTATCCGGTTCAATGCAATTTCATGATTGAGTTTGGCTTAACTCAATCCACTTTATTCCATCTTAACCCACTTCAAACCACCTTGACATATCGATCCATCTCGGTCCATCTTGATCCACATCGATCCACTTCGAATTACCTCGATTCATCTTGATCCTGCATGATCCAGTTTAATCTAGCTCAAACCAGTTGTTATTCAATTCGGTTCTTTCGAGTTTGATGCAGTTTGATAATCCGGCTTGACTCATCTCGAATCAGTTTATTTCACTTTGAGCTACTTCGACCCACCTTGACTTATCTCGATCTACCTCGGTCCATCTTGATCCACATCGATCCACCTGGATTTAAATCGATCCACCTGGATCCACCTGGAGGTAAATGATCCAGCTCTCTTTAGCACGATGATCCGGCTCAACCCAGGCAAAATAATTTTCAAAATCGGTGGTTCCGAAGAGAACCCTTAGATTACACATACTTACAAACACACAAACATACAAAAATACAAATTTAAACTCTTTACAATATTTACACTTATACATATATATAGATAGATAGTATAGAAGTAGGGAGGAAGTAGGGACAGTAGGATTTCTTATCTATTGTAAAACAAAGTGGTATTATTTTCAACAATGACGAAATTCCATTCTAAATTTCATTCCCTTTTTTTTTTTTTTTTGACGCGGGGGAAATCTTCCAAAGATTCCCGGGAGCTGTGGGGCTCGACCGGGGTATGTGGGATTTTTACCCACTAAAACCCCCGCGGCTGTCGCATCGGCACATGAGAGACCCCAGGGCTCTCCGGTGGGATCTGCACCAGGGGCCCCTCGGTGCCTTGCCTTTGAGCCCGCCGCCGGGGGGCGCATTGTAGCCCCCCGGGAACCTGTCACGGTGCTCACGGGGACGGGGGTCGCAACCCCGCCGCCGTCCTCCTCGGAGTCGCCGCCGTACTCAATGGACGCTCAAGGGGCCCACACCCCGAGCGTCCAGCGACTCCGAAGGAAATTTCATTCCCTATTTCAACCCCTTCAATCTTTTTGTTCGGGATAAAAGGTAGCCTATGTCCTTTCTTAAGGTCTAATCTGTCTCTGTACCAAATTTCATCGAAATCGGTTCAGTGGATTAGACGTTAAAGTGTAGCAGACAGACAGACAGAGTTACAAAAATACAGGCTATGTCATCAAGTATGTATATTTGACGATGACACATAATAGGTCCAGGTTTAATAAAAGTGTAAACAATATTTTTAAAAACCTTCATCCTTGATTTAAAACGCGTTTTACTTACAAAACCAACGCGGGCGAAGCCGCGGGCTACAGCTAGTGATGAATAAATTTAAATAGAGTTTTAAGTAGAATTCACTGTTGCTAATAAAAGCTAAATGAGGCTGTGCTAATGGCTCGCAATAATGAATAGGTTATTAAATTTTTAACTGAATTCACAAAAGTAACATCTGTATTCGTAGTTACTGTTTGTCCCAAAGAAATCATTTTAACATGTTTTACTAATTGTTATTAGGTTTATTCAATTTTAACACTAAAAAGAAGTATAATTGGAAAAACAATGTCAACATTTTTAACCAACTTCATTTAATTTCACCGGCTATAGCCAGCAAAATTTTTAAATCAATCACAAGAAACAAAACAAAAAAATTATGTAACGCGAGTTCACTAGGATCTCGGGATGTCTCCGAAAGGCCGATCTATGGCCTATATCGGAAGAGAGATCGGGCAAATTCGTGAAGTGTGAAGATTCCGCTTAGGTGACCAAGAACAATGCCGGGGCATTCCCTGCCGTCCCAGTTTGGAAGTGCCCGTATCGAGGTCAACTTGATAACCCACCCTTGTGACGGCATGTGCAGCAATCCAATGTGATAGTCGACTGGATTCCCTAAACGCGGCATCTGATGGTATAATTATAGTAAATAATTACTATCGAGGATAAACTCGATTTAGTAATTGTATTGCTTGTATTTCTTGCTCGTAATGACGGATAGAGCACGTGCAAACTTGTTTTAACTGTCTAGTAATATTAGAGTAAAAAATATTATTGTTGATTGGGTGGTCACCACGACTATTAAATTGTATCCAAACATATCGAGTTATTAAGCACTTACTTACAAGCACACAATTTAAGTAATAACGTGCGGTGTTTTCGCGCCAAGTAATGTTCTGTTTTCTGTTGAACACGCGGGTCGTGATGTGACTACTACACACTAGTGCTGTTTGGACATACCTTTCGAAGTGAACTTTTTATTTTTTATTGTATGGAACCAATAACTAAAGAAGAAAGCCATTAATAGACAACCATCTTTATCCGATTGAGTCAAAACCGTATAACAATAGTGGATTGGTGTCTTCATGGAGAATTACTTGTTGTAACTCCTGCATTTTTCATTATGCCAACTTTTCATGATACAAGTTAACATTTCAAACAAGTGTATTTTAAAAAGTATGAACTGAAAATAAGGTTTTACAAGTCTTTGGCCCAGGTGTGTACAGCTAATACTAATTTAAACATAATCTGCTCTACTTATCGAGTCCGTGACAATAAAGTGATTTAACATTAAAATGTAACGAGGCTAAAACTAAGTAAGTAGTAGAATTACATTTTCCCTTGTAAATTCCATCAAAACAATATTATAAATTCATATTCCTAAAACAATAAACCTTAAACCGCTGTCGCTATTAAGATAAACCAGCGCGAGGCAATAACCCGACCATTTGTCATGTGTCAGCGCGGCGGGCGGGGGGCGTCGCGTCTGACCGCTAATGGATCTTTGCCGAATTATATCAACGCTCCGGAGCAGGAAGGGGCGACGTGAAATTTTGATGATACTTACCGTTATTAATTGTCTATGATGTCTGTTTTGCTAGTTTATCACAGGCTACAATGTGATGGTAAAATTTCCAGATTTATAATTTTCATGATCGCGGTCTAGCACAATTTTGAACGAGACTTTAAAAATAATCGTATTAGCTCTATACAGCCTGCCAGTGTTGCGCAGGGACCTTTTTAACTTAAATCGTAATTTTGTATTAGTCAATTACTAGATGTAGGTAGATAGTTTACCGAATGGTCGGTTCCTTAAACAAGCGACGATCTAGATAGGTGGTGCAATGTGTAAATAAAGCTTAGCTGGTGATATTACCGGACTCATAAGACTTAATAATTGTAATCTTCGGTAACGAGTACCAGTGAACTGCAGCTGCTCGCGGGCAGGCGTGTTGCTTACTATCAGAAGAACGTCCTACTTCCCTCGTCACTAAGTTTCCCAAAAGAATCGTAGGTGGTACTTCATATTCCCTTGGCACGTATTTGCAAAAGTTGATGTAGCAGCAGTCCCCCTATTTGTCCGCTGGTGTCAAACAAACACCCAACACGTTTGTTGCGACAGTATCTTATCAATACTTTCCATTCCTTCGGTACAAGGCCTATAGACCTGGTAATGAAACTTCCATTGTGGCGGTACAAGGCTTATAGACCCTGTAAGATTTAAGAAACTTAAATCCATTTTTTGCCTTCATTTAAAATATATGTTTTTTTTTTAATATTAATAATAATGAATTAATTGACATCCACCTGAAGCCGTTCGTTAACAACTTGTTTAGTTTAAAAATTATAGCTATATTCAAAATACAAGGCTTAATCACCCGGTGCCGCACTGAATAAGGGAAGTCTGGTGCGTATTTTAAGGATGTGAAATAAAAATATCGATAGCTGTAATTAAGTTTTAATATAATGGGAAAAAAAACAAACATGAATGTACGGTGCAAGCGTCGTGCATTACGTTGCGCTGTGTCATCATTTACGCCGAGATGCAGTATTGCAACGATTTCACAGTCAGTACGCGTTTGATAGCCAAACGGCACGCGTGTGCTCACTAACATCTTACCATACCATAACCAGTTAGAGTTAATTACTAGTAACCATTTAGTGAAACTTTAACTGTTATTTTTACCATTTTTACATCGCGCATAACTATGATCCGAAATGGTAAAAATAAGAGTTAAATTCTACTAAACTAAGTTTAGTTTAGTAGAATTTAACTCTTATTTTTACCATTTCGGATCATGTATATTTTGGTCCTTCGAGCCTTAAACCGTAAGGCGGGATCTACGCAAGTGATACAGGAACTATTAGTGTCAGTGCATCCCACTTACGGCTAAACCAGCTTCCTTTACCATTTACCATTATTTTTACCAATTACCATTATCTTTACCATTTACCATTACCAATTACCTACCAATTCTATTTACCAATAACCATCGTTTACCAATTCCATTTACCAATAACCATCGTTAAGTGAAGAAACCACTTCGGCTGACGAAAAACCAGGATCGAATCTCTCCAGGACAAACCAGGTCACCAAGAGCCAGTTTTTGAGTAAGATCTTTCCATATATACAATTTTAACCATTTAACCACGCACGATGTCTACCAAGATGCAAGATCTTTTAACCACTCAAGATCAAATCACGGCCGCCATGGAAAATATTCACAGTAATTTCAAAAAGGACGGACCGGAGCGTAAAACACCAGCTTACATCGAAAAACGGCTTAGCACTTTAGATTCCTATTGGAACGAATTTAAGATTAATCATACCAGATTATGTGCTGAATTCGAAGGTGCTGACCATCAATACTTTAATGAGAATTTTTACCAGCAGGCGTTCACTTTTTACCAGGACGTTAAAAGTCTCATTTCTAGTTACAAGCCTATTGAATCCAATAAGCCGTTAATTAAACCAGCGACACCACTAACCAGGCTATCCGATCAGCAAATGATTCCTTCTACCCCTGGCCAAGCAGGTACATCCAGTACATTGATGCCTCAAGTAACCAGTCGAGGTATCAGCAGTAAGGTAGAAGAGATGCTTCGGAAGCAGAAAAGTAATTTTAAGGCGCTTTCTCGTACCATAGAGGCTGTCGATCTCGAGAGTATTTCCGAGAGGTGGGAATTCGAAGATATTTTACGAACTATCCAGTCGAGGTGGTCGGTCATCGATTCGTTACATTAGGATATCGATAGTGAGAACCTTTTTGATAACGAGGAATATGAACAAGCATTTAATACGTATGAAAAGAAATTTAATAACGTTAAAAAGGAAATTAACCATAAGATGTGGTCATGTTCGTATCGAGAGAAGTCCACTCCGCAAGTGGAGATACCAACCTTCAGCGGGAATTACCAGCAGTGGATGTCATTTAAAGATTTATTTTGTGAAACCATACACAACAATAAATCCGTACCAAATGCCCAAAAAATGCAATTCCTCAAAGGCAAACTTACGGGAGAAGCGGAAAAATTGACTCAACATTTGCGTATTAGTTCCGAAAATTACCAAATTTGTTGGGACATATTAAACCACAGATACAGTAATATGAGAGCCATATTCAATTCCCACATTCATACGCTTTTATCCTTACCAAACATTCAACAGCAATCTGCCGCGCTCCTGAAAAAATTACATGACACCACCAACGAGTGTCTTAACGCTATTAAGGCAATGGGGGTCGACATTACCAATTGGGACCCAGTCATTGTTTATATTTTAGCACAGAAGCTAGATTCTGAATCGCACCAGGCATACATTGAATCGCTCCAGAACCCTAGGGACTTACCAACCATACCAGAGTTCCTTAAGTTTCTAGAGACCAAGTTTACGTCATTGGAGTCTGCAAAACGCATGCAAGATTTGGTGAGACCAACATTATGCCATCAAAATGAAACTCAAAAACGAATGACTTATAAACCATCAAATAATAATACACAATCAAATATAAATAAACCTCAATATCGACCATCAATAAATCATTCGGTGACTAAGCCTACAAGTATTGCGTCAACACGGAAATGCATACTCTGCAAGGGCGAACATGCGTTATTCCAATGTAAGGCATTTCGACGATTGGGGCCAGAAAACAAACTTGACCTAGTCAAGAATAACCATCTATGCAAAAATTGTTTAATAAACCATCACGGAAATACGTGTGATTCGAGTAAAACGTGTCGATTTTGCAATGATCAGCATAATACATTGCTGCACAGTGCTTATGTGACCTTGGTACAAATTACCAATAAGAGTCCGATTGAGACAAATAACCATACACAGAAGTCAAATGTATTTGTGTCGAGTATGGCTTCAGAAGTAAAGCCTAAATTACATCGAAGACGTAGGCGGTTCGTACCATACCAAGCGTCTCCTTGTGAACCCATGAGCCAAACCATAACGCATCACACAGAATGCGGTGAAAGCACCAGGCCTACCATGCCATGGGGACGACTACGTGATAGAAGTATTTTATACGAGTACGAATAGCATTTCTACAAAATATATATACATTAACAATTAGGATAAATAATAATCTTGATCAGCATAACCAAGAAACCAACCAGACGAGCGAGGAGAGAGTAAAACCAAGAACCAGACGTGTGCCCAGAAAATTAAATTAAAATTATATTTCATTTCATAACCATGGCACTCATGCTGTTTACATTTTTTATGCCACTGATTCAATGTGGGCATAATATTATAAATTTAAACAACAGTCAGCACTTATATTTTGATAAAATGTCTACAGTGCATTTTATTCGGGACGAATGGAATCGAGTAGGATACTACGGCAAGGAAATAGCCCTATTGGCAAGGAAATAAGTTATTATTTAATTATATAAACCATTTAGATTCTATATGTACAAAGTCTGTAAGAAAAGAGCATTGTGAATCAATTTTATTGCAATTACGACATAGCTATAGTGAACTGGATCATTACAACAATGTAATGTCGGATCAGCAGTTCCCACGCGAGCACGTGCAAACGCGCCGCGGCCTTCTCAATGTCGTAAGTAATATTGCACATGTACTGTTCGGTGTACTCGATGACCAATTCACCGAACAGTATAAACAGGACATCGATCTATCTAGTTAGAGCGAACTAAGACCATTAGCGGCTCTGAAACCAGAATTTCCGGTCGACGGTTCAGAAGACGAGCTGACGGGTATAGGTCTTAGAATAAGACAAATGCAGTCAGAGCCGAGCCTAATAAGGAGCATCTCGTGCCACGACGTGCACCATTACGTCGTGATCTACGTGCTGGTGGGAGTGGTGTGCGCTGCGGGCGCAGCGTGCGTGGTGCGGAGATGCCGAGCGCGCCGCCCGCCCGCCGCCGGAGCGACGCCAACGCCAGGGCCGGCGCCGTCGGCGCGACCTGCCCTGCGCGGCGTGACCAACGCTGCCTACCGTTTTAGTGTTAGTGACCAAAGTGTAGTGAGTGTAAGTGACAATCTGAACCATAATGACAATCAATTGTGTATAAAAGAGACCATAGACGGACCTAGTGGCCATTTACATCACTGTTCGTGTTTTAGTGTTCTTAATAATTCGTAACCATAAGGACACTAGTGTAGACATCATTCATAATCATCACCACCATCACTTTCTTCTTCTGGCTGTGGGAGCATGTACGGTGCAAGCATCGTGCATTACGTTGCGCTGTGTCATCATTTACGCCGAGATGCAGTATTGCAACGATTTCACAGTCAGTTCACGTTTGATAGCCAATCGGTTCGCGTGTGCCATAACCATTAACCATTCCATACCATTTAGGGTTAAGTGCTTATAATAAACCATTTATCTGTACTTAACTCTTTCTATTATTTACATACCATTGTAAATACTTCTGTACGGCTACCAGATCGTACAATGAATTAATGTTTTTCAATAAAACATGGGTAGCAAAAGCTTTTTTTTGCACTGAACACATTTAGTTAATTTTTTTTTTACTTTTTTTGTCAGCTTGGCGGCGGGTTAAAAAGGTTCGGAGTTTTGCGTAACATCCGACACAATTCCTCTTCTTATCTTACCTTTTACCAAAGTGTGTTTGTCAAGTTTTCGTGCGGGTTCTGAAAAGATAAATTTATTGTTATTTATTTGTATGATTAAGTTTGTGCGCGTGTGAGCGTGGATTGGATGCGGATGTGTATATGTATGTGTAAGTGCGTGCACGCATTTACGTCTGCGTTGAAATTACCTGTATCATTGTCAAAGTCCTTTTTTGTAAAATCTTTGATAATTTCCTCCACGAACCGTATTTTTTTTATTACATCACAAAACAATTTACATTTTTGCGATTACAAACTTATACTTGCAGTAAACTGTATCATATTTGGCGAAAACTGCAAAATTAAGTTTGTCATTTACTACATAATCGGCAAAAATGAAAAAGTTCTCAAAGACTCGATTCGGTAAACTTTCCGGGGTTAGTTAGTACGGAACTCACGATGCGCGTATCCGACCCGCACTTGACCACTTTTGTAAACTTAAATACGCACTAAACGGGAAACGTAATTAGGTAAGTAAAATAAATAGTAATGATGACTCACCTGTCTCTGATAAATCAATCTATAATTAGATTTAACTTTCACTGTATCACTGTCCTCGCAAACATCATATAATATATTTTTTCGGCACCGTTTAGTTGGTCTTGATGCCATGTTGACACGTTTCTCACGATTGCAAGCCAACGCCCAACACTAGTCGCGCGAAGTTAACGCGGGGTGCGGTACCAGGTCAGCGGGGTACAAGCTGTTTCGACCTGGTTCCGCATTATTATGAAATTTATTTCTTCCGGGCGGTACCAGGTGTAAAAACCTGGTATTAAGGTAGGTACGCCATTGGATTCTATTTTAATAATACATTTTAGATATATATTCATCTTTTTCCTACACCGAACCAAGTTAAAGTTAGGCCTTCCGCAAGACAAGGAAGTCTATACTTTTCTTAGCCGCACTGTAAGCGTAGACGTATACAAGGTGTTTAGACCTGGTTTCGCACTCAACGTGTTCAACGTTCCATACATATACGTGCGTAGGTGTAGATAAGACATTATTATTAAGTACAAGTGTAAACACATTAGGTATCTAATTAAAATAATAATATCTTGGGACAATCCACACACGGTCATCTGATCCCAAACTAGGCAGAGCCTGTACTATGGAAACCAGACAACTGATACTAATACTTATATACTTTTTTTTTTTTTTGTAAATACATACTTAAATAGATAAACAACACCCAGACACTTGGCGGGAATCGAACCCACGACCCATCGGTTAGCAGGCAGGGTGTCTGCCAACTAGACCAACGGGTCCGTCAAATCTATAGGTTGTTAGCATAGATACTTGTTTACTCTATTTCAATGTAATTGATACAAGCCTCTAAGTCCTAAGTTGAGAGATAATTTTAAGAAGAAGCGACCTCTTGCAGAATAAGTTATTATTTTAATGTTTGTACGATTTTTTCTGAACTCACTCTCTCCACCAACTGTGCCTTCCACCTACGTACTCATACACAAACTAAATAACCGAGCAGTTCAGAACTTTCATCGATAAATAGCAAACGAGCAGCGCTTGGCAAATCTTTTATACGAACACCTACTAGTGCTTATAGTAACTACTAACTCAGTTGTTGATAATGTTCAAATGGCTCTAAAGTTTTGCTTATTTGCGCAGATGTGGTCGTCGACTTGATGGATATTTTATAAACTAATGCTAAGCGTATTGGATTTTCTAATAACATAAACTAGGAAATTTTATTTCAAATTGAATCTTGCTGTTGTACCTATGTGTAACCTACGCTACTCTTAGGTTGATATTTTAAAATATAAAATGAAAAAAATAATTGATAAGTAAAATTCTGATGTTTAAATTCATGATCATTCGCAACAAAGCCGTTTACTTGGTGGATCAGACTCATCTTTCGAATAAATTGTGAGCGTGTCTAGCTAGATACTATCATTGCACTGCTTGTCACTCCAATGACTACAACATTCGTTTCCCACAAGGAAAAACAGTTATAAATTCGGTATACTTAATACAAATCAAAATGCGACCTCGCCTCGTCCGAGGTCCGCCCTGCGTCCCATCAGTCTTGCTCGGATCTGTTCTATCGGAATGTCCCTGG
Organism: Furcula furcula; assembly: GCA_911728495.1. Classification (NCBI taxonomy): domain Eukaryota; kingdom Metazoa; phylum Arthropoda; class Insecta; order Lepidoptera; family Notodontidae; genus Furcula; species Furcula furcula. The sequence goes on from OU452244.1 coordinate 29,372,411, forward strand.
CCAATTTATTACTAGTGACATGACCTGTCATGTAAGTACATGGTCGTTTGACGTTTTCAGGTCACTTCTTTTTTAGGAAATCGGAGAGAACATTTTTTTTGTGAATACTGCTTCTCAGTGGGATCGGTGCTTTTTTTTAACTAGCTTGACGTTTTTCCTACGAGAATATAACATTCTGTCCCGTCTGTCGTTTTCGAAGAATTAGAATTAAGAATTTAGATTTTAACCATCAAATCTATCGCAAACATAAAATGCATGAGAAGAATCTAAGATGTAGTAGTGTTGCCCTTATGGCCCCTACCGTACCAATGTAAGGTAAGGCTCATAATCTCTATAATAAAGATTTCGAATCTTATTGTTATAAAAATATGTGTGTACCGACTATAATAATGAAAAAAACTGGCACTGATGACACAAGCGCCGTGCCGGCGTAGCAACCCGGCACCGGAACGAATAAATCTCCGGGCTTGGTGCCGTTTCCGCTCCCACCACTGTCACCGTCACCGCCACCGCTTCCGGTCCTCCCGCCGGATAATGAGTCAACTGTGCAAACCTCATCTTGGTTGAAAATGTTTCTCGTTTTTTAAATCTGTTTTTTTTTTTGTAAGTCTGTTATGTAGTTTTTTTTTCATATTTCAATGAAATTTAAAATATTACTAGCATTTTCCATTCGTAACCAACTAAGTTTAGCATGACGTTGCTACTTAGACTAATTGAATTAATGATTCCTATATTTTTACTTATTTACTCACATCGGCAATGACATACTACATTATGTAAACAATAACTACATTCTATTTCTATTTAACATCTATGTTTGTTTACCTATGTTTACAAACAAATAAATGATTGATTGATAATTTTAGATATAACGTAGAATAGACCATGAATATAAAGAATCTAAAAATCTAAAATGTTATTTATATCAACATGGTTTTAGGAATATTGAATATAACTAAGTAATGAGGTCCATTATATTTGGTTGATGTGTTTTTTTTATTTATTATACAAAATACAGTATTGAGTAGGTCTAACAAGAGTCAGTACACTAAAATATTAGACTTAACTATAAACATGATTTACTGCTTCTCAGATTCCTCGTTCATTGAAAGGTTCTCTTAATACTAAAAGGCCCAAGGAACGATATCCTGGGAACCTACAAGCATTTTCCATTATCATCTGTCCACAGAATCAGTCCCTCAGTGGTTGTTATACTGTTTCAAATATAATGCAGCTTTTTGTATTAAATATAACATTGTACGTTATGTAAAAGTATAAGTGACAATCTTTTCAAATTCATTATTTATTTTTAGGAAGACTTACAGCTACTAAAAACGATTAATGTATATAGACAGTTTTACTTGTTATACTGAAATCACTACCGTATTTGCCAGAAAGGGTGATTATTTTATTTTCTTTCTCCACATTTCACGTTAACTGATTGGGTTTAGCCTACATACCTACAGCTAATATTATCTTTGTATCCTAACTTGGTATTGACTAGAAGATTCAAAATCATCAATAAACATTAGATATTTTTTGATGATTTTGAGTTTTTATTTAAGTTTTTTTTTCTAAAAAATGTGAATGCGGTATCAATAATATGAATGCGGTAAGGTACGGAACTTGTATGTAGACATCGTAACGACCGAGCTTGAGGCATTTTTGGCGAGTAACCGAATCCACGTGCGACGTGCGAGCCTCGCCAGTCACTTACATTCCACCACCTCACCATGTCGTGTCCTCCAGATCCGATAATAAAATGCAGATCAAAATTGTAGATCATTTGCTTCATGCAGCATTTAAACAAACACAAAGCGGTGGTGGTAATTTAAGACCTTGTCAACATTGTGGAAAGCAATAAATGATATGAATATGAATATGACCTGTGGGTCTAGTGGTTAGATACCCAGGCCGCTGACCAATAGGTCGTGTTTTTGATTCCCAGTAAGTGTCTGGGTGTTTTATCTACATAAATGTATCCGTTGTTTTTATGTGTTAATTTTTTTTTGTATCGGTGTTATCTACATATTATAGTATAAATAAAAATGAATCGCCGAAATGTATGTAAGAAGAAAACACATATATTACACACAAGTAACACACACAAGGAACGACTAGATACAAACATAATAATTAATTGAAGGATGACAAACAGTATAAAAAATCTAGATGTACGACAACACATAACAATAGTATCAGTCTCGGTGTGTGGTAAGGTGTCTCTAAAAGGCAACAGCTCAGCTAAATGCCGCATATAAATGCACCGCTGATTTTTTGCTGAACTGATGTACGCGCATAACTTCCGAACAACTGCACCAAATTGGATAATTCTTTTTTTTATGTTTGATATTGTCAGGAAAAGTTCTACGAGAATAAAATTAAAAAAGTTGCGCAGGAAATTAGAAAATACGCAGGCGACGAGACAGATAGTTTTTAATATAAATTAAGTACTTCTAATGTTTTTGGATTCTAAATTCAAATTCCTCTTCCATTTCTTGCCTCTTTGTTATAAGTATATTATATTTCCGGTTACATTAACCAAAGCAATATCATGAAAATACATATCAAAGTTTGCATATAACTAGCGATATACCTCTAACCATAGACCACAATCCGTTGCCTATGGCAAGCTAGTTATTATCCATCACATATTACCAAATGGAGCCCCCGGGACCCCGGGGACACCAGTAATGGAGCGATCAACTGTGATCTCACGACCGTCATGAAACTTCGCGTCTAATGTTCACGAGAATATTATGGACATAAAACTAGTTTTGCCTTTCACCGATTGACTTACTCCGCAAGCAAGATATTGATAAACACATTAGAATTTTCGGGAATATTATACTTAGATGTATTTCAGAAATCGATTAGGGACAGAGGGTCTAGTTTTATTATACGTCCATAAACAGTAGGTACACTTTACATATTATATATTGTATTGTGTCGCTTTACGGTACAATGTTAGGTTTGGTATACGTTTACATACATAGATTTCGTGAATATAATGGAACTCATTACTAGCAGTAACCCTTGGATTAATTTATACATTGATTGAGAAGTCTAAATAAAATACCTTAAACTTATTTAGTTATCTGCTGACATTCTAATCACCTTTTTAATAAAGTCATCTTTTGATGATCAACAAGATAATTTTCAAATATATCTCCCAACAGGCTCATATGCCAGTTGCCCTTGACATAAATAGTATAAATACTGACGAGGCTAACTATTAATCTAACTGATATTTAAGAAAAAAATAAACCTAATTATAGTTACTAGTTTATGTAGACTACAAGAGCCATATAGCCTAAGGCATTCTGAATCTTGGGAAATCGTATCTACCGTGTATATTGCCCCTGGGGCCGAGATAACCATTAACTTGTCGGCACGTTCCCAAGCTTTGATCGATATGGGAACGTATCAGTTTGATTTAGTCTCTTGATTCGTCCGAGAATTAAAGTGGGATGACAATTTGCGTAGAAGTTTCGATATTATTCGATAAATTGTGTAAGGCGTTGGCCTTACACAACATCTTTACATACCATATTAATTAAATATCCTGAGAGAGGATGAGTAAATCGGGTAATCCGACATTTCCATTTTTCGCACATATTTTTAAATAATAATACCAGCCCTTGTTTATGTCCCACTGCTGGGCACGGGCCTCCCCTCAAGATGAGGGGGCTAAGGCCATAGTCCACCACTCTGGCCAAGTGCGGGTTGGCATATTTTTAAATGATACTATTGAAATACCTATCTCGGATATTAATAGACGTTATGGCTCTAGATGGATCTGCACAGGGCAGGGGCAGAACAGTGCGGCACGTCGCTCTTCTTGTGTACCTACTTGAATTGCAACTCGACAATATTTGCACGGCAATGTACGTACATACATATGTCACTCGGACAGTAACCCCCGAGCAGCAAGTACCCTTCTGGGATTACGGTCAATGACAGGTCTATTATAAATTCCTGGTATGGTCTCCAAACAGTTATAATTTAAACGACACTTGCTTTGCAGCTGTAAAGAACTACGCAACACAGTACGGCGCGTCATATGATAAGTTGGTGAACTTTGCCACACAGATTTAATAAAAACCATATTTGACCACGTCGTACCGCGTCGCATCACTCTGCTGCAGTGCAGTTGTCTGTCTAGTGTGGTTTCTACTTTAGACATAAAGGCTAACACACAAAACCGCAACATAATGTCGCGTAGTATTGTGACGGATATTATGCGAGGTGCATTTTACAGAACTAATTAATTTTTATTTAATTGTCTGTTTAGTTTGTATTCAAATTGTGATCCAATATTTTGCGGTGTTCAGATAAATTCTTTTCCTTTATTTGTTACCTAGCAAAGAATGGTCATCATACGCGATAGTAACCTGTCTTGAAATATTAAGAAATCGCAAGGTTTCATAAACTCGAGGAGCGTTTCATAAAACTACTTCACAATTACATAAAAAATAATATTACGAGTAAGTTATTAAATCTCAACAAAAGTATATTATCTCAGTTCCGGACACAAAGCACGCTTAAATATCTAGTGGTTCTGAAAACTTCTACTTCAAATAACTCTTCTCTTCTTGAAGAGCCAACTTCCTTGCGAGGTTTTATTATCCACCCAGAACACATCCGGTCAACGGAAGTCATCGTTAAATTGCGACATGGCTTGTAAAAGTTTCACTATCTCTCAATACCAGTTTGTAAATCATAATGTGTGTTGAGTAATAAATGTAGTCTCTTCAAGTCTAGGAGAGCAATCTAGAAAGTTAGTCAATAAATTCGATATCAAATTTATATGACCACTATTCCTCAGAAACATGTTCAGACGATTTTTTCCCAATAGTACATATTCAATTTTTCCTTATTGTACATCTGAACACTTGTAGTTTGAACTCTCTCGTTTCTCATTAAAACGTCCAATTGTATAATATGATTTATTCCGGTTGTATGTGTCTGAGGCATTGTACCTTCGAGTGGAATGGACGAATTTCAATAAGTATTTTTTTTTAATTAGGATGGGTCTGTGATGAAAAACTTTGTAGCTTGTGTCTAGGGTTTTTAAATTATGTTAATCTTATATCTACAAGACCTAAAAACTTTTTCGGCTAATCCGCTATTTAAGAATAATTTTCCAATGATTATGTATTAACTAGATTAGATCCTAAAAATTGACCACTAGCATTTTATTCGTCCTGCTCCAAGGAGCCAATCCTTGGCGTAGCGTGGCTGTTGCCAGGCGACGGCACGCGTCTCCGCTCATTATTACGGACAAAGGGCCCAGAGGCTAGGGGGCTGCCAGCTTTCAACTATTCTTTTTACGGTCTGAGCAACTTGGGGAAAGGAAACTCAGACTACGCTATAATATATAGCTATATAGTATAGCAAAGAAGGACCTAAAGCTATACTATATAGCATGGCGTTCACATTCCGCGATATTATCGCAAGCATTTATAGTATATCGCTCGTTTCGTTTGCGGGACGGCCGGGGGTGAGGGAGGAAGAAAAGGGGGCCTCGCGATATAGCACAGCATGAACTCAGCACATCGCACCAATTTATAGCGTATAAGCCAATAATATATAGTACAGTACAGTGTGTCCATAACAATGTATGGTGCGCGATATTGTTGTGCTATGAGCTATATACTATATAGCTAAATATTAAAGCGTAGTCTAAAACCAGTTTTAGGTAAATGGTTTTAAAGGTAAAATATCTTTGGGAAAATTGGTGTTCATAAAGACTGAGGATCCCTTAATAATTATACATAATAAAATTTAATATCATGCATGTCACTACAAGATCTCAAGATTCTGTATCATGTTCTTTTTATCTAGATCAGACTAACATAATAATTATAACAATTCGAAACGTCCGAAAGTATAACTCAAAAATAAACTGCGATATCAACCGTATGTATAAACATACGGATGATATCGCAGTTTATTTTCTATATCTATCTATACTTATAATAAAACTGTAACAATTCTGGAATTCTGTACATTGAAGATATTTTGAAAATTATGTTTGGAGGGCATTGTATAACCAATACTAAAGCCAAAAATGTATTCTTTTTTATTTTTGTCTGTCTGTCTGTCTGTCTGTATCTCGGCTGAGCATCACGCCGAAACTGCTGGATGGATTAAAACGAAACTTGGCATGATTTGAGTTAATACTACGAGGTAGGACATAGGATACTTTTTATCCCGACATTCGGCACGGTTCCCTTGTGAGAGGGGACTAAAGTCAAAATGTGTACTTGGTTATACGCTTGCTCCGATTTTAACAATTTTTCATTATAATTATAATAAATATTTGTAAGGAAACACTCATAGACAGTTGTTAACAATGTTTGGAAATCGATCAGGTTAAACAACGTTAGGTAAGGTCATTAAATAGATGGGTGACCGTTTAACGCCATTTGAACTAAACGTCTCCGTGCTTCGGAGGGCAAGTACAAAGTGGGTCCAGGTTTATAACCGACTTTAAAAAAGGAGGTTTTGTATTCTATGCGAATGTATATTATTGAAAGTTTAGTTAACGTAGGAGAGGGCGCTACCGTCGCGCTGTCAACAAACTGTTCCGTTTACTCCGTAAAAAATAGATCAATAAAAATAAACAAAATAGTGAAACTATTTTAAAAGTGCGCTTAAACGATTCGTTACAACAATAATAGTGTGGTAGAGTGTTTTCTACGAAAATAAGCCAAAATTTAAGATAAGTTTTTGAACAGTGAAAGAAAATATTAATTTCATATGTGGGTACTTGTATAAAATGAGAATATAGTAAACTAAATCAATACCAAATATAAAGAGCAATCGGATATTTAATACATTGTTACTAAAAACGATAATGTGAGTAAGAAAAGGAATTTGTTTATTCATTTTGTGACAATAATAGATAAGAAATAGAAAATTAAGTCCAATCATTGCTGCAGCATACGCCATCTATTTACGAATAACTGGAACTTAAATCTTAAGTTCATTTATACTCAAACTTTTATTTACAATATTGTTTGCCACGACATCCAGCGACGAGTAGAAAATAGCAACAATGGAAAAAATAAAGAAAATTTTAGAATCTATACAAAAGGAACAAAAACTACAGAAAGAAGAGATGAAGGAAATGCAGAAAAATATAACAACAAATATAAACTGTAACATAAATGAAAAATTTCAAGAAATAGATATAAAATACAAATCTTTGGTTGAAAAAATGGAAAAACAAGAAAAACAAATAGATTACTTAGAAAGAGAACATAAAAATAGGGAGAGGGCGCTACTGTGCGCAAGTGTACATTGTACTCCGTTACTTTATATCTTATTAATTCAATTTCACAACTAAAGTCATAAATTTCACTAAATATACTTAGTGTGTATGTTTGGTATTTAAATTAATCATGCATTTCTGAACGCTCTCTTGTGACGTAAATGACGTATTTCCAAATCAACCAATCCCGTTCTTCCTTGAGTAGCCTATATCCGCTTAGTTACCGTTTAACCACGAGACCTACAGCACACCGCCGCCGCCGCGAGAGTGCTTCTATTGCCTATAATTGTGAAGTTTTGTGAACTTTTGTGTCGACACATTGTGCCTGGTACCAGCTAATCATCAGGTGAGTGGCGCTAGCTGTTTCCTGCCTTTTTCCTTGACTTATACCTGCGTATTACAGCGTCGAGTAGCGTTCAATACCTACTAATTAATACACCTCATACAGTCCACAATTAAAAAATATTAAAACCGCAATTTCATGGCTTCTAGCCATATTTTAAACCCGCCACCTTTTTTGGTCCATCTCACCGGATTTGATACCTTTTTTGGTCCCATCCAATGGTTTCATTATTCGATTATCTAATCGCTATAATTATCTATCTGTCTGTGAAATAACATTTAAAAGCCTATTTAATTATAAATTATTCCCGCCCGCTTTGATAATATACATAAGTCATAAGTATATTCAATCGCTTCTAGATTTCTGCAATCTAATTCGCAGGCATTTATTTGTGTTGAAGGACAGTGCTTATAGATTGATAATCGTAATTACGTACTTAAAATTATTTTCTTTACAATCATACGCTGTATGCAGGTAGTATTCTGTGCCCCGCTTGGCTCGCGTCGCAGCTAATACGTGCCACCTACCTACTTAACGTGCTCATTTCACTTCACAATACGCTAAGTTATTAAAATATTAATAATATTATATTTTACGCTCGCTAATTATTTAATTAGTTATAGGCTATTAAAGCTAATTAAGTAATTTCATAGGTGCATATCTCGGTAGTTAGGGTAACTCATTCGCTTAGTTGTACTTAATCGTTTATAAATACTTAGGTACCGCTTTAATTTAATAGCAATTGGTTTTTAAGCTATTAAAACCAACAAACGCATACTTTATTTATTATCGCCTGCTTTTATTAAATTAATCCGCTGAATAATGAGTAAATCTAGGGGTGAAGAACGGTCGCCATGCCGGGAGGACCCAAAGGTTGTCATTCTTCGAGCAAAACGAGAAGCAATGTTCTCGCGTTTGCAAAAAATTTACGAATTGTCGCGATCAGCTATCGCTGATGAACAACAGCGTGATACATTCTTGTTAAACGCTAGTAATGTAGATACGTTACGTACTGATTTCGAAAAGGTTGTTGATGATTATAATAATGTCTACTTACAAGCCAACCCCACCAGTTCCGTTGATTATCAAACCTGGATCGCATTTGAAGAGTTATACTGTCATATAAAGGGGGTTCTTTCTAAGTTACAGAAAGACTCTAATATTCCGATAAAGACTGAATCCAAGTCTTCTTCTTACCATAATAAGTTGCCGCCTATTGAATTACAATCGTTTGATGGCGATATTCGTCATTGGCCTATGTTTCATCAACAATTTAAAAGTATTATTCATGATAATCCGAATTTAACGGATACTGAACGCGTATATTATTTAGTTGGTAAACTTACTGTTAAAGCCAAAGCAATTTGCGCTGGGCTGTCCGCTACGCCAGAAAACTATCCCATAATTTGGAATAATCTTATACAAAAATATAACGATACTCGTTCACTCGCTGTCTCTTATTTTAATCATATGTTAAGATTTAAACCGCTTACTTCTAGTTCCGCCGCAAATCTAGAATCATTTATTAATAATTTTGATTCCTCAATTAAAGCGCTAAAACAGTTAAAATTAAATGACTTAACAGACTTTATGTGCTTGCAATTAGCATTGCAGAGATTAGATGCAGATACTGTTAAAGCCTTTGAATTGTCGCAACGTCAAACTGATGTACCTACATATCACAGTCTTATCAGTTTCGTCCAAGAGCAAAGTAAGATACTTAATAATATACAAAAACAATTTGAACCTACCGCAAACAAACTTTCTAATAATAATAAAAAACATAATATACCTAGACCTAACAGTGGTCCTACTAGAACTTTTATTAATACTGACAACAATCAACCGTGCGTTATGTGTCAAGATAAGACACACACACACTTGTTTAATTGTCCGCGCTTTTCTAAATTAACGCCTAAGGAAAGGTATAACTACATAAAACAAAATGGTTTTTGTACGAATTGTTTAAGTAATAAACATAAGTCCAGTTTTTGTAAATCGCAACGTACATGTTTACATTGCAATCAACGCCACCATTCCTTATTACATTTTACAATTAAATATGAAGCGCAAGCGCTAAATCAAAAACCGGTTTCCCAGCCGGCCGTCTCGGGTATTCGTAATGCTCACTGTAATTTGACCTCTAATCCTTCTACGAATAAGATCGAAATTAATCCGCAGTCCAACTCGGGTGATAGTGTATGCACTCAGGGCTTGGAGTCTACTACGATCGTGTCGTTCAGTATTACAAACCTTAACAATGATATTAATCACACTCAAACCGCTGCTTTATTAGCGACCGCAAAAATAAAAGTAATAAATAATTATGGACGTGAATATTATGTAAGATGTTTAATAGATCCAGGGTCACAAAGTGACTATATTTCGCTTGATTGTTGCAAACGTTTATCTTTACCCATATCGGGAAAAAACCGCTTTACCGAAGTTCATGGCATTGGTGGTTCATCGCAAAAAATATTAGGCGTTACTCACGTTAAATTCACATCTCGCTTCGATAATGAATTCGTGTATGAAGTCGAACCGTTAGTAGTGCCTCACATTACCGGGAAATTACCGGACGTTAAGATTGATTTAAATAAGATTAATTATATATCTTCGATACGTTTATCTGATGACCAGTTCTTTGTACCTGGGGAAATTTCCTTACTTTTGGGGGTAAATACCTATTGTAAAATATTACTGTCAAATAAAATAATTACGCCGAACGCGCCTATGGCACTAGAAACAACGCTAGGTTATGTAATAATGGGCGACGCTTATGTTGAGTCCCCTACTCATAAATCGCATTCTTTTCATTTAATTAATCAAGAACCGCTTAATGACATGCTTCAAAAATTTTGGATAATGGAAGAATTGCCTTCTACCAAGTATATAAGTCCGCAAGATAATGAGTGTGAAAATATTTTCACCTCTAATACCGCTCGCAATCCTGATGGCAGTTACGTTGTCGCTTTGCCATTTAAGGATCCACCAGAAAAATTAGGTAATTCGCTTCAAATCGCTGAAAAAAGATTTTCTCTTCTTGAAAGAAGATTTAGTAGAAATCCTGAACTTCGCGCGCGTTACAATGACGTCATTAGGGAATATTTAGATAAAGGGTTCTTAACACTTGTTCCGCAAGAAATGATAAGGTTTGATGTGCCTTGTTTTTACTTACCTCACCACCCGGTTATTCGGGAGGATAAATCATCCACACCGCTCCGTGTAGTAATAGACGGCAGTTGTAAGTCGGATAACGGTTTATCACTTAATTATATTTTGCATACCGGTGAAAACTTACAAACTGATATTTTCAATATTTTACTCAATGTACGAATATATTCTATTGCTTTTTTCGCTGATGTTCGTAAAATGTATTTTTGCATACATGTACAAGATTCGCACCGCAAGTTCCAACGAATTTTATTTCGCTTTTCTGAAGGCGAACCCTTGCAAACGTATGAATTTACTCGTGTCACTTTTGGTCTTCGTTCCTCACCTTTTCTCTCTCTTCGCGTCATGCGTGAGTTAGCAAAAGATGAAGGGGCTAACTATCCTCTCGCAGCGAGTCTTATTGAAAGACAGCTCGATATATACATGGATGACCTTGCTTCCACAGCTTCAACGCTAGATGAAGCTGTAGCGACAGCAACACAATTAATCCAACTTTTCAAAGCCGGTGGTTTTGATCTAGTTAAATGGACGAGTAATTCCCACGAATTGTTGGAACACATACCCGCAAGTCATCGTCAACAAGAATATATTTCTTTTAACGATAATGACACTCATAAGATTTTAGGCCTTCGCTGGCATCCCGCTACTGATAATTTTACTTTTACTGTATCTCAACCGCCCGCTATTTGTACAAAGCGTTCTATGCTATCCGCTACCGCACAACTTTATGATGTATTGGGTCTTGTCGGTCCCATAACGCTATTCGCTAAATTATTAATAAAAGAACTATGGCTCCTCAAAATTGATTGGGACGAGTCTCCGCCTCCTTCTGTTGTCAAGTTGTGGCAACAATATATTTCAGAGTTACCGCTAATCTCAGGTCTTCAGTTCCCGCGCCATATGGGTATTAAGGACTCTTCTGTTGTTTCGCTTATCGCTTTCGCTGACGCTAGCGAAAAAGGTTTTGGCTGCGTCATATACCTTCACGTAGTTAATGAAGATTCTCCCCCTATAGTCACGTTAGTTTGTTCAAAATCCCGCATTTCTCCGGTAAAGACCGTGACTTTAGCGAGACTTGAACTTTGCGCCTTAACACTGCTCGCTAAGTTAGTGCGTTCAGTGGTCAATACATTGTCAATAAGACACCCAATAAATAATATTTACGCATTTTCTGACTCTGAAGTCGCTCTGTGCTGGGTTCACTCTTCCCCACACAGATTTAATACTTTCGTCGCCAATAGAATTTCGCAATGTCAATCTTTATTGCCAAGTGATCATTTTTATCACGTCGCAGGAGTAGAAAACCCCGCGGATTGTGTATCTCGCGGGCTGCTTCCCTCACGCTTAATAGAGAATAATCTCTGGTTCCAAGGCCCATCTTGGATGTCTTTTCCTATTAGTGAATGGCCAATTCAGCAATTTTCACCGCAAAGCTCATGTTTACCTGAAGAAAAAACATTATCTCACGTCGCTTGCGACGCCGCCGCCGCGCAAACTGAGCATCTACTTCTTACATTAAGTTATAGAGTATCCTCGTGGAATAAGTTACTTCGAACTGTAGTGTATGTGTTAAGATTTCTAAGAAAATTGCCCCGCAATAATGTAATAACCGCGCAAGATTTAGACGCTGCTGAACTTGTTATAATTAAGGCCGTCCAACACGCTTCATTCGCTGATGATATTAAACTTATAGATAAAGGAAAAGGTTGTTCCTCAGCTCTTCGCAAATTAACGCCATACATAAATGACGGCATATGTCGGAGGTCGGTTAGATAACGCATCATTAGAAAAATTACATAAACATCCCATATTGTTGCCGAAAAATGGTCACATAATTAATTTGATAATTGACTTTTATCATAAGAAAAACTTTCACGCTGGTCCGCAACTACTACTTTCAATACTGAGACAACGTTTTTGGATTTTATCCGCCCGCCGTATTGTTCGTTCCCGCATACATAAATGTAACGCATGTTTTAGGTTAAAACCAAAAGCTACTTTTCCTATGACGTCCGCTTTGACACCTGCCCATTTTATACATACCGCTCCGCTGGAATGTTTACCCGCTCCTACGTTAGAAAATGATCGCATGACTCTTCAAACGCGCTTTTCGTTAATGGACTCATTAGTCCAATCGTTTTGGAAGAGATTCCGCACTGAATATTTACATAATCTGCAGTCGCGAGAAAAGTGGAACACACCTGCAAATCCTGTAACTGTAGGTACAGTAGTTCTCATCATTGTAGAGAACTGTCCGACATTACGTTGGCCGCTTGGGGTTATCACTAAATTGTTTCCCGGCAAAGACGGTGTAATTCGAGTTGCTGAAGTGAAAACCAAAGGTGGCATCCTGCAGCGTCCTGTAGTGCGACTTTGTCCGCTACCAACGCAGTAGTTTTCTTTATGTTATCGCTAGTTTAAGTTACAATTATTATTGATATAAGCACTATCCTTCGCTCTAGTTTTTGTCCTTATGACTTATTTTATATTCCGCATTATTAGATTATATTACCGCACGCATACACCTAATTTAATGGTGATGTTCTTATATATGTTTTCCCCCTTTTTGGGTTTATTTTTATTTTGTTTTTGAGGTTACCTCAAAGCCGGGAGGTTGTTTGGTATTTAAATTAATCATGCATTTCTGAACGCTCTCTTGTGACGTAAATGACGTATTTCCAAATCAACCAATCCCGTTCTTCCTTGAGTAGCCTATATCCGCTTAGTTACCGTTTAACCACGAGACCTACAGCACACCGCCGCCGCCGCGAGAGTGCTTCTATTGCCTATAATTGTGAAGTTTTGTGAACTTTTGTGTCGACACATTGTGCCTGGTACCAGCTAATCATCAGGTGAGTGGCGCTAGCTGTTTCCTGCCTTTTTCCTTGACTTATACCTGCGTATTACAGCGTCGAGTAGCGTTCAATACCTACTAATTAATACACCTCATACAGTCCACAATTAAAAAATATTAAAACCGCAATTTCATGGCTTCTAGCCATATTTTACCCGCCAGTGTAGTTTAAAAGTGCTCAACAAACGAAGACAGAGAAGAAATCTATACCGTACACCAGTTATTAGTGAATTTGATACGCGCTGTATCCACATCAAATTCATAACTACCCTGTTAAGTTTTTGTGTATTGTGTTTGATTATCCTACATTAGTTTTTTGTGTGTATGTTACGCTAAGTGCAAAATATAAGTGCTAAAACTTGTGGATGTTAAATTACAAGTGCATCTGATTAGACATTTAATTTAAATGACTTTCCTCTTTACAATTCCTGCAAGACAATAAGCGCCATCTACTATTGCGATGCAGTACTCGACCCCTGCCTGCTAGAACCTTGCATACACGCTTACTTAGTTCATTGATTTAAGAATCAAAATTATAATATCTGCTAAAAGAGGGCGCTAGCTTAGCTAAAACAATTATGTCTCAATCTAAATCTGCCTTGGAGCTATGCGCCGGCTGCAAAAATGTATTGCCCAAAAATAGATATATGCGTTGTAACGCCTGCAAAGCTGCTTACGATCTAGATTGCATCAATATGAGTGTCCAGAAATTTGATTCTTTAAATAGAAAACACACGAATGGCTGGAAGTGCCCGGAATGCGAGAGTAAATATCCGAAAAAGGACAACCAAAACACCCCTGTTCGTTCTACTCTGCCGTCGGAATATACTTCTGAACAAGCTTGCAATGTCACCCGTCGAATTAAGCTAGCTTCGAATAATCGCGCGGGCACAAGTGTAGTCTGTGCGGAAGACGGCGAGGATATTGCGGGTACGATTCCAAACGACCCGGCTATTGTTGATTTGAAGGAATTTTTAACAGAGATGAGGGCTGCACGACTGGAAATGTCTATGCTACGTTCCGCTATTTCCGACATATCGGATGCGATTAAATCTCAAAACACCCGTATAGATACATTGGAGAACCGTCTTGACAAACTCGAAAACAAGACTAGTGAAACCCACCATTGTGAAATATCTAGCTTGCAAGAAACTATCGCTGAACTAAAACTAGATATTGAGGAACGAGATCAAGAGATGCTCATAAATGATATTGAGATTTCTCACTTCCCTGAAATTGCCAACGAGAGCACAGTCCATGTCATTCTCACTGTTGCTAAAAAGTTAGGCGTAGAGCTCAATGAACAAGACGTGGTCAGTGCTCAGCGTATGGGAGCACCACGTACCGCCGACCGCAGCGAAATGCCGCGGGCGCGGCCTCTGGTCGTTAGACTCGCGCGTCGTGCGCAGCGGGACGCCCTGCTGCAGGCCGCGCGCGTGCGCCGTCACCTCACCACTGACGATATGAATCTGGGGGGGGTTTCGGTTTCGCCTCGGCCCTACTATGTCAATGAGCGTCTCACGAGTTACAACAGGCATATGTTTTGGAGGGCTCGTGAAGTAGCGAATCGTCTCGGATGGAAATATGTATGGTCACGTGATGGTAGAATTTTTGTACGCCAGGACGGTGGTAAAGCTCGCTATAGAATTCGGTCAGAGGTAGACTTTATTAAGGTTTTTCGTAAAGATGCGGTTGGTGATGTCAAACCTATACAAAATTAGCTTATTATATATTATTATTTGTTTTGTTACACATTGTTTACTATGTAAAATAAATGAAATTATGATTTTAAAAGACAACTATGTATTATGTGGAAACCTTTACGAGTTTAATATTGGTGATAAGAATGAAATATATATAGCTGTGTTACTGATTATTTCGATAAGAGTGTACTTGGGCAACTATAGATATCATATTACTGTGATCGTAAAAATACTGTCATTTCACTTTTTAATAGTTTTGGTTTATTTATCAAGCAAGAACGGTATCTGCATTAGAAATATATTCTGTCTTTTCTGTTTTTTGTTCTTCTGGTGTCGGGAATTACGTTTTCTTATATTCTTGGACTATTTTTTAATGAACGCCACTAAGGCATTGCATATTGAGTGTTTATGTCCTATGTTTTACGTCCAAACAATGGTATACTATTATTGCTGTAAAAATCGTTTCCAACATAGATGTTCACAACACAATACAACTGCAACTTATATATCTAACATGCACATTTTTCTAAATCAACGCCATTTAACCTTTCTAAGGAGATATTTGAATAACTCTAAATACATTATTATTTCATACTCATTTATTATTGAATTCGTTAAAAATCGTAAACTGTCCCTAGGTTTTCTCAATCCCGGTTCACTTGGCACTCATCATGAAGAATTCATAGTGGCCTTGCAACGACACCCCATAGACATACTAGCAATAAATGAGACCTGGTTGAAGGAAGGTGAGGAGAAGCGTGCACCTGTACTGCCGGGCTACCGGTTGCGGCATATTCCACGCCCTAGTGGTACTCGCTCGCGTGGTGGAGGGGTTGGTTTTTATCTCAAACGGGGGATCTATGCACGTGCAATCCATCCGCCTCACACGAACTTGGTGGAACAGATATGGCTAAGCATCACAGTGAGCGGTCTTAAAATTGTCATTGGTACTGCCTACCGCCCTCCTTGGTTGAATGTTGATACTTTCCTTGATGCTCTGACAGAGTCAGTCAGCTCATTTGCTACTTTTGATCACATCGTACTTATGGGCGATTTCAACATAAATTTACTTTGTGTCGATGATCCGAACGCTAAGAAATTAACAGCTTTCTTTCAGTGTATGCAGTTAAAACAATATATAACTCAGGCAACTCATTTTACTCAACACTCGGAGACTTTACTAGATGTGATTTGTAGCAACGCCAAAGTTTCAGATATCAATATTGATTATATCCCGGATCTTAGTAGTCATGCTTTACTTTCCTGTGAGCTATGTGTGAAACAACCAAAATTGCCTCCTCGACGGATAACGTACAGGCCGCTTAAGGATATCGATTTAGTGGAATTTAATAAGCACGTTAATAACATTGAATGGGATCGGATTTTAGGAAATGATGTAAACGATTCGCTATGGTTATTTAATGCCTGCATTTTGGGTATTTTCGATCTACATGCTCCAGTAAAAACGTCCATCATTAAGCATCATAATTACCCTTGGATAACTCCAACTGTGAGAGAAATGATGAAGTTAAGAGACGAGGCTCATAGCAAAAGCCGTATTACAAAACAAGAGTCCAATAAAAAGTATTATAAAGAATTAAAAGGGGTTGTGAGTCAGGCTTTGTTTACCGAAAAGGCGGCATATTTTCGTCACAACATTAACAATAAGTCTACTAACGCACGAGAACTCTGGAAAAATATCAAACGGAACGTTGTTGATTTTAAAACCGTACAAAAAGACTTTCCTCCTCATCTGACAGATCCGAACCTTGTTAATCGTCATTTTCTTAATGTGCCTGGTAATAATCTTGTTAATATCTCAGACCTCACCTACTTTGAGCACAACCGTTTCAGCTCGGCTTGCTTTAGTCTCCATACAGTAGATGAAGCTACAATCTCAAAAATCATAATGAACATTACTACTAATGCACAAGGGATTGACGGTATCTCACGAGACATGATCTTGGTAACATTACCTCAAACACTAACGCTTATAACGGCCATTGTTAACCAATCCATCCAAACAGGTGTCTTTCCATCTTGTTGGAAGGAAGCCTTGATTAAACCAATTCCGAAAAATAATAACCTCAATGATGTAAAGGACCTTCGACCCATAAGTATTTTGCCATTTTTATCTAAGATACTCGAAAAGGTGGTCTGCCAACAGCTTGTTAAATTTTTAGATGATCATAAAATTCTACCTCAAAAACAGTCTGGTTTCCGTGCTGGTTACAGTACATCGACAGCGCTTCTTGATGTCATCGATAATATTCTGGCAGGAGTTGATGCAGGAGAAGGAACCATCTTGGTTTTATTAGATTTTTCCCGTGCTTTCGACACCATAAATCATAACTTACTTATCTCTAAGCTAGCATATTATGGTTTTGATAGCGTGGCATTAAAGTGGTTCTCCAATTACCTTAGTGGTCGTACCCAGCGAGTAGAGATTATTAATGAGGAAGGTACAAAATTTGTTTCTGAAAACTCATCCGTTTGTCGAGGTGTCCCACAGGGTTCCATTTTGGGTCCGATTCTATTTATATTATACAGCGCTGATATTATAAGTTGCATACATAATGCTAAATACCATATTTATGCTGATGATATTCAGATTTATGTTTCTTTCAAGCCTAATGAAGTTTCCAGTGCAGTTGATAGACTTAATGAAGATTTAGAGAGAATAGCTGTATGGTCAAATAAAAATAGCTTAGTATTGAATCCACAAAAGTCAAAATTTCTTGTATTGGGTTCCAAATTACAGATTTTTAACATTAAAAGTTATGTTCCTATGGTCAAAATTGGTAATAAAGTAATCGAACAAGTAGAAGAAGCCAGAAATTTGGGTATTGTAATGGATGGTGGTCTAAGATTTCATAATCACGTTGTAGGTGTAGTCAAAAATTGTTTTTATAGATTAAAAATCCTTTATCAGGTACGTAAGTTTCTTTCTGTGGATATTAGAATTAATCTTTGTGAATCTTTAATACTGTCAAAACTGAATTACGCAGACACTGTCATAGGTGCTCGCCTTCTTAGTCATACTAAGAAACTGATTCAGCGCGTTCAGAACGCATGTATTCGTTTCTGTTTCCCGGTGCCTCCTAGATCCCACATCACTCCCTATCTTAATCAAGGTAATTTCCTTAACATGGAATCCCGACGCTCACTTCATTTTGCCTGTCTTTTGTTTGGAGTTATTCAAAAAAAGAATCCCATGTATCTCTATGATAAACTCAATTTCTCAGAACGCCCAGTTAGACTGGCTACGCGTTTATTATGTCCAAGGCACAGTACGGCTGCGTTTAGTGGCAGTTTTCGCTACCTAGCCACGAAATGTTGGAATAACATCCCTCCACCCTTCAGAAACTTGCCCACTGTAAAATCTTTTAAAAACAAGTATAAAATGCATCTTTTATCACAGCAAAAAATAGCCCAATAGCAGTACTGTGCTTCATACACTACATACACACATATCACATTTATTTAAACACTGGATTTACTTTTTATTTGGAATCTGCATTTAGTTATAATAGTATACCTGCAGTTTAGATTAAGGATAAAAATAAGAACTTGTCAATTTCTTGTGGTCAATTTCTCTTGCATAAGTTGTTTTTATTCATTGTGTAACCTGTGTGCAATGTATGTTTTTGCGCTCAGACGCGCTCTCGCTGACGGGTATCCACGGAAGATCAGCGTCGTTGCGCCAACTACGAGCAACGACACATGCTGAGTGGATAACCTTTCAACGGCATTCTATTAGTAGTTTAAGTGTACTAGGCTAGTTATAATTATGTCGTTGAATAAATGTTTTTCTTTCTTTCTTTCTTTTTCTTTCTTTTTCAAAAAGAAAAATTTGTTATTTTTCGGGATTATTGATGATTAAAAAAGTTACTTCCAGCTTCAATCCATAATAATTGCTGTAATCACCAAGAATATGGAGTTATCTTGCGAGAAAAATGAAATTGAAAATATTAGAATTATTGGAGTTAAAGGAGAAAAACCACGGCCAGTTGCAGTAACATTATCAACACGGGGAAAAAAGATAGAAATACTGAAAAATAAAAAAGCATTAGCAGACTCCGGATACTACATTAAAGAAGATTTTCCATATAAAGTTCGTGAAACACGAAAAGCTCTTCAGGCTCAAGTTATTGAGCTAAGACAGGAAGGGAAAGAAGCAGTAGCAGCAGTGATTCTAAAGGGCAAAGAGACATTACAGAAAAGATTTAAAGAGAATCGTTTTTCGCCACCTCCATTTCAAATAACAGTAGGTGTAAAATAAATATTAAAAAAATAGTACTTACGTAAATTAAGTAATCCTGCCAAGAAGAAATTTCTTCGTCTCTTAACTTAGATACATAATATTTCCTCATAAGCCTCTCCCAATCTCCCAATTCGGCTGGTCACCGCGGGAGTTTAAGACTATAACCCTCCAGAAAATTATGTTAATAATAACTTTCTAAAACTTTAAGTGTGTTGAAAGTTAAATGGGTCTTACAAGTAACATATATAGAAAGTACCGAGGACGCCCTTTACGATTTGATCCATCAAGTAAAGGACAACTTGCGAAAGAAATTAATTAATGTTATGGTATCTTTAGATATTGAAGGGGCGTTCGACGGTGCCTGGTGGCCGGCCATTAAAAACCAGCTGTCCGAAAAGGGGTGTCCGCAGAACCTCAGAAGACTTATAATTAGTTACTTTGTCGACCGTAAAGTGACGGTGAGGTATGCTGGGAGAGAGTGCCAAAAGAAAACCACGAAGGGATGCATCCAGGGTTCTATCGGAGGCCCGACCTTCTGGAACGTTTTACTGGATCCTCTATTGGACGAACTAGACCGGCATGGAGTATACTGCCAAGCGTTCGCCGACGACGTCGTACTGATATTCTCCGGAAATACCGCCCTAGAAATAGAAGCAAAAGCTAACCAGACTCTCGCGCATGTGGAGGCGTGGGGTGTCAAGAACAAATTAAAATTTGCTGCTCATAAAACCTGCGCTATGGTAATCACCAACAAAATGAAATATGACACCCCACGAATCCACATGGGCGGGACTGACGTGAATATGGCAGAAGACATAAAAATACTGGGCCTTATAGTTGATAACAAACTAACATTCAATAAACACGTCAGTCATGTCTGCAAGAAAGCTGTAAATATCTATAAACAGTTAAGCCGTGCGGCAAGAATTTCCTGGGGCCTAAATCCGGAGATTATCAGGACGATGTACATGGCCGTGGTAGAACCCATTGTCCTATACGGAGCCAGTGTGTGGGCGCCGGCCACCACCAAGTGGTTGGTGCAAAAACAGCTGAACGCAGTACAGCGGGGCTTTGCCCAGAAGATCCTTAAAGCCTACAGGACGGTCTCTTTAAATTCGGCCCTAATATTGTCTGGCCTCCTCGCTCTGGATATGCGGGTGAGAGAAGCGGCATCGCTTTATGAAGCGAAAAGAGGAAAACCTCAGACAATAATAGGGGATCGGCGAATCGAAGAGAAGGTGTGTTACCTGCGAGCGCCACATCCAGCTCGCCAGATGAAACTGGACTTCGTGTGCCTGGAAGACATGCGGCCCGAAACCCCTGCAGACCATCGGATTACTGGCCCACACATTTTTACCGATGGCAGTAAAATCGATGGGAAGGTGGGGGCTGCTCTCTCCTATTGGCGGAGTGGAACGGAGTTACGCAGTAAAAAATACAGACTGGAGTCCTATTGTACAGTTTTTCAGGCAGAAATGTTCGCGCTTTCCAAGGCAATTGATATTGCACTGGAAAGCGAGGACGAAACAACCAATATCTTTAGTGACTCCAGATCAGCTCTGGAAACGCTGTGTGACTCCGAATCACTCCATCCATTAGCGCACGAGGCCAGGAGGAAAATTGCAGAAAAAGGTAACGAGATCGGGGGACCAAGGCTGTTCTGGGTGAGGGCTCACATTGGGGTGGAGGGGAATGAACTTGCAGATATGCTAGCGAAAGAGGCAGCACTGAAAAAGAAGACTGCCCCAGACTACGGATATTGCCCTCTGTCCTTCATCAAGAGGACAATCCGGGAAGAGTCCATAAAATAATGGGGGCAAAGGTACTCAAGTGGTGAGACAGCTTCAACAACCAAACTCTTCCTCCCCAATGTAGAGGGCGCATACAGAACAGTCTCAAAAATCAAATTAAATCCCCTGCACGTGCAAGCGCTCACAGGACACGGAGGATTTGGACACTACCTGTACAGGTTCAAATGCAAAAACGACCCAGCATGCATATGTGACCCTGACGTGGAGGAGTCACTGATACATTTGGCGCTAGATTGTCCGGCAAACCTAACAAGAAAGCGTGAATTGGAGGCACTATTGGGAATTGAACTAAACAGGGGGAATATAGCTAAGATCATGACAGAGCGAACGGAGGAATTACTAAAATATTTGGAATGCATCACAATAATAGCAAGAAACAGAAACAAAACGGTTGACACATAAAGAAAATTAAAAAAAAAAAAAAAAAAAGAGTTAAAATGGACAAAAATGATAATAATAATAATACAAGTACATACGTGAACACAGCAAAATATAAAAGGAGACTACATAAAATAAAACAAAGTAAGAAATGTATATAAACTATCAATCAATCAATCAATTTATTTGCTAAAATGTGGGTACAATAAGATGTCACAGTATTTAATAAGAGCGCAGCACATTTACCATATAAATGGCATGCAAATATGTTTAACATAATTTAAAATTAAGTACTTGAATTAAATAATGAATTAGAATACAATGCAACAAATTAGATAGATTCATAATCATAATCAGTAAGACATTTCTAGAATAAGAGTACATAGAAAATTAAGTTATTAAGAATAAGTTAAGAATGTCACATGACCAGTCGTCAAATAAATCATATTATTATAAGTACATTCAGAAATATGTCTGATAATTATGCTACATTTACAATTTTATTATTTATTCAAATTACATTTTAGAATTTAAATACTCTACAACGGAATAAAAGCATTTGTCAATAAGTAGCATTTGTAGCTGCTTTTTGAATTTATTTATATGAAGATCTTTAATAGCCTGTGGGAGATGATTATATATTCGAACCGACATAGCATAAGCGTTTCTACCACCTATTTCAGTTCTCATGCCCGAATGAACTAATTTATCAGGGTATCGTGTGTTAAACTTACAAACATCTCTATTACATGTGTATAGATCTGGATTCGTTTTAACAAGTACACATATTTCAAAAATATAAATACAAGGAAGAGTGAGTAACGATAGTTTCCGAAAAAGGGGTTTACAACTTTCCCATGGAGCCATATTACAGATAGCTCTAATACATTTTTTTTGGATTATGAAGAGACTGCTAAGCTTGACTGAATTGCCCCACAACGCAATGCCGTATCTGAGATTAGATGCCACAAAGGCGTGATAGGCTTTTAGTGCTGTTTGTATATTTGTAATTTTTGTAAGCCTCCAAAGTGCATAAACAAACCGATTAATTTTTTTACAAAGTATGTCTATTTGTGACTTCCAATTACACATGGCATCAAGTGTAATACCCAAAAAACATACCTCATCAACTTCACTTAAGTATTGATCTTGATATTTCAATGTCAGTTTACGTTTTCTTGCACCTCTATTATGAAATTGAATAAATTTAGTCTTTGCTATATTAACACTCAGGTTATTATCAGTCATCCACCCTACTATATCATGAATGGTTTTATTTAATTCTCCCTCATAATCTAGATTTTCCTGACATGGAACCACAACCGAAATATCGTCAGCGTAAAGAATACACTGATATTCAGTGACGGAGGGCAAGTCATTGATATATAATAAAAATAATAATGGACCAAGGATACTGCCCTGGGGCACCCCTACTTTGTTAATTTTAGCCTCCGATTGTACCACGATTTCTTCGTTTCTATCATTAAGACTAGTTATTTCAACATATTGCAATCTATCACGAAGGTATTAA
This sequence comes from Furcula furcula, assembly GCA_911728495.1. NCBI lineage: Eukaryota > Metazoa > Arthropoda > Insecta > Lepidoptera > Notodontidae > Furcula > Furcula furcula. Next base: position 29,395,748 of record OU452244.1, read on the forward strand.
GCCAATCATTTGCAGATCCACGTATACCAAATGCTTCACATTTACGTAGCAATATGTCATGTGATACACAATCAAATGCACGGCTCATATCAAAAAATATAGTTGTGATATGGTTTTTCTTATTAACGCATGGTATGATATTATTTACTAATTTGAAAGCGGCTAATGACGTGGACTTTCCTTTTTGAAAACCATGTTGTTCAGGGCATAGTATTTTAAATTTTATAATGAAGGTCATCAATCGCTTGTACATAATTTTCTCGAATACTTTTGATATAATAGGTATTAGAGCAATTGGTCGATAATTGCGTACTTCATTTTTGTTTCCTTTTTTATGAACAGGTTTGGATACCGTAGTTTTAAGTCTAGTAGGAAATACACCCTGAATAAAAGAAACATTGATTATGTGAGCTAATACTGGTGATACGTAGCGATAGCACATTTTTAAGATGTCTGTAGTCAAGTGATCGTAACCTACTGATGATGTATTTTTGAGACATTTAATGACATTGCCTACTTCATCCGAATCAGTAGGAAACAAAAAAATGGTGGCATCATTTTTAATAATGTTATATTTATTACTAGTGGTTTTACAATTAGAATTTCTGTTAGCGTCATTATTGTTGGTCACTGCCAAAAAATAGTCATTAAAAGTATTAGCGATTTGCTCTGTATTATTACTAAGTTTTCCATCTATTATTATTTGCTTAATGTCTGTAGTAGAGCTATTTGAATTAATGTCATTTTTTATTACCTGCCAAGACGCCTTGCACATGTTTTTTGAATTGCGTATATATGTTTCATTACTAATTTTTTGAGCCATAAGAACACATTTTCTGAACAATTTATTATAATTCTTATATTTTGCTTTATCAAATTTCGTTCTTGATTTATAATACTTAAACCTCAATAGACGTTTCCTTTCAGACGCTTTTCTTAACCCTTTAGTTAGCCAAGATAGTTTGTTACCTGTACTACGTACCTTAAGTTTACGAAAAGGAAAGCAAAGATTAAAGAATAAGACCAAGGTATCGTGAAATATATTGAATGCCAAATTAGCATCTTCTTCGGAGAATACTTCAGACCACGAGAGTGCTTTTAAGCAATTGAAATATTGTTTCAGATTACTATTACTAAAATCTCTTTTAGTTTTGAATATAAATGCTGGTGGTAGGTGCTTATCTTGTATAGTGACCTGTAGTAGTTGGCCAGTGTTATGATCAGATAGACCCAACGGTAGTACACAAGCCTTCGCATCAGGGACATTGCTTAAAATTTGGTCAAGGCAAGAATTTAATCTAGTCGGCTCTTTTATGTGAATGCAATAATTATAATTTTCAACTATTCTAAGATACTCCGTCAATTCTGTGCATGGTTTCAACAAATTAATATTGAAGTCACCAGTAATAATAATTCGTTTTTTTGTTTTGTTCTTAATTTGGTGCATTAATAACTCAAATTTTGTGAGAAAAATATTAGGATTACAATTTGGTATCCTATACAAACAAATAATCAAACAATTATATGCGGGGATTTCAATGCCACATATCTCAAACTCTAGTTCTGCGCTTAATTTTGAAAAAAAGGTTAATTCTTTGAATTGAACATAATTTCTACAAAATATACAAACACCACCCCTTTTTTGTGATTTTCTGGAGAATGAGCTGGCTAACTGGAAGCCTTTAAGTATGATATTTACCTCAGTTCCCCGTTTCAAAAATGTTTCGCTGAGACACAACACATCTACATACTTACTATCTTGAGACAGATTGTCAAGCGTAATTTCCAATGTTTCTTTTTTACTAAGAACACCCGCGATATTCTGGTGTAGGACCACCAAATTATTATGTTTGTTTCTGACGAAAAAGTTGCTTGGACTCAGTTACCTGCCTATTATCTAAATTATTACATTTCTTCTTATTAATACTAAAATACTGAAGTAGGGATTGTTGTTTGAGTGTCTTTTTAACCTCTTTGCAGCCGCCACTCAGACGGACGGAGTCACGTTTCGGGGCAAAATAGTACGGTATAGTCCCTTTTTTGGCAATAGTGCTAGAAATACTTGAGGTTTTCGCTGTATTGTAATTACAAGAACTACTGTTAAACAAGGCAGGAGTACGAACCTTATTACATTCCATTTTTTTGTATGTTAGAAACGTATTGTCATAATCATTTTGATCTATAGCACGATTTATAACAGCACAGATTTCCATAGGCCTATTATACATTTGAATACAGCAAGATAAATCTACGTAAGTACAGTTATTAAAGAAATTACAATAAATTTTCAACATTTCGTTTAACTTTGTTTCATTAAGAAATTTATTACAACATATACTTAATACAAACACTTGATATTTCTGCAAGGATTTAAGGGTAGAATATAGTTCTGAAAGAGCCTTGGTAGGGTTTTGATCATGCTCGCCGATACAAACAATAATTTTGTCATTTTCAGAAAATTCTTGCTTGTTACAGGTTTTTAAGATTTCTTCAGCTTGAGCGGTTTAAGAAATGCCGAAATTGCATACCTATTACATAAGTATTGACTCCTGAGTTTGGATAGATTCGTTGCTAGACCAACGCACTGTTGTCCACCGAATACATGGATTGTGTTACTTCCCACTTTGGATTTGTGTGATATATCCTTTTTAGATGGCCGTGCTTTAGTTTGTCCAAGTTTAGTCTCTTCGGCTTTGGGATTTGCTGTGTTGGACGTACTCTTTATAGTTATAGGAGAACTCGTACCAATACGTAAAGGTCTTGGTGTTTTGTTTATTGTAAGATCAAGACCAACTCGTTTGTTTATCTTCGGACTTGTACATATTGTCTTTAAGGTTTGATTTTTTTGGTTTTTAGCCGAGATGTCATTTTTAAGCTGGTTATTTTCCAAAATTAAGGAATCAATTTCATAGTTAGCAGACTGTAATTCTTGTTTAAGTTTACATATCTCATTTCTCATACTTTCGACGAGATCTATTTGAGGGTCTGTTGATAAATCTAGACTTCTTCTCTGTAAATCAAAATCATTCAAACTCGAATCCAAAGAAATGCTATTATTATGTGTGGATACGTTTATACATTCAGTCGATTTCGTCTTATATATCTTTCTCGGTCTAAAAGTGATGTTTTCAGACATTGTGCTAAGTGCTATTCAACTTTGCAATGCTTAATAATGCATAAGATGCTAAATTGGAACGTTTTTAGTAGAATCAGCTACTCGACGCTAGATGGCGTAATAAGCTTAAGTGATGCAATGCAGTAACAGGCGATGGAACGCGCTCAGCAGTTTTTATTATGTGTGAATGTAATCTTATTTAAATCACTTTTGTGCACCTTTCAGTAAGATTATGCTCATAATTAAGTGAGATGTAAGTATATAACGACACCTGTACTTCCTTGTGAGCTGCTTTTAGGGCGAATTAATGATTATGTCAGCAACCACTGAGTCACCAAACATTTAGAATTTCCACGACAAGGACGACAGCCCCTTCCTTTGAAAACGATATTCCTTGGTATTTAGATGGTTGTAACACTATTCTTGATGTTTTTGGATGTTATTAATTAAGTTTCATAGTAATTTTAGTAAATAAGCAAAAATTTGTGACCGTGACTGACAGCAGTTTTTTTTTTTTTTTTTTATATATATATATAACATATATTACACTTATATACGATATATGGAACAGAGAAAAAATCAATAAATAAATATCTGATGATCACAAATAGAAAACGTAGATACAAAAGTGACAATTTCCGTAAGAAGTGATTAAACAGGAAAAATAGTATAGAAGGAAACAACCAAAAAAAAAAAAATATTATTTGTAAATCCACAAACACAAACTGTTTAAAGAAACCCACCATGTTTCCCAGACATGTTTTAAAAAGGTCTCTGACAGAAGTCAGAGGTTCCACTTTAATCCTTATAAAAAAAAAAAAAAACATATATAGAAAATCAATAATCATAAATATAAAATTACGCAAAATAAGGTCATAGTGTAAGAAACAAAAAAGAAACAGTGTGTTGATACTTAAATGAGTCTTACAAGTAATATTATATAGAGTATTAATAAATAATCATAAATATAAATATACTTACGCAAAATAATGTCATATTATAAAAACATCAGAAAGAAAAAACAAAACTTCTGTAAATCTGGAGGAGGCCTTCACCTTCATATAAGGGGTTCTTGCATTGTAATTTTTTAATTTTATTTAATTCGCTGGACACTACAATAAAGTGTAATAGATTGTTATATTTTTATTGTTTAGTGCATAGGTATATTAATAAATAAAAAAAATATCAATATCACTGAAAAGTATAAAATAATTTAAATATTATAGAAGTTGGTGTTAGCCTACCTGCTGTGTATAATTAGCACCAACTTCAATATTATTTAAATTATTTTATACTTTTCAGTGATATTGAAGTCGGTTAATTTTTTTTTTAAAAGATTTTATTTTATACTTTTTAGTGATATTTTCATAAATAATGATTGAACCATCGAAGACGGTAAAATGATCTAGGTAGGTTATGATCACATTATCGTCTACATAGTTTTACATAATTCATGTTTCTTCAGAAAAAAATATCCGGTTGTAATGAAATTTGTAAAAAAAAGAATCATCGAAATCGGCTTATATTTGTCAGAGTAATGTAATGGAGAACATCAGTTTTATGGTTTTTACCAGATAAATTCCTCCACATCGTTCATGGTCCTCCAGTAAGTTCTTAGCCGGTTGTGATAACATTCATACAGATTGATTACAGTGGTTCAATCTTTCGAATAAAAAAAGAATCATTGAAATTGGTAAATATTTGCCAGAGTTATGACCATTTTTATTATAATTTAATAGGAAAGTACTCTGTCTCAATTCTATTTATAGTGATACATTTTCAAGCTATATTATTTTTTATTAAGCAAGAAATAAAAGGCTTTTATTTTATTTTATTAGTTAACGTAACACACACACAGCGCGGGCGGAGCTGCGTGGGTCAGCTAGTCATTTATAAAACTAAAAATTATAAAAGTTTAAGTAAAAGAAAAAAGTAAAAGTGTCGTTCACGTAAAAGGTATTAATGTTAAGTCGCCTTTATCCTTTAACACATTGTCATGTTAATTTAAGCTAGGTTAAAATATATAAATTTAAAAATATCTTCCAGTCCTCTTTTTTTTGAAGTAGACTTAAAAAAGCAAGTATATGATACACCGCAATTTGACTCCTAAAATTCACCCCTACCTCATTCGTTTACAAACCGCTATAACATATACCCTTGGAATGCCGCCATCCAAATGAAAACACAATTTTTTAAGACCCTCTAATATAACGTGTACCCTATGTAACATGGGTTGTCATCAAGATTCGAAAAGTTTATTTTCTAAACAAAATTCCCCAAAATAATAGAGCGAGTCGCACGTCAGCGCTGAATGTGTTGATACCGCGCTACACCACTTCACGAAGCGGAGTAACTGCAAACTTCGGAGTTCACGCTTTGTAACATGATTGCAACATTGTAATACGAGGTACAAAGATTTGTCTAATTATTGAGGACCAGGGTGAAATACTGCCCTAATTTGTCAAGTTTTAAATTCAAAATACTGATTGTTTTAAGAAGATGACGAATAACTGACTACTGATTCTAGTTTAGGAGACAGGGCTAAATTAAATTGTTACAATTTTGTGATCAATAAAGATACATATATTTTTTTTTTTTTTGTTTTGGATAACTCGGGCTTTTACACCAGGACTTTTAAAAGGTTTGCGCGGGGACGAATCAAACACGTAGAGGCCTGTTGGGAGAAATTCATGGTATGGAACTCACCTTTCAGAATCAACTGCTGGAAGTAAGATATAAACAGCAGTTGACTCTGGCAGGTGTAGGGACTATGAAAGTATGAGGAAAGATTTCTAGCTTTATTTTGATTGAGCATTTGGTGGACTGAGCACTGGGCTATTGCAAAAGGCCAGGGTCACTTGCTATAATTAGTGTACTAATTATATTTAGGCAAGCGGTGACTTGCCACCCACTAGATGGGCTCTCTATATAGCTCTCAGAAGACGACTGAGTGCAACACCGGTGTGAGTGGCTGAGGGGTGCTGCGCTTTTTGCGTTATGCCCTTTAACGCTTCCACCCCTGGAGCATATAGCTCTAACAACTCCTCTGGACGGTCAATTAAGGCAAGCCAGAGCTGAAAGTCTTGCGGGCCCCCTTCGGTTTCCACTCGGCCGACGAAGACACGCCACGGCCACGGGTGGTCCTGACCGACTCTCTGGAGTATTATTATAACTACTAATCGAGGAGCTGCAAGTAGCTGCAAATTTTGTGTAAAATTAGTTTGCAATTCTAAATTAATATAGAAATAGATACCGTACATTCATATATCGTATTCTTTTATGTTTCATTCTCTCTTTTTTCCATCCCAAGGTTGCCTGGAAGAATTTCTGAATAGCGATAAGGCCGCCCTTTGTACATATTTCATTTTTAAGTGTTTTTTATGTGCTTTATTTTATGTGTAAGTTTGTGTGTACAATAAAGTGTATATCTATCTATCTATTCATTTAGGTAATAATACCATTTTCGAAGACTTTAGTTTACATTATGTAGACTTAAATATTATGATATAAAATTAGCTTATCGCCGTCATTGTCAGTCTCTGCGTTTTATAATTTGAATATTAGATGTTTTTATACGTAACTCATCCCGACAAAAATTTCAACCAATTTTACCCATTTTCACAGCCACTATTGTTCGTTTAATTACTGCAACGGAGATCAAAGGTTACTCTTATTGTTCTGTGTACTGTTTAAATGAGACTTCACAAAGTGAAAGTTTAGAATTTGAAACGACGTTCACGAAACGAGGCGTCGCGTCGTGAAAATGGTTTGTTAATAAATAAAGTATAAAAGTGCTGTATAGAAATACAATTAAAAATATATTATTTATAATTAAATTAGGTAACAGCAATCTAAAACGGATGAAATAAGTTTTTTTTAGTCTGTGCCCCTTCGGAGACCTTTTGAAAGTTTCCTCCCCTTCAATAGGAAAAAAATATGTTTGCTATACGTATCCTGGCATGCATAACGGAAAACGTAAGTGTCAAGTTCCAAGGTTGCGGGACCCCTCAACCAGCGCAACACGTCACCGTCTCAATGTGTGCGTTAGACTAAACTCTAAAGCAAACTTATGTATGTTTTGTAAGGTTTTCATGAATGGGCTTATACAATTTATAATATCTACTTGAATGAAGTAGGTATGCACAAAGACCGCGGTCTAAGTATTTAATAATCTTAATTACGTGTACAACAGTAGAAAAACGCAAAGCAAAATATATCCTCATAATGAGCAAAATAAATTTATTATTAAGTGTAACTAACTCGTCGGTGACGGGGCTATTTCTTTTTGGCTCGAAGTAATACAGAAGTCCCTGCGACCCAAGTAATTACATTTGGGCGGTCAACGCGCCCACCGTGGCGTGGGCTCACCATGCGTTGAGCACGACGTTATTTAATTAATTTCTGATAATGGTGGGCAATTTCCTGAAGGGGTTTTGTCCGGAAGAAAAGGTCAATGACATTAGAGCACGGTTTTGTTATTGTCTTGATAATTTTTTTATGAATTTGATTAGATATGACTTGGAATTAAATAATAGACTAAAGAATCATCGTCTAAGACCTCCCTCTAGAAGGAGGGTTTTGCCATAATCCCTACGCTTGGCAGGCGTCTTGGGGATTGCAGATATGTATGTATTTAGGTGGTAGGTAATCCAATAGAAATACCTTGCTACCCGTCTTCTTGTTTTCCCTTTACGATTGCTTATTCCAAATAACTACTTACTTAAAAAAATCTAGTTGCCACCCAACTGGAGGAGATGGGTGGCTACTATTCTTACCGGGGCACCCCACTTGCTATTAAAGTAAAAACCTAATCTAATTATAGTCTATCTAAGTAATACTTCCAATATTATCACTGGTATAATATTTTCTACATAACAAGGATAGGGTGAGGTTTGGTATGGAATTTGAACTTTTTAACGATGTAAAAATCGGATCAATCACTATTATCATTTGCATCCAAGGTGACGAAAGATGACCTACGAACAATGTTCTACACATTTTTTGTTAGATTGTTCAAAACATGTTGAAACCTTAAAACATTATTACATCCCTTTTGTTTCCCAAAAAGCATCATGACCATCCATTTACCAAGTTATCTTTCTCCCAGATGGTACCGCGAGACCGCCGGTGGGGTTCTCCGCGAGGTGCGCGACGGTGAAGGCGGCGGGCGGTACAGTCGCGCGCACATCGCGCTCGGCGTGCGGCGCGCGGAGGTGGCGGACGGCGGCCGCTGGGCGTGCCGTGCGGCCAACGCGCACGGACACCTCACGCTTCGGCTGCACCTTGAAGTGCGCGCGCACTTGACTGTGCACGCGCAGCCTCATACGCAAGTATGTTTTGCTTTATTTATATACTACACTCGATTGGACACTATTTGCGATAACTGCTAAAGAATGGTCTAGCAAATAACGGCCAAGAAACTTCAAAACAGTGCCGTGTAGTAGCTGTTTATAAAGCGGCGAATCGCTAGCCATCAGGCGAACGTCTTGATAAGTCCAGAAAAAGATTATTAAAATGAATTTATATTTTAAAAGACACGTTCACGTCTTTCAAGAGTGAAATAAAAGTCGTACCTACACTATGGGTCGATGGCGGTTTTTCCGTTAACGTTGAATTACATTTGTTAACTAGTTAAATTCGATAACGCGTCAACGTGTTACTAACGTCAACATGCAACGTTAACGAAAACGGCAAGTCTAAGGCCTCGTTTACGGAGGCGCGGAGCGTCGAGCGTCGCGTGTGGCGTGGCGTCTCGCATCTCTCTCTCACTCCTATAACGCCATATGTTTTATCTCAGTGCGGGCCGCGCCGCCCAACGCGACGCGTGACGCCCCGCGCCTCCGTAAACGAGGCCTTAGGCTTTTTTTCAACGCTGCGGTGGCTGCGGCGCGTTTAACGAGTTTATAATTATTTGTCGTGCTATAATAATGTTATTTTTACTCGTAGTCTTTACCATAGTACAGGCTCTGCCTAGTTTGAGAACCGTATGTGGTTTGTGCTAAGATATTACTACTATTAAAAATCAACTCATATACTTAAGTACGTTTGTAGTGTGTAGTGACACCTTCCTTAAGTATGTTAGTATTAAGTAGTTTAACATATAATTGTCATAAGATGTCAAATAATGTCCGTTACAACATTACAGAAACCATTTATATGGAAAATAACAAATGACTGACTTATTAATTTTCTAGCATGTAATGAATATATGCGGAATAATATTTATTTCTCAAATTACATTGCTAATTTTCTAAAATAATATTAATTAATTGCCTATATACTGTTTTAGTGCATAACGAATAAATAAATAAATAATTAAATACATTTTCCACAAATAACTAATTTATTGTTTTTAAATTAAAATGATGCTTTAATAGTATACCAATAATGATATTATACTCATTTTATTTAAAAAAAGTGTTTTTTTTTTTATTGAAATTCATGAAAATGCCGATTAAAAATTTCAACACTATAATGTTCAGAATCATGTACTGGATCCCTGGTATCGGTTTTCGGTACGATGTCCCTTACATCCCGTATAAGGCGAGGATGGCATTAGATGTGGATCAGTCTACGAGACACAGAAAATACCGATTATGACTACATAGACATGTCTATTACAGTAATTACTATTGATTATTATGATATGACAGTATCATCAAATATGTTTTTTTTACTTGTGTTTAGTTTTATGATTTACATATACCTACATAGTTTAATTATTATTTTTTCTATTTGTATTCAGTTTTTTTAGGCGTTATCATTTTAATTAGCTCATTCATGTTACTAAAAATTCATTAGTATACATTTTTATATTTTTCAAAATTAAGGGGGTGTATTATGTAGTGACACCTACCTTATGTATGTTAGTATTAAGTAGTATATAAGACGAGGATCGCATTAGATGTGGATCAGTAATAAACATCTTGAGTCGCAACAAGTTCTTACTTTGCACGTTACTTACTGCCGCACTTAGTTAATAAATCATTTACTCGTTAATTTCAATACAATATCGATACCAAGAGATTCATTAACATTAACGGACTCTGAGTATGGCCCGGGCGGTTAGGCTCCAATTGTATGAATGACCGTCGCGGAATCTGTGAATTTTCAACGTTTTTTTATTTAGTATCAATTCGTAGCATTAGTTTAACGACGCGTCGTTGAATTTAGTTCGTTTTAATAGACACTAGCACCAGCTGACACCGACTTCAATATACACACATCAAAAGTGTCTAGGGATCAAGCATTTTTAAGCGGATTTCTTGAGATTGAGATGTGGCTTTGTAATAAATTTATGATTTTATAAATTTATATGGATCCTTTTTGGTGCATTTCATAATTTGAATCAGGAACTGTGAATCAAATTCGAGTAAAAGATGAAAATCAGCTGTCAATATTTTCCCTATAAAAACATACAACGCATTGAAGACATTATTAGTGCTACTGTTTCCCTACTACTGATTAAAACCAACGTTATTATGGAGCGGCGACGTCATTTAAGCAGGGAAGAAATGCTCAGAGCCGTGGGAATGATAGAAGCTGGTTCCCGGCAACGTACTGTGGCTTTAGCTCTGAATACAAGTCAGAGTGTTATCAGTCGACTTTGGACACGTTACCGAAGCACTGGTACCGTGGCTGAGCGCCATGGAGGACGGTATCGCTGCACCACACGGAGACAAGACCGATATATTCAAATCTTAACTCGAAGAGCTCCAACAATAACTGCCATGATGTTAGCCGTGAGGCTTCATCACTCTTCAGGGAACTTAATTAGCGACCAAACAGTCAGAAACCGCTTGCATGAAGTGAACCTTCATTCCCGAAGACCGCTACGGGTACCACCTATAGCAATGCACAATCGTAGGATTCGATATCAATGGGCTCTTGAACACAGAAATTGGGCAGAAGAACAATGGCGTTTCGTGTGCTTTTCTGATGAGTCTCGTTTTGGTATGAGACCGGATACAAGACGTATACGACACTGGAGAACCCCTGGACGCCAACAGCGATTAAAATCCTGCCAGGAAGTCCATCCTTATAGTGGTGGAACCATCATGGTATGGGCGGGTATTTGGATCGGCGGAAGAACTGAGTTGATTTGGATCAGAGGCAACCTCAACGCTCAAATTTATGCTGAGACGATTGTATCAGACGTCATCGTTCCTCTACAAGTGCAAATCGGTCCCTTATTTCAGTTAATGCATGATAATACACGACCGCACACCGCAAGAGTTGTAAGACAGACTCTCGCCGCAGCTAACATCAATGTCCTGCCCTGGCCTGCTCAGTCGCCAGACTTGAACCCGATTGAGCATGCATGGGATATGCTACAGAGAAGAGCTCTGCCGAATATGGAGGGTATCCAGTCGCAAGAAGACCTTTTTTTGTTGTTGCAACGAACATGGGCGGCCATTCCACAGCGTGATTTGGATGAACTCATTTTGAGTATGCCAAACCGATGTTCTTGTGTTGTTAGTGTTCGCGGTAGAAACACGGATTATTAATTGTTTAAGTTACCCAATAAAATTTTAAAGAAAACTGTTATTTCAGTCTTTTTTTCGAACTTTTGTGTTAGTGGTTCAAATGTCAAAAATCCCTTTATTAGGAAAATGGCAAATTTCTTTATTAATGCAAAGGTGACTTGGTTTATCGTTACTGTGACAAACGAAAACACTTTATTTGATGAATCCTTAAAGAAAATTTTAATTAATATCAATCAGGAGAAAAGTTATTGCAAAAATATATGTTGATCCCTAGACACTTTTGATGTGTGTATTTTAGTTATTTTATGCTTTTTAGATAATTTACTTTGGAAGTCGGTTGTTATTTTTTATAAAATAGTTTATTTAACACTTTTTAGTCACTTACTTTACCAAAATGGGTATCAGCACTATCACGCAACTCGAACGTCTACGTTACAGTAACTTACTGAAAACATAAAAAGTCTATATCTAATGATTTCTGATATTTACGCGAATACTACACATTGAAATGAAACTAATTTTACGGAAAAAACTTTTTTTTTTAAATCAAGAATAAACCGCGATATAATCCGTAAAATTAGTTTCATTTCAAAGTCTATATCTCTTAAACTACTAGACCGATTTTGATAAAACTTTTACTCTTCCCTAAGTTGAAAAATACTATATCTATTACAAAAAGAATTTTCGTAATCAGACATGTAGTTTCTGAGAAATCCGCGGACAAACCTACATACATACATATATACATACACTCGTAAAATTTGATAAATTTGTTTAGAAGCTCACATAGACTAACATATATTAATATTACGCATTTTTATTAATATTACATACATACGCGTCGAATAGAGAACCTTCTTTTTGAAGCCGGTTAAAAAACGTGAATTTTGTTCTAGTTTTTTTTCAAACGAATTAAATTCAACGTCACTTACTTTAATCTATTTGATTGATTGACGGTTAACGTTGAATACTTTAACATGAGAGTAACGTTCAATTTAACAAGTCCGTTGATTTCGCTCATCGCTAACCTACACCATCCTGATACAAATTAATTGTTGTTCTGCAATGCAACAATACACCAAATTAAACGGCACTTAAAATCAATTAATTTTGTTGAAAATATAAAACGAAAAACAAAAGGTAAATGGAACATTTTAATGCTGGATTCGCTTTTTAATAGCATGCAACTGCGGTTGGGTCATGACATAACGTCTCTATAATATGCTGTCCCAGTGCTTTGAGGTTGAGCGAACATTTCCGAGCAATAGTGCATCCAATATCAAATTGACTTTATACAGTTAATTATTCATTAGAGATTAGCACAAGGAACCGAGACACAATACCACGTACGACGCGAATTTTCATCTCATTAACTTGCTATGCCTTGCTGTTTCTCATGTCTTAGCTTCGGCTGTCATAGATCCGGACCATTCAATCAAGACATGACGTCTGAAATCGCATTGCAAGATTTCATAAAGGTTAAGTGACATAACGGCGATGAGGTATTGTGGCGTTGCGTGCAAAGTTTATCAATCAATCAGTTTATATTTAGTTTATTGAAACACGCTAGCTTAAAACAAGGGTGACAAAACGATACGATGACAGCGAACGAGACCAAGTAACTCGTAAAGGTCTCTCAGCCGCCAGAACATACCTCATAGAGCTTCTAATAGTAATGGTTTCAGTCCGATCTCAAAAGGCAATTTTTTTAACTGGCTTCAAAAAGAAGGTTCTCTATTCGACGCGTATGTATGTAATATTAATAAAAATGCGTAATATTAATATATGTTAGTCTATGTGGGCTTCTAAACAAATTTACCAAATTTTATGAGTGTATGTATGTAGGTTTGTCCGCGGATTTCTCAGAAACTACATATCCGATTTCAAAAATTCTTTTTGAGTTAGAGTATCTTTCAACTTAGGGTAGAGTATAAGTTTCATCAAAATCGGTGTAGTAGTTTAAGAGATATAAACTTTTTCTATTTTCAGTAAGTTACTGTAACGTAGATGTTTGAGTTGCGTGATAGTCCTGATACCTATTTTGCTAAAATAAAAGTCACTAAAAAGAGTGAAATAAACTATTTAAAAAAAAATGACTTCAAAGTAAATTATCTAAAAAGTATAAAATAACGAAAATATATTATTGAAGTCGGTGTCAGCTCGTGCTAGTCTTAGTTAACACTAGCTGACCCACGCAGCTCCGCCCGTGCTGTATTTACGTTTACTAAACTTTCAATAATATACATTCGCATAGAATACAAAACCTCCTTTTTTAAAGTCGGTTAAAAACTTGGAACCACTTTTTACTTACTCTCCGAAACACGGACCCGTTTAGTTCAAATGGCGTTAAACGGTCACCCATCTATTTAATGACCTTACCTAACGTTGCTTAACCCGATCGATTACAAAACCTTGATAACAACTCTCTATGAGTGTTCCCTTACTAATATTTATTATATTATAAAGAAAAAATGATAAAATCGGACCAAGCGTATAACCAAGTACCCATTTTGATTTTAATCCCCTCTCCCAAAAGAACCGTGCTAGATTATGGGATAAAAAGTATCCTATGTCCTACACGAGGTAGGACATAGGATACTTTTTAGATCTCAAATCATGCCAAGTTTCATTTGAATCCATTCAGTAGTTTCGGCGTGATGCGCAGCCGTGATACAGACAGACAGACAAAAATTAAAAAATATACATTTTCCTCCTCAGTATCGGTTATAGAATGCCCTCCAAATATAATTTTCAAAATATCTTCAATGTACAGAATTGGACCTGTTACAGTTTTATTTTATGTATAGATAGATGATGCGCTAGCACACGGCGACGGTGATGATGGCACACGGTGTTTGCAGGCCTCTGTAAATATTGTAGTTGATTACACGTATCTGATCTGCTTTAAAAGATTAAAGTCCAATGCGAATACATATGTATAAGATCGGTCTTCAAATTGCTATCCCTTGAAATTGAACTTGAGAATATTTTAAGACTCAACATTATGACTTTTATACATTAAATTATCTGACTGTGTCTCTGGAAAACTAGGCATGAATTAAACCTGCCAATCCTCGTCATCATACCACATTTTTTGCATCGCATCTTATCCACTACTTTGTGTGAATACCTACTGCTAGCAGATCTTTAGACCAATTTAGATTTCGAACAACGGACACAAATTGGTCTATTTTGTTGTGAAGGACCCTGTGTGCTAGAGTAATTAGCTGCCTCAGTAGTCAGTAGTTAATGAAACAATATCTCGTCACTTACTGCCGCAATGCAGCACTCACAAACATTAATTAATCTTTTTACTCTGACTATTGCAAATGTTCATGTTTATGAAATTGACATTTACTTTACCCACTAACTATGTAGTATTTATTGAGAAGCAGTAACAGCTCAGTGTGCGAGTGCTTGCCTTGGAAACAAGGTATGCAGGTTCGAACCCCAGCTCGCGCCTCTTAATTCTTTAATTAATCATGTGCGATAGTTACTAACTTTCGGTGCAGGAATACATCGTGCAAACCTGCATGTCTGAGCCTAACTAGCTTTCGAATGACGTGTGAAGTCCGCCAACCCGCACTTGGCAAGCGTGGTGGACTATGGCCTAAGGCCCTTCATCTTGAGGGGAGGCCAGTGCTCAACTGTGGGACAAAAACAAGGGCTGATAAAAAAATATTAATTGGCTTTGAGAGCCGAAATTATCCGATTATGGAATGTAGATTTTGTTAGAAATCTGTACCAAGGACTGTGATAATTGTCTCATTAACTAAGTAAATACCCCGAGTGTGGAAATTTTAAATAATTGTCTCAAATTACGAGCAGCAAAGGCGGCTATTGCGCGCGCTATCTTCAGGCGAAAATGTCTTACTCACTTTTAATTTGTAAAGAAAATACATATAGTATTACACAATTTGCCCGAAGAGGGGTGAACAGAAGTGTATTATTACAATAAAGTTTCGCCAACCATGTTGGATCCTGTGTAATCAGCCCGGCCGCGGGTAAAAGGTATTTTGTACTTGAGTTCAACTGATTCATTTAGATGGTTACTATTATATCTTAGATTTATAACAGTAAATATAATCCAACATTTAAATGGGGTACCTTACTTGATTGTTTTAGTTTGGAAGATATGAGCCCGACATGTCTGACCCGCGAATTAGTTCAGACCCTTTTAGGAACATGGAATTGCAAATCAGATTGTTTCAAAGGTCCCAAGGTTACGTTCTCGGTAACTGGATTTCCTTGTATCTATTCACCTTGAGATTGTATTTTTTAGAGCTTCATTTACGGATTTTGTGGGGTCCGTAAAGATACTTTGCTACTATGTAAATAGTGAAGTGAGCTTTAGACCTCAACACAACTCCTCGTTATAACCTTTTGGGCCGACTGCCCCAGAAGGAGCTGTATTTTTTTTCTTTGTTCATAATAACTTGAGGATCGAAATATGTATTATGAAATATTAATTGCATACTTTATATGAATTAATTTGATGATAGCTGTTTGTTAGTTTCGCTAAATCTCAGGAATAGCTTGATTGAATTGAAAATGTTTGTTCGCTCTAAAATATATATGCTAACACATCTTAACTTGCAGGCATCTTATCTATGTATATAATCTACTGCTCTATAGCTAGTTTATATTTTTTTAAGACTACAATAAGATAACTTTTTTTTTTCCTATGTGCATTTGTACAGAAGCGAATGAGTAAGCATCTAGTGTCAGATTTGCATTCGTACATTAAAATGAAATAAAAACATAATTTATGAAGTATTTATCAGTTACTAGCTGACCCGCGTGGCTCCGCTCGCGCTCTTTTTACTCAAAAACCTTCTTGGGCTCATGCACATCACTTTACTGAAGATCATGACATGATCAAATGCATAGTTTATGATCCTATAAAGGACATATAGACAAACATTCATTTTTATATATAGTAGATTCTGGGAAGGTCAACAATTTTTCAAATATTTCGCGGGCCACATACATATATATATTACCTACATGTCAGTTTCCTTTGCCGCTTTTCGCCTGAACAGAAACAAGTTATTCAGAATTATTCATGCCGGCAGTGAATCTTGCAAATACAATAAATATCTCTCGATACTGGTTTCAGTTAGGGTTGGCAATGAATAATATACATAAATGTATGTGCATAGGTAAAAGAAGTAAACAATTCTGTTTTTACAGAAACGTTAATGACCTTGTAATTCTGTATATTTGTAGCCTCGGTGGCGCAGTGGAAATCTGCTTGCTTTGCAAACCGGAGGTCGCGGGTTTGAATTCCGCGGAGAGCAACAACTTTGTGTAGTTGTTCCTTACAGGCTAGGACAATGCAGGCCAATCACCTGATTGTATGTAAAGTAAGATGATCCATGCGTCGGATGGGCATGTAAAAACTCTGTCCTACGTCTGGTCTCTCCCCGGTCGTGTCGGTCTTCCGTCCCATCGGAATGTGAGAGGTAAAAAAGAAGAGAGAGTGCACTTGTGTCTACGCAAGCACTTGTGCACTATAATACCTATATCCCGCGTAGATGGCTGACCTTGCGAAAGATTGGCAGCTGTGGCCGTATCGGCCAGGAGGACATTATTGATTCTGTAAAATTTATGATATCCCAGATATTACTCAAGCATGTACTTGGACATTATTTCCCCTTCAAGATTAAGTATCTGACGTGTTGACTTTTAATATTTCCATGTTTCCTGAATCAGTTTGAATTTAGCAATCGTTTTAGAAATTACAAGTGTGCCATTTACACTTACAATTTTTCAAGGCTTTAACTGTGGTGAATAAAAGCCTCTATAGTTCTTAAGCATAGTAGAGATTTTATTTAGAATGTGTATGTTATCATACATACACATTCTTCCTTTTGTAAAACTGACCACCTTAATCGTACCCTGTATACGTATAAAATGTACATTTTTATAGTTACACATGTGTTTGAATTCAATAGGTCTATAAAGCAAATTGTCATATCATATCATAATAAAAATTGACATGTAAATAATAAAAAATATTAGACATAATTGCATTCAACGGGCTCGTAATATGTTTACCAAAATAGACAACAAAAAGTAAAAAAAAAAACATTTGAAGTTATTTGCTTATTTTCAGTCATGTTTTATTTTATTTTAATATTTGTATTCATAATAATGATTGACGGCTCGTTAATGAGAATGTTAAAGTATATAGACATCCGGCAATTGTTGTTTCACAAACATGCAGTTCCCAAAACGCAATAAATGCGGTTACATAAACCGGATTAATGTACGCGGACATGCATCTGACTGATGCGATCGTGGGACACATTCGTAATGACCACTGCATTATTGCAGTACTGTTTTTTGCTGATAACATTTTATATCCTTTTAATTTTTTACCTTAAAAATCTCTGAAAGATGTCTGATAGACACTTTAATTTTATGAAAGCTAATGTTGACATTTACAATATCATAGATAATAGTCACCAATATTCAACTTGTAAACTTTAAAAAGCTTATTTGTACATATATGTGTTTTTTTTGGGCAGACCACATCGCTCGAAGAACCGATAACCGTTGGGGAAGAAAGGTTCTCGAGTGGCGACCACGAACCGGAAGACGCAGCGTAGGCAGGCCTCCCTCTAGATGGACCGACGATATTGTTCGCGTCGCAGGCAACCGGTGGATGCAAATAGCAAATTGTCGTTCATTGTGGCGGTCTAAGGGGGAGGCCTTTGTTCAGCAGTGGACGTCTTCCGGCTGGTGATGATGACGTGTTTTTTTTTCTCAAATATACGCAATGTATATATTTGCTACAATAGGTACACAGCCTAGATCAAGATGCTTTAACTTTTTACTTATTCCTTTGCATTTGACAACAGGTTGAACAGCCTGAATTTTTTTAATACCTACTGGTGACTTATTTTTTTTTACTCCCTATAAGCCAGTGCTTGACTGCAGTCCTACCGGATAGAAAGCGGCGACGCAATCTAGGATGGTAAAGCACACTGGCTTATTAAAAGCCTATTCACTCTAGCTTTGAAGACACCCAGATTATATTTAAATGTAAGTCTGATAAACCTTAACCCTATCAAAAGACTATACTAAAAATACTGGAACAGTGCGCAAGGCTTTATTCACCCCTTTGTAGAAGAAAAGAATCTGTATTGTAATACTTATTTTTTATTTGTTCTTCAGGTAGTTAACAGTGGTGGAACAGCTACAATAAACTGTACATGGGGTGGCTGGCCACCGCCGCGGTTGGAATGGCTTCACAATGGAGTGCCCCTCGGTGCCGGGGTCGCCGGCGGCAGGGTCAGGGTCCAGGGTAGCGGGGAGCAGCTGGTGATATCCTCGGTGCATAGAACCGATAAAGGAGTTTATCAGTGCATGGCCCGAAATGAAAGGGATTCAGCTCAGGCCAGCGCGGAATTGAGGCTTGGAGGTGAGAAAACTGTTTTAAGTTTAAATGTCTATTACGCTAGAAACTCAGGTGAATTTCTAATCATAAAAAGTCTAAATATGAAAACTCAGATTGAGTAAAAAAAAAATATTGATACAAAAGTTTTAATACATGACTAAGTAGTAAGACTTAAATACTATCTATTGTTCTAGATACGGCCCCAGAACTCCAGTATACGTTCATAGAGCAAGTACTGAGGCCTGGACAAGTGGTCACCCTCAAGTGTTCCGCAGTTGGTTCTCCGCCACCGCACTTCACCTGGATGCTGGACGGACAACCACTCAACACGATGGCCCGTGGACACAGGTACCGGTGACACATCATGAACTACAGGACTACTAAAGGACGACATGTTCGATTAAACTTAACGAACGATTTGTTCTAAGGATCAAGTGTTTATGATTACCGATGAAGCTAAACCCAACGCTCTAATTAAGTCTGGCAATTTCCTTGGTTTTAAATAACTGCAAATCTAGTGTTATACGTTATTTCTTATAGCAAATTCTTTTGCGGTCAGATACAGTTTAGAACAATTCGCTACAAAGAACAATGACGTGGTCAGCTACCTCAACATCTCGACGGTCAGATCGGAAGACGGGGGTCTCTACACTTGTAGAGCTGCTAATTCCATTGGAGAAGTCTCTCATACATCCAGACTGAATATTTATGGTAAGTAGGTTTTTACCAATTGGTAGCTTTCGTCCAGGAAGTTACCTCCGCAGATATTCAGCCGCCAAGCAGAGTCTAAGTATTGCAGAGTTGGGGTGTGAAGGGCACTGTAGCTGGTCAAATTACAGGACACAAAAACTTAATATCTAATATCGTATCGTCAATAGGCTGCGGTGACTGTTTATCATCAGACGAAAAAATATTACTGAAAATATTACTTTCTGACTAAACTAAAATATTTTTCCACACATTATATTTATTACATTCTTGGCTTTCTTACAGGTCAGCCTTATGTGAGATCCATCGGACCAATCAGAGCGGTAGCAGGTCGGGAACTGGTGCTTTATTGTCCCTATTCTGGCTACCCTATTAGGTAAATCATAACCCTCCCTCCGTTCCGTAGTCGGGTAAAAAGGCTGATGTATATTTTTTTAAATACGCGACAAATACAGAGCCTTTATATAAATGGTTATTTTTTGCAGTTCAGTAAAATGGGAGAGAGACGGCAACCCTGTGGAATGGGATAACAGTATCGATGGTGCTCTGAGATTGCCGAAGGTCGAACCGTCCCACGCCGGTGCCTACACTTGTGCTGTTATGGGATCGCAAGGAGAAATAGCTAAGAGAGAATTGCAACTTGTAGTGAGCAGTGAGTACATTAATATGTGTACTTACCCTATCATACTTTATTGTTTTTTTTTTTGGTCGTATGGTTAGTGCAACCTGTTGTCAAAATTTTCAAGCTGCCCTTAGGCCTCTGACTTAGTTTAACGACTGCTGACTACATGACAATAGCCGGGACCGAGTTATAACGTGCCCTCTGAAACCCGGAGACGCTCAGTTCAAGTGCCACAAAACGGTCACCCATCTAAGGGCTGACCTTGTCTAACGTTGCTTACCCATCTGATCATTTACCGAAGAGAGGTCACGACTAGCTATGAGCACTTGTCATACTAAAAACAGATAAGACTATTGTTTTTTGACAGATATCAATCAGAGTTATGTACAAATTTTCGTTAAACATTAATAAATAATTGTTAAAGGAGAACTCCCAAATTGCTCATTATAACCAAATAATTTGCATTATGTTTTACATACCTAGAATGCTGTCTGCATAAAATTATTAAAAAAAATGAAATTACTCTATGCCTATGAACATACAGTCTATATTAGACTATTTTGAGTCATAGAAAAAAAAGAAATTATGACAAAGACATCATTTGGTGGTACCTATAGCTTCACAACGACAACTACAATAATTATTGGTTATTGGTCGTATGATCACATGGTTATTGTAGTGTCAAACACCACAGAACAAAATTACTCCAACAAAGACAGATCAGAAGGGATGGTGGCTTTTTTCCTTTTGATCGTTTTTAGGTCAGCAGTCAGCTACCCTGCTAGGGGAACACATCGCTGGTTATATCTAACACGTTCAACGTTTCTATTGTCACACCAGATCCACCAGAAATCGAGCCGTTTTCCTTTTCCGCTAACCTACAAGAAGGAAAACGTGCCCAAGTAAGCTGCAGTGTGACGTCAGGGGATATGCCCGTGCATTTCACATGGCTGAAGGACAACGCGCCAATATCATCTAGCTTACAGGTTGGTCTGTAATACTTCTTACCCACCGACATTAACATGGAAATTTCCATCCACGTCAGAGACTCCCGTTTTCAATTCCAAGTACACCCGAAAACATCAAAATTAATTCAGCTGTAAAATGAGCGTGAACATAAGAAACTCCCTTTTATTGTTTTAATTTGCTAAAAAATGAAGGTATTTTGCTCCTGAAATCAATGTTTTCGAAGTATATTTTTTATATCCCAGATGCCTTGGTCTTTGTTCATACCTCTAAGTAGCGTAATTCTGTAGGTCGAAGAGCGGGGTGCTGATTTTTTCAGCAACCTCGTATTCAAAGAAGTGTCAGCCCGCCACAGCGGTCTGTACACTTGCGTGGCCTCAAACACAGCGGCTAAGGTTAACTATACTGCAGAACTGGTGGTGAAAGGTAACGGCCATCGCATATGCACCAGAGCACCAGAGCACTGTCATTGTATTGTGGTCGTGAAAGCGAAGGGCGACTTATAGTACCTACTATCAAATATATTTCAAAGTTTAGTGCATTTATGAGAACAGTAACAGTAAAGATCAAATGAGAAATAACATCGTTCAAAGGGTTTCGTTCTAAGAGCCAGTTACTACTTTCTGTCACCCTTTTTAAGTATTCCGTACCTAAAAGTTAAATAAATTCATAGTTTAAAAAACTAAAAATACACGCTTTTATAAAGTACTACTGCACTAAAAAGTAATAAATAATTTATGGAACTCGTTCTTTCTTTCTACCCTTATATTTAAGTGTGAAAGCGTGGGGCGCTTTTTCTCTGTATTCACTGATTACAAATTATTGTCATGTCGATAAAAGTTCTTACTTATCTACTTGAAATTGGAAAGAAATGTTAAGCTGTTATTCAGAAAAGGCGCCCCATGCTTTCACACTGAAATATAATGCTTAATGACAAACACGGGGTAGAAATAAAGAACGAGTTCCATAAATTATTTATTACTTTTTAGTGCAGTATAGGTACTTTATAAAAGCGTGTATTTTTAGTTTTTTAATCTATGAATTTATTTTACACTTTTTAGTCTTAGAAATATTAGTCTAAAATACGGATAAATTTGGCAATTTTTATTTATTCGTAGCTTGAATCGTAGGCAGGTTGTTGCAAAACACATATTTACAGGGTAGATATTACTTACGCATAGGTATCGCAATGAGTTTGCTAAATTTAAGAAAGCACTACGTAATTCCCCTACCTTCCAGTTCCATCATCAGGTCCTCATTAATGGTTAAAGTGAAAAGAACTCTTTAAAACAAATCGAATGAGTCCAAACTTGATGTGTTTACTAGTAGCCATTCCAAAGTTCCGTTACCCACCTTTCTGTTCCATCATCAGGTCCTGATTATTAGTCAAAGTGAAAACAACTCTTTAAAACAAATCAAATGAGTCCAAACTCGATGTGTTTACTAGTAGCCATTCCAGGGTTCCGTCACCCACCTCCCTGTTCCATCATCAGGTCCTCATCAATGGTCAAAGTGAAAAGAACTCTTTAAAACAGATCAAATGAGTCCAAACTTGATGTGTTTACTAGTAGCCATTCCAAGGTTCCGTTACCCACCTTCCTGTTCCATCATCAGGTCCTCATCAATGGTCCAAGTGAAAAGAACTCTTTAAAACAAATCAAATGAGTCCAAACTCGATGTGCTTACTAGTAGCCATTCCAGGGTTCCGTTACCCACGTTCCAGTTCCATCATCAGGTCCTCATTAATGGTCAAAGTGAAAAGAACTCTTTAAAACAAATCAAATGAGCCCAAACTCGATTAGTTTACTAGTAGCCATCCAAGGGTTCCCTTATCCACCTTCGAGCCCCGGCATCAGATCAGCTCGATGATACCATATTATTGTATTGTCACCGGTCCTTGATACATGTGCAAAATTTCAAATGTTTTGGACGTGTAGAAGTGGGTCAAAATTGCATTGCAAGATTCCATTACCATCATACATACATAGTTACATACTAACATACATACATACATACAGGTCAAGCTAATAAAAGCGTGTTACTGTCAGTCACACTCATATATTTCAGCAAACACTAATGCCATCGATTTGAAATTTCGAATAGAATATAAATATTGCTAATCCAACCATAAACAGAATCTTTTACTTTCTTTTTATGTGGGCTGAAATTAGTAGTCAAAATTTAAAATTTAAAAATAACATAAGTAGAGTATCTTATGAATTAATTTGCACATTCCAAAAGATATTTTTATGTTTATTGAAGTGAAACTTATGCAACTTCCAAAAATGTTATCATTTATCGCGTTAGACGTTATGCTTTAGACGTTAAGCGTTAAATGATAGGTGTTAAACGTTAAGCGTTAAATTTGTTAAGGTTATGAAAGTTCTCATGTGACGCCATCAGTGAGTGAGTGAGTGGGTGAGTGGGTGAGTGGGCGAGTGGGCGAGTGGGCGAGTGGGCGAGAGGGCGAGTGGGTGAGTGGGTGAGGGGGTTAGTGGGTGAGTGGGTGAGTGAGTGGCTGACTAGTGTCGTACGGTGTCGTACAGTGTCGTAGAATACAGAGCGAGAGTGAAGTTTTACTTCTTCCGCGCGGAGGGACTCCACGCACGCACATTTTTTTTATTTATTTATCCAAAAATACATTTACATTAAACATAATGAATGTCAATGGACCCCGCACTAGCCGAACCTGTATCGCGGGCGACCCTAAGAAATAATCATAATAAGTAACAATATGAGCATACTTTAATAATATATACCTACTATATATCATTATTTTGGTATTGATAATAATATGTTGGTTTAGGTCATGTAGTTTTTGCCTTATAATTAAGAATGTCGATACCAACCTGTAGGTAGGCATTCCGATGCGGAGATACACACAATTACGGAAGATTTGTTACGCGTTTTTTTACTTTGGAAAGAAACGTTTGAAGAATAACGGGTCTTCAAGTAGAAGTGGGAACCGGCTCTTAGTGATAAATAGACTAATACTAATTCCGCCATACTCTCGCTTTCATGGCCAAAAAGGCCCAATCACGCTTGCACCGAGCACCTACAATAATGATTATTTCAAACCTTTCTTTGCAGTCAAACCGATGTGTCATTAATATTATTACTAGTATTATCATTATACTAATGTGAACGGCAATATATATTGTTTATTCGTATATTTATATAGTTTGCAATCCGTAAAGGGGCTCTTTAAAAAAAACAGGCAAAGGAAGTTTGTTTGTTTAGTTTACCTCATGGAATAGTAAGTTATCATAATTGTGTTTTAAGACCAGAGCACACCCAATGCATACACGTATTCGTAATTACGTTACGCAAGCGGTGTGTCATGTCTGATAGAGTTCCAGACTTTAAAACGTCATAGTTCGTGCACGCTCACGGCTACGCATTTGGTGTGCTGTGGCCTTTAATGTTACTTAATCTGATTAAGGGAGAACGTTTCATAATCTGCATATAACGCAATAGGTACGGTTGGTACGCACTGTATTGAGATGTTATTGTATTTAATTTTTTTGTTTTGCTCAGCGTTGGATTACAGATGGCTTGTGGACAGGGTAAATTATGCTTATAGAATTATGTATTTATTTATGTATTTACAGTATATTTTTTTAATCCGAAGAAGTGTAGTTTCAATACTTTACTTATTTTTTTTTTTTTATTTCGATGGTTTAAGTGTTTACTTTCCAATGTGGAAATTGAAAACTTAATAAAGTGTGGAGAACCTACTCATGTTTAAATGTGTTTAATTCACGTAAATATGAGTATTAAATTATTTTTTATATATTATACTCATTATCGCACTAAGTACCTAGCGAGGATTTATATAGTTATTATTATAATAACGTATTAATTTTAAAACGAGTACCTACTAAATAAGTGTAGTGTGTGTAGTGGATAAGAATAGTTTTGCAGCTGATAAAATAACCTTTTAGTTTATATATCCCCATAATAAATTACGCTGCTGACGGCACAGGTAAACGACACAGGTTTATATGATGTGATAGGCAAGCAACTCGTAAAAATTACAAAGTATGATTTTAAAATGTAAATACCTTCCTATATTTCATGAAGAGTTGAAGAATGGAATGTTAACATTGAATTCATGCATGCACGCTTTTAAATAAAATGAGTTCTTCGCCTTGCACGCTGCAGTCTCGCCCAAATGGGTGGTGGAACCTAAGGACGACGCGGTGCTGGCTGGAGAGACCCTGGCCCTGCACTGTCAGACCACTGGGTCGCCCACTCCTCAAGTCACTTGGCTAAAGCAAAGAGGTATAATGATAATATCAAATTTTTGAGGTAAAATTAATACTTGTACGGAAATCGTTTGACTGTTCGAAGCGAATATGATGTTAATTCTCAGACTAACAATTATTGAGCCAAAATTAAAGTTTAATAATAAATATTAATCTAAAGAATCAATGATTTGATTCTACCGTAAATACATATAAAGATGAAGTAAGTACCTAAATCAATAATAAAAAAACACTAAATTGAACGTGAGAGAATTTTACATTGAACAACTCTACATGATGTTTCCAATATTTTACTTTTTTCATTCTTAGGCTCTTCAACAGACTACGTTGCGCTAGTAAACCTTGGAGGCAGGTTTCAGTTCCTCTCTAACGGCACCCTGTGGATCGAGTCCGCATTGCCCTACGATGAGGGCAACTACATGTGTAAATCCGAGAACGGCGTGGGGCCCGCTCTATCTAAGACGATATTCGTATCAGTTAACGGTGAGAATTACATAATCTAATGGTACGTGTTGTGTGTTACAGCCTAAAAACTATTGGGTTTTAACGGTTGTTACAGAATCATGCTAATGACAGCTTTCAAAGAATCTGGGACAGCAGTATTACTTTTAATGAATTAATTTCAGAGCCCGCGCGGTTTGAGCAAACGTCGCATAACATGACGGCCCGCCGCGATGGGCCTGCGACCCTCGTGTGTGACGTCGGAGGTGACAGCCCCATCCGCGTCACGTGGGCGCACAATATGAACCACTTAGATCTTAATACGTATAGGTAAGTCTAACTCATACTTATTATGTCATAGTTTAGGACTGAACTAGTTATGATGTGGGAAGAACATTTGAGACTTGATACAGAAAACATATTTACCCTACTTTTATGTTTGCTATACGTATTGGAGCTATTCATAACTAGTTTATATGTCTCTTTATTCAGGTTAAGTATATCGGAAGCAAAGACTGATAGTGGTTTAAGGTCTCAATTGTACATAAGCCGCACCGACCGCCAGGACTCCGGCGTGTATAAGTGCCAGGCCGTCAACGCTTATGGCCATAGCGACCATTACATTTACTTATCCGTCCAAGGTGCGTATAAAGTAGCAGTATGTAATTTTTGGTAAAATGATATTTGTTTACCCTTTCTTGAAAACCAATATGGAAGTTATTAAACCGTCTCTAAATCGAATTCAACTGCACAATTTACTTGAGCTTCTGAGCTAAACGCTACTCACCTTTGTTTAACTTCTGAAACTTCTATAGAACTTACATTATTTACAAATACCTGCTGTTGAAAAAATTAGATGGAACAAAACCATTTACTTAGACCGTACAGATACTAAAAAGAATACACACCATTATAATATTCATTCTCAATCGATTCTTTATAGAAAAACCTGATACTCCTCACTCCTTATCCGTAACGGAGATCCTCAGCCGCGCAGTACGCCTGTCCTGGAGCCAGGGGTTCGATGGTAACTCTCCCCTGGTGAGCTATACACTGCAGTACACAGCGTTATCTGCACAAGGCACTATCAGGGTCAACCAGTGGGACTCTGCCGTCACGCTCAACGTGTCCGTCCACGGAGTTGCACATGCTCACGTCACGTAAGTCATCAATGGCAAATATTATTTGACACATATGCATATTTTATACATATAACGTAAGCTTCTGTTAGACCACGATAGAACAACAACATTATTTTATTTTGCAGCTTAACAAAGAAAGGAGAAATCCATTACGAGGCAGTACTGAGTAGTCTTAAACCTCACACTGCGTACATGATACGTATAGCAGCCATTAATCAGATAGACAGAAGTGGATACACTGAGCCAGTGGTTGTAAAAACACAAGAAGAAGGTAATTTGCTCCAGATTTTTCAAATAAATATTTTTGAGTCTTTAATACTATGTTGATTGAAACTATGTCTAAGTCTGAGCGTGTCTAATAATATATTTTAATTTTGATCAGCACCGTCAGAGGCTCCAACGAATGTCCACGTGACCCCGGGGGGTCCTGGGGAATTGCACGTGTCATGGCGACCTCCTCCAAGAGATGCCTGGCATGGAGAACTGCTGGGTTACTCCGTCACATGCACTGAACTTAATCCTACCTCACCAGCTCTTAAGAATTCTACAAGGTAGATCTATAAAACATCTTTTACTAAACTATTAAGGTTCATCGTGAATCCTTCTTCTGATCTATTGCTTAGTTCTTCTTGTTTTTATGATTTATAAAATTTGTCAGAATTTAGGTAAAATTTACTCATACTGTCCCGTTGCGGATTTGTAGATCAGTAGAATTAATGTTTTGAATTTTCAGAACACTAACAGTGAATGGTTGGTCAGCAACCGAACTAAGTCTGTCTGCCCTTAGAAAGTTTACTCGCTATGAAGTGAGAGTAAGGGCTTTTAATGGAGTGGCCGCAGGCCCGGCATCAGCACCAGTGTCTGCAACTACTTTAGAAGGAGGTACACTTCTACTGCTTTCCTAATTTTTTTTGAATTCAGCCTAGTAATGTTTACTTTTGGTTTATCTTTTAATTATTCTGAAATGCAATTATTACTGAAACCCTTATTAGTTTTCGACTTCTTATTTACTATGTTATTATTTTCTTTGATTTCAGTGCCTGAATCTCCTCCTACAAGAGTATCTTGTTCAGCATTATCGTCTTCCAGCATTAAAGTATCTTGGGACCCACCACCTATTGGCCAGCATGGTGGCCTAATACAGGGTTATAAGGTTATATATTCCCCACTCACTAGTGACACAGGTATGTAAATGTTTTTTAGGCAATGATTAACTGATCCTTTCTTTAAGGTCATATTATACCTATATACAAGGTGTCCCAGAAATGGGGTATCAAGCCGGTAATGACGCATTGTGTAACCCACAAGCAGTCAATTTGTGAAAGAAAATAATTAAAAAAGTCTACAGCTTTCGTGCAGTGACCTGAAAATTTGGTACGTTATTTAACGGAAAATGAATGAATTTCTTAATAACAGGGCAGGCAGGCAATCAATAAAAAACAGTGGCTCCATAGAAGTAGGCACAATAACACAGGGTTGCTTAGGAACAAATTTTAGGAAGATATAAATATTTTTTTATGTAACCCAAAATATAATTTTATGCCGTATTAGACATTTTTTCCGCAGTCTTTAGTATCAATACTACACATACCCTTCGGCTTGATATACCCTTTCTGGGACACCCAGTATAGGGTGTTTGGTGCATTGTATGCCAAATTGTTTTGTCCAAAAGAAGAGGTCTTTGGCTACCTCTTTAGGCCATAAAACTCATTACTTGCCACACCAAATTTTTGGTTATAATAATAAATAATAATCCCAGCCCTTGTTTAGGCTTAGGCCATAGTCCACCACGCTGGCCAAGTGCGGGTTGGCGGACTTCACACGTCATTCGAGAGCTAGTATGGCTTTCTCAGACATGCAGGTTTCATTACGATGTTTTCCTTCACCGAAAGCTAGTAACAAGCGCACAAAGACGATTCGCACATGATACATTGAAGAAATCAGAGGTGCGAGCCGGGGTTCGAACCTGCTCACCTTGTTTCCAAGGCAAGCGCTCGCCCACTGAGCTGTTACCGCATATAACTTTTGGTTACAACTTTTTAATATTTTTTTTTAAAAAATCCAGAATTCAGCATTTAAGCTTAAATTAAAATAAAAGATTTTAGTATGGTGTTCAAATTTCATTTTATTTCTTAAATGTACAGTTGTGTGGTTCTATCAAGTCCCAAAGTACTTGCTAGTAACATTTAGTTTTGTTTTTAATACCAATCAAAGTTTCTGAAGAAAAATACAGAAAGTTAAATATCAAAATTAAGTTGTTATAAAAAAAAAACTAAAAGCAATCTGGATATTCGAATTCTTTTTCTTATTAAAAACTTCTCTGTCTGTCCCCTTTCTAACGGTTGTACCGTCTGGGTGGCTATGGCAGTGAAACAAAAACAAGTGGTACAAAAATATAATCATTTAACTATTCTACGAACTATTCTACGTATTCTACGACTATTCTATAAATTAAAAAAAAACAAAAGGGTCCCGGCTAGGTCGTGTGAATAGGCCAGGGTTAGGTCATTTGGTTTGTACTCCCCTGGTCACCAACGTCCCGTCTATTGGTCTGGAGTCTGGACACCAGCAAGAATTAGAAGACAGGAAGTGATCCAGCCCGTACGGTGGACCCTGGAATTGAGACCCCCCGCGTTAGGACACTATATACATAAGTAGGTCCCGTGTAACACCACTGCTATGATATATATACTAATACTAGCTATCTAGTTTGTTTGTGGCGGTACATGGAAACCAGAACGGGGCAAATAAAAACACTACTGGAAAGTTTTATAAAGTCACTAACTATTTTATAAGCGAATATTATGTTCACACTTACCCAAAAGTAGGGGAAATCCAGCACTACAATATGTATATAGACAATTACTCTGTATTTTAATTAGTTTTTTTTAAATAGTACAACAAGATGGCGAGATAAGACTATGTTTAGGCTGTATGTATCGCTCGTCACGGAAACAAGCGACGTACGCCCAGTGCCGTGGCTCAAAGTTGTCTGCGGGCGCCGCGCGCTGCTGCGGCGCGTCGAGCGACGATATCGCAGTGGGACGGAGAAATAGGGAGAAGGGCGTGTCGATAATCGATAATCGATAAAATAATAGTAACCCACTATCACCCAAATAAATTAACACTACAGGTACCCCGCTCCCTAAGGAAGGATTTTTGCTATCTGTCTACTAAAAAAAAATCCGTACCTACTGAACTTTTAGATGAAAGAACTTAATATATGTATACTTATTTACAATAAATTAATTATAATTTAATTACCTACAAGGACAAACTAGAAGTATAAATAAATAAAAATAAAAGATTAATTATTTGCTTGATTTGTTATCTTCAAATCCTTGATATGCCATATGCCAAGGACCTTGCCTGACATGTCAGCCAGTTCATAGACTAACGGAGATCTTTTTCCGACTACACGACATTTCAAAAATTTTGGTGCAAGTTTTTTACTAAAATATTGATCTTTATCACTTTGATAATATGTTTTCTTCCATACGATATCGTTTATTTCAAATTCAGCTGGTTTACGTCTAAGATTATAACGAGCCGTATTTTTTGCATGAGCATGCCAAAGATTAGTCTGTACTTCGTTAAAAACTCCTGCCAAATGTCCAATATTCTCCGCATAAATGGTACGAGGAAGAAAAATTACCTCATCCCCAAGATCTGATTCTAAATAGTGAGAACCACACGTTACAAGTTCTCTGCCAAATACGAGAAAAGCTGGTGTATAACTTGTTGCTTCATTGACGGAATTATTAATAGCAAATTGAATTTTTGGTAACTTCACATCCCAGGCTCTGTGATCATTGTTTATTGATGTTGATATGCATGAAATAATGGTCTTATTATATCGTTCTACGGTATTAATCTGCGGAGTATAACGGGGCGTAAAATAAACGTTGGGAATTCTATATTGTAGGAAAAATTTATCAAGGTTTTTACTAATAAATTGACTTCCATTATCTAAAAATATAGTCTGAGGGACTCCGTGAACAAGAAAAACTGAGTCCTCCATATGTTTTATGACTGCCTCAGCATTAGCTCTTCTTAGTGGAAACATTAAACAATATTTTGAGAAGCAACACACAACTACAAGCAAGTACGTGTTTTGCTTTCTACTTTTTGGTAGCGGGCCGATGAAGTCAATGGATATCATCTGAAATGGGCGAGAACATTGCTTGGGTCGACCCATAACGCCTAATGTCGTGTGGTTTGGTGGTTTATAAGCGTTACAGGTTGGACAAGAAGAGACAAATTTTACAACATCTGAGTGCATGCCAGGCCAGAAATAGTGCAGAGCCAAACGATGGTAAGTCTTGTGAATCCCTAAGTGACCAGCTGTTGGTTCATCGTGATTAGCTGAAATCACTTTTTCACGCAACTCACTTGGAACTACTTCTTTCCAAGCAAACTCGGATGTGAGAAAACATTTATTTTTGGATAGTCTATAAAGCGTATTATTGTGAACCGAAAAATTTGGAAGTCTAGAAGGAAAACTTAAACAAGTGTTATATTTGTCTTTGTACCACTGATCAGTAGTTTCCTGATAATAATCCGATGTACTTATTGAATTAACAGGAACTGCTCGAGATAAAGCGTCAGGAATAACATTATCTATACCGCGACGATGTTTTATTACAAAATTAAATGACGACAATCTTATGCCCCATCGAGCCAGTCGACCCGTCGGATTATTAAGGGATAAAAACCATTTCAAGGCGGAATGATCTGTATATACAAAAAATGGTTGACCGTTATCAAGGTAGCAGCGCCAATGCTCGAGAGCAGTTAAAACAGCTAATGTCTCTCTCTCAGTTATACTATAATTTTTCTCGGCACCGGAAAGAGACTTGCTCATGTAAGCAATTGGATGTTCTTGACCATTTATAACCTGGCAGAGCATGGCACCGATACCATAATTACTGGCATCTGTGTGTACCTCAAAAGGTAGTTGGTAGTTCGGACATGATAGTATAGGGCTAGAAATAAGATTTTTTTTAAGGGTTTCAAAAGCTGTATTAGCCTCTTCAGTCCAAGTAAAAGAGGGTGCGCCTTTTTTACTAGATGTGAGTCTATTTAGAGGTCCCGCAATACTGCTAAAATTAGGGACAAATCGTCGGTACCATGAGGCAGTTCCTAAAAACCTCTTGACGTCTTTTTTTGAGGCTGGGGTTGGGTAATTTAAAATTGCTTCTACTTTTTCAGGATCTGTACGAAGACCCTGGGAATCTACAACGTAGCCCAAGTATTTTAAACTTTTTCGGAAAAATTGTGTTTTTTCAAAATTAATAGTGAGATTAGCTTGTTGCAGTTTCTCAAGAACGCGCTGCAGTAGGGATACATGGCTGTCAAAGCTATCGCTTACGCATATTATGTCATCTAGGTAACAAAAAACCTTTAAATCGAATTCCGGGCCAAACAATTTATCGACTAATCTCTGTTGAGTCGCTGGGGCATTGGTGAGACCAAAAGCCATTGTTTTAAAACAAAAAGTTCCGCGATTCGGAACAAAAAAAGCTGTCTTAATTTTATCCTCCGTATTAATGGGAATTTGCCAAAAACTTTTCGATAAATCAATACTGGTTAAGAATTTGGCATCTTTAAGGTTGTCTAAAATTTCTGAAATATATGGTAGGTTATAAGCATCCTTAATAGTGACTGAGTTGAGTTTTCTGCTGTCAAGACAAAATCTAGGTAGGCCGTTCTTTTTGTTAACTACTAGTACTGGAGATGACCATGAACTCTCACATGGCTCAATAACGTCTAGCTTGAGCATTTCATCCACTTGTTCGTTTATAATGCGAGTTTTTTCTGGTGACATGCGGTAGTAACGTTGTCTTATAGGTGGAGAGTCACCAGTGTCGATGTTATGAGTGATCAATGCTGTACGACCTAGACCCTTTTTCTCGTATGATACCTCTTTAAATTTTTCAATTACGTTATTCACGATTTCACGTTGTGAACTTTCTAATTTTTCATAGGAAGTTATATGGCCACCAACATTTTTTAGGAAACTAGAAGTTGTATCGCAATTAGTTATGCTCATAGAGCCAATATACTTGGGGCATAACTGAAATTTTCGCCAAAAATCAATACCAAGAATCAGAGAAGTGTCAATATCTGGAACTATGTATGCTTTCAAAATGTGATTCATATTTTCAAAGGTAATTGGTAAATTTATATATCCTATGCTGCTTAAAGTTTGGCCACCGGCTGCAACAATCCGGATTTTATCATCTGTTTGGACTTTGTAACCAGCCTTAATAAGTTCATTGTGAGAATTATTGCCTAAAATTGATACGGCGGCACCAGAATCTAGCAGGCCACAAGCGTTTATCTCATTAATTTTAATATTAGCAAAAGTTCTTGTATCCTTATTGGGGGTTGTTTGCAGAATTGAAGTTACTGTATATGTTTTAAAAAAATTACCGATGAATTTTAACCAGTTTTTCCAATCATTTTGAGCATAGTAACTACAATTCTGCTTTACAAGTTTTTTTGCTCTTCAGAAGTAGTCGGCTTTTGGCAATCTGGACAGTCATAAAAGCGAAAACCAGGTCGACCACATCTGAAGCAAACTAAAGTACGCTCAGCAGTGCAGCTTCTTAGTCCATGAGTATCTACACGACAGCGGGGACAGAATTTAGGTCTAAATGTAGAACTTAGCGCATGGACTGGTCTAGCAGTGCTGTTCAGATCATTATGTTGATTTTGTTTACTACTAAATTGTCTATTGTAATTAGTGGAATAAGTTGATTTATTATAGTTTGGATGAGCTTTAAAAGGTTCGTATTTATTGCTATTATTGTAGTAAGACTTTTGCAAAGAGCTTTGATCCCCATTGCTGGTTACTTTAAAAGATTTACTGGACGAAGGAGCTTGTGAATACGCATACCCAGGTGCCAATGTTTCGGCAGTCGCCCTGGGTGGCTCCCGAAATTGTGAGAGACGTGCTTGAACATTTTCAAAGTTCTTACAAGCCGATCGCAAAGAATCAATATCTTTTAAATTTGGGCAAGACGCTAACACATTGGCATAACAAGGACGTATATTATGGAGTAATATTTCTAGTTTATCCTCCTCGGAAAGTTTTTTATCAAGTTGTGAAAACATCCCAGACATAATGGAAAAATAAACGGTTATATTCTCACGCTCCCCTTGCGTACGAGCTCTGATTTCAGCTAAAAAACGATAGTCATAATCAGCGTGACTAAAATCTTCTCTGAGTTTATCACAAACCTCTTCCCATGAAGTAACTTGATCTTGGATGCTACGAAACCAATGCAAGGCATCATCAGTAAATATTTCTGTTGCAAATGACAGTACTTTATTAAACGATATACCACGGGCTGTAACAAAATCATTGACGCTTAAAATAAAAGCGCGTACGCAAGTTTTGCCATTATATTTGAGCTTTGACAGGTCTGATGAAAAACCACGGTCGCAAGTAACTGTGATATGTGAAGGGGTAACGCCCGCATCTGATGGTTTGATTGTATCCAATGGTCTAATTTTATTAAGGTCCGATTTCAGTACCTGAAAGCGTTTTATGCATTCATTTATAGTGACCAATGACTCCGGTTGAGATGAACAATCAACTCTATTCAAGCGATGATAGATATGATTTAATAGATTGGTCGTTCTTTCTAAAAGGTTCTTTTCAGTACTACTGATTAATACTTTAATATTTTTTTCTACTTTGGTTAAACTTTCGTCTATAGCAGTTGCATCTGTCGCCGCATCAAAAGGGGAAGTTAAAATGTCTTCTGCTGGGAAAAGTTGAACGAGTTTTACAATTTGCTTCCGTAACTCTTGCACGGTATCCGCAGGAGTCTCACCTCTAATCTCTACCTCGTAAGTAAGCTCTGGTTTTTGTAATGATAAATATTTAATTTCAAAGGACATTATGGTTTTTATTAGATATTGTTTGGGTAAATGTGAACATTAAATACGAATTAAGCTCCGTTCTGTTACAAGCTAAATACGCATATGAATTGTTTTTTTTTTTTTTTTTTTTTTTTTTTGTATGTAAGCTTATATGTAAATATCTACGAAGCACAACACTACTCTAAGTACGACAAAGGTGCATAAAAAATTTGCAAAATAAAATGACAACCAATGTCTAAGTGTGTTTACAATAAGTTATCGATAAAAATCTGACCCACACTAGACCTTAGTTATCAGGCAGGAGAACAAAATACGGAAAGAAAAAAAAACAAAGCATTACAACATACACACGCACAAAACAAACTACGTAACGAACCAAATTACAGGACACTAAACCTTTTACCACGTTGTAGGCGCCACTTGTACCGTCTGGGTGGCTATGGCAGTGAAACAAAAACAAGTGGTACAAAAATATAATCATTTAACTATTCTACGAACTATTCTACGTATTCTACGACTATTCTATAAATTAAAAAAAAACAAAAGGGTCCCGGCTAGGTCGTGTGAATAGGCCAGGGTTAGGTCATTTGGTTTGTACTCCCCTGGTCACCAACGTCCCGTCTATTGGTCTGGAGTCTGGACACCAGCAAGAATTAGAAGACAGGAAGTGATCCAGCCCGTACGGTGGACCCTGGAATTGAGACCCCCCGCGTTAGGACACTATATACATAAGTAGGTCCCGTGTAACGCCACTGCTATGATATATATACTAATACTAGCTATCTAGTTTGTTTGTGGCGGTACATGGAAACCAGAACGGGGCAAATAAAAACACTACTGGAAAGTTTTATAAAGTCACTAACTATTTTATAAGCGAATATTATGTTCACACTTACCCAAAAGTAGGGGAAATCCAGCACTACAATATGTATATAGACAATTACTCTGTATTTTAATTAGTTTTTTTTAAATAGTACAACAAGATGGCGAGATAAGACTATGTTTAGGCTGTATGTATCGCTCGTCACGGAAACAAGCGACGTACGCCCAGTGCCGTGGCTCAAAGTTGTCTGCGGGCGCCGCGCGCTGCTGCGGCGCGTCGAGCGACGATATCGCAGTGGGACGGAGAAATAGGGAGAAGGGCGTGTCGATAATCGATAATCGATAAAATAATAGTAACCCACTATCACCCAAATAAATTAACACTACACGGTATGAAATATGCCCAAAAAACCTTTTATTAACTTCACTAAAATGTTAGCGTTTTCTTCATTAGAGAATGTAGCCATTGTAAAACGACAAATTAAATTAATTCAATTTAACAAAAATATAATGATTTCTGATACTTACGCGAATATTACACACTAGCGACCCGCCCCGGCTTCGCACGGGTGTAATTGAGAAAAAAAAGAAGTGAATAATTTAAAGTTACTGCCTTTGATTATAGAATTTCTTGTTAAATAATGTTTGTAGCTGACTTTTCGTAACGCAATATGAACAAATTATGTATAGAAGTGACGCGTGAAAGGGCTACGTATAGCTGCTTGTCCATGGGCAAAGTACTTAACGCTTAGGTTTAAGCCTGCAACGTTGAATCTCTGAGCTTGCGATTTGTTAATTGTATTTATAATTTTATTATAAACTGGAGACGTGTACCGGTGCACAATTTGGGTGGATTAAGAACAGAAACAGGACACAATTTCTTTAAAACCAATTTATGGAAGCAATACGGGCTTGTTCGGTTTCATCGTTAAGACGTAAACGGGGGTCAGTCGGGGAATTCTTACCCACTAAAACCCCCGCGGCTATCACGTCGGCACATTAGAGGGCGGACCTGGGCTATCTGTCGAGATCTGCACCAGCTGATACCACTCAGTGCCTTGACTTTGAACCCGCCGCCGGAAAGGCACATTATAGCTCCCTGAGAACCTGTCATGGTGCTCACGGTTACAGGGGCACGGGGAAGCCTTTAATGGGATTTACGGGACCCTGTTGGTGGTCAACCGGGTATGTAGGATTCTTATACACTAAACCCCCAACGGCAGTGCAATTAGCACATAAGAACCCCTTCATGGGCTATCCGGTGGGATCTGCATCATGATACAGTGGCTTGCCTTTGACCCCGCCACCGGGGAGCACAATAAAGCCACCTGGGAACTTGTCACCGTGTTCACGGTTACAGGGGGGAAGCCTACAATAGGCCCCCGGGACCCTGTTGGCGGTCAACCGGGTTATGTAGGAGGAGTAGGAACTGTATGTATGTATATAGTATGTGTCCCCCACGGCTGTCCACACAAAAGAGTATGCACCGTGTATCCCTCAGTGCAAGGCAAGGGCCTTTGAAGCCGCTGCCGGGGGCGCATTATAGCCCTCCGGGAATCTGTCACCGTTGTCACAGTTAAGGGAGTTGCGGGAGAAACATCCAATATGTCCCCGGGATCCCGTGGGGAAGTCAAACTGGGTATTTGGGATTCTTACCCACTAAAACTCTCGTGGCTGTCACATCGGCACATGAGAGGGAAACCTGGGTTCTCGCGTGGGATCTGCACCAGGTGACCCTGAGTGCCTGGCCTCTGAGTCCGCCGCCGGGGGGCAAGCATATTATATCCCAGATTTACCTTATATTATATGGAATGATACAATGTGACCAGATTCAGTATTTTAATACTTTTTCACTCTTTTTTAACGTCGTTTTTGAAGATCTTTATCGGTATTTTGCTGGAAGTCAGTATTTTTATTGGGGGAAAAAATATGCTAACATTGTAAGCAGTTGTCCTCGCGAAAATTGTTCAGGGACTTGGCCAAACATATTCTATATTACATTTATGAGCGTGGATCAATAAATTAGAGACAAAACATTACAGGCTGCTGTGTTGTATTGTTATTTAAGTACACAATGCTTAACAGAGTCTGGACTTTAAGTTTTTAGTTGTATGAGGGGACGTGGGAGGGGATAGTTAGATCCGTATATAGTGTGTATGAACACAAACCTTGGGAACATAAAAAAAATATTGGTTGGGCATTTTTTTTTATTATTGACATAAATTCTGAAAAGATTACTTGTGTAATAATAAGTGTTGATGTTTTTTTTTGGCAAAATAAAACATGTTTGAAAATGCGCTACTTGTGCATATATTTTTTTTTAGAAATGGTTTAAAATCTTTGATAAACAAACTTAGTTGTGCGGTTTAGTCTTTTTGCTACCTGAGGTGTTAGATGAATAGGAAACTAACCCTCGGTGCGCAAATCCAGCTCGCTCTTGATCAGTTATTTTTTCGAAGTGGACTCTGTACATTTCAGTATTTTTTCAATGAGACCTCGGTATAGATACAACTTCTAAATAAATTCAATTAATATTAAACATTCAGTGAAAAATAAAAAAAAAATTGTAAAATGATCAAAAATAATAAGTTTAAAAGTACACAAAAAAAAAACAGAGATTTGAACCCAGTTCCTGCTGTGTTTAAAAGACGCTTCCGTAACCTCCAGACCACGGTTATTCTTCTTCTATTATTCAAATTACTTGATCATATTCTTGTTATATGTCTGCTCAGTCCCTAATGCGTGATATTTTACCCGTGTTAAGTTATCCGTGTACAGTACCTAATTTACGTACTAAGCAAATCTGAGTGTGAGTGTGAGAATATTTGTACCGCCATCGGTTGAGTAATAATACTGCTTTATAACCCTGTTAAGGGATAAATTAAAAAAAAAGATCCCCTCAATGGCTTGCCTTTGAGCCCGCCACCGGGGGGCACAATAAAAAAAAACCTGTCACCATGCTCAAAGTTTCGGGGACCACGGGTAGACCTCCAATAGGCTTCCAGGATCCTGCGGGCGGTCGACCGCGGTGTGTAGGATTCTTACCCTCTAAACGGCTGTCCGCAAAAAATATGGGGCTACACCGGGTACC
The DNA here is from genome assembly GCA_911728495.1 of Furcula furcula. Lineage (NCBI taxonomy): Eukaryota > Metazoa > Arthropoda > Insecta > Lepidoptera > Notodontidae > Furcula > Furcula furcula. The sequence continues at coordinate 29,434,707 of OU452244.1, forward strand.
CCTCAGTGCAAGGCAAGGGCCTTTGAAGCCGCTGCCAGGGGCGCATTATAGCCCCCCGGGAATCTGTCACCGTTGTGACAGTTAAAGGGGTGGTAGGGGGCACGTTTAATATGTCCCTGGGATCCTGTGGGGGATTCTTACCCACTAAAACTCTCGTGGCTGTCACATCGGCACATGAGAGGGGGTTCTCCGGTGGGATCTGCATCAGCTGTCCCTCAGTGCATTGCCTCTGAGTCCGCCGGGGGGCGGGTATATTATATCCCGGATATTTACCTACTTTATAATATATGGAATTAATGAAATTCTCTAGTACTTGATTGTTAACTATGTATCTCTTTAGGTTTAGTCAATGTAAGCTATGTAAGTTTATTTATTTAGATAAAACTTAAAACCTTCAATGAAAAATAACCGATGGTGAAATTATCTAACCGATGGTGAAAATCGCTGCGTGGTTTAGGAGGTGCTATCGGATATAGACAGACTCGGATAGCGACTTTGTTTCACGCTATGTAAAGATACTTTGACGTCGTTGGTCTCCAACACCAGTCAACCTATAGAAAAAACCCTGACTGACAGACAGACAATAATTCCAATAAAGTTTTGGCTTTTTTTTATATCATACGTACAATAGGTGCATGCATATTGTATTCCTACCCAAACAGACATTTTGAAAATATATTTTCATTATTTTATTTTTATTTTGTTATATTTGGGAAACAAACAAATGATACCACTTATTACTAAATATAAGATCCAATAGTACATAAAAATCAATTCAGTTTCTACTAATAACTAAATCATAATATTAGAGAGAAGTTAACTACGTATGCATGATTTTAAATTTTTAAAAATCATTAAATATAAAAAATATATTAGAGATAAAAAGTGCCGGAGTCAATATGAGTTAAATATTTAAAACATCGAATCTTAATATAAATAAAAAAATCAAAATCAAAGTTTAATAATACAAAAAAAAAATCCGATCAGGGGTAGCGAACCCGGACAGTCCGTACTTAGAGGACGCCTCCGTAACTACTTGGCCAAGGAACTTTTATTTTATCGTTCAAATTATCGTATCTTATTGTTGTAATATATTTGTACTGCCATCGGTTGAGTAATAATACTTATTTTTTACCCTGTAAAGGGATAAATTATAAAAAATATGAAATACTAATTCAATTAATTTTCTTAACGAATGTCTGTGCAAAATTTCAAGTCAATAGAACCAAGGAATCGCGTTCTCCCATACAAACTTTGCCCCCCTGTTTGACCCCCTTAGAGGTTGAATTTCCCAAAATCCAGTCTTAGTGAGCACCTACGTCTTAAAAGGAACCCCCATGCAAAGTTTGAGACTCCTAGCACTTGTAGTTTCTGAGATTTCGTGATGAGTGGGTTTTTGTCTACTCTTTTATATAATAAGATTGAAATGAAACTAATTTTACGGATTATATCGCGGTTTATTTTTGATTTTAATTAAAAAACATCCAAATTTCAATAGAGAAGATGGCTGGGTGCTACCACCAGCTTGGGATCCCGTGATAAACATAGTCAAATCCAAAGACAAGCATTCCACTGCAAGACCTCAAGATACATATGGACAGCTACCACCTCAGTCCGCCCGTGACCATGAATGCTGTAAAGCATTCGAAACGTCGGGAAATTAAAATCAAAAATAAACCGCGATATAATCCGTAAAATTAGTTTCATTTCAATTAACAAAAATATTCACAACATACGACGAAAAGAAAATTACATTAACAAAACAAAGATGCGTTATTTTCAATTTTTTTTGTAAAGTACTTAACCAGTTTGCGGCTTTCCCCCATGATAGAAAGAGACATAATAATATGAGGAATGCCATTGTGCAGGTGGTAGGTGTTGTAGTAGGATTGTTATCAACAATGAGGGAAAACCCGCTAGTTTCTCCCTGTTATTTCTATGAATTCTACATCCCGATACTCAAATTTAGCGAATTAGTGAAGCTAATACAAGTTTTTTTGGGCATATTTCATACCGTTGGAAAAGGGACAGACTAGAGAAGTTTTTAAAAGTATTCAAAGATCCCGATTGCTTTTAGTTTTTTTTATAACATTTTAGATTAGATTTTTACCTTTCTGTTTCGTTTTTCAGAAACTTTGTTTGGTATTTAAAAAAAAACTAGATGTTACTAGCAAGTAATTTTGTATTCGATAGAACCATACAATTGTACATTTAAGAAATAAAATGAAATTTGAACACCATACTAATATCTTTTATTTTAATTTAAGCTTAAATGCTGAATTCCGGATTTTGCAAAATAAATATTAAAAAGATGTAACAAAAAAAATTGGTGTGGCAAGTAATGAGTTTTATGGCCTAAAGAAGTAGACAATGACCTTTTCTTTCAGCCAAATCAATTTGGCAAACGATGCACCAAACACCCTGTATAATGAAATGCGTTCATGAACCTTGGGAACAAAAACTTCTTAATGATTTCCAGCTGACGTCGGTGAAGTTAAACGCGTGACAACAACCGACACATATTTGCATACCCTGAGGAAATACACAAACTATTCTATCCAAGTGCTGGCGTTTACAAACGCAGGAGACGGCATCAGAAGTGCGCCGGTTTATTGCATGACTGAAGAAGATGGTATGTTCACTATTTAAAATTGTATAAATATCGACTATGTCTTTGGCTGTGTCTTTTTCGATAATGTATCGTTTACTTCTAGTGCCGACAGCACCAGAAAAGATTAAAGCATTGCCATTTTCGAGTGACTCAGTTCTAGTGAGTTGGTTACCTCCTGTGCAACCGAATGGAGTAATATCCCACTACACTGTTTATTACAGAGAGGTTGGACGGTAAGTGGTATAATCTTATAACTGTACATGCAATTGATCTGTCTTAAATATTATTCAGGCATATTTGTTTACAGCTTAGGAAAACACTCCAGTTTTACGGTGCCAGCGGACGAGAGAACCGATACAGAGCTAATGTTTCAAGTTCGGAACCTGATGGAGAACCAGTTATACGAGTTTTGGGTGTCTGCAACCACAGGTTCCGGCGAAGGAGACCCTACGCAAGTGGTAGGGCAAGCACCTAGTTCTAGAAGTGAGCATATTACTATCATTTATTGTAGAAGAATATCGTTACTCGTTAATTTATATCAAGATTAAGAGACAGTTTTAGATTTAACAGACAGTTTGTCGTACCCGGTGTTTAACTCACATTAATAATAAAAAAAAATGTGCGTGCGTGGAGTCCCTCCGCGCGGAAGAAGTGAAACTTCACTCCCGCTCTGTACTGTACGACACTGTACGACACTGTACGACACCGTAAGACACCGTACCACACCGTACCGACGTCAGTCAATCAGTCTATCAGTCAGTCTATTAGTCAGTCTATCAGTCAGTCTATCAGTTAGTCTATCAGTCAGTCTATCAGTCAGTCTATCAGTCAGCCTATCAGTCAGTCTATCAGTCAGTTTATCAGTCAGTCTATCAGTCAGTCAGTCAGTCAGTCTATCAGTCAGTCTATCAGTAAGTCAGTCTATCATTCAGTCTATCAGTCAGTCTATCAATCAGTCTATCAGTCAGTCTATCAGTCAGTCTATCAGTCAGTCAGTCAGTCTATCAGTCAGTATATCAGTCAGTCTATCAGTCAGTCAGTCATTCAGTCAGTCATTCAGTCAGACACTGAACGACACTGTATGACAGCGTCAGGTGAGCTCTTTCATAACCATAAGAGCGCTTTCATAACCTTAACAAATTTAACGCTTAACGTTTAACGCGTTAAGTGATAACATTTTTGATAGTCGCATAGAAGTTTCACTTCAATAATTTGTTTAGTTATAGTGTGTGTAATGTCCGTCCTCCAATGTTTAGCGATTACAGCAACCCTCTCCCCCATTTTATAACAGAGATAACTAGCTCATGGCCCCTCTGTCCCCGTCGGCTCCCCTATGGCCTTGGTAGCAGACCAGGTAACTGTAGAGCATGAGGTGCTAAGAATTTTCAGCAGATGTGCCACTACCACCCCCAACGAACTTTGGCCCTGGCAACACATAACACATCCGCACTCTACGAATAGCGTCGAAGAAGAAGAAGAAGAAAAAGAAGAGAGAAGCGTACCATAGACTCAGAATAACCGATCTGTATTTGCTAAAGGTCATACGCACTGACCTCAACACACCTTGTCGATGAAATAGAGGCTATATACGAGATACGAGAAGACGGAATCACAACAGAACTTCTGAGAGCGGGGGAAAAACCGGTACTTTAGTCCTCCAGAAGTGATTTGATTGCGTCTGTCTTCCTTACGCTAGAAGCATTGCACAGGAATTTGGTAGTGCTTTTCTTCAAGAAAGGTGATACTACCCTATTGAAGAATCATAAATCTGCCTCACTCCTGAGCAATGTGTACTAGCTGTTTTCATGGTCGTTACGAACGGGCTCGAATGCAGGTTCGATGACTTCCAGCCTTCTGAACAAGCCGGGTTCTGAAAAGGCTATAGTACCGTGTTGACCAAATTCATACTGCTCCGCCAGATTAGAGCCGAAAATTAGAGAGCTGCTTATGACTAGGGACCGTGTCTTCGTGGGCTGGGATGCGGTGGAGGTCACGGACTGGCTGGCCGTAACTTGCTGTAATAAGTGCCAGCAATACGGCCACCCCGAGCGGTACTGCCGAGCCAGCGAGCTCACTTGCAACAAATGCGGCGGCTCGGGACATCGCGGCGCGGACTGTAAGTCTGAGACCACTTGCTGCGCTACGTGTAAAAAGTTCGGCCGGAAGGAACATACCACCCACATTACGGCTGCGCGAGACTGCCCGGCACGAGTACACGCGGAACAGAGGGAACTTTCTAGAACCAATTATGGGTAGTACACCCCTTCTTAATATTGGTCAGCTTAACCTCGGAGGCTCCGAGGTAGCGACAAAGGAGCTGCCTGCATTGGCTCGCGGGCTGGGCCTGGACATTGTTCTTGTGCAAGAACAATATTCCAGGGCCCAGTTTATCATCAACCGCGGGCCAGCGCCCAAGGCGGGCCTGTACATCCACCGGCAAGGCATTGCATGTGCAGTGCTGAACCAATTCAGCACCGAGCACTGCCTGGTGGCACATTTGGCCGCGGACGACCTTTACCTAATCTCGGCGTACTTCCAGTACAGTGACCCGATCGACCCTCATCTACATCACTTGGAGTGCGTGCTGGAGGCATTGCGTGGACGCAGGGTGATGATTGCCGTCGATTGTAATACACATTCGCCGCTATGGCATAGTGCCCCACGGCACTACACTGGACGCGGCCATGAAGCGGATTATCGGCGTGCAGCATTAGAAGGCTTCATAACCTGCTGGCAGCTCACCGTTCACAACTTGGAGGGCCAACCATTCACCTTCAGTGGCCCGAACGGTGAGTCTAACATTGATCTCACGCTGGCAACAAGGAGCGTGCGAGTCGCGAATTGGCGCGTGCAACCGGACGTCAGCACTAGCGATCACCGGCTCATCGCCTTCTGCGTGGGGGCGCCTAATGACACACGTGCATCGATCCAGAGCGCCACGCCTAATGAGGAGCCGATGCGTTTTAGGGATCGCGCGGTGAACTGGGACCACTTCTGTGACACTATACAGGCACGAATGGGAAGGCTGAATCTAAATAGACCGGCGTCCTTTGTTTGTGAGGAGCTTACGAATATTGTGGTGCGAACGGCGCGTCAGTGCCTGGGAGCGAGAGGGCCTGCGAAGGACAACCAGTATGAATGGTGGAATCCTGAGCTAGATAGGCTCAAACTCAAACTCAAACTCAAAAATCTTTATTTCAAATAGGCTTAACGCTAGCACTTTTGAATCGTCATTTTTTAGAAGCTACCACCGGATCACAACGCGGCCTCAACTGAGAAGATCCGGCAAGAAACTCAGCGGGCTTGTCATTTTTTCACTTTTTTTTTTAAACATTGTTTTGTTACAAATGAATCGACATTAGCGATATTGTGTCCTGCCATTCGAAACATAAAGCAAGGGAGAAAAGAAGAAAACAATAAATTAAGACAAACTAAAAGGCCAAATGGATAGAAGTCGGACCAGTCCCCCCAAGCAGCACCCGCGCACGAGTTGACTCGAGCAGCAGCCATCACTCCCCTCAACCATATTAGAGGGAAGGGGGTGACCCGCCACACGAAGCCGCCACAAGCAAAGACTTTTCGATGGCGAGCATGACCGAACCAAAATCTCTCAGGAAGCTACATTGCAAGGTGAGGCGTAAGTGGCAGGGTACGAGGAGGAATGGGGGCAGAAGGGAAGAGGTTGTGCGTGAGGAGTTCCATAGTGTGCGTGCGAGATATCGGAAGGCGATGGAGGCGGCGGAGACGGACCATTTTAAAAGGACAGCGGAGACCGGGAACCAGGATCCCTGGGGTCTGGCATATAGGACCGCTACCGGTAAAACCAGGCCGCCCTCTAATGTTATTAATGGCATGAAATTACTCTCTGGGTATTCAGAAACGGTGTCCGAGTCCATGACGTGCGTATTACAGGCTCTATGCCCGGACGATAATATGTCGGTAGACACGCCATATCACAGGCAAGTGCGCGTCATGGCCTCGTTTGCGCCCACGTGTCGGGCTGCGCCGCCTCTGTCCCGGGGGGATGTCGGACGTATCGTGGCCGGCCTTCAAAACACAGCGCCTGGATTGGACGGACTGAGCGCAAGAATCGTGAAGCGTGTTTGGGCAGTTGCCTCTGCGGAGGTGACAGCGGTGTATGCGAAGTGTGTGGAGGAGGGAGTGTTTCCGGATGTGTGGAAGGAGGGTCGTCTGCTTGTATTACCTAAAGGTAATAACAAGCCACTAACCGACCCGAAGGCGTACCGTCCGATCACGCTCCTGCCGGTGCTCGGAAAAATCTTAGAGCGCGTAATGCTACAGTGCGCGCCCACGATCAGCAACCAGATCTCGGCCAGTCAGCACGGATTTTCCCCAGGCAAGTCCACTGTAACGGCGCTGAATGAAATCATAAGCACTGCAAAGGAATCATCATCTAAATATGTTCAGGCAATCTTCCTCGATATCTCCGGCGCCTTCGATCATGCCTGGTGGCCCATGATTCTGACCAAGGCGAAGCGGGGCGGCTGCCCGGCCAACATCTATAGGATGTTGGTGGGGTACTTCACTGCTCGCCGGGTTGGTCTGTTCGTGGGGGACCAGGTGGAATGGAAGGTGTCTACCATGGGTTGCCCGCAGGGCTCAGTGCTTGGTCCCTCTTTGTGGAACCTGTTAATGGACGATCTGTTACGATTACCACTGCCACAGGGGGTACGGATGGTAGCATACGCGGACGACGTGACGATCCTTATAGAAGCCCAATCAAGGGCCCAGATTGAATCACTCGCCAAACAAAGCCTGGAACTGGCGTTATCCTGGGGCGCCCGAAATAGACTGGAGTTCTCACCCGACAAGTCGCTAACTATGACAGTCAGGGGAAGACTCCAGCGGCCCCCAGTGATTAAACTAGCGGACAAATCGGTTAGGAGCGTCACGTCGTGCACGGTGCTCGGCGTAGTATTGGATAGCAGTTTGTCTTTTGCGCAGCATGCGGTGTCGGTGGGGGAGCGCGCGGCCAAGTGCTTCGGCAAGATGTCTAGAGTGTCGGCATCTTCCTGGGGCATTCGATTCCGCGGTCTGCGCATCCTCTACAGGGGCACTTACGTAGCCACGATAACGTATGCTGCGGCCTGCTGGTATAGGCGCGCGACACTCCATATGGTCCGCAGCGCGTTACTTAGATCCCAGCGGTCTAGCTTAATACTGGTGACCAAAGCGTATCGGTCGACCAGCACGGCTGCGCTTGCAGTATTGGCAGCTTTACCACCCGCGGACCTGGAAGTGATTCGTGCTGGCAGGTTGGATGAGGAGCGCCAGACCGCGACCGGACAGTTGAGCAGACGAAAGCGCGAGCTGTGGGAGGAGACGATCTTAGCGTGGCAGGCTCGGTGGGATTGCGAGGAGAAAGGCAGGGAGCTATATCGGTACTTTCCCGATATAGCGGTGCGACTGAAAGCGCAGTGGGTTGAACCTGACTACCAGACGTCCCAGATCCTCACGGGGCATGGATGTTTCAGGAAAAGGTTGTATGATATGCGTTTGGTTGCGGATAGCATGTGTGAATGTGGTATGGAAGATGAGGACCTGCACCATGTGTTGTGGGTCTGTCCCCTGTATGAGGAGATGCGGCGAAAGATGATGGATGGTATCGAACGCACAGGGGAGGGCCCGGTATACTACGGAGATCTTGTGAGCACATCGGCGAACTTTCGGAGGCTGCGGAGGTTTGCGCACGATTGGCACGAGGTAAGGAGTGCAGCGGAACGAGCGGAACGTATGTAGGAAGCATCCGACGACGAAGCTGTAATAGTATTGTCTGCCCCAGAAAGGGGAGAGTGCACACACGGGACATAAGGAACGGAGAAAATAACTTGTAGGGAGTCAAGAATTGCGCGCGGTGGACAGAGCCAAAGAGCAATGCCGCGCGCATCTCCCGCGATTCGGCCCGTATGACCGGAAGGTCGGTGGGGCCATGGGTGGTCGGTGGGTTATGCTCCGCCAGATTATACAAAAAAATTAAGAGCATAATCGGCCATTACTAGAAATTTGAGAACTATGAATACCCTTTGATTCAATCAAGACCTGGGCGGTATTGGAGTCACTACAACGATGCCATTTGACTGCAGTTACATCGAAGTGTTAAAGTGTTTGTTTATCAACGCCACTATGCAATCCAACTACAGGATGAGAGCACGCAACTAATCCCATTGCACCTTTTTTCTCTGAAACTGTTCACAAACCCGGAGTGCATTTTCAAGATCTTGGAATGGAATAGATTCAGCATCAACATCAATGGTGAATTCATTACTCACATTCGCTTTGCCGGTATAGTCATTCTAGGTGAGTCGCTGGAAGATCTCAATATGATACTCCACGAACTCAGTAGCCTTTTCCCAAGAGGTGGTTCTTAAATTGAACATGGACAAGACGAGGAGTTAAATTCAAATTCTTCATCACTGTGTCCACCTTGGACAGACTTTTTAACTTCGACAAAGAGGTTGCCCGAAGAATCCATCCATTCCAAATCCGAGTTGGAATTCCTAAACGCTTTTGGGATCTACGTGATATTCGCTTTTCTGAAATTCCACAGTGTCTGAAGACATAGGTAATTAGCCAGTTTATGTTGCCAGTGATGCCATAAATGTTACTAAGACGTGGGTCTTTTAAAGAAGTTCATAGTTACACAACGAGCTATCGAGAGAGCTATGTTTGGAGATTTTCGCGATAGAATCTGGAATGAGAAGATTTGCAGAACATCTAAGGTCACCGACATCGCTTAAAAATCTGCAAGTTGAAGTGGCAATGGGCAGGCCACGTCCGTCGAAGATCCGATAACCGATGCGAGAGAAAGGTTTTCGAGCTGAGACCTCGAACCGGGAGACGGAACGTAGGCAGGCCTCCCACTAGATGAACCGACGACATTGTAAAAGCCGCGGGTAATCGACGCACGCAGCCTTTGTTCAGCAATGGACGATGATCATGCAAAATATAGGTGATTCATGTAAAGCTCAGAACATTGTTTGATGGTTGTTAGTTCCGGCGCGCATAGCGTCGTTCGGCGGGCGGGTGTCAGTGGGTGCGGGCGGCGGCGCGCAGCTGGCGTGCTCGTGCGTGGGCGCGCCGGCGCCGCGCTCGCGCTGGCAGCACGCGCGCGCGCCCGTCACGCACCACCAGTACTACCAGGTCACGCACGCCGGCCACCTGCACATCCGCGGTACGATACCTAGCACGATAAGGACCTCCGACGTGCCCCTACGTGGACGCGCCCGTCACGCACCACCAGTACTACCAGGTCACGCACGCCGGCCACCTGCACATCCGCGGTACGATACCTAGCACGATAAGGACCTCCGACGTGCCCCTACGTGGACGCGCCCGTCACGCACCACCAGTACTACCAGGTCACGCACGCCGGCCACCTGCACATCCGCGGTACGATACCTAGCACGATAAGGACCTCCGACGTGCCCCTACGTGGACGCGCCCGTCACGCACCACCAGTACTACCAGGTCACGCACGCCGGCCACCTGCACATCCGCGGTACGATACCTAGCACGATAAGGACCTCCGACGTGCCCCTACGTGGACGCGCCCGTCACGCACCACCAGTACTACCAGGTCACGCACGCCGGCCACCTGCACATCCGCGGTACGATACCTAGCACGATAAGGACCTCCGAAGTGCCAATGCGTGGCATACCCGCGGTAGATAACGGCCATTCATACCACAAAACATCACTTGGGTCGCAAATCCAAAAAATAAAGTAGGTTGCTGCTATGTAGAGCGTTCAACGCAGCGTATAGAGCTATGTAAATCGCAGTAAAATACTTATGCTCCTATACTTATGTTATAAGCCTCGATCCTACTAGCGGTCTCCAGTGAAAATACCGGGGCTTGTGAGTCTTGAAACCCGCAACAAAAATTTGAAAAATCCTCCTTGGATTTGAAGAGTAACAAATTCCACATCTAGCCAAATGTTATAATATTAATCATATTTAAATCTTTACACTCCTAATCCACCCTCACCATCCCGCTGATACTATAGTTCTACATTGCAGAGGTGAACGAGCAGTCCTCCGGTAACTTCACATGCACGGCCAGCAACTCACTTGGCGAAGATTCCATTGTATATGTGGTGACTGCAATATTACCTCCAGCCGCGCCCGCGCTCTCGTTGCAATACACCACTACATCCAGCATCAAGGTGCATTGGCTGTTGCCCGGAGATGTCACTGAACCCATATTAGGTGAATACAATTATCATAATATTGGTTAAAGATTTTCACTTCCATCATATTATCTGTTTTTTGAAGAGAAATCATGTAGGCCTGACGTAGCTGAGAAAAGACGTGTTTTGGTTAAATACCTAGAGGTCTGGGAAAGAGATTGACCACCTTAGCGACTCTAAGGAGTTGCGTTACCTTATTCTTGCCACAGGTATTCCTTTTCAATCTGCCGGTTACTCCTCAGGTTATTTGTTCCACTACAAGCAAGCAGCAGAAACTGATTGGCACACAGTGGAAATATCTCCTGAAGTCAGCTCTTATACTATGGATATGCTGAAATGTGGATCTACTTACAATGCGAAAATCCAAGCTCGGAACAAAATTTCTATAGGACCGCCCAGCGATGTTCTAACAGCCACCACGAGAGGGGGAAGTGAGTGTCTTAAAAGGTCCATTGTAATAATTTTGTAGTAATGAAAGTATTTATTTCCATATATGAATTTTCTAGGACCAAAACCTCCTAAGCCAGAAGATCATGTGCACATGAATTCGACGGCAATTAAGATAAATTTTTACGCGTGGCGGGACGGGGGATGTCCTATACTCGGTTTCAGGGTATCTTATAGAAGAGCTGGTACTGAACATTGGATAAAGGTGAGAGCAGACTCATATTCCTCGGAGACCGCTAAGATTGTTTTCGTACTATATTCTTAAGACATGAGATTTGGTGTGTAGAGGTTCGGAGAGGTATGATTTGATAACGGATTTTTTCCTCGTTAGGTTGGTGATGGTCTCAGTTCCGCGAGTCACGTGGTGGGTGAATTAATACCAGCCACGTGGTATGAGCTCGCGATAGAAGCGTACAGCGACGCGGGGTTAGAGCGAGTCACTCTTAGAGCTGACACGCACACTTTAGCTGGAGGTGAGTTAACAATCGAATGGTAGCTTAGCTTATAGTTCCCTCGAGACTTGCTTGCTCCTTACGGCATAGGGTGATTTTTAAGCCAGTTTGCTTCGCTCTGTTTGATCACTTTTCATCGTAGGTCGCATTCCTCCAATGAAGCCATCCTCGCCTCTATCGGGTGGGTCTGGACCAGCGTCGCTGCGCACCGTGCTCGTGTCGTGTGTGGCGAGTGGCATCGTGATACTCGTCACAATAGCCGCTATTATCTGTTTAGTTCATGGCAAGAAGAAGTAAGTTTATTTAATATTAATTCCGTCACTAGTCGGAAGACGTCCAATGCTGAACAAAGGATTCCCTTCCCTTCAGAACGCCACAATGGGCGAGTATTCGCTGTTTGCATCCATGAGTTGCTCATGATCGTCACTCTCTGACTGTCCTGTACAATCTTAATTCAGCTGACATCATAATGAAAATTTTAAATAAAAAAAATCGATTTCTGTGACCAAGTTAAGAAGAAACATTCACTGGCTCTTACTAATACCCTCTCTTAGGCACTTGATGTTACACATTGGCAGCCAAAACTTTGCCTGAACACACAAACTATACGGATAGTAGTAGCGGTGTCCGTCAGGATGACCGGACCACAGCACGGATTCACGTGAAACTTTACCAAGATTTAGTACCTATTTTGTACTATTTTGTACCTATGTTTAAATATTTTGTACCTCAGTAATAACAAAGTTATTTAATAACTAAAGTGGGAAGCCATTCTGACGTCAGGATGGCTTCCCACTTTTTACTTTGGGTACTTACGGTCCATATATTGCTGAAATCGTTGCATAATAATTTAGTACCTTTTTTGTACCCACGATAAATATATAAATACTTAATGTATTCCATTTAAAAATTACTTTTATTTCATTATAAACAATTATATATGGAGCATCATTCATCTGACATTATATTTCACAAACCATGTAGTCCCCTTTCCTGCATCCAGGCAGAGAAGTAAAACCCATACATTTGTTAGTTCCAACGTTGACGATAAAAACTTCAGCCACCTGTTTCTTCTGGAAACTTAAACTTTGGCTACAGTTTGGGACGGATGCGTGGAAGGCCGCGGGGTGCGTGAGTGACTGGTTGTGTATGTGTCGCGGGCACTTACCGCAGCTGAAAAACACTATTCTCAAATTGAACGCGAGGCGCTGGCTATAGTGATTTGTTTAGAAAAGTTGCACCAGTATTTATATGGGAGACGTTTTACATTGCGTACCGACCACAAACCGTTGCTGACTATTTTTGGGCCTAAGCAAGCAAGTTTTCTCGATGGCTGCGAGTCGGTTACAGCGGTGGGCTATTAAATTAACAGCACATACATACGACATAGAATATATAAAATCAAAAGAAAATGGAGCAGATGGGTTACCACGATTGCCAGCTTTGACTAAAACTACTCAAAGCGTTTGCGTTCCGGAATAATCTTATTTACATTTTGCGCAAAGTGCCATGTTACTAGATTATAAATATAAAACAACAAACAAGCCGTGATCAGTTATTAGGCAGAGTATTAAGAAACATACGTATATAGATAGATATACCAAACTAAATCTGTTCTGAAATGTATAAATAAAGCCCTATCATATAACTCGATATTGTAGGCACACTTTGAAATTTTGACGACCTCCATTGAAAAGGCCTATTACCAGTAGTTCTACATTTAGTTCTACATGTACGACTACAAGGAAAAAAAAATGTGCGTGCGTGGAGACTCTCCGCGCGGAAGAAGTGAAACTTCATTCTCGCTCAGTCGATCGGTCGGTCGGTCCCTCACTCACTCACTCACTCACTCACTCACTCACACACATACGCACACACACACACACACTAACTCAACTCAACTCAGCCCACTGAAACCCACTGAAACCCACTGAAACCCACTCACCCACTCACTCAGTGACGGCGTCACATGAGCGCTTTCATAACCTTAACAAATTTACGCCTATCGCCTATCGTTTAACACCTATCACTTCACGCCTATCACCTTCATTTAACTTTTAACACGTTATGTGTTAACATTTTTGGAAGTCGCATAAGAAGTTTCACTTCAAAAAATTTTTTTTTTCTCTGGTATAATATTTTTCTTAAGATAAGAATGTATTAGAGTAAAAAAAAGAAAACACTTAAAATATCTCATTTTTGAAGAAAATAATATCCCTTATACTTTTACTAGCACACGCACTAATAAAGTTTATGTAATAATTTTTGAAGTACGTTATCGTGTAGAACTACTAGGAATGAAAAAATAATATTTAATGCATTCCTTAGTTCTACATGACTGTAAAACTAGTAAGATTTTTTTTTCTTAGTAGTCATACATGTAGAACTACTGGGAATAGGCCCATTGAAAATATTTATTTGTTTTTATTTGTTTTGAGGTACCCAACCTCAGTACGATAGAAATTACAAATCGATAGCACCAGTAGTTCCTAAAATATATAGGTGTGGCAGACAGATTACCATGCACAGCCATAAGGATTCCCTTTTAAATGACTTCAAAATGAGTAGTTATGTATTCGACGCGTATGTATGTAATATTAATAAAAATAAGTAATATTTACATAATGTGTTAATCTATGTGGGCATAAACAAAATTTACCCAATTTAATGAGTGTATGTAGGTTTGTCCCCGTATTTCTCAGAAACTAGAAATCCTATTGCGATCGAGTGATATCAAAATCGGTTCAGTAGTAGTAGTGTAGTGGTAGAGGTTAAGATATATAGACTGTTTAAGTTTCCAGTAAATTACTCTGGCATAGCCAGCCATAGTTATTGTAAGTCATTATAAGTGGACAAGTTTATGTTGTTATTAAATAAATGTTTTTGTTGATTTTCTTAGTAATATTTTTTAAATTAATTTCCTGAAGTTTGCAAGCATATGAGAATGTGCCCTTTACAGATCCTATAAGATTATATAGTATATTGCTAGAAGTATATAATATATTCTGTATAAAATGCTATTCTATAATGAATAATTTTTAATTTATATATTTTTATATTTTTTTTATTTATGTACTTTTATTTATATAAAACTAGCTGTCCCGTGCAGCAAATTTCCTAGCAACTCGGAAGTGCAAAACTTACCTAAAGTAGGGCCAATTTAATAGATCACATTTAATATGTGTCAGTTTCTTTTGTCATTATTACAATAAATATGTATAAGGGGCCTGTTGGTCAAGCGGTCAGACATCCTGCCTGCTACCCGATAGGTCGTGGGTTCGATTCCCACCAAGTGTCTGGGTGTTATTTGTCTATTTAAGTATGTATTTACGAAAAAAAGTATATAAGCATTAGTATCACTTGTCTGGTTTCCATAGTACAGGCTCTCTCTAGTTTGGGATCTGATGACCGTGTGTGGATTGTCCCAGAATATTATATTATTATAAGTAATCGTAATTGAAAAAAGTTAAGAAATTGTGCAGTTCTAACTTGAAAAACAATAATATTATTTGCCTGCCGTTACCAGGTTAAGTTTTTAAATTTTTATGAAGTTTCAAATGTGATATATTAAATTTCATCAGAGAGGGTCGAATGTAGCACATGATTGTTACTGCATGAATGTGTGCCGTGATGGAGAATTATGAAATGCTAAGTGGGGTTGGAATACCCTAAAGAAAATACTGAATATGTTTTGCAGGATAGGGGACTACATGTTACATTATAATATGTCAGACAAATGTCAGATGAATGATGCTCCATATATAATTGTTTATAATGAAATAAAAGTAATTTTTAAATGGAATACATTAAGTATTTACATATTTATCGTAGGTACAAAATAGGTACTAAATCTTGGTAAAGTTTCACGTCAATCCGTGCTGTGGTCCGGTCATCCTGACGGACACGTAGTAGCGCTCTTTAATATCGAGACGTCAAAAGTCATATAAAAGTCCGATTGCTTTTTTAAAATTATCATTTAAACAAATTACTTATTCTAATTTGCAGATTCTTTTGCATTTCGAGTGACCATTATATGAGAGACGACAGAAAACTAAGTGAGAGTAATGAAGCTGAGAGGGAGAAGCTCAGGGAGGGCCAGAAGCTTTACTCGTCATCCTCAATTAACGGGAATGAGAAGTCCAATGACGATTCTTCAGGTAAGATGGCAATCAAAAATAGTCTGTATCAATGCATTTACTGTCATGGTCACCAAATCGCTTGAACGACGACGCTACGTGCACTTACCCCGCCCGCACATGTTGTGGGCCAGCTCATGCAAGCAATTATCTGATCTGATCTGATCAGAACTGAAAATATTTCTTCTCACCGTATTACGTATCTGATCCACTAATCGTAACCTGCTACGCCGCGTTGGCGATTCTGGTTATCTAAATAAACTCTCTGGTAACTCACGACTCAAGTAAGGAGCTATTTATCAGGAGGGGGTTAAAAGCAAAAGCGCCACTGTCCATTTTGGCTCAAACTGAACTAAGAATGCCATCTGGTAGAGTATTTTGAAACCTATTGAATGTTTCAACTCGTTTGAATACAATGTTAGCACTATCTCATAGAAAAACGTATGTGAAAAAAAAATGAGAAGCAAAAACGACACAGTCCTTATCATTTAAATTGCAATTACGCTACAGTCCAAAAAAATTTTTAAATTTTTTTTTTGCCAATTGAAAATTGGCCAATCACAGTAGGTAATCACAGAACGGTCGGTCATGACACTTTTGTATTGGCGGTAGATGATTTTTTGGAAGTATTAGGTGCAAAAGCGCCACTGTCCGAGCGTTTTGATGCAAACCTTACACTGTTCCAACGCTCAGATGCAAAAATAATACAAATATGCTTGTTTCCATGATTTGAGTGTTATTATTAGCCACTATAATGATCTATGATCCTAAATAAAACAGTTATCTGATTATTTTTAAGTCCCTATAAACGATAAACGTTTTTGCTACTTTTTGCCAAAAAAAATCTTGGACAGTGGCGCTTTTGCTTTTAGCCCCCTCAGATACGGGTTGTATTTATTTGTTTGAAATATAATTTTGTTATCCGTCAGCCGAGCTGTACGAGATAAGTCCGTACGCGACGTTCGGCGTGGCGGCGCACTCGCTGCAGTTCCGCACGCTGGCGCGCCGCGACGACGACGCGCCGCCGCCGCACCGCCGCCGCCACCGCGCCTGCGACCACTACAGATACGGTACGGGGACCACTGCACATAGGGCACGGGGACCACTGCACATAGGGCACGGGGAACACTGCACATAGGGCACGGGGACCACTTACTACTTCAGGTGGTAGGTTACGTGTGTATGAAACCATCCAAATAAGTACCTCCTACCACTGCAGTGTCACATATTCGGCCGCCAAGCAGCAATTTGTAAACATTGCTGTGTTCCACTGTGAAGGGCACTGTAACTGGTGAACTTACTGGACACAAAATATTTAATATCTAATGTCTTAAGGGTTGGCAACGCGCTAGTGATTCTTCTGGTATTGCTAGCGTCCATAGGCTGCGGTGACCGCTTAACATCAGATGGCCGCAAGCTCGCTTGCCACCTTGGTAGTACAAAAAATGCGCCACTTTCGGTCCCTCCACCGGAACATTCCGTCCGGCAGATGAATCGAGCCTGTCTCAATGCTCGACAGTGGAGGCGCGGCACCGGCTGCGCGCGAGCTGCGCGGGCGCGGGCGCGGGGGGCGGCTGGCGCGAGCGGGACGCGCACACCGACTCCGACGACAACAGCGATAGCGCCGCCAATACCACTACTAAAGGTAGCTGTGGCTAGCTCGTAATCAATATTATTTGCTGACTGTCGCACTCACAAAAGTCAACACCATCATTATCATCGTCGACATCGTCATCTTTAATTTTAATATAATTAGTATTTTTTTTTTCATTTATTGTTTGTTAAACATGGGTAAATACATAAAGTTGTTAAGTCAAATACAGTGCGTGCATCCATGTTTTACCGAAAGGTGTACATAACAAGATTCTGTTATGAAGAACATTACAATATAAGCTGTTAAGTTTAAAAAAATAACAAGATATTGGCTATTCTCTGATTATAATAAGTACCTTACGTCAAAATCATACTAAATAATATAATGTCCAAATAAAATTGTCAGAATAAAATTAATGTCAAATTGATAATAATTAGAATGGGATATGAAATGTTGTAGAAATAAAAATTATCAAATTACATGTCACTTAGAAACTCATCTACAGTATAATAACATTTTTGGACTAATAATTGTTTCAACTTTTTCTTCAAATTATTACAAGTCATATTTTTAAATTCATGTGGTAATTTATTATAAATTTGGGATGCCATTCTTCAGAGACTTTTTCTTATTAACGCTGTATTACATTTACGGTGGCATAGTGTGTCCACATATTGGGCGCGAGTTGCAGCTCCTCGTTTCAACGAATATTTTGTAAATAATTTACCGTTATTATTGACAAACATTGCAACTTCTAATATATACAAACATGGCATAGTCAGTATCTGTAGAGATTTAAAAAATTGCTTACAACTGTCTCTCGTCCTCAGACCACACATTGCCCTAATACACCTCTTCTGTGCTTTAAATATGCTTTCTCTATCTGTTGAGTTACCCCAGAAAATTATGCCATACCTTAAGGTTGATCCTACTAAGCCATGATAGGCAGTTAAAATTGTCTCATTATTAATTAACTATTTTAGATAATTTAAATAGTGCATATGCGGAGCTATGTAGTCTTTTGGATATACTGTCAATGTGTTCCTTCCAATTAAGTTGTTTATCTATCCATAGACCTAAAAACTTTACAACATTTACTTGCTCTATAGTATTTCCATTATATTTAAGATCGTAGCAAGTAAGGGTCGTTGACTAAAATGCATTATTTTAGTTTTATTTATATTAATCGACAGATTATTATCAAGCCACTGTATTGTGTCATTAAGGGTAGTATATTATATGTCGTTGTGGTATTCGTCCAAACTATTACACTTGACTAACGCTGTGCTATCATCGGCAAATAAAACCATGGGTTATCGTACTGCTTTCGGAAGGTCATTTATGTAGACGAGAATTAGAAGAAGTCCTAATACGCTCCCCTGCGGTACTCCCTATTTAATAATTCTCGGTTTTGATAAATGACTTCTTTCCCCTTTTGTTTGCGGACATAGGCTGTTGATTTCGGTACACTGTGTTCTGTTGCTCAGATACGAATTAAGCAAATTTAAAATATTACCTCTTATTCCATAATAATCTAGTTTATTAAGTAAGATACTATGGTCAACATGGTCAAATGCTTTTGTCATGTCAGTATAAATTGCGCAAATTGGAGTTTTTTTATCTACCGAATTCATTACATTATTTATCAGATTATATAATATTGCCATATTAATGGTTGTATATTTTCTAAACCCTTTTTGCTCGTCACAAAGTATATTGTACTTAGTGAGATACGCATATACTGATTTATAAATTATCTTCTCAAAATTTTTTGAAAGTACCGGTATTTTTGCTATAGGTGTAAAAAATTTCACATTTGTGTTATCACCTTTTTTATGAAGCGGTTTAATGATAGACTTTTTCAGGTCAGAAATACATAGATTCATTGTATGTGTGAGGATGAGAGCAATTATATCACTAACAATTTTTTTTTTGTGGAAATGCCATCATGTCCATGAGTATTTGTATTCTTATGTAGTTTTATTGCCGTAAGTACGTCATGATCCATAACAGGCTGCATGAACATTGATTGAATGGATCCACCATCATGTATATTGCTACGCGGCAAGTCAGTTTTAGTATTATTTTCATTTCATCAATAAAATAATCATTGAATGCATTGGCTATGTCGTCTGGTTTTGTAAGGGTCATATCTTTCTGAGTCAAAATTTGATTTTGTGGTGTGTTTATTTTGTCATTATTTATTATTTGCCAAGAGGCTTTTGATTTATTGCTAGAATTATTTATATCTACTATTTTGTGCTTTATGAGTTAGATTTATTATTTTTCGATACAATTTGGAGTATTTTTTAGAGCATTTTTATTTTGTGACGTTGGTATTAAGTCTGTACTTCCAAAGCAAGTTTCTTTGTTTTCTACTACATTTTTTTTTGCCACGGGATAACCATTTTGTTTTTTAATGGTTTTAATGGTTATGGTCCTAACAGGGAAACACAGTTTATAGAAGAGCGTGAAGGTCTCAAGAAATAACTGATAAGCTATATTTGGATCGTTTTCGTTATAAACCTCATTAAAAGATAACCCACGTAGACAGTTTTTAAATTTGATTAGGTTTTCAATTTAAAAACAATGATTTACTATTAACTTATTGAAACAAAATATTTACAGTTTATTTACAAATATGTACACTTAAACTAGGTAAAAAACTTCCTCGAAGTTGTCGCCGCACTGGGAGGGAAGGGTACCTAAAAGACTGGCGGCATTACCCCTTTGTATGGCCAAGCTTATACGCTGGCAGAAAAAGCTACCAGCCCGGCGGTCTCCTGAAGGTTTTTTTTTATTAGATTTTCTGAATGAAAATAGAATCCCTCTTTTTTGTTTTCCAATATTTAAGTTTGTATACTTTGTTGACGGGTACTTTTAATACTTGGCATGTGTGATCCGAAAGAGCAAGATCAATAACTTTAGCTTCACATTTATCACGCAAGTTATGAGAAAAGTTATCAATACACGAGTTGCTAATTTGTCTAGTTGGCTGATGTAACACCAGTTGTAAGTTGTAGTTTGAAAGAAAATATTCAAGCTCCAGTGTAGTGTTATTTCTGCACATTACATTAATATTAAAATCTCCACATAAAATAATTTTTACATTTGGTTGTGAGCAAATATTTTTCAATATAGCGTCAAGCTTATCATAAAATATACTTAGATTGCTATGCTTAGGAACTATATATAAACAAACTATGACGGTACGATGAACTATCATTTCCATAGCACAGCACTCAAATAGGCCTGGAATAGAGTGTTTGGCGACATCTTGAAGCTCTTTCCACTGATATCCTTCTCTGACAAGGATACAAGCTCCGCCTCGATTTATTCTTCTCGAAAAAGATGCTCCTGGGTAAAAATTTGGTATGCGTACAAGATTTTCATGTCCTAGAGGAATGAAGTGTTCTGAAATGCAAACTACATCTATTGGAATCCCCTTTTCCTTTAAGTTTTCCAGTTGAACCACTAACAAATCAGTTTTATTTAGAAGCCCTGCTATATTTTGGTGTAAAATATTCAAGCGATCAGAGAAAAAACTGCAAGGCATCAACCGGCGATGGTTTGCAATCTGTCCCAATAGTTTTGTGGAGTTTATCACAGAAATTCAAGTCAGAAATAAGCTGTAGTATATCCGCCATTATAACCCTTAGGCCTGTCATATTCAATGTTCCAAGTATTTTAGTAAACATTTTAGTGTCATAGGATAAATTAAGATTTGAAAAATTATAATAATATAATAATATCTTGGGACAATCCACACACGGTCATCTGATCCCAAACTAGGTAGAGCCTGTACTATGGAAACCAGACAACTGATACTAATACTTATATACATTTTTTTTTGTAAATACATACTTAAATAGATAAATAACACCCAGACACTTGGTGGGAATCGAACCCACGACCCATCGGTTAGCGGACAGGGTGTCTAACCACTAGACCAACGGGCCCGTCATATTCGCATATTTGAGCATCTCGTGCGAAATGACAGAACTGCCTCCCGCGGAGGCGGCACTGTCATCTATTATAGGAAATCCTTGCACTGCATTCCACTCGATGCCCCTGCGCTCACCAATATCGAGGCCTCGGCTTGCCGCCTCTCTCTCTCGGGTCATCCCCCTGTCACTCTCGTCTCGGTGTACCTTCCACCAGACAAGCAGCTTCTCAGAAGTGACATCGAAGCACTTCTTGACATGGATAGCGCCGTCATCCTTGGCGGCGACTTTAATTGCAAACACGTCAGGTGGAACTGTCACACCACCAATTATAACGGCGTGCGCCTCGACGCTCTAGTCGATACTCTCGACTTTGACGTCATTGCTCCAATGCGTCCCACCCATTTTCCCATCAACATCGGCTACCGTCCCGATATCCTAGACATGGCACTTCTGAAGAACGTAACGCTTCGGCTGCGCTCCTTAGAAGTGCTCCATGAACTAGACTCCGACCACCGTCCCGTTTTCATGGAGCTCGGACCACCTCCCTCACCGGAACCGGTCATGAAGACCGTGGTGGACTGGCAGCGGCTGAGCACCTGCTTGGCCAATGCCGACACGCCACAGCTCTCTCGTATGCCAGTCCACCTCTCGTCCCCTCAGGACACTGAACAAGCCGTCAGTGCTTTCACTGACAACCTCCAATCGGCCATCAGCCAATCTTCCCGGCAGGTTGAAGCGGTGGACCCTTATGTCCAACGCTTCAAACTGCCGGCCGACGTCAAAGAATTGGTCCGAGCCAAAAACGCGGCTATCCGCGCTCACGACTCCTACCCCACCGTAGCCAACCGGATTCGTATGCGCGCTTTACAGAGTGTTGTAAAGCGCCGCATCGCGGAACTCCGGGGGGACCGGTGGGACGGTTTTCTCGAGGGTATCACTCCCTCTCACCAAGCCTACTGGCGGCTAGCGAGGGCTCTCAAGTCCGACACGGTAGCCACCATGCCTCCCCTGACCCGCCCTTCAGGCGCCCCTCCAGCTTTTGACGACGAGAAAAAAGCCGAGGTCCTCGCAGACTCTCTAGAGAGACAATGCTCTCCTAGTGTCACAGTTTCCGACCCACCCCATCGCGATCACGTAGATAGGGAAGTAGAGCGCAGGGTTTCTGCCCCGCCATCCGACACACTCACCCCGGTCACCCATTTCGAGGTGGAAGACCTCATCAAAGGCCTTAAGCTTAAGAAAGCCCCCGGCCCTGACGGCATCTCGAACCGCGTACTAAAAATCCTTCCCTACCACTTGGTCTATCTCTTGATAGCCATCTTCAATGCCGCCATGACGCACGCTACATTCCCTTCGGAGTGGAAAGAAGCAGACGTCATCGGCATTCACAAACCCGGTAAGCCACGTGACAATCCCACGAGCTACCGCCCCATATCAATCATCAATCAATCAATCATTTATTTGTTTGTAAACATAGGTACACATAGATAGTCAAATTTAGGGAATCGACTTTTAGGTTTTTAAAAACTAAAATAAAAATTCAAAGCCGTGTGAGCAGAGTGAGATGCTCTCTATAATTAATTTTAAAATACATTGAACAGTCTTAACGAAGACTCTTATCTAACGCAGACAGCGGAGTCAGTTTTACCGGTACCGGTGCCACCCAGGTGTAGACGCAATGTCAGCAGTCTATGGTCTTAATGTTATGACCCTGTGTGGCACAGGAGGTATAACTTCTCCCCCTCCAAGAGCGAAATTATCCGAATCGGGGTTTACAGTATTCGGGTGATTTCGCGTAAAAATAAACAATTTAGATCTAAATTTATAAAGGATATATGCTAAAATACATAAGGGTATAATTACGTACAATAATATGGTCGCAAGGCTTACACTATTGATTTTCACTGCACTTAAGTTTCCACTTGCACTGAATTCACTTTCCAAATTTTTCACTTTCAAAATTTGCGACAATTGTTTTAGATCATCAAAGTTAATATATTTCATGTCCAAACTTTTATTGGAAACTGTTTTCAAATGTGTCAGCTTGGGGAGATCGATGAGTGGTGTTAATTTTTGGTTAATCTTGTTACCATATTCTCGGTGATGGTGGAGTTGGAAATCCCCTAAGAAAACGGCACAGTTTTCTTTGAGGCGTAAAATATAAGAACCATGAAGAGATTTGTAAGAGGCCTTGTTTTCACATGTTTCTCTTAAAATGATCTCATTACATGTGTAGACTAGCCAGTCATTGTTTCTTACGCGCTGTATCTTAATATTTTCCATATTCACAGAAATGGCCTCGCAGTTGGTCACATTAGCTCGGAATTTCATTAATTGCTCCACACAAGTTTCTCCTGGGTATAGTTTAACATTATCATCATCGCAAAGATATTGGTCTTCTCCAATTTCTTCACAGGAACGTGCGACCGGTAGGTGCTTCAGCCCTTTCACCATAAGGTATGGGAATTTGGGAATAATTGTAAGAGTCTTGTTGAACGCGTAGTCAAATACAGGTAATGAGTAAAGTTTATAATAGTTATAAATGTTACCATCAGTTAAAGGGATTTCAAGTATAAATGTTATCTGATTTCCTTTAATAAACGCCTTAACCGCTATTGTCCTTTCTAATTTAACTAGATTATTTGTGTTAGATTCATACATAAGATTATCAGATTTTTCAATATTTTGTAAAATTAATAATAATTCCGTAGAGTTCACAATGGATTGATGTAGCACCGAAACTTTACTGAATGCCAATGCTGTTTCGATTTCGTTTAATGTAATATAAATTGACCGAAAGTTAGCACTAAAAATATCGAACATCGTAAGAATATGTGTGGAGTAAATGGAGTTTACCTCTTTAGTAATTATTCTCTTAACTAGGTCTTCTATGACCCTTAGTCTTTCGTCTAACATCTTGGTATTTATGTGTAACGTTTCTGTGCTATTTACAAAAGAATCCAACATCTCTGTTATAATGGTTATTTTCTTATTGGATAACATCTGCCTTTCATTTAATTGTGCAATAAGGGAATCATAGTGGTGTGCATCTTCGTGGTCTAAATTGCCCGTTATGAGTTTAATTATTGATCCTAGGGGATTTATAATACCTCTTTTTACTCTAATTGTAGGCATTAACTGGCTTAGTTTATCTACGGTTATACTTTTTAAATAATCTACTTGCTTTCTTAATCCTAAAAAATCTATTGAATATTGGTTGTTTTTATCAACTAAATTACAGAATTCTAAATATTTCCTTAAGTTAAACCCCAGATTTAAATCTATTCCACTTAAATCTAATACCTTTAGAACAGTCCATTTGTCCTCTTGTTTATAGGCCTGTCCCATATTAATTGGTAGCACCCCCGGATTTTGCTCAATCTTTTGAACTTGAAGGCCCTGGCTTTGGGCCACCAGGATCATTGCGATCAGGCAGCATCTGCGGAGGGCGTTTAATATTTTTAATGGGTACCTTAGTTTGCCTATTCCCTACTCTAATGGGTACTACATTGCGTTGTGCCTCCCCGCTTACAATGGCTCGCTGATACCGAGGTTTATCCTTACTTTTTCTGGTGTTAACGTCTTTAGCAAATATAACTTGCCCTTCTTCAAAACTAACACTATCTTCACCACCTTTCTTTTCCCTAACCTTTTCTTTCTGTCGTAATAATTTATTAGATAAGTATTGGTACAAATATTTAGTCCTCTTTGCGTGATCTTTTAATATCTGTTGCGTATAAGCTCTGTCAAAATCCAGACTAAACATATGATTTGAATCGGTGTGGCCGAAAACGACCTCAAATGGCGTAAGGCCTGTGGCAGAATGAATAGCGTTATTGTAAGCCATTACTGAGTATGTCATCACAGATGCCGCGTCAGTACACTTTTGCTCATACCTAGCAAGCCGATAAATTTCTATGATTGTAGAGTGAAACCGCTCTACAATACCTGTTGAGTTCGGGTTGTTAGGGGTAGTAATGTGTAATTGGATTTTGTACATGGCTGACATTTCTTTTATCATTTCATTATTGAACTCTGAGCCGGGATCACAACTTATTTTTGTGGGAACCCCGTACATTGAAAAATATTTAATCAGAGCTCTAACAACTTCACCCGTTGACCTATTACTGATTTCTAAAGCTTGACCGAGTTTGCTAAAAGCATCCACGATCGTTAGGTAATATCTATTTTCTATACTAAAAAGGTCCATAAAAACTTCCTGAAACGGTGCACTCTGAGTCTGTGTTAATTGAAGGTTTGGTTTAATTGGTTTCCTATTATACTTCATTTTCTGACAAGCCTCACATCCATTCAAAACCGCTGCAATCGTCTCTTGCATATTATTCCAATAGAAGTTTCTCTTAATTCTTAACATAGTCTCCTTAATTCCTCTATGACAGGTTTTTCCATCGTGATACTTTAAAATTACTGCTTTCTGTTCTTGTTCATCCTCAATGTAGACCACACGCTTCGTACATTCATAAAAATCTATCATTCCTCGTTTGAAAGACTAATTATCACATTAGAAAATTCTCGTCTGTGTTCTTCCTTTTCGAAATATATGAAATATTTTATTTTCGGTTTAATGTATTCCTTCAAGAATTGTTTTATAAGATTTTCATTTCCTACGGGGAGAAAAACTTCTAGAATCTTTTGCTTTTCGCGAGACCAATTTTTAACCTGGATATCATTTTTAAACCATTCGAATACTAAAATTTGGTTCGGTTTAGTATCGATGGCTTCATGGAGTATTGGAATTCCGTAGGATTCTAGGTCAGCTGCAGAATGAGCTGTGGTTGTGCTACTGTTGTCTGATCTAACTGGATAATCTGGTTGTACTGAATCTATTGATATGGTTGCCTCAGAATCGGAAATAGTTATAGTTTCAGAAGAGTCACGGTTTCGTTTGTCAGTCGATGGTTTAGTTGTCTTTTTAGTCACGTCATCGTCACGTCTTGATTCATTTTCGTCAACATTCACAGCCATAGATTCAGCCTCATCATCGGAGTCTAAGGCGTTGACTTTTATTCGAGAAAGGGCGTCCGCATTTGTGTTTTGCTTTCCATTTTTATAAATGACGTCAAAGTCGTACTCTTGGAGACGTAGTCGCCATCGTGTTAGCTTGCTATTTGGCTCCTTCAAAGAATACAACCAGGCTAATGGTCTATGGTCAGTATAGATGGTAAATTTTCGACCATAAAGGTAAGGTCGAAAATGCTTAACCGCCCAAATGATTGCCAATAGCTCACGTTCAATGGTACTATATCTACTTTCAGT
The DNA here is from genome assembly GCA_911728495.1 of Furcula furcula. Lineage (NCBI taxonomy): Eukaryota > Metazoa > Arthropoda > Insecta > Lepidoptera > Notodontidae > Furcula > Furcula furcula. The sequence goes on from OU452244.1 coordinate 29,461,379, forward strand.
GTCACTTAAAGTCCTACTTGCGTAAGCTATTGGTTTGTCACTGCCGATGGGGCCCTGTGACAAGACTGCCCCTAAGGCCACAGTTGATGCATCAGTTGTCAATATGAAGGGTTTGTCATAGTCTGGGTATTGTAGCAAGGGAACAGTTGTCAGCAACTCCTTACATTTCTCAAATGCATCAATGTATTCTTGGTCAATGACTACTTTATTACGTTTCTTCAAACATTTTGTTAAAGGTTGTGTTATCTTTGCAAAGTCTTTGATGAAACGTCGGTAGTACCCTATCAGTCCTAAGAAGCTTTTAATCTCTGTCGGAGTCTTTGGCAAGGGATAGTCAAGTACAGTCTGAATTTTGTCGTTGTTTGGTCTGAGTCCGTCTTTGGTGATCGTATGCCCTAAATATAAGACTTCTTTTCTCAAAAATTCAGATTTATCAAGTTGTATTTTTAAATTTGTGTCCCGAAGTCGTTCATAAACCGTTCTCAACTTTTGTAAATGTTCCTGTAAGCTACTTGAAAATATAATTATATCGTCTAAGTACACCAGGCAATGAATGCCTTGCAAGCCTCTTAAAACATTATCCATTGCCCGCTGGAATGTGGCAGGAGCCGTTTTCAAGCCAAACGGCATCCTAAGGAATTCAAAGTGGCCAAATTCCGTGCTAAAGGCAGTTTTCTGCCTATCCTCTTCGTTAACTTCTATCTGGTGATAGCCTGAGGCAAGATCTATTGTTGAGAAATAAATGCTTTTCCCTAACTTATCGAAAAGATCCATTATATTCGGTAAAGGATACTTATCGTCCACTGTAATTTCGTTTAACCTCCTATAATCTATCACCATTCTATGCTTTACAACGCCTGAAGCATCTATTTTCTTTGGTACAAGATGAACGGGAGCACTCGGGGGGAGTGAGACTCCTGTATCACGTTATCTGCTAATAGCTTTTGTACCTGCTCTCTAATCTCGGCTGCTTGTGCGGGAGGTTGGCGGTAAGGTTTGATATAAATAGGGTCTTCGTTTTTAGTTCTAATTGTGTGCTTTACTTTATTTGTAAATGTTAATGGCAGATGTTCGCAATAAAAGATGTCTTTAAACTCTTTACATAGTCCAAAAATCGCCTTCTTTTCTTCCTCATTCATGTGTTCTAAACGTAATTTTGTTAAGTTTTCTTCTAATAAAGCATCTATCTGAATGTCGTTCACATCTTTTAAACTATTTATTTCGCAGTCACTCTTTTTATACTCGTTAATTTTGAATGGTTTAGTTACTGTCATTATTGCCTCAACTTCTAAACTATTCTGTATAATCGTGGTCGCGTAACCATTTTCGCATCTAACTAGAGCACTCGGCATTCTAACTCCCTTACAAAACTCGGTATACTCTAAAATTCCTTCTCCTGTGTGCAAGTCCGTGGGTAGCTTAACACGTTGTTCCGTACGCGGTGCTATCCTTACTTCATAACTGGTTCGATTATGTATAATAGGAATTGAGGTAGTATTGGTTTTTAAAATGTTACGTTTTAAATCGATCAAAGCGCCAATCTGTCGCAGTAAGTCATCTCCTATTACACCATCATAACGGGGGTCTACATCATATAAATAAAACTTGTGTTGATCGCTACTATTAAATGTTGGTAGTAAAGGTATATCTATAACTTCTGAATGTGAACTGGATGCATGTGTACTTATAACCTGAAACGGTTCGTGACGAATCGCATGTGGAAAGTATGCATAAGCTTTTCGGGGACTGATGAATGATCTCATACTACCAGTATCTATCATGAATTTAGCGTCGATTTCGGGGACGTATATATATGGTAGTTTGAGATTTGGATCGCAATTAAGCTCTATCACTTCCGGGGATTGTCCGCAAGACGCATGTGAAAATTTTGGACTTGTTCGGAAATTACTGGGGTTGCCTCATTATGTCCGTCACTGTTATGGTCATCAGGGAACGAGATCTGAGCCTCCTCTTGCTGTATATCTACTTCCGGAGAATAATCACAAAAGGGACCCTCACTATACTCATTCTGGTTATAATTATCATAGCACTCATCCTGTTGATTGCCATAAAACTCTAACTCATTAAGTCTAAAACCTTGTTGCGTTTTTAGAGGTGGCGCGGTACGCATCGATACGTCCGTGGAAATATTTGCCTGATTATTGGTCGACTGAAAAGGCCTATATCCGAATTGGGCATTACCCGAATTTTGTGGGCGCATACCGAACTGTTGCGGGTGCATCCCGAACTGTTGTGGGCGCATACCGAACTGTTGTGGGCGCATACCGAACTGTTGTGAGCTCATACCGAACTGCTGTGGACGCATACCCGTTTGGGGCTGAGCGCCAAAGGATGGTTTGTATCCAAATTGTGGCCGATAACCCATAGGTAACGCAGGTCGATACGGAACTTGTCCTTGATGTGGTGTGGTCCCAAATTTAAATTTCGGGGCCGAATATTGACCAGGTGAATTAAAAGATTGCATGCCAAATTTAAACGTTGGGGGTAAAACTGAGGGTTGCGATACGGTACTAGGTTTAATAGTAACTCGATTTCGTGCGGTATATTGGTCCTGGAAGTTCACCTCTTCCATTACCACACTTAAAGCTTCCTCGAGGTTCTTAGGTGCTTTTAGACGAACGACCCTAACCATATTTTCCTGTAAATTATACAGGAAAACGTTTAAGGCCGTATTATCGTATATAGTGATTTTGCTCCTTTTTAAATTATCGTCCGTAAGTGAATTTACTTTTGATAATAACGCTGAACGTACAGATTGAATCCTACTACAGAAGTCCAGGTAAGATTCGCCCTGTTTAATTTTTATGCTTTCCAGTTCGATAGCGATGCATTCCTCGCTACGCGGGTCTCCAAAATGTTGCGTCAGTAATTCTTTAAATTGAGCCCAAGTCTCAACATCTTCACGCTCACTGATAAGGGCCGCCGCTCTATCCACCAGCCTACTCATAATAGTATGCATTACGTATACGTTCTGAAGTTGACTGCCGGCATACTTATCAATGACATATTCACACTGTCTAATAAACAAATTTAGCTGTCGCTTATCCCCACCGTAAAGTGGTATAAGCTTGAGCATTTCGTTGGGAATTAAAGTAATCGTAGATGAACCTTCTTGTGCCATCTTTATGAAATAATATTAACCTTATTTAACTAAAAACCACTATAATTACCTATTCACACTAAATATATAACAATCGTACGTATTTCGATCACACAAAATTACGTATTATGATTATCACTTAACACTTACTTTGTAAGTTTATAGAATAAAATTATTTATAACAAAATTCCGATTCCACAAATTTTATACGAAAATCAGATAACGTTATAAGAGAAAATTCCAATCTCTAAATAACAAGACTCTTCAATTACTAAAATTAGGAAAAATAGGTAAGGAAGGTGAAAAAGCTTACTCACCGACCAGCCAGCACCATCAGCATCGCTCCAACCACTTGACAAATTTATTTGTTCGATGGATCGCCGTACGCGCCGGGAAACGCGAAAAATCGGTAGATATTTATACCAATATAATTGCGAACACTATAACGCGATTTTGGCGGCGATCCTGTCCGCAGCGCCAGTCAAATTTAGGGATGCGACTTTTAGGTTTTTAAAAACTAAAATAAAAATTCAAAGACGTGTGAGCAGAGTGAGATGCTCTCTATAATTAATTTTAAAATACATTGAACAGTCTTAACGAAGACTCTTATCTAACGCAGACAGCGGAGTCAGTTTTACCGGTACCGGTGCCACCCAGTTGTAGACGCAATGTCAGCAGTCTATGGTCTTAATGTTATGACCCTGTGTGGCACAGGAGGTATAACTAGATAGATGTTATAGATAATTATAAGTCCGCTATGTTTGCCAATGAATGGCGTACAAACATAAGAATACATTAATAATAATTTTATAATTAGGATTTCGAATAATTAGTAACAAAAAGGTAAGTCGGATTTAGTCATTTCTGTCTATCATTGGTATATTCTGTAATAGAGTAATAACTCTTGTCTATTAAAAATTTGAACAAAGATTTCTTAAATGTTACTAGGCATTCCATATTCCTAATATTAACGGGTATATTATTATATATTTTAGCTGCCATACCAAGAACACTTTTACCAAATAGAGCTGTGTTATGGGGAGTAACACTGATAGTATTCTGATGACGTCGTGAACGCAATGTTTTAAATAAATTATTATTCGCCCTTATGCTAGCTAGCTAATCATAAAAATATATCATCTTTATCATTTGTTCAGGTTCAGGCACGTCGCCGTGCGGCAGCGCGTACGGCAGCGGGCGGCGCAGCGCGCGCACGACCAGCAGGTAGAACTCAGGTACCTCCCCCGCTCACTCCTCACACTCGCCCGCACCTCGACTCCGTGCACCTCCGACATCATTACAATGATATGTAGTATAGATACTAGCACCACTTGTACGGCAGCGGGCGGCGCAGCGCGCGCACGACCAGCAGGTAGAACTCAGGTACCTCCCCCGCTCACTCCTCACACTCGCCCGCACCTCGACTCCGTGCACCTCCGACATCATTACAATGATATGTAGTATAGATACTATCACCACTTGTACGGCAGCGGGCGGCGCAGCGCGCGCACGACCAGCAGGTAGAACTCAGGTACCTCCCCCGCTCACTCCTCACACTCGCCCGCATTTCGACTCCGTGCACCTCCGACATCATTACAATGATATGTAGTATAGATACTATCACCACTTGTACGGCAGCGGGCGGCGCAGCGCGCGCACGACCAGCAGGTAGAACTCAGGTACCTCCCCCGCTCACTCCTCACACTCGCCCGCACCTCGACTCCGTGCACCTCCGACATCATTACAATGATATGTAGTATAGATACTAGCACCACTTGTACGGCAGCGGGCGGCGCAGCGCGCGCACGACCAGCAGGTAGAACTCAGGTACCTCCCCCGCTCACTCCTCACACTCGCCCGCACCTCGACTCCGTGCACCTCCGACATCATTACAATGATATGTAGTATAGATACTAGCACCACTTGTACGGCAGCGGGCGGCGCAGCGCGCGCACGACCAGCAGGTAGAACTCAGGTACCTCCCCCGCTCACTCCTGACACTCGCCCGCACCTCGACTCCGTGCACCTCCGACATCATTACAATGATATGTAGTATAGATACTAGCACCACTTGTACGGCAGCGGGCGGCGCAGCGCGCGCACGACCAGCAGGTAGAACTCAGGTACCTCCCCCGCTCACTCCTCACACTCGCCCGCACCTCGACTCCGTGCACCTCCGTCGTCATTACAATGATATGTAGTATAGATACTATCACCACTTGTACGGCAGCAGGCGGCGCAGCGCGCGCACGACCAGCAGGTAGACCTCAGGTACCTCCCCCGCTCACTCCTCACACTCGCCCGCACCTCGACTCCGTGCACCTCCGACATCATTACAATGATATGTAGTATAGATACTAGCACCACTTGTACGGCAGCGGGCGGCGCAGCGCGCGCACGACCAGCAGGTAGAACTCAGGTACCTCCCCCGCTCACTCCTCACACTCGCCCGCACCTCGACTCCGTGCACCTCCGTCATCATTACAATGATATGTAGTATAGATACTATCACCACATTCACCTGATAGAGAGAGGATGAGATGACCACACCTTTTCTTTTAAGTTGCTATGTAATTTTGAATGTGTTTGTAGTAAGTACGAGTAAGGTAAGGTGGGGTAAGACTATCATACTTTACTGTCAGACGGACAAAATGTATTTTTGTGACTTACTGATAAGTCCTACCTTTAAGACAGTAATGCCACTGGTACATTAACACTATAAGCTTATATAAAACAATGAATACATTACCACCATTGCATCTGGAACAGAAATTTTGAAGAAATGGTGGAATAGGTAAAACTGGTAGTCTTACCCCACCACACGGGGTAAGACTGTCAGTGACATATTTTATCCAAAATCGTTCACCAAATAGAATTTTTAAAAATAAATCATGTTTATAACATGTAAATCAAGTAAAAGATAACTCTATCGCAACGCTACAGCGTTCATTTTTGTGGCAATTCGTGTAAATAGTTATCCGGGGTAAGTCTACTATACAATTTAAAACAGGGGTGTAAAACCTTTGACTTGATTTTTTTTATCGACATCAAAACCGCATTGTCACTGTGAAATAGTTCAGCGATTAAAGTATGAAGAAGGAGCAAACACAACACTCACAAACTTTCTTATAAACAATATGGGAAGCTTTCGAAAGAATACATATACACATTTATAAATGCGTATGTATCTCTGTCTCTCTGTTGTCATTAATTTTCTTAATTGTATACGTGATTAAAAGCGCGGGACGTTGCTAGTAGGGTTATTACAATTAGTTTTTCTAGGTAGCAACAAATAATTATTTTTAACCGACTTCAAAAAGGAGGTTCTGTATTCGACGCGTATGTATGTAATATTAATAAAAATGCGTAATATTCATATATGTTAGTCTATGTGGGCTTCTAAACGAATTTACCAAATTTCACGAGTGTATGTATGTATGTATGTATGTAGGTTTGTCCGCGGATTTCTCAGAAACTACAAGTCCGATTTCGAAAATTCTTTTTGCAATAGTTAGAGTATCTTTCAACTTAGGGTAGAGTACAAATTTTATCAAAATCGGTCCAGTAGTTTAAGAGATATAAAATTTTTATGTTTTCAGAAAGTTACTGTAACGTAGACGTTCGAGTTGCGTGATAGTGCTGATACCTATCTTGGTAAAATAAGTCACTAAAAAGTGTTAAATAAACTATTTTAAGAAAAATAAAAACCGACTTCAAAGTAAATTATCTAAAAAGCATAAAATAACGAAAATATTATTGAAGTTGGTGTTAGCGTACCTGCTGTGTATATTCTGCACCAACTTCAATAATATTTTCGTTATTTTATGCTTTTTAGATAATTTACTTTGAAGTCGGTTTTTATTTTTCTTAAAATAGTTTTTTAGCACCTAGTTAAAGCCGATACCCGCTTTGAAAATGTTTACAATATCTGATTTGGGGAAAGACTAACATACGTTTGTCTTTTTTTTTCATCAGTCATTTTTTTTTCTTACAGTTGACATTTTAACTGTGTGATTTTGACCAAATAGTTCAGCAAAATTGACAACGTTGTTTTGACCCGCGAACTATTTCATGATAGCTGTTTTATCGACAAGTTAAAACCGAAAAAAACGCAGAGCTTTTAGAGTTATTTGAAAGTGACAGTCTTACCCCCGTGACAGTCTTACCCCACCTTACCTTATAATGTAAAGTAGTAGTGTTAAATAAATTCATTTGACATAGGTGCCTAGTGGATGACAATAATTTTATGGTAATGTTACATAAGTGCTGTTAAGTTTATAGAATTACTTAGGTTGCTTATGTTATTTATTTGTAGGAACATGGCTAAGGTACATAACGAACAAGAACAAAACTGAACGGCAGCGGCAACCTCGTCCAGTCACTCATCTCTTCAATACTCAACACACTCGCTAGCACCCAGAAGCAACTCTTACAAAACCTTACTTGAATGACCCTTGCGTCACCAAGGATACCACCAGATCATGATTAGAGTAGGGCATCGAAGCCCTACCGACCTAACGATTGGCCTCCACCATATCCCCTCACAGCCGACCCTGACCGACCAGCTTCCTATTCCGACCTTCAAGCTACACAAGGAACTAATCACAATTACCCAGAAATATCACAATAGACAGACTCACTGTCACGACAGAACGACTCGACTAACTCAGACCGATTGCCTCAGACAGACTGCTCTAGACAGACTTTCCCAGACAGACAGACTTTCCCAGACATACTGACCTCTCCGCGCTCGGAACACTTCTTATAAAGCCCAACGTTAGTTAGTTTCCCTCTCCATTACAATTTGTGAAATGACATCTACCCTACATTTAAGAATCAACACGATACTTTGTATTTTGTAGTCAATTGACGACCCATACTAATGACCTGGAGGCGACATCGCACTCTTAGTAATGTATGGGCACAATTCAAAATTCAGTGATATTAAGTTTTTGTACTAGATGGGCTCAACATCGATAGCTCTACCAATCTGCCTTTCACAGAAAGAGAAAAATGATAAAATGAACCAATAATTATTGTTGTGTCCCTTTCACACTGTCCTCTCTCGCACTCGTTTCTCCCCGCTAGAGGGGCCCAACTAGTAAGGTGCCCGTACTTGTCGAAGCCGGACTGTTTACACACGGTCCAAATTAGACTTGTGCCTTTTTATCACAAAATCTCGGATGAGTATTGCGAAATTGTTTAGTATTATAAAGAACGATTTATAGAAAATCCTGTTTATTACTAATATGTTTTAAAATATCTAATGTTAAATCAAATTAGTTCTTTCTTAAACAAAAATAAATTAGTGGTTTCGGTATGTATTTCGAAATAATTCTCTGTATCACGAAAACATATTTATTTTTTATGTTTCATTTCAAGGTTAGATCTGTACATTATGCAAAACCATTCATAAAATTATAAGTTGTTTCGATAATGCAACGTCTCGTATAATTATTATACAAGCAATAAGTAAATTAACTACGTACTAAATTTTATAATCATGTCTGAAGATCAGGTCAGTTGTCAATGAAGTATATGTATATAAACAAACAAACTATTGTTTCTTTTTCATTCAGAGAAAAATGTCGTGGTCCGCAAAAATTATGAACCTTCTTAACCGCTCTAAACCAATAGCTCCACCAGACAAAGAGCAAATAAAATGGCATAAATGAGTATAAAAATATTACGTTGGGGAAGGTGAAAAAGAGAATAATCCAGGGATGTCATTGCATGATAATCACACAAATCACTCTGGTAACGAAATTTCTGATACCTGCTCTTCCAAAACTCAGAAAAAACCGGGAACATTCAAACACCAGTCTCTTCTTCTCTTACTGAGGGAAACTTTTCTAACGCAATACCATCAAAACATCAATCGAAATCAAGTGCCTCACCTTCAAGTTTTTACACCAATAGTTCCACGAGTTCTACTTCTAATAGTAGCTTACGGCTGTTCACCAAATATTTGGGAACTTCCTAGTTCACAAGACGACGAACAATCTAATGAACAATCCCTGACTTATCAACATCAACAATATACACGGAGTAAATTGACGCCTTCGATTTTAACACCTCAAAATGTTAGAATAACAAGTACATAACAAAGTTCACCATGTCGATCCGACTACAGGACGAAAGTACGAAACCAATCCCATTGCAGCGAGGTGTGAGACAGGGAGACGTTATTTCTCCGAAACTGTTCACAAACGCATTGGAGGACGTTTTCAAGCTCATGGACTGGTACGGATTCGGCATCAACATCAATCTCACCTTCGTTTTGCGGATGATATAGTCATTATGGCAGAGTCGCTGGAGGACCTCAATACGATGCTCAGCGACCTCAGTAGCGTGTCCCAACAGGTGGGTCTTAAAATGAACATGGACAAAACGAAGATCATGTCTAATGTCCATGTTGCACCCGTACCGGTAGTTGTTGGGAACGATACACTCGAAGTTGTGGACCACTACGTATATCTTGGACAAACTAGTTAGGTCGGTCCAACTTCGACAAAGAGGTCGCCCGAAGAATCCAACTCGGATGGGCAGCGTTCGGGAAACTACGCGATATCTTCTCGTCCAAAATACCGCAGTGCCTGAAGACGAAGGTTTTTAACCAGTGTGTGTTGCCAGTGATGACATATGGTACTGAGACGTGGTCTCTAACGGCTGGCCTTTTAGAGAAGTTCAGAATCACACAGCGAGCCATGGAGAGAGCTATGCTCGGAGTTTCTTTGCGCGACAGAATTCCTACCCGAGAAATGAAGCCATCCTATACTCTAGTCTACATTTTTGGACTAAAATCCAGCGAAAAACTTGATCATGATAAACTTTAACGTGCTTTGTAAGTATGCTTTAACGTTCATGCAAAGCCCAAATGGAGATACTTCAGCATTTTTACTAATTAAACAGTTATAATTCTACTTGGACGGCTTAGAGATTTGGTTTAATTCTCTAAGTTGGACCGAATTGAAACAATTAAAATATAGTATTAACTCTGGTGATGACTACAAAAGCTATGAAGATATGCAATGCGATTTTTGGGATGAAAGTCAAGGTAAAAGAGAGACCGGACGTTGTGGTGTGTGTGGAAGACGATATTAGAACTAAAAGAGATATCAATCCAAAACGCTTATAGTATAATGCTCCTTTTGAATTAAGCTCAAATAAAAAAGTCTCAAGGAATTTGTTTCGAAGCTAATCCGTAATTGATCCATATCATGCGACCTTGAAAGTACTCGTATGTTAATGTAAACCGTAAATTTTATCGAATATTTTCTAAAAAATATTTTAACTTTGAAATTAAAAGATAGACGACTGAAAACAGCAAGTTAAATTATAAATAATTATATATGAGATAACTGATTATAATTTTTCGAACAGCGGGTAATTAAGAAGACTAACTAACTCAAAAAGATTACCTTAGTTTAATAAGAAAGTTAAAATTGTTTAAAGGTTTAGATTTGTGGTGGTTGATATAATCATGATTGTAAGAGAAAAGTAGAAAGTAGGAGATGTATCCACCACTCACCTGCACTTGGATAGCCGTTGTCTTCGGGGTACCCCAGCTGATGGTGGCTCAGGTCACTGATTGCTGTTCAGGAACTTTGTTATTTGTACTAGGCACAGATCTTAGAGATTTTTGTAGTAATTTGTATATAATTTGTGATAATCACAGTACGCGCGCAGCTATTCGAGAGAGACGTCCGTTACGTTCGGTGCTTGTGAAACGGGGTGTTTTTTTATTTGTCCCGTAGGTGGCAGCACTTGTAACTTTTTGAAGTGCTTTAGGATATGTGACAGATACATTCCTTTTTTCTCATAAAATTATAAAGTTAATAGAATGTTTGTGTTAGCATAAGAATATGGAACATGCCGCCGACCTTAAAATAGTGGATTTATTTTAAAAGAAAAGAATAAGAATACTAAAATTAACATAGGGCAAAGAAGAATAATAATTACAAAATTACCTAGCTAATAGGCAAAGGACAGACCTTCACTACGGGTCTTTTAGTAAGTGTGTTACCAATGCGTACTGTTACGACACGAATAACACCGTCTGCGCCAGGGTGAAGTTGATGCACACGAGCCAGGCGCCACTGTAGTGGAGGCAGAGTGTTGTCTATTAAAACAACTACGGAACCCTCATTGAGGGGTTGTTTCGAGTTGTCGCGGAACCATTTATTTCTTTGCTGAAGTTGATGAAGGTATTCAACACTCCAGCGTTTCCAAAAATGTTGTACGGCTTGTTGAATAACTTGCCACCGAATGAGTCGATTTGTATTCTCTAAAGATAAGTCAATTTCAGGTAAAGAAGTCAATGGTTGCCCGACTAGAAAATGTCCAGGTGTAAGGGGTAATGGATCTGTAGGATCATTACTCTGTACGCAAAGTGGTCTTGAGTTCAAAATCGATTCGATTTGACATATGAGTGTATTAAATTCATCATAAGTTAAGGTAAGTTGCCCTATGACCCGATAAAGATGAGTTTTCATGCTTTTGACGGCAGCTTCGAATATACCACCAAAATGACTTGCATATGGTGGGTTGAAATGCCAAGTTATCGATAGATCAATTAATTTTTGGTTTATATCGTCTTGGTTACATTTGCTTTGTAAGAACTTTCGCAACTCTTTTAAGTAGTTATCGGAGCCTACAAAGTTGCGACCGCAATCTGAATAGATATCAGAGCAAAGTCCTCGTCGTGAAATAAAACGGCGTAATGCATTAAGGAATGAATCCGTTGATAAGTCGGGAACTAACTCTAAATGTACTGCCTTCGTTGACATGCACACAAAGACGCATACGTAAGATTTGTAAATTTTAGCGTTCCGGTATTTACTTGACTTAAGATAAAAATGTCCAGCAAAGTCCACACCCACGTGTAAGAACGGCCTGAGGGTACGTACTCTTGCAGCCGGCAGTGGAGCCATCGGTGGCTGCGGAGCTGTCGGCCGAGTGCGAAAGCAACGAACACAGCAGCGCGTACGCATGCGGACTGCATCACGAGCGGATAAAATCCAATACGTTTGGGATAAAATAAATTGTAATGTCTGCGGACCAACGTGCAAATGTAATTTATGAAAATAGTCTATTAGTAAAGTCGTGAAGAAATGTTTTTTAGGTAAAATAATCTGATGCTTGGCATCGTAAGGAATTTGTGCACGTTGTATCCTTCCGCCGACCCTAAGAAGTCCGGCTTCATCTAAAAATGGCTTTAGTTTTTGAAGTTTATTTGTACAAAAATCGTCGTCTTTCAGACGGGAAATATCTTCAGCAAATTCATTTTTTTGCACGAGAGTAATGACTCGATTTAAAGCAAATTTAGTTTCAGGGACTGTGATATAAGATGATGAGTAAAATTTAGTTTTACGGCATTTGTGATAAAATCGAAAAATTAAAGAAACAACGCGCAATAATTTCGGTAAGGATGAAAATCGCTCAAGAAATTGTAAGTCGGGAGTTAATTGTTTTGATATAAGAACGTGCTTACGGCGTTCTTCATTTGTTTGTAAATCGATATTTGAAATTGGCCAATCCGATTGATTTAGCTTAAGCCAGGAAGGTCCACTGAACCAAAGCTCTTTATCGAGATTGGATGGGAGCACACCTCTGGAAGCAGAGTCTGCGGGATTGTCCTCGGAGCGGACGTGATGCCAGTGTGCAGCTGGAACGAGGCTCGTTGTTTCCGTGACACGATTGGATACAAAAGTACGCCATTCGTGTGAGGACGAGCGTAGCCATGCTAGTGTAACCGCAGAGTCACTCCAAGCAGACACATTGTCGATGGACAAAATGTGATTGTAGGTATTGACTATTTTGTGTATTAGTCTTGCTAAAAGAAAGGCTGCACATAGCTCTAAGCGTGGGAGCGTTATGCGTTTCAAGGGTGCCACTTTTGTTTTAGCAAGAAGCAGGTAGACGTGAACCGTGCCTTGAGTATCAATGACTCGTAGGTACACACAGGCGGCGTATGCTTTTTCAGAGGCGTCGGAGAAACCATGTATTTGTATTTGTTTGTTATGATTAGGCAGCACATGACGTGGCAAAGAGATAAATTGAAGTAATGAAAGTTCAGATATGAAGGTTGACCAGAGGTCACTAACACCTTTCGGAGGAGCTTCATCCCAATCTGTTCCAGAAATCCACAAAAGCTGAATTAGATGTTTTGCAAATAATATGACAGGGCTAAGAAAACCTAACGGGTCGTAGATTTTTGAAATTTTCGAGAGCATTGCACGTTTCGTGCATTTCTGTGGATGAGGTTCTACCTGATAAGAAAAGGTATCAGATTTTGGATTCCATTTCAGTCCTAAAACCTTGACTGAAGCATCACTATCGAGTGCTGAAAGAATTAGAGCATCGTTTGGATTCGAAGAGTCACTGCTAATTGATGACAAGAAGTCGGGGCTATTACTTGTCCATTTGCGGAGTTCAAAGGTTCCTGCTTTGCAAATGGCAGTAAGTTCGCGCTGGATCTCAATAGCATCCTCAAGAGTTTCGGCACCAGACACGATGTCGTCCACAAACACCTCATTGAGAAGCACTTGTGAAGCAAGTGGATAATTCGCAGCTTCATCAATCGCCAACTGGCGAAGAGTACGAAGTGCTAAGAAAGGGGCAGAAGCAACACCAAATGTCACTGTGCACAGTCTGTACTCTTGGACAGGATCTTCTGGAGAGTATCTCCACAGAATTCGTTGATAGTCCCGATCTTCAGGTCGGATTCCGATGAATCGGTACATCATTTTAATGTCAGCCGTAAAAACTAGTTTGTGTAATCGAAACTTAAGGAGTACATCATTTATATCTTGATGCAGTTTTTGACCGATAAGTAAGTTGTCGTTTAGTGAACGACCAGTTGATGTCTTACAGGAAGCATCGAAGACAATGCGGACCTTAGTGGTCACAGAAGATTTTTTAATCACGCAGTGGTGAGGTATATAATAGGGAAACTTGTTATGAATTGTAGAATCACGAACAAGTTCCATATGTCCCAAGTTCTCGTATTCTTGGAGACATTTAGTGTACTCGCCTCGTAAGGCAAAATTACGTGAGAGCTTTTGTTCAAGCTTGTGTAAGCGAGTAAGTGCGATTTGACGTGACTCGCCGAGAGGAGGTGCGTGCTCCTTGAATGGGAGAGAGACAATGTATTTCCCATTATCATCTCGTCTGTGAGTGTTGACGAAAATCGACTCACAGAGAACTTCTTCTTTCGTAAGAGGCTTCTCATCAGATACTGATTCGAGCTCCCAAAATTTTTGTAGTTGCATATCAAGTTGATATGTACTGACATTCATGCAGACTTGTGCTGGCAATGAATGTGAAATTTTGCCGTTAAGTAAGTAGCCAAATATACTATTTATAGCCACGGGAGTACCTACCGGACCTTTAATATTGTCATGTAGTAATATACTGTCAGTATAATCCGAGCCAATTAACAGCTCAATTGGACGCTCAGAACGTAGATCCGGGTCCGCTAATGAAAGATTTTTAAGATGACTAATTTGCTCGAAAGTTGTAGGAATTTTAGGTAAATAACTCGTAATTTTCGGCAAGATTAGTGCTTCGATAAATAATTTAGGTTCTGTTTTGTTGTGAGGCGTAATTTCACACAAAGCGTATCCCCGCGGTTGTTCATTTTTATCGCCTAGGCCTGTTACCGTCATGCTAGCCTTGGCATGGTAGCGTGGTAACCGCTGGACGCATGACTCGGTAATAAGAGTGGCTTGGGAGCCTTGGTCAACTAGGGCGCGCACGGGATGAGGTACATACGGGCTTGAAGACATTGGACGCATGTCGACCAACGCAGTCGTAAGGAGAACCGTACAGCTATCCTTGGATCTAGGAAAACCATTCAGCGGTGAGAGCGAAGCAGAAGTGTCCGCTACTGAGTTTGACTCAGGGGACGAATAGTTACACTCGCTCGTTAAAGTTACGTTAGAAACCATATCTTCATGTATAGAAGTATGATGGCGTTGAGAACATACACGACAGTTATGTCGCGATTTACAGTCCTTGAGATCGTGACCAGTGAATAAACAATTCTTACAAATTTTATTATGGTCAATAAATGATTTTTTCTCATTTAAATTTAATTTATTAAACTTATCACATTTATTTAATGGATGTGTATTATCTTTACAGTAAGTGCATTTAATGTTACGATCATATACGGTAGAAGTCGCAGCATGAACGTTCATCATACGTGGAACGCGTGGAGATGCGTCATAGGGTCGCGAGACTGGAGCAGAGCGGTGTGCGTCTGAGACCGCGCGAGACATTGCCGAGCGCGCGGCGACTGCGTGACGCGGTGCAACAGAGGACAAGTAATGGCCCGCGGGCGCGGCGCTGGTACCGGCGGCGGCGCGGGCGCTGGGCCCGTATGGCCCAGCGGACGATCGCATCACTTCACATGCTGTCATTTCCTTGTCTAAGAACTCGATCAGGTCACTTACGAGTGGAATGTCACATGGCGACCTTAGCGATAATTCGAAACGTTTTCGGATAT
The DNA here is from genome assembly GCA_911728495.1 of Furcula furcula. Taxonomy (NCBI): domain Eukaryota; kingdom Metazoa; phylum Arthropoda; class Insecta; order Lepidoptera; family Notodontidae; genus Furcula; species Furcula furcula. The sequence continues at coordinate 29,477,011 of OU452244.1, forward strand.
TCGGACTTATTTTGTGTAATAAAATATTTAAAAGTATAAAACTCCACTGATTAACTGGTAAGTCGAAAGACTTCAAAGCGGTTAAGTTTTCATGGTAAACATTTAATATGTTTCGCAAACTTTGCTCGACATTCCTATCGTTAACCGGTTCTACTTCAAGAATTTTGTCTAAGTGTTTAGTTGCTATAATTCGATTATTCTGATAACGATTCAATAACACCTGTAAAGCATTACTATAATTATCCCCGGTGATGGGTAGTGACTTGATTAAATTATAAGGTTCCCCCTGTACAGATAAGAGTAAATAACGGAAACGTTCGACGTTCGTTAATTGATCGTTATTATGGACTAATGATAAAAACAAATCGTAAAATGCATTCCATTCGGTAACATTGCCGCTAAAAGTGGGCAACGAAAGTGTCGGCAATTGAATTTTTGAATGACCGTGTGAGCAAGGCGTAGGAGATGCGCTTGCCACACTCAATTTACGTTGCATTACTTTCAAATTATCAGCTGTAATTTGCACTTTATAATATAAGTTGTCAAACTGGTTACGTATTTCTAATTGTTCATCAGGTTTAAACTCCCCTGTTTTTGCTAAAAGTTTTTCGATTTTACCTTGAATAAGGAAAAATTGCTTTTTAATGTTATTTAATTCCTTAACCCGGGCACGAAACTCAGCTTCATCGGTAGAACAATCAGCCATACGTTGGATACTATTCAAAAAAACGTTACGTTCAAACTTTAACTGTTCCAATTCCATTATGAATACAAGTAGGTACCTAGGTATTGAACAAGTTCGTAAAATAAAATCTATTAAGTATTATGTGGTAATGTGTAGTACAATGGTTAGCTATTAAGCACGCAGTACATTAACAGCGATAATATAATGTAAGATATTTAAATGTATGTTATTGTTAATATGAAAATAAAGTTACAACCAACCAGGTGATGTTCACTGCTGAACAAAGGTCTCCCCTAAAGGGGAAATTGATGTTTAATCCCCTCGCTTATCGAGCGTCTTGGGGATCGCAGTATAGGTGGTAGGTAAAGCAATTGAAAGACGCTGCTGCCCGTCTTCTTAACTTCCTTAAGTCGCCTTTTACGACGCCCAACGGAAAGAGCTGGGTGGGTGCTATTCTTACCCGGCTTACCCGGACACCCCACGGGGTGAAAATATAGTGGTATTCCGTATTTAATGCTACAACTGTGTCCCGTACGTAATACGTAGACAGCTAGTTGCAACCTTAAACAGGAAGTTAAATTATGTAGGATAGTGTAATAGTGTATATTAGTAGTATAATAGCTTTGCAGTGGCACGCGTACCTAAGATAAGATAGGTGTTGGTTGGCGAGTAATGTCCGACGCGAGCGCTAAGCGGCTTTGGTCAGACAATTACCCGCAAGTAAAAAGTTAAATATGCAATTTATAAAAAATTCGCTAAATTACCTATTAATTCACTCGTAAAATGAATTAGTACGGTTCGAAAAAACAGTACGCAGTGGTATTGTCGAAAAACAAATACGCTAAGCCTAGGTAACTGGAATTATTAGCACGAAAACGGAAAGATTTTGTAACAATTTTTAGAAAAAATGTTTAGATAAAGGAAAGATTATGATTAATATGCTAGCACAAACCTAACGCTCCTTGAACATCCGGCTCGAAGGACCAAAACTTTATGTAAGAGAAAAGTAGAAAGTAGGAGATGTATCCACCACTCACCTGCACTTGGATAGCCGTTGTCTTCGGGGTACCCCAGCTGATGGTGGCTCAGGTCACTGATTGCTGTTCAGGAACTTTGTTATTTGTACTAGGCACAGATCTTAGAGATTTTTGTAGTAATTTGTATATAATTTGTGATAATCACAGCACGCGCGCAGCTATTCGAGAGAGACGTCCGTTACGTTCGGTGCTTGTGAAACGGGGTGTTTTTTTATTTGTCCCGTAGGTGGCAGCACTTGTAACTTTTTGAAGTGCTTTAGGATATGTGACAGATACATTCCTTTTTTCTCATAAAATTATAAAGTTAATAGAATGTTTGTGTTAGCATAAGAATATGGAACAATGATGATTAGCTAAAGAAATTTTTTATTTAATTTCTAATTTTTAAATTAATAAAGATATTATTATTATTTATCCTTTATTGTACACAGAAACACATACAAAAACATTCCTTAAAAAAAGTAAAACTAAAGTACTAGTAAAGTAGTACTTTTTTATAAAGTTCCTTTTTAATTAAGTTTAATTTGTATGCTTATTATCCTAAATACAATAAAAATAATTAAAATTTAGAGTTTTCTTTGGGGTACTTTATTCAAAATAGTTACATTTTGTGTGTGTTAGAAAGCGTTATTTTATAATAAAACTCAATAACTAAACTATCCTTAGTCTAAGAAAGGCATATGACAAATATTGTCCTCAAAATTAAATATACAATTTGTGTGAAAGGGGCCTAACTTGGAACAGATTAAATGAAATTTTTTTTTTGTACATAATTTATACTTTTTGAAACATTAAAAATTGTAATTATGTAGTTCTATTACCCGAGATTACGTATAAATATTTTTATAAATATAAAACTTAATATGATAATGTTATGAATAATTATGTAAACGAATCTGGTTCGTCAAATCTTTCATCGCTCATTCCCAAAAATCGACATTTTTGAGATAGGCCCTTACTTTATTAGGACTGCGACATATTTATATGTTTTGGATTCTACACTCGCAGCTTGACATGACCAGCTTTAATATTTTTCTTTATTTTAAGTCTTTCTTGCCAAATTAATTTATTCACAGTTTAGTAGATAATTTACTTGTATTTCTGTGTAGCGGCGGGCCGAACGGGAGTGACGGCCTTTCGGGGAGCTTCGCCCCCGTCCCCCCTGATATATCTTCTCTAATTGACAAGTTAGTACCTATTGCAAAAATACTTTGTGACTGAATGATGCAGTACCTTATTGGTAGGAGTCGAGTGGTATGGCATTCATAGAATATGGAATTATGAATTACGTCGGCCTGCGGTCTTATACTTCTTCCTGTACCTAATTATAACGTGCAAGATAGAACGTCAATTCAACTAATCTTATAATTACCTCTAGCATTACTAAAACAATGTGTACGCGTGACTAAATCTCCCATTTTTTGGAATTTGGCCTAATGCCCTAGATACATTTTGTTTGATAAGCCGTTCATATCAGCTGTGATAGGAACAACTTTGATTGATCCTCTGAAAATTACTTATTGTAGGTATATTTTATTTCCAACCCTTTCCTTCTAAGGGGGAGGCGTTTGTTCAGCCGTGGACATCTTTTGGCTGATGATGATGATGCTTTATTTCACAAGCATCGTACTGTTATTGTGTTATTTATACTTACTTATAGGTATTTATTATGTCACTGTTGTTGTTTTATTTCAGATACCAACAAAGAAAAGAACAAGAACGAAGGGAGTGTACTATCCATGTGTAACAAACAGTTTATTATAGTTTAATAATGAATGTATGGCCTCCAACTTGCCTTGAATATTTATATTCTGTCATAAAGAGAAGTGAACAGAAACGAAGGTGGATCGTGGTATACTCGCGATGGATTATGAACAGATATATGCAATTTTCACATTCATTTTGTGTTAAAAATTGTTGAATAATTATTTTATGATATTGTGATCTATTTAAACGCTGTTAATCTATTGCAATTTAGATATATAAATGGCATCTAATTACATGTGTAATAAATTTGTAAATAATATTGAAGTAGGTAAGTACTTACTTATAAGTGCTTTTATGAACATTACTGTAATGTTAAACTATTAGGTAAGTTAATTGGTTTGCTGTGAGATTTAGAGGTTGTCAAGCAGTTATTTTTAAATTGAATGAAACTTAAACCTCTGTGCTTACAAAATTTCACAACAACATTCATTGAGATAGAAAAGCTACCTATTCGAAAATGAAAAGAATTCCAAAATGGGAAAATCTCTAAACGAACGTGCTTACCGCAAAAAGCACAAATAGGTAAGTACATAAAATATTGCCAATGTATATTTATTATATGACTAGTAAGTACATAACTTAATTTACAATGCGTAGTAAGTAATGATAACGGCTGTTCCAAACTGCAAAAGATACATATCATTATAATAGACTGCCAGTATATAAGTAATATAGGTAATTCTTTTTACTCTTATTGTTGATTATTATAGTTAATTAGGTATATTTACTATTGTATAAAATTCTTTCTATATACATGTTGTGTAATAATAAAATTATTGATATTAGAGCGGAGAAAGGAAATAAAATGTGTGTTGTGGTACTTGGCTTGAAGTTTTATTATTCTGTTGATGTACCTACCTTGCTTAATTATGTTGTGCAGCGCGACAAATGCTTGCTTTGCAATCGGAAGAGAAACAATTTTATAGGTATAGTACTGGCTGACCCGCGCAGCTTCACCCGCGCTTTAATTACATTTTGCTCCCCTTTTCTCCCTACTCCCTTGATTTATCTCTCTCCATCTCTCTCTCTTATAAGATAAATCTAATTCTATGCTCTTTCTCTCCCTTCCCGCTTCGGTCCCCGTCACACTTCCCCTCTTCCTCTCCCCTCCTCCTCTCTGAACCCTCTCCTTCCTCTCTCCTCTCAACTTACTCCCTCTCACTCCCCCCCCCCCTTGCTCCACCTAACTCCTCCGATCACTCACTCCATCACCCTCCCCTCCCCTCTCCCTCTTTTGCACCCTCCTCTCGTTCTATATATCCTCGTCAATCATGGTATCAGCGGCATAAAATATACTTTATAACATATTCTCAGACCTACCCGCAAAAGAGATGTTCCAAAATGTATGGAGCCTGGGCTAGGACTTTGTACACTATACTCTAAAATAGGGAAACACACATAAACAGTTTTTAACTATCCATTTACCTTAATTTGGCTTTATTTGCTTGTAAAACTTAAGAATTTTTACTTAAAATTGCAACACATAACATAAAACTGGCATGGCGGAAAAGTGTCACTGTCATGTGTCATTTTTATTATCAAAGGCGTTCTATGTATTTTTACTACAGTACTTTTTGTATTTTTGTTTCTGTTTTCTCATACATCATTTTCCCACCTCCCACTAGGTGGACAGACGACATTGTGCGCGTTGCAGGTAACCGGTGGATGCAAATAGCCAATTGTCGTTCATTGTGGCATTCGAAGGGGGAGGCCTATGTTCAGCAGTGGACGTCTTCCGGCTGATGATGATGATACATCATTTTATTAATTAAAATATCAAAAATATCAATGATAATCAATTCACTACATACAATACACGCACACAACCAACTGTGACAGCAGCAGTAGTTATTGACAGCTGGCTGGCTGACAGTTCAATTCAACATCAGTGAGGCGCCGTCTTAGGACGCCATGTTGAATATAGATATAAAATAAATGATAATTACAATTAAAATTACAATAATAATAGTAATAGTAATTTAAACGAAATATTTATATTTTTCCCGGATTCTATGGATTTTTCTCGATTTTTTGAGGTGGTGTACATATTCCTAGCCCATTTTGCAACAACTCCTTTCATACATATCGGTTCACCCATCTATTTAAAGACCTTGCCTTATGTTGCTTAACCTTAACCTAGCGGCATAAAATATACTTTACGACCTATTCTCAGACCTACCCGAAATGCACAAAAAAAAACATACAAATCGGTTCACCCATCTATTTAATGACCTTACATAACGTTGCTTAACCTTAACCTACCGGGATAAAAAGTATCCTATGTCCATTTACTGGTTTTAAGCTACCTCCCCACCAATTTTCAGCCAAATCGGTTCAGCCGTTCTTGAGTTATAAATAGTGTAACTAACACGACTTTCTTTTATATAAAGAGACTAGCTGACCCACGCAGCTCCGCCTGCGCTATTTTTACGTTAACTAAACTTTTAATAACAGACATTCGCATTGAATACATAACCTCCTTTTTTATAGTCGGTTAAAAACTGGGACCCACTTTTTACTTGCACTTTGAAGCACGGACCCGTTTAGTTCAAATGGCGTTAAATGGTCACCCATCTATTTATTGACCTTACCTAACGTTGCTTAACCCGATCGATTACAAAACCTTGATAACAACTCTCTATGAGTGTTCCTTTACTAATATATATTATATTATTTATTTATTGTTTATTAATTGAAACAACAGTTATACAATAACAAATTAAGTAGTTGTAACAATAATTGTATAAATAGAGCCAATTAATGTTTCAATTGAAATTTAAAAATATACAAGCTATCTGCATACCTATATTGAGAGCTGCGTGTCTATTTATGTATGTGCATGTTATTCTCTCTATGTGTATGTGTATGTGTGTGAGTGTATGTGGTGTGTGCATGTGTCCATGTCAGTTTGTGCAAATTGCTAATATTTATAGGAAGCGCTTAATCTGTCAACTGGTTCATAATAACTTGTGCTCTGAAGCTTTCGACGGATAGGTTGAAGAGGTCGATGTGAGAAAATTTATCATTATATGTTCGAGATATTCTAGGAATTACGGAATTGTATGCATACCGTGCTCGGGTATGTGGCACATGAAAGAGTCGAGAAACTGTATGTCGAGTACGTTTGGTAGGGACATTCAAGCCCAAGGCAGAGAGAAGTTCTGGGCTGTCAATACGACCTGACAACAAACCCTGTAAAAACATCATATCATTAAGTTCCCGTCGCGCGCTTAAGGATGACACATTATATAGCTGACAGGATGATTTATAGTCAAGACTACTGTAAGTTTTAAAATTTAAATGATGTACAAATTTCTTTTGAATTGCTTCTAATCGGTCTATGTAAGTTAAGTATTGAGGAGACCATACACAACTGGCATATTCCACTATACTTCTAACGTATGCAAAGTAAAGAGCTTTTAAACAGTTGATATTATTGAATGGTTTGCAGGTTCTAATGACAAAGCCCAGCATCTTATATGCTTTATCAATAGCTTTGTCTATTATAAAGAAAAATTGATAAAATCGGACCAAGCGTATATAACCAAGTACCCATTTTGACTTTAATCCTCTCTTCCAAAAGAACCGTGCTAGATTACAGGATAAAAAGTATCCTATGTCCTACCTCGTATTAAGATCTCAAATCATGCCAAGTTTCATTTGAATCCATTCACGGGCCCGTTGGTCTAGTGGTTAGTGACCCTGTCTGCTACCCAACAGGTCGTGGGTTCGATACCCACCAAGTGTCTGGGTGTTTTATCTATATAAGTATGTATTTACAAAAAAAAAGTATATATGTATTAGTATCAGTTGTCTGGTTTCCATAGTACAGGCTTTGCCTAGTTTGGGATCAGATGACCGTGTGTGAATTGTCCCAGGATATTATTATATTATTTCCTTTATATATTTATTTTCACGGGTTATACCCGGATATTTTAGAGGCTTGCGTGGGGACGGATCCAACACGTAGAGGCCCTTTTTAAGAAATAAATGCAGTGTAAAACACCTCCCGGGATCAACTGCTAAAATGGTGAAAAAATGGCTGTTGACCTCGACAGGTGTAGGAACTATTGTAAGTACGTACATGGAAAGATTATAAGTCTATGTTGTTGAACATTTGGTGGACTAGAAGCTAGGCTATTGCAAAGTTCGGGGTCACTTGCCATAATTACATACATAATTATTTTGTGGCAAGCGGTGACTTGCCACCCACTAGATGGGCTCCCTAAATGATCGTCCGATGACGACAGAGAGCAACACCGGTGTGAGCGGCTCAAGGGTGTCGAGAGGTGTGCTGCGCTTTCTCCGAAGTTACTCGCGGCGTTATGCCCTTTAACACTTCCACCCCTGGAGCATATAGCTCTAACAACTCCTCTCTGGACGGCCAATTAAGGCCTTAATAACTCTGAACGACCTTGAGCATTCGAGCCCGCGGAACCCCGCCGCCGACGTCAACGCCATCTAGCAATTTCACTCGGTACTGCTTACACAAAGTCTAAATTTGTCCGAAGAATATGAAAATGCAGAGAGAACAATCATTTTAAGTAGGATATTGCCTATTATTGAAAACGCATCACTGAGTCTTATCATGTACACACGATTTAAAGCGTTTTTAATTCCAATGGACGGTTTGCTGCTGGAGCTTACAGTTGGCTATCATGCAAGTGTCTGTGCTTGATGTGTTTTTTTTTATATGCACAGTTTAAGTAATTTAAATTGTGTAATATTCAACCTAGTGGTAGTATGTCTTTATACAACCTAGTGATGAGAATAGCAAGATGTTCGCCTGATGGTAAGCGAAACGTCTGCCTATAAACAACTGTTATTCTCTTGAGCCCATTAATTTCACCAGCTACAGTGCCATTCACACCGGAACAAGGCAATCTTTACACTATATGATTTTTGACACTGCGATTGTACATTTCTACCGGATGGTCTTTGCACAAGGGACCTACTATCCTACTAACAACATAGTTTTACAGAGTAATTAGTAGTATTAGTAAAATAAAGTATAGTAGGTAAAAAATATGTTCAATTTGTCATTTTGTAGTGTGTGTATTTGGGAGCGTTTAGTATGAGTGAGCTGAACATGAACCTATGTCTAAAGAACGTATGAGAATACATGATATGCAATGCAATGCAATTCCGATTGCTTGTTATAGATATTTATGATTCATACAGATCGGATAAAATAATTTGGAGGAACATAAACGATATGGAAGAATTTAACTGGTGAAAGCCATAAAATCGACATCTTCCGTTATACCTACTCTAACGAATATGAACCGATTTCAATGAGTTTCTTTATTTGTGAGACTAATCTACTACAATGGTATCATACCAAGTTCATCACGACGATTTATGAATGAAAAAAATACTAATAAATTATTCAAAAAAATTAACCCGACCGATTGTAACCGATGGATGCAAATAGCCAATTGTCGTTCATTGTGGCGTTCTAAGGGGGAGGCCTATGTTCAGCAGTGGACGTCTTCCGGCTGATGATGATGATGAACCCGACCAGTATACAGGTCACTAAAAAATATAAAATTATTTGGTGCTAAATTTATACAGTAGGTATGTACGCTCGCGGTCACGAACGGTGTACCACCTTTAGGACGAGAATCGCTTGCACGAGCCGGCCCGAAATACGTGCGGACGAGATAATCACACATAATGTTTGTCAAACGATTTTGATTGAATACTCCGTCCGCGATGGTACGTACAACTAACACCAACTTTAATCATATTTAAAATACTTTATACTTTTTAGTGTGCTGTCTATTGAAGTGCTGTTATTGATTTTTTTTTTATTGTTTTTTTAATGTTCTATTCAAAGGCTAATTGAAACCCCCGACCAAAACGAGGGGAGTTATAACTTTGACACCTATGTCTGACTGGAAGTGTCTGTCTCTCTGTATGGCTGGCTGTGGCATCGTAGAGCTCCAACCAGTGGATGGATTTGAATGCGGTTTTTTTAAAGCTAGTTTAAGCGAGATGGTTCTTAACTATGTTACATGAAAATCGGTCCAGCTGTTAGAAGACCATCAGCTCTTTTCCGAGTCGAGGTAGGGATATTTCGTATATAGACATCTTTCATTATTTCTACAAGTCCAAAAGATCTGAAATTAATACATATATAAATCCGATAATAGTAAATAAAATGGTAACCTTCACCAGGGTCTGATGATGATCAGCAAGAAGGTGGAAATAGGATCTAGGCCCTAATAAACGAAAACTCATTCAGTTTGGGCTCGTGGGATAGTTCTCAACGAGTAGTTGCTAGATGAATGGGAGTCTGATGATGGAGCAGGAAGGTGGTCATAGGATCTCTGCACCAATAAACGTAGACCTACTGTGTTTAGGCTCCTTGGGCTGGTCTCGATAAGTAGTTGCTAGAAAATGATGATCAGGGTCTGATGATGGACCGGGAAGATGGCCAAAGGATCTCTGCACAAATAAACGTAGACCCACCGAATTTGGGCTCGTCAGATATGTCTCGACGAGTAGTTGCTAGAAAAACGGTGATCATTGTCTGATGATGGAGCAGGTTGGTGGTCACGGAATCTCTGTATCAATAACCGCATTTGGGCTCGTTGCGTACGTCTCTACGAGTAGCTGCTAGAACAATGGTGATAAGGGTCTGACGATGGAGCAAGAATGTGGTCACGGTATCTCTGCACGAATAAACGTAGACCCACCGAATTGGGGTTCCTTGGGTAGGTATCACGAGTAGTTGCTAGAAAATGGTGATCTTTAGATGGTGTCTGATGATAGAGCAGGAAGGTGGTCAAAGTATGAGGTGACGGGCCCGTTGGTCTAGTGGTTAGACTCCCTGGCAGCTACTCGATGAGTTGTGGGTTTGATTCCCCCACGAAGTATCTGGGTGTTATTTATCTATTTAAGTATGTATTTACAAAAAAAAAGTATTAATATCTGTTGTCTGGTTTCCATAGTACAGGCTCTGCCTAGTTTGGTATCGGATAACTGTGTGTGGATTGTCCCAAGATATTATTGATATTATTATAAAGGATCTCTGCACCAAAAAACGTATACCTACCGAGTTTGGGCTCGTTAGTTATGTCTCGACGAGTAGTTGCTAGAATAAACTATTTTTATTAAAAAAATAAAAACCGTCTTCAAAGTAAATTATCTAAAAAGCATAAAATAACGAAAATATATTGAAGTCGGTGCTAGCACATCATGTTAACTAACACTAGCACCAGCTGACACCGACTTCAATATATTTTCGTTATTTTATGCTTTTTAGATAATTTACTTTGAAGACGGTTTTTATTTTTTTAATAAAAATAGTTTATTTAACACTTTTTAGTGACTTATTTTACCAAAATAAGTATCAGCACTATCACGCAACTCGAACGTCTACGTTACAGTAACTTACTGAAAACATAAAAAGGTTATATCTCTTAAACTACTGGACCGATTTTGATGAAACTTGTACTCTACCCTAAGTTGAAAAATACTCTAACTATTGCAAAAAGAATTTTCAAAATCGGACTTGTAGTTTCTGAGAAATCTGTGGACAAACCTACATACATACATACATACCTACATACATACATACATACATACATACATACATACACTCATAAAATTTGGTAAATTTGTTTAGAAGCCCACATAGACTAACATATATTAATATTACGCATTTTTATCAATATTACATACATACGCGTCGAATAGAGAACCTTCTTTTTGAAGCCGGTTAAAAATGGTGACGAGGGTCTGATGATGAAGCAGGAAGGTAGTCACGGGATCTCTGCACCAATAAACGCAGACGCATTGGATAGGTTGCTATGAGTAGTAGGTAGAAAAATAATGATAAGAGTCTGGGGATGGGAGCAAGCAGGACGGTGGTAACAGAAACTCTGCTCCATAAAATGTAGGATCCATCGAATTGTAAATCGATAGTTAAATCTTGCCGAGTAATTACTAGACAGACATCAATCAGAGTAATGGCGCCGGAAAGTCATTTTAAGAGTTCGTTCACCCATGTCGGGGTTTATTAAAAAAGTTTAATTTATACTTTAGCCTGAATTAAGTATACACATACATACTACAAATTCTAGTTAGGTACTTAACAATAACAATAAATATAAAACATTAAAGTAATGAATTTTATCTATACTCATATCGTAATATTTAAATTATGAATGCAAAACTAGTAAGTACTCTAATGACACACTTTATACACATGCAACTCCGTTCTAAAAACATTATATTTTTTTATACACAAAAAAATGGGCTGCTGAGGGGCAAGACCGAAAAAATGTAACACTGTAACAATGAAAAACGACACCAAAACTGTTAGTTATTTAAAAAGCTGCCTAATGTTTATACAGATTCAAACGGACTTGAACTGAATGTCAACGTATTAAAGTCTCAATTTTCTTATAAATATAGACATGGCTGGTTTGATTATTGCATTACAGCTCTCGACTTGCTCTCCTAATAGTATATTTGTTTCTGGCGACGGTACTATATTATGTATAATTGGCTCAGTGGTATATGAGCTTAACTAAGGTAATAACGTGATGTTAGACGTGGGTACAAATCCTAGCAATTCATTTGCTTTAATGTCTTTTATATCATCCAGCAGCCGAAACATCCACTGCTGAACCTATGTTCAGCTTCCCTTCTAAGGTAGAGGCCTATGCCTCTACCTTAGAAGGGAAGGGTTGCCATTATCATCACGCTTGGCAGGCGGCTTGGGGATCACAGTATAGGTGGCAGGTAATCCAATAAAAAGACTGCTGCCACTAGTTCTAGTTTTCTTCTAGTTTTTCCTTAGTCGCCTTTTACGGACACCCAACGAGAGGAGATGGGCTCCTCTCGTTGGGTGTCCGTAAAAGGTCCGTAGGTGCTATTCTTACCCGGACACCCCACGGGGGTCTTTTTTATATTTTACTATTCTCATTATTTATTTCATAAATTGTTACAAAAGGAACATTTTAAGCATCTTTATTTTATAATTTTAATGTTTAAATACCCTTTATCTACACTCATATCGTAATATTCAAATTATGAACTCAAAACTAGTACTCTAATGACACATTTTATACATAATGCCTCTTTACAAACATCAAAAAGTTTTTTACGGTACACGTGTATCGTAAAAAAAACGTTTGATCAAAACGATGCCGTAAAATCTGCTTAAAAATATATTGTAATAGAGAAACTTTTCTATATCAAAATATTTTTAAGCCAATCTAGTAGGCCGCAATGTCATCTAGTAGTCCGCGATCTAATCCAGCAGGCCACGATACATCCATCGGGAGGGTGGGACCCAGTTGTACGCATGCCCTATGGAGTTATTTGAATGAATTGAGTGCCATAATATTATAGACTGGAATAGAATTTTATTCCACACAGATTACATACTATTTGGTACAACAAATTTAACTATAGTATAGAACTAAAGCACGTCGTCTGTGTGAAACAGAGCTCCCTCTGTCTGTATTATATGTTTTGTAATGTAGTTTGGCGGTATAAAATTGTATTTCATGAGTTTAGATAAAGAAGTGTTTGAAACTGCACATAATTAAGCATTAAAACACTCGTGTTTTAATAACTCCTATTGTGCAGCAGTTTCTAATACTTACTATTAACCAATAATAATAAATAATCATGTCTGATTATTATACATGCAAGTATGTATCATCAAGCAGAGAATAAAAGAAGTCGGTTAATAATCACAAATTGACTTTTTTCATAGACTTTGGAAGTTGTATATCGCAGATATCTTCAAATTATAAAATGTCAAATTATTCAAAAATGGTTGATATTTGCAAATGATCTCTCCTACAAACCCTTAACGGATTGCTGTGATATTTACCAGTAACCCTGTATATACAGAATTCTAGATAATATGAATAGAACATTAAATATAGAACACAAAAATATTATGAACAAAAGATATATTATATACTAGCTGACTCGCGCAGCGCCTCCCGACCTCTTTTACGTTAGCTAATTTTTAATAGCATACATTTGCGTTGAATACATAACCTCTTTTTTTACTTGCCCTCCGAAGCACGGAGACGCTTACTTCAAGTAGCATTAAACGGTCACCCATCTATGTATTGACCTTGCCTAACGTTGCTTAACCTGATCGATTGCCAAACATTGATAACGACTATCAATGATGGGCTTCTAATTTTTTTATAGTATTAGATACATTTGTGTTGTATACATAACATACTTTTTTAAAGTCGGTTAAAAACTGGGACCCACTTTTTACTTGCCCTCCGAAGCACGGAGACGCTTACTTCAAATGGCATTAAACGGTCACCCATCTATGTAATGACCTTGTCTAACGTTGCTCAACCTGATCAATTGCCAAACATTGATAACAATTGTCTATGACGGGCTTCTCATTTTTTTATAGTATTAGATACATTCGCGTCGAATACATAACCTTCTTTTTTATAGTCGGTTAAAAACTGGTACCCACTTTTTACTTGCCCTCCGAAGCACTGAGACGCTTACTTCAAATGGCATTAAACGGTCACCCATCTATGGAATGACCTTGCCTAACGTTGCTTAACCTGATCGATTGCCACATATTGGATAACAAGTGTCTATGAGTTTCTCTTTATTATTAATAGTACCTATTAAATACATTCGCGTCGAATACATAACCTCCTTTTTTAATTTTAAAGTCGGTTAAAAACTGGGACCCTCTCCCAAGGGAACCGTGATGAATTACGGTATTTAAGACCGTTCCGAATTCACAAACCGACGTCACCCACCGGCGGCCCCAATGCATTGGCATAGTTTTCTTAGTCTTTGCGTACTTAAAAAGTTAATTTATTTCCAAAAAAATATTTACCGTTACTAATGTATAGATATTAACTAAACTAAGTACTTCTATTAATTTCAATATTTATAAATGCGCATAAACTCTTTAAAAAATTAAATGAGTTAAACAATATTGCTCCAACACCGACGTGCAGTCCTCCCTCGACAACGCCGCGAAGCGGACTGAATCAGAGATCGCAGCAGGCATACTTGCGCAGATGTATTAAATTTTGGGAAAAATAGATATTTCTCTAGTAAAATACGGAATAAAAATAAATCTTTCAAGTAAAGACATTCGTATTTTCAAGACCTTTTTTCCTGTGTAAACGCCAACACAATAGCTTGAGCGGTTTTAGAGAACATTTGCAAATTATGACATAAATAGGTCCTTTTTAGATCTTTTTTTCCTAAAAAGTGGTTATCAAAAATAAATTTTTATTCAAGTAAACGTATTTATCGAAACTTTAACTAACGTTTTATATTTTTTCTATACAGATTAAATTAACAGTTTTTGTGAACATTTAACTTAAAATAACAAGAATTCAGGCATTTCACCGTTATTAGCGCCTTAAGGCAAGCCAGAGCTGAGAGTCCTGCGGGCGCCCTTCGGTTTCCACTCGGCCGACGAAGACACGCCGAGGTGGGGGCCCTGACCGACTCTCTGGAGCATTCGAGTCCGTGGTGTCGTTACGCACCAACAGCTCGCCACAAGCTGCCCTGCGGGCATTTTAATAATAATAATTATATTATTATTATTCAGTAGTTTCGGCGTGATGCTCAGCCGTGATACAGACAGACAGACAGACAGACAAAAATTAAAAAAAATATATTTTCGGCCTCAGTATCGGTTATAGAATGCCCTCCAAATATAATTTTCAAAATATCTTCAATGTACAGAATTGGACCTGTTACAGTTTTATTATAAGTATAGATATGTAGATTAAAAGTTCTATAGTGATTGTATGTTCAATTTCACCGATAGATGGCGCTGTTCATAATGTAAATCACGCTAACATTGTGTGGGTTATTTATTAAACCTCACACAGTAGTTATTTTGTCAATATGTCATGTCAATGAAGAACGCGTGCAGCTTGGTTGAATACTTTATTAGTACTAAAAATATATTCACACGAAAGAAGCGTGTGAATGCAAAGGTGTGAAAAAAGACAATGTACGAAGCTTACTCGTACATACTGTCAAAAGTTAAAGAATAGGCTTAACAATAATGTATATAAACAACTAAGAAATGTATGTCAAGTAAACAATTTGAATTGCTTAAACATTGTCATAAAAAATATAAATTGCAAATATAAAATTGTAAAAGTAAAAAGGTAAATTAAAAATAATGTAAAGCAAAAAGACTTCTAAAATGTAAAAAGTAACAATAAAATATAAAGATTAGCACTGCACTGTAGCCTTGCGCAGAATGTGTCACTTGAATGAAAAGATATATACATATCTTTTCACTGCTGTGAAGTATATCTATCTTTTAGTTCAATAGTTCAATCTAGTCCAGTAGCTCAACAGAAATGATTTAGTCTGTTGTTCGGTTTTCGTTCTTAGTTCAATGAGAGATATTGAAATGGTTGATTTATTAATCATCAGTACACTTTTTAACCAGCTTATCGCATGAGTTGAGACATGAGTATATAACTTCCGTTAATTTTCTGTTTTTGTAAAGTTAAATAATTAAGCCATTTGGAAACGTGTTCCCGCACAATTGGTACATTATATCTCAATGCACACAACTCATCTCAGATGAACAGTAAACTGTAACAATTATACTAAAGTGTCCCGTACTCTCGTAACATCATGTCATGAAGCTCAAAATACTCTAAAAACTTTACAGTTTTCATAACTACTCCGATACTTACGAATGAAAACAATGCGCTTTTATGATTGCTACATTTTATATTCACAGTCAAATGCAGACACATTTCTCAAATACTTGGATACTCTTCTCTTTAAGCTTTGTTTCAAAAATAAAAAAAAAATTGTATTAACTGGAGATTTTAACATAAATATATTAAAACCTAACCGTATTGTGAGGGATCTGATAGATATTGCAAATAATTATAATTTAATTTTACACATAAATGAACCAACAAGATTGAACTCATGTATTGACAATTTTTTGAGCAACATACGAAATGCTTCAGGTCAAATTTTAAAATTGGGTATCTCTGATCACGATACAGCACAGTTATTGAATATTCCGGTGAAAAAAAATTTTCGCCAACCGACTAAAATATTTGATATTAAAAGAGATTTTTGTAAAGAAAATATCGATAAGTTTTGTGAATGCATTGGTAGCTTGTCATTTAATCATGTTTATTGTGAGCGAGACCTAAACAAAGCGTTCAATCTCTTTCATGAAGAATTTCGACTATTTTACGACCTTTGTTTCCCTAAAATAAAGTGTCAAATCCGAAGCAATTGTCAAAAACGTAGGTGGATAACCAAAGGCTTAAAACGGAGCTGTAGAACAAAGAGATCCTTGAGATTCCAATACTATAAATGTAAAACGAACGAAAATAAAATTAAATACTATAACTACTCAAAACTATTACGGTCGTGTATAGAAAGATCACGTAAAGACTGCAACCACATGTATATGAGTAATGCTCAAAATAAATGTAAGGCGTCTTGGACAATTATAAGTGAAAATACAAGTAACACCCAACAATGTAACTTTATAAATGAAATTAAAATCGAAAATAGAACAATTACTAACCCTCAACTGATAGCTAACAAATTCAATGAATATTTAACTAACCTAACAAACAATAACTGTAAACAAACACACAATACAAATAGAACCCGCATAAATAATAGCATCTTCTTAGAGCCATTAAATGATAGTGAAGTTAAAAATATAATAATGTCCTTAAATAACACAAATTCTGTAGGGTTCGATGAGATATCGACGAAGATATTAAAGCATAGTGTTCATATTATTACACCGGTTATCACACATTTAATAAATAAATCATTTGAACAAGGAACTTTTCCGGATGTCTTAAAAAAATCAGTTGTAAAACCTTTGTACAAAAAAGGTGATAGAACTGATGTTGATAACTATCGACCAGTTACTCTTATATCGACACTGTCGAAAATATTTGAAAAGGCTATGTATAAAAGGCTTGGGTCATTCTTAACTAAATATAATATAATAAGAAGTGAACAAAACGGGTTTCAAAAGGGAAAATCCACAACACTAGCAGCCTTTAATTTGACTAATAATATTGTTTGCAGCTTAGATAAAAAGCAAATGACCGTTGCAGTGTTTTTTGACATGTCTAAAGCCTTTGATTTTGTTTCACATAAACTGCTCTTGGAAAAACTGGAAAATTATGGTATAAGAGGTCTACCGCTGGAGTTGATTAAATCATATCTTTCTGATCGTAGACAGTGTGTAGAGATTTCTAGTCTGGGGAAGGATTTTGTTATAGACCATAATAGATCTCAGTATCTGAAAAATGAGTGTGGTGTTCCGCAAGGCAGCGTCCTAGGGCCAATGCTGTTTTTGCTTTATATCAATGATCTACCGGAAATTACTCATTATAAATGCACATTATTTGCTGACGACATTTCAATAGTTTTGACATCACGTAATTTAGATGAATTTAATATAGAGATTAATAGTACAATTGAATCAGTTATAAAATGGCTCGACAATAATAATCTGACCGTAAATTTAAATAAAACTCATTATATACAATTTTTGAATAAAGGAGGTAAAAAATACCCACTACAAATCAGCTATAACGGACATAAATTAAATGACATAGACCAAGTTAGATTTTTAGGCATAATAGTAGATAAATCATGTAACTGGAAAATGCATATTGATCAAATTTGCACCAAGATTAACCGTTACGTGTATGTTCTGTCAAGACTTCGTAAAACTGCATCATTGCAGACTGCATTAACGGCATATCATGGATACGTTGGTTCAGTTTTGAGGTACGGTTTACTTATCTGGGGAAATTCTACCGATATAAATAGGGCATTTATATGTCAAAAGAAATGTATAAGGGCAATGACTGGAACGCCACCATATGGTTCCTGTAGGCTGTTATTTAAAAAATTGGGCATTCTCACCTTGGCTTGCCTGTACATCTATGAGATTGGGATATTTGTGAAGTCTCAGCCGCAAATATTTACGAAGGCCTCTGAATATTATCCTCGTAATACCAGAAACGGGAACAGGTTGGTGTTTGGTTGTTTATCCAAAACAGCCTTATTTAAAAATAGTTGTTATGCAATGTGTGTAAAAGTTTATAATGCAATTCCTACCGATATTAAAAATATGAATTTAGCAATGTTTAAAAGTAAATTAAAAGAGTGGTTACTTGAAAAGTCATTCTATACGGTTAAGGAATTATTTTTAAAATTTTGACATTTAATACTAATTATAATTTACTAATGTTTAATATGAAATAATAATTAATGATAAGGAATAATAATTAATAATATTACATAATTACTTATACTTAATTATATTTAATGTTTTTTATAGGTAAAGTCAATACGTTTCTTTGTTTCACATGCTGACTTATAGTAGCTAAATAGATGAAACTTTATTATTGTAAGACCTTATTGTACTCTATTTTTAGTGAAATAAACATTTTATTTATTTTTATTTATTTATTTATTCAAGCTCGTGCAAATGTGTTTATAAACTGTACATTGCCATTTTGCTTGGTAGTTCAGTATCAGCTTTTCTAAATAACAAGCAATGTACAGCTAAAACAAGAGCACGCCTAATATCGTTCTCGAACGATTGTATTACATAACCGAGTCAAAGTTTGAGTGAAGTAGAAAAATCACTTCAGTACGTACAACAGAGCGAGACAGAATTATCTATCCGCACTGCGTATCGTTCGTGTTTCGGATCGGATCGTTCGCGCCCGGTGGACTAAACAACTGAACTATGAAGTAGATGAATCTCAGACGAACTATTACGTAGACGGAGCTATAGGTTGTTGCCGCTCTTGTATCCGTGTGTCAAACGAAGTATTGTTTTCTCTGTCTATTACACGGAGTGTAGGAACGAGTGAAAGGTATAGCTCATGTAAGTCTGGCAACGTCGCACTGTCAGTGTAAATCGTGTCAAAAGCTGACCGGCTTAGTCGGCCAAAACATTGCAACTTGGTGCAGTTATAATGCGAAATATTAATTATTGACAGTGGTTTGGCTAGGACTGAATTGATAAAATGAAAATATGTCGTGTGCCGCTGTAAATTGTTCATAAAGAACAACGAAAGGAGGCGTAAAAGACCCAGAATTATCATTTCACACGTAAGTCTTTGACAACAATTTTATCGTTACTTACTGATGTTTATGGTTAGAAAATAAATAAACATTAAAGATTTACATATTAGGACTAATATTGTCTTTAACATCTTGATAAAAAACCAAGTTTTATAGTCTAAATTAATGTTTATCGTAGGCCTTGTTTTAGGCGTGAACTGCAGTGATGTGTATAATATTATCGATAAAATCTATCAACGTTTGTTGTTGGTATTAATAATTTTTGCTTGCTTTTTCTAAGGTTTCCAAAATATCCCGAAATAAGAAGTGCGTGGATTAAAGCTGTAAGACGTCAGAACTGGGAGCCAACGAAATATTCAAGGCTTTGCTCCAAACACTGAGCAATTCTGCTTTGAAACGGGTTTATCTATAAAAAAACTAAAGCCTGGTTCAGTGCCAACAATATTCGAAGGATATCCGGAATATTACCAGGTAAAGTTATAATAGATTTTATGAAACATGTATGTATCAAGGTACTTAATTTTAGTTATATTAACAATCATTAATACATTATGTATTTTTTGTTTAGGTAGCAAAGAAGAGAAAATCAGAGTCAATAAATGTAACGCAAATTACTCCTAGAAGACGGAGGAGAATATGCGAGAAATATTTACAACTCAGAATACATTATGTTATGAAAAACGCTGTAGTTGAAAATAGTATCAGAAATGTATATAATAAATTAATATTATTTAAAGGTCATTGAATTCCTTGTTTTGTTGTGCTCGCTCGCTAGATACACACAACATTGTCTCTAATTTTTTTGTGTACCTTTGTAAATATTCCTACAATGAATAAAATCGTAATAATATGCGTCGGTGTATTTATTTTTGTACCCTTCATTGGTATAAATTGTTACATAAATTTGACCTATTACCATATTATTTATGTGTCCATAATATTTATTTAGCAAAGCACACATTTTGCGCAGAAAATCGATGTACTACTCAGAATCCATCGATATGCTTTGAAGCGTCGACCCTTCCCTAGTCATGCACACTAATAAAACTCCAGAACCGCACACTAACAAAAAATGGACACGCTTCTTTCGCATAGGCTCTGTCTACGTAATAGTTCGTCTGAGAGATGAATTGTAACTGAACTAGAGAACGAAGGAAGTAAACCAACTGAAGTAGTCCAATTGAAGGATTCATTCGTGAACTACACACGACTACTGCACTGCACTGCACTAAGGTTCAGGTAAGTTCTCAAAGTGTACTCTAGTAAACGTTGGTGACGTAGCCCTATCTACACTCAGCGTTGAACCCATCTCGACGGCTGTTGCAGACGCCGCTGCGCTGCCATCGGGTGTGGCGTGCATCTGTGCACGACGCCGGTTGCCGCTGAATCTTTTTCTCCACGCCTTGTAGGTCCCGTAGCTGGCCATAGCTACTAGGATCATTGCTAGCAGAACATACATTGCCATCTTGTGCGAGCTTGAGCCTTTAATTTGTTCCAAATCTTGCGACTTCAGCACGGCAACTTGTTGTGCTATGTCATCGTAGACTTTCTCATGATTCTCAATGTTGTTTATAATTATGTCAGATACCGACGTGTTTATTATGTCATTCAAAGGCGATTTTGACTGCGTAATGTATGGTGTATCTAAGTTTTGGTGTAAATACAATTTATTCTCGTAGTCATACTGTGCATGAATTGTAAACTTATCTCCTTTCACCATGCATCCGTTTGTTATAGTGATAACTCCGTTCCCAGTTAATTGCTTGGTGACAAAACCAGGTGTACATAAAATGCGCACGGTGCATTCCTGGCAACACGAGTATAGCCACGCGCCGTGATGCTGTAATTTGATCCAAGTGTCGACACACGGTTTTATCTCGGACCTGCAGTAGCTTTGTTTATACTTGTTTGTAGTTTTTGTCAACTGAATGTTGCAAATAGACTTCTCGATGTTTATGTTATAAATAGGGTGGTTTCCATAACATAATATCTTATCATGCTTAACCTTCAGGCACGTTTGCATGTCAGTTTCAGTCATAGGCATAACAATGTCTCTTTTTATATTAAAAGCGATGTAGTTCGCTGCTGGAATCCGGCTCGAAGGACCAAACACTGTGTGGGTTATTTATTAATAAACCTCACACAGTATTATTTTACACATATTATTTTGTCAATATGTCATGTCAATGAAGAACGCGTGCAGCTTGGTTGAATACTTTATTAGTACTAAAAATATATTCACACGAAAGAAGCGTGTGAATGCAAAAATGCATACATTGTAGAAAAAAGACAATGTACGAAGCTTACTCGTGCAAACATCGTAAATTACTGTTTAATGATATTCGATACTGAAAGTCCTAAGTTTTTCGCATCTTTTATTGTTGCGACTGTAATACAATACCGTTAGATCATTTCGACTAATTTCGAGTAATTTTAGGTCTATTCAAAATATTCAATGTATAGAAAAAGTGCTCTTTGAGTTTTATTATAGTATAGACAATACATACAGGTCTACCTTTGCGTCTTATTAAGTGAAAACACGCTCCACACGCTGGGAATGTAATACTTACATTCCCACAGACGGACCGACAGACAGAAGTAGGTGTCAAACGTGTATGTGCTAGGAGCGTGTTTTCACTTAATAAGACGCAAAGGTAGACCTGTATGTATTGTCTATATCTGTGGTATCACAGCTTTCTAAGCAGTGGACGGATTCTTTTTATTTAATTTCAAAGCTGGTTTAAACGAGATGGTTCTTAGCTATGTTTAGTGAAATCTGTTTCCAAGAAAGCATTATCTCAGTTTCTAATGAATGTAGGGATATTTTTTATGCATACGAGTAGGTACAATACACATCATTCATTACTTCCATTAGTATTATGTATAGGTAAGTAGGTACATAGATACTATAGAATATCATAATTTTTACCAGGGCGTCCCACCGCTGAACAAGGGCCGCCCCCTTAGAAGGGGAGGATTGCCATAATCCCCACGCTTGGCAGACGGTTTATAGGTATATATAGTTAGCGTATTAAGCTGACTATTGATGGGTCAACATTGGTAACCTACAAAATCCCAATGATAACAAGCGTAAACTTAAATATTAAAAAAAAAAGTAATTGGAGAACGACCTATAAAAATGACTTTCTACTGATTGCTCTATTATTATTCTAGACCCTGATCTGTCAACGAACGAACTAGTTAAAATCTATCTAACACTCGAGTGATTGCGTAGAATTCGGTGGGTCTACGTTTAATGATTCAGAGATCCTGAGACTACCTTCCTGCTCCATTGTCAGTCCCTGATCACCATTTTTCTACCAACTGCTTGTCGATTGATTGCGTAGATCACGACACGATGGTCAGGAAATTACGCCACTATGGTTTGAGGAACAGAGCTGTAGACCTTCTGACTTCATATTTGAATAATATAATTCAGAAGGTTGATATAAATGGTAAGAGATCCCCAGGATCTGTGGTTTCCTTAGGCGTCCCTCAAGGTTCAATATTAGGCCCATTTCTGTTTTTAATATACATTAATGACTTACCCTACTTTGTGGGGGATAAAGTTAATGTTGTATTGTTCGAGGATGATACCTCTCTTTTATTTAAAGTTAAGCGTAAACTCCATGATTATGACGAAGTGAACAACGTTCTCTCTAAAGTGGTCCATTGGTTCAATATTAACAATTTAAAACTGAATGATAGCAAAACTAAGTGTATAAAATTTGTAACACCAAATGTAAGACCGGTGGCTACCAATGTGGAAATTAATGGAGCATCGTTGGACCTTGAGGTTTCGACTGTGTTTCTTGGTATAACAATAGACGCTAAGCTACAATGGGGCCCACAAATTGAGAAACTGTCAGGTAGACTAAGTTCCGCGGCTTATGCAGTGAAAAAAAATCAGACGCTTAACTGATGTTGAAACCGCTAGAATTGTCTATTTCAGCTATTTCCACAGTATTATGTCTTATGGTATATTACTGTGGGGATCTTCTGCAGAACTTAATGCCATTTTTATTCTGTAGAAAAGAGCTGTGAGGGCCATTTATAATCTGACTCCTACCGATTCACTTAGAGAAAAATTCAAAGAAATAGATATTCTAACGGTTGTTTCACAATTCATATTTGAAAATTTAGTTAATGTTCAGAAAAATATTGGATCATTTAAAAAAATATAGTGATAGTCATGGTGTTAATACCCGGAACAAACACGATCTTGTTTTGCATTCCACGCGTCTCCACAGAACAGGCAAATCCTTTATGGGTCAAAGTATACGCTTCTATAACAAACTGCCACAGGATATCCGAGATCTTCCACTGAATAAATTTAAACCTTTGATAAAACCGCCGATTGTCGAAAAAGGCTTATTATAAAATCTCGGATTACCTTGAGGATAAAGTTGCGTGGGCTTGAACTGCCTGACTCATGCAAGCTTTGAATTTTAAGGCTTACAATTTGTAACACCATATAAAGTGGTGGATAACTGATGGCTGCTGCACTAGTCAATTAATTGATGACATCAATAATTATGTTAAAGTGCTTTGTATCTTGCCTGACGAGGCACTGCTTAACAGCAGAAGTTAAATGTTAGACGTGTGCCACTGTGATCTTAGATCGGTCATGCTCGCCATCGAAAAGTCTGCTTGTGGCTTCGTGTGGCGGGTCACCCCCTTCCCTCCAATATGGTTGAGGGAGTGATGGCTGCTGCTCAAGTCAACTCGTGCGCGGGTGCTGCTTGGGGAGACTGGTCCGACTACTATCCCTTTGGCTTTTTAGTTTGTTGTACTTTCGTCGTAGTTTATTATTTTTTTCTGTCTTATTTGATCTTTTGAACGGCAAGACAAACTGTTGCTCTGATCTAATTGTAACATGACACACTGTTTAAAAAAAAGTGATAAAATGACAAGCCCGCTGAGTTTCTTGCCGGATCTTCTCAATTGAGGCCGCATTGTGATCCAGTGGTAGATTTTTTTTTTTAAATACATGACCTTACAAAAGTGCTAGCT
Source organism: Furcula furcula (assembly GCA_911728495.1). Classification (NCBI taxonomy): domain Eukaryota; kingdom Metazoa; phylum Arthropoda; class Insecta; order Lepidoptera; family Notodontidae; genus Furcula; species Furcula furcula. Next base: position 29,501,611 of record OU452244.1, read on the forward strand.
AAGCCTATTTGAAATAAACTATTTTTGAGTTTGAGTTCAAGACTTACCTGACAAGTCCAAATTGGGTGGATCTACGTTTAATGGTGCAAATATTTGGTAGGAAGAAGAAGAAGAAGAAAAATTGTTTATTCGTAGCAATAATCAATAAATATAAAATATTAACAAAACAAGGCAGTAGATACATGATTAAAAAACTAAAATAAGAAAAAAAAAAATTACTTTGCTACGAAAGGGTACTCAGCATTAAGTGGCTAGTTGCCAAGCCACGCTGACCTTTCGTTAGGACCACAGAGACCTCATGGACCCTCTGCCATGCATATACAATTAAACGAGAAAGAATTAAATAATAATACAATAACAAATCTAAAAACCAAAAGAACTAAAAATGGCATCACTCTTATTTAAATAACAATTCGTTCATAAGGTGCAAAATTAACGAAATAATGGAAAAAAATCATACAGCAATGTTTCAATAACTGTGTATGGTAGGCACCTTCCTTCTCCATCATTAGACCCTGATCATCATTTTTCTACAAACATCTCAGTCCAACGATTTAGAATTCTTTGGGGCTACGTTTATAGATGCAGAGATACTGTGACCACTTTCCTGCTTCATAATCAGAACCTGACCTATCTAACGAGTCCAAGTTCAACGGTTACAGGATCTTTGCATCAGTTAATAATGTAGCCCATTAACTGATGCAGAGATCTTGTGACCATGTTCCTGCTCCATCATCACACCCTGAGTACCTACACTCGTGAAGGTTACAACAAATTCTTTATTATCATCGGATTTATTTGCCGTAGGATAGGCTACTCCCAGATGATGCAACCTACGTCCGTCTCGCAAGAGCGTCGCAGCTATACAATATGTGTCGCATTGACTCTTTTTCATCTTCGGAGAATCTGCGAATGTCACCAGTACTTAGTCTCATTCTGTGTAGATTGCTCGTTGGTGCCAAAATGTCCCGTGAGTGCACCTATTAGGTGCCTTAGGTATTTGTAATCTGTTTAGGTTTAATAATTTGACCCCACAGGACACCCTTCCGATAGAAAACGCTTTGGAGTGGTTTAGGCCTGACGCTCCGTCGCGTCCTTCCGAGCGTCCTTCATGTGGTCGTTCCTAGTATGTGCTTAAAATGCTTGGTGATATGTTCCATATGAAATCCCCACAAATGGTTCGGGACTAACCAAATGTCTCTGTGAGCCGGCCCTCGCTAATCTATCTGCCTTCTCATTGCCTTCGCCGCCTTCATGTCCAAGTACTCTGATAAGGCTGACATTGTTGTGTCTTCCCAGGTTGTTCAATCCTGTAACACCTTCTTTGATCAGTTTAGAAGCAACTCGGAAGGAATGCAGAGCCTTCAGAGCTGCCTGACTGTCACTGAGAATACAAATGGTTTTACCTTAGACATTTCTACTTTGAATTTCTTTAATGCTGGCAATTATGGCATAGGTTTCCGCTTGGAATACCGACGCATAATGCCCCATGCTGTGACTTACTCTACAGTCCTTGGAATTAATCCCTTCCCCCGTACCTGATTTCATTTTAGAACCGTCAGTGTACCATATGAGGTGAGTTCCACCAACCGGTTTGAGTCCCCTCGTCCAGTCTTCCCTGGATGGTATATGTACTTGGTACCTCTTGTTAAACAGGTATACTGGATTTATCCTATCACATCCAAATCATTCAGTTCTCTCACGGGATTCGATAAAGTTCATTTTTGTACAGGGCCTGTTATGATTCCAAACTCCTGCTTTTGCAAGTCTGTATAGCGACTTTCTTGCCTCTATTTGTATGTAAGTGTGGTTAGTCCCAGTATCCACTTAAGAGCCAGTGTATGCGTTGATTTGAAGGCACCTGTAATTGCCATGCAAACTACTATTTGTACCTTCCTAAGAGAATCCTTGCAGATCCTTAGTTTGGTCCTAGGCCACCATACAGCGCTGGCATATGTGAGAATAGGCCTCACTATCGTAGTATATAACCAGTACATACCTTTGGTTTGGGTCCCCAGGTTTTTCCATACGCAGAACGGCACACATGAAGACACGTAAGACCTTTTTTGTTATGTTTTCAACATGACTATGCCACGTTAGTTTACTATCGAGAGTTACCCCAAGATATTTTACTTCCGTAGCCCATTTTAGTTTAATGACGTACAATTCTGGGTCTCTAAGGCACTCTAAATGTATTTTCCTCGTGAAAATTCAAAAAAATTCAAATATCATTTTTTTTTTCAAATAGGCTTAGCGGTCATTTTTTTAAAAGCTACCACCGGATCACAACGCGGCCTCAACTGAGAAGATCCGGCAAGAAACTCAGCAAGCTTGTCATTTTTTCACTTTTTTTTTAAAACCACGTTTGCCTTTTTACAATTAGATCAGCACCAGCGACAGTGTGTCCTGCCGTTTGTAATATATTTTTTTTTAAATTGAACCGACTTCAATAACACTAAAAAGTATAAAATAATTTAAATATTAAAGAAGTTATTGTTAGCGTACCTGCTGTGTATATTTGGCACTAACTTCAATAATATTTAAATTATTTTATACTTTTTACTGTTATTGAAGTCGGTTCAGTTTTTTTTTTTTTTAATTATTTTATACTTTTTAGTTATATTTTCATACATAAAGATTGAACCATCGAAGACGGTAAAATGATCTAGGTAGGTTATGACATCATTATGATTTCACATTATCGTCTACATACTTTTACATAATTCATGTTTCTTCAGAAACTCCGAAACAATTTATCCGATCGTAATGAAATTTGCATGGAATCATAATAGTTGTTGCAATGAATCATAGTAGTTTACTCTCTTGAATAAAAAAAGAATCATCGAAATCGGTTCATATTTATCAGAGAAATGTAAAGGAGAACATCAGTTTTATGGTTTTTACCAGATAAATTCCTCCATATCATTCATGGTCCTCCAGGAAGTTCTTATCCGGTTGTGATAAAATTCATATAGGTTCTTTACAGTGGTTTCTTCTTTCGAATAAAAAAAGAATCATTGAAATTGGTAAATATTTACCAGAGTTATGACCATTTTTGTCCTTAAAAAGCACCATAAAGTCATCTATATAGGCTTTCTTGCAGCTCTCAGTGCGCAGTCACCATTCTTGTTTTTTTCAGGAACTACTTATTACTAAGCAATAATTTTTTTATGGGACCCAATTAACGGATTAAAGAATGGATGGAAGAAAGATTTTTTCAAATCGGTTCATAATTGCCAGAGTTATGCGCGAACATACATAGAAAAAAAAATATATATATACAGACGAATTGAGAACCTCCTCCTTTTTTGAAGTCGGTTAAAAATATAAAAAATACGACGAAAATACAACAAACTAAAATGCCAAAGGGATAGTAGTCGGACCAGTCCCCCCAAGCAGCACCCGCGCACGAGTTGACTCGAGCAGCAGCCATCACTCCCCTCAACCATATTGGAGGGAAGGGGGTGAACCGCCACACGAAGCCGCCACAAGCAAAGACTTTTCGACGGCGAGCATGACCGATCCAAAATCACAGTGGCTCACGTTTAACAGTATATTAATTATTCCTCATAAAAAGTTAAGGATAAGAAATATTTATTGTGGGTTATCCTTAAGAGATAAACATTACCATCGCGATTTTTTTTGTAGACCTTGTTAAGGTGTACAATACTGTAGTACATTATTTTGATCAATCTCGTAGGTTTCAGCCAGCGCATGCAATGTAAGCGCAAAAAAATGTGTTTATTTACGACATCACATTAGAAACCTCTAAAATTATCAGTGTTTCTCTTCTATATTATGCATGTAAACCTATATACTACGGTATTATACATATAAACCTTCCTCTTGAATCCCTATATGTTCTAAGAAAAACCGCATCAAAATCCGTTGCGTGTTTTAAAGATCTAAGCATACATAGGGACAGATAGACAGCGGGAGCGACTTGGTTATATAATATGTATAGATATAGATGACAACATAGGTCCATATTTGTTAGTAACAATAAAAACTTAACCTATGTTAGTATTAAATGATATTAAATATTTACAACTAAAAGGATTTGGTCCGATTGACCATCTCTCTCACGAGCGGTTTATCGGGCCGCGCCACAATCGCGCGTAGGATGGAGTTGGGGCTGTCGCGCAACCGGCGGGCGCAGCAGTGACGCGGTGTGCTTGCGCCAGGTAGCCGCGAATCCGTCTGTGTGCGCTTCAGCGAACATTGCTGACGCGCTGCAATAGCGCGGCAGCCGCAACAACATCCTGAACGCATTGTAAGTCTTTTGGGTATATTTAAGCCACAGGGCCGCAGCCGATAGGTTATAGAAAAGGTCTATTATATTTTAAGTAAGTACCTAATATCGCTACTTCTACGTCTTTAAACGGCTGAACCGTATTTAGTGAAACATAGCTGAGAACAATAATACATAAAGTAGCTTCTAAATTAAAAAAAAAAAAACGATCAAGTGCAAGTCGAAATTGGTAGTGTCAGTTGTTCCTATAATAGGTGTGACAGACAGACAGACAGACGAAGTCTCACCATAAGGTTTCCATTCTTAACTTTTAGGTATGGAATTCTAAAACCCACATTCAAATTCAAATTCGTCCACTCGTTAGAGCGCTACGCTGCCACAGACAGACACACCGACAGTTGACAGTGGTGTGATTCGATGTTATTATATTATGCTTTGATTCCATTGGTTTCCATTCGATTCCGCGGAGCTGCATCTGATTCAATTTAATTCCAGTCCATTTTAGATGATACCCAATAGTAAATTAACGATCGAATTACCGTTTCTGAATTAAGTATATTTAACAAAAACAGTTTCAATTAAATTAACGTTATTTATTTAAAGCCCCACCTACCTTTTACATGGCCCTTTACTGAAACTGACAGAGAGCATTGACTTCTGTCTGAGTCTTGGTCTGAGTCGAAAGATAGAATACGTTATGTTACGTAGACGGAATATGACCTTAGATCCTTCTTTTAAGGAGATGTAGAAGAATAAGATAAACGCTATGTTTTAGAAGTATTCTGACTTGAGTTTATGGGGAAATTTTTCAAATAATTGCAACACCTTGCTTTACTCTATGGTCCAATTATCAAAATAGATCAAGTCATACAATTTTTTAGAGACATTGTAATAATTCATTTGTTTTCATTTGAATTAATCAATTTTATCAATGAAAACTATAAACTTAAGCATAATTAATGTCCAAGAACCATTAAGGATCAATTAGTGAAGTGAAATTGAAGGAGAAGAGTCCTACTTCAATTGTTTTGATGCCGTTCACCTATATTGATTTATCGTATGCCACTGACCTCTTTTTCTTATTTGTAATTTGTGGCCCATAAATAATTAATAAATTAATTAAAAGTAACATTCATTAGTGTACGTTAATTACGTATATATATACTGTAGGTAATTGGACACAAAAGTTAAAAACTATGTTAGTGTTAAAGTCACGAAATACCTGTTCAACTATATTTTTTAAATCGTCGTAAAAAGTTTTTAAATCGTTATGTTGTGTATGATTTACAATGATGACGCCTATTGAGGAGAAGAAAGATGAGAAGGTATGTTTAACTGTATAACAATATAACAATCACTGGGACATAACCTGGTTAACTAATTAATACTTGTGAATTTGAGCGAAACGGTTGCTTGATGGTAATCAACAGAGACAGTGGCATTGCACTGTTGCTCACCGGAGACCATCTCAGTAATTTCACGTATAACACTGCTTTTCATGCTGCATTACATCAATGTTTAATATACAAAAAATAATGCATTATTTATCAAATCAATTCGCACACTAGGAAAATACCTATAATAGACTGCTGCTTCTGCACATTATTTGGACACTGTTGACCACCCCAGTGTCTTGTATTATTGTACTGCGAAGCAGGTAGGTATTAACCTACCTGTATAGGCTTTTTTGGTTGCGTAAGGCTGAAGCTATGCATCTTAAAATATTTATAGTGTCTGTTTGTCATTTGGTTAGATAGAGGCTAACCTGTCCTTAGGCCTAAAACTGCTGTCTAGACGATAATAACTGGAATCATCTTAGTCCAAGATGTGCTTTAACAGCCTCACATAACATTGCTTAACTAACTGACGTTTATGGAATAGTGAATACAACTGGCTATGAACACCCCAAAATTGGTAGCATAACATTACTACTCAAGTAATATTAGTAGTCATACGGAACTACTTGTTTATAATAATAGTCAGCGAATATGGTTATATTGTGGAGCATGGTATTTGTTACAGATCCGCACAGGTATGGTGCAGGTCTCAGATGGGAAGTCCCGTCCGAGGCCCGCACGCCTGGTGCTCACGATGGATGCGGTGACCGTTCAGAGAGAGGCTCCGGTGCCCACACAACCACCTAAGGATAAGAGCATACCACATGCTAGGGTAAGGGATGAATTTATTTAAAAATATAATACAAAAAATAGAAAGCAACAGAACAGAGGTGAGGTGTAGTACTTGGTGACATAGTTATTTTTAAGCTTCTTATTGTTAAGACAATTAGGACGTTCTCACAATAGTAAGCAACAGGGATGGACTGAAATTAGTTAGTTCCATATTAAACTATGACTAGTAGGAAAGGCTAAAAAGGCTGTATAGGCTCTAGACTTTAGATGGAATAGGACACTAAAATTAAGGCACAAAATAAGAACTCATACTTACCTAAAATGGTTGCCATTGGTATATTTATCTTAATCTATCCCCTCTCTCAATAAAAAATATTTTCAAACTTTAATATATTTCTAAACCCAATACATGGCTGATATCTGCATAAGTAATACTTAATTTGTTATTTTCAGGAGCGAATGGTGCAAATAACTCGCCAGAAGGTTGGTGGACTAGGACTCAGTATTAAGGGTGGTGCAGAGCACAAGCTACCCATCCTTATATCCAAGATATACAAGGATCAAGCGGCAGACCAGACAGGACAACTCTTTGTTGGAGATGCTGTAATTAAAGGTAAGTAGTAGCTCAAATGGGTTAAGAACAACAAGGCGCCGGGTGAAGACGGAATCACTACAAAACTTCTGAGAGCGGTAGGAAAACTGGTACTTTTACTGCCGGTCCCAATATCCTATCGATCCCTGGCTATAATAGAGACATATAAAATTCTCACTAATTACTATGACGTCCCAGGTATGAAGGACATCTATGTACGGGATAAAAATACCCACCTCTGTGGGCATCCTTTGAAATTATTGGCATTACCATCCAAAAGGAAACCTTTGAAACATTTTTTATCAAACCTTGTTGTAGCTGAATGGAACAAACTACCAGAAAACGTTGTGATGGCTCCAACGTTAAATGCTTTCAAGAATAGACTGGACAAAATACTTCAAGCAATATGATACACACGCATCAGCTTTATAAGCAGCTAGTGTGCTTACTAAATAAATAATAAGTTAAAATAGTTACCATCGATAAATATAATGACATATTTCCGTTTCAATAATATCATATTAGCAGCTTACTGTTGGCTGTTCAAATGACAGTCTGTCAGGGTTTTAGTTATCGCTCCATTTCGGAGTTTTATCGCGGAATATCGATGACTTGATCGATGATTTTAACTTATAGTTAGGGATCGATAGGATATTGGGACCGGCAGTTAGTCGTCCAGAAGTTATTTAAGTCTTACTCGAGGGTACTGCGCCAGAAGCATGGCACAGGAGTGTGTGGACTGGTACAGATTTGGCATACATCACTCACCTTCATTTTGCCGAGAATATAGTCATTATGGCAGAGTCGCGGGAGGACTCAATACGATGTTCAGCAACTTCAGTAGCGTTTCCCTAACAGGTGGATCTTAAAATAAACATGGATAAGTCGAAGATCATGTCTAATGTCCATGTTGCACCTGTACCTGTAGTCGTTGGGAACGATACACTCGAAGTTGTTGACTACTATGTCTACCTTGGACAGATTGTCCAGTTAGGTCGGTATAACTTCGACAAAGTGGTTGGCCGAAGAATCCAACTCGGATGGGCAGCGTTCGGAAAACAACGTGACATCTTCTCGTCTGAAATTCCCCAGCGCCAGAAGACAAAGGTTTTTAACCAGTGTGTGTTGTCAGTACAGTGTACATATGGTACTGAGACGTGGTCTTTAACAGCTGGTCTTTTAGAGAAGCTCAGAGTCACACAACGAGCAATGGAGAGAGCTATGCTCGCAGTTATTTTACGCGACAGAATGCGTAATAAGGAGATCGCCGAACAACCAAGGTCACCGACATAGCTCTCAAAATCTGCAAGTTAAAGTGACAATGGGCAGGCCACATCGCTCGAAAAATCGATAACCGATGGGGAAGAAAGGTTCTCGAGTGACGACCACGAACTGGAAGACATAGGTAGGTCTCCCACTAGGTGGACAGACGACATTGTAACCGGTGGATGCAAATAGCCATTTGTCGTCAATTTTTGGCGTTCCAAGGGGGAGGCCTATAGAGGAGCAGTGGACGTCTTCCGGCTGACTATGATAGTGATGTATACCAGGGTAGACGAGTTACGCCGCATTTGATGGATATCGAATCTGCGTCTCCATATTCTATATACCCTTTGTCAGCAACAAAATAATCAGTGTACAGAAGTCGAGCTCATGTATGTTCTCTCGCGGTCACGAACGGTGTACCATCTTTAGGACAACAAACAAGATCTTTAGAAAATACGAGCGGGCGTGGTAAGCGCACATTAGTGGTCGGCCACACTGCAGGCCTAGCGCGGTGGCGACGGCGGGCGCGAAATTTCAAACATATGAAACCGCCGCTTGAGGCCACACTGAAGTGACTTAGGCGGGAGCCTAGCGCGACCGGCTTGAGCGAGTTAGCGGGCGTACTTTTCAAACGTTCCTATCCGCTCGTTCTGGCCACACTGCGGGCCTAGTCAACAAGCGACCGATCGCGCGGCTTCCATTTCGGTCTTGTCGCTTGTTTTAAGTATAATTTTATAATTAAATAACTTTAAATACATGTATAAAAAAGTTTTTTTTTGGACATTTGAAATTGTAAGTGTATAATATGTATATTGTTGATGTTCCTTAATAAATAAAATAAACTTTTTTGTCTACAAAAGGTTTGCGATACCTGCAATAAGTGTTATCGCCACAACAGCCCGCGCGTCACAGTGGCCACCCTGCGCGCCCGCCGCCGCGCCCGCGCTAGGCTTTTTTTTTTTTGTTTTTTTTTTTTGGGAATGATAGACGCTGTTGGCCGCAGATGGCCATTACAGCTTCACCGGACAATAGGAGGCGAGCGCTTAAAGCGCTCTAGCCTTTACGGCAGAAGTAGCGACGAGCTCAAGGGCACCTCAGGGAGGCACGGCCTCGGCTTGGGCTGTCGCTTAAGAGAGGGCTGAGTTTACCACCGGTTCACAACGCGCCCCCACTGAGAAGAACTGGAAGGCAACTATGCTGACCATTACACAGCATAGTTGCCTTCCAGCCCGCGCTAGGCTCAAGTCACCGCGCGTTCACTGTGGCCAACCACTTACGTTGTTAAAACGACTTTGATTGAAAACTGGTACACCGTTCGTGTCCGCGGTAGTACCTCACTTATCACACCTACGCTCGGTGGTAGGGTTTTCAACTCTAGCTTATGCAAAAAAAACTATCTTGGTAGCGCCATTAATGTCTAGTTGTTTGATTGATTGTTGAGAATAAAACAAGAAGAATGGAAATAAACATTGAGAGGTGTCTTTCGGCACCCGCAAATTAGGCTGACGTGTCGTGACTCAACGCGTCACCAGCCAATCGGATAGTTCGAACTGCGCCACGACACGCCATAATAGTGTGTCTCTAACCATACAACATGTATGTAACTGATATGCTGCTGACGCGTTGAGTCACGACACGTCAGCCTAATGAGTTTCTGGCTTTATGGACACCCGATTAGAATACAGTTCCTTTTTTAACCCCCGACCAAAAACGAGTTATAAGTTATAAGTTTGACGCCTATGTCCGAAAGTCGGTCTGTCTGTATGTATGTCTGTCTGTGGCATCGTAGCGGCCCAACCAGTGAACTGATTTGAATGCGGTTTTTTTTTATTTGAAAGCTAGTTTAAGCGAGATTGGTTCCTAAGAACCATCTGCAATCTAGCCGTTTGTAGACCACCAGCTCTTTTCCGAGTCGAGGTATGGATAATTTGTATACAATAGACATTTAACATTACTTCTATTAGTCCAAAAGATCTGAAATTTAGGACATATGTAAATCCGATGATACTAAATAAAATGGTAACCTTCACCAGGGTCTGATGGTGATCCGTAAGAAGGTGATAACAGGATCTTGGCCCCAATAAACGTAGACCCATCGAGTTTGGGCTGGTTGGATAGCTTTTGACGAGTAGTTGCTAGAAAAATTGTGATCAGGGTCTGATGATAGAGCAGAAAGGTGTTCACGAGATCTCTGCACCAATAAACGTAGACTCACAGAGTTTGGGCTCGTTAGGTAGGTTTCGACGAGTATATGCTAGAAAAATGGTGATCAGGGTCTGATGATTGATCAGGAAGGTGGTCACGGGATCTATGCACTAATAAACGTAGAACCACCTAATTTGGATTCGTTGGCTAGGTTGCTCGAGTAGTAGGTAGAAAAATGTTGATCATAGTCTGGTGATAGGAGCAAGCAGGAAAGTGGCAACAAGAACTCGGCTCCATTAAATGTAGGACCCACCGAATTATAAATCTATGGTTAAATCATGACGAGTAGTTAGACAGATACTGATCAGGGCCTGATAATAGCACAGGAAAGACATTTTAAGAGTTCGTTTACATATGACGGGGGCTTTTAAAAAAAAATACTTGTTCACGCACCCTCCTCTCGCTGTCGTTGCTCGAGCGCTTGTTGTATGTAGGTAGCTTGATTTCTGTACACTGATTATTTTGTGCGCCAGCAGACCGACACGATAGGTTACCACTGCCAACTTAACTCGACACAGGACTACATCGCCACTGAATCGTGGTGGTCATCACTATCAATCGGAATACATCCACTGCTAGAAATAGGCTTCCCTTTCCCAGGGGGATAGTCCCCACGCTTGGCAGGCGTCTTGAGGATTGCAATATACGTGTAGTTGGATATCACACAGAAGAGTGCTGCCCATCTTCTGGTTCCTTAGTCGCATTTACGACACCCAACGAGAAAAGATGGGAGGGTGCTGTTCTTACCCGGACACCGGGTTAAATTGTGGTGCTTCAATTTTCTTCCAGTAGTTCTTTAGGCTCATGAATTATTATAGTAATTACCTGTTACAGTGAATGGAGAGTACATCACCGCGTGCAAACACGATGACGCCGTGAATATACTGCGCAACGCTGGCGACATCGTTGTGTTAACTGTGAAGCACTATCGGGCCGCGACGCCCTTTCTACAGAAACAGGGTAAGTAATGTGATAAATAACGATATCTCTATAATAGCGTCCGTAACTCCGTCCGATAAGTATTTGAACTGCCAAGCTATTCCATATGTACACAACATTGATGAATTTTATTTAAGTATATAGTTATATTAGACTTAAACTTTCTATCTATGCAACCTTCCTTTCTAATTAATTGTGGATTTCAACACAATTTAACATTTTCCCGGGACACACTGAGGGTCAAACCTTAACTGGTGACCACTATAGAACCTGATTCACAAAATCGCAGTGTTGGGATTATTCCCAAGAAATACTAATGACATATGGATTATTTTTAAGTAAATGACAAGATGTGAACTATTACAACAATTCTTATGATTTTTATGAACTTTTTCCGAAAGTAAAAAAGCCAGTATTATACAGTCGGTCGAAGCGTCGCCTGCTTCTTTTTTGAACTTGGGGATTGCCATGTGTTTATAGTTGGTAGGTATGTTTGCAGCCGACGGTGCATCAGATACCGACAGTAGCACAGGCGATGATCACCCCTCGCTCCACAATAAACCGGCCGTTGATGCCAATTGCAACTCTGAAAACCACTCCGAACATACGAACGGAGGCTGGCAGGTGAGTAATTTTATATTTTTAGACTAGTTAATTTTGTAATTTAATTTATAATTACTTCTCTGCATCAGAAATATGATACACAGTTATTACAGTATTTATTGTTGAATAGTTCTTGATTAACCACTCCATTCTCAAGTAGTATGGCATCAATAATTATGTGCATCCGGCTGGAAGGACCAAAATGGCAACAGTCATTATCCTACATCCGGCTCGAAGGACCAAAAAGAGAATTGCACCGGGTAATCAATACCCGCTGCAATTCTTGTCGGGATAAATTGATAATCATATTGATTGATTGATTTAAGAGTTACACTACCTATACACTGATTTATTGTTCACTTCGAGGGTTCATGGGCTATTTGTATTAAGCGACATCCTGGCTGATATTGAGTTATATATATATTCGGAATCGCCAGATTTTTCTGCGTCGTTTAGATGCGGTTTCATGACGATCGGAGCACTTTTTTGTCGCTTGAAACATTAGTAAATTTAGGTCTAGTTTGAATTTTATTTGATTGGTGCGACACTAATTTTATACAATTTTACAAAAGATGGACTTCATACAGGCAAACTATTATGTGATTTTGACTTAGGCTGCCTGTCCACCGGAGCGGAGCGAGGCAGCGGAGCGGAGAAACGGAGAATATTAACCAATAAGATTGCACAAAGATTTTGGAGCGGAGTTTTTGTGCAATCTTATTGGTTAAAATTCTCCGTTTCTCCGCTCCGCTGCCTCGCTCCGTTCCGGTGGACAGGCAGCCTAAAGCTGTTTGTCCTGACATATATTTCTTAACATAGGGCGTTTGAATCATTTTCCCTGCATCTGAAATCCATACTTGATGACGCTTAAATCACTTAGCCTACACCTGAAATTCATACCTTAACGACGCTTAAAACATTTAGCCTGCACCTGAAATTCACTCCATAATGTCTTTTAAACCATATATCCTGCATCTATTTTTTTTACGTGCAAACGCTTAAACCATTTTGATCTTCAATTAAATTTATTTTTACCCGGTGGTTAGTAAAAGTAAAAGATACTTTTACTATTTATTTATAATTTAATAAATATCTGTCGCACCAGACATAAAGGAACTGTATGTGGTGGAAGTTAAAACATGTTTAATAAACCGGAATTAGGAAAAGCAATGTTCGTCAAGACAGTTAAAATTTTGTATGAATCGTTTGCCCGTTGCCAGGTAAGACAAAGAATTTTCGGTGCCAGCGCCTATGAACCACGCTGGTATACAAATCGCGCGTGCCCCCCGTTGCGGTTCAGCACGACATCTACCCCACCGATGCCAACCGGGCCCGCATGCGAGCTTCGCAGCGGAACTTAGGGAAGCTTAAATGGCGAAGGTTTCTCGAGATCTCGCCGTCACACCAGGCTTACCGGCGGCTCACGAGATCCTCAAATCCGACACAGTAGTGACCGTGACACCCCCCCCCCCCCCCCCAATCCACCCTTCAGGCGACCAACCCGCGTTCAACGACGAGGAAAAGGGTGAGGTTCTCGCAGACTCGGTATATAGTCAGTGAACCCCCAGCTCCGCTCCCGTCGATCCAACCCTAGTGAACAGGGAAGTAGAGAGCAGGTTCTTCACTCCTTCTCATCGACGTCACATGTGCGTATTAGTTCCGTAATTTTTTCCATGTAAAATACGTTCATAGCACGGCCGTGTTATGGCTAAAGGGCAGTCGCGTCAATGTCGATGAAATATGTATCTATGTATCGGTAGAGCGCGTGCGCGTGGGGCGACGGGGAGGAGGGCAGCCGGCCAGGCAGCGCCGCGGGCTCCGTGCGCTCGCGGCCGCCATCTGCCGCCTCCGACCGGGCCGACCGGGGGCCCCACACGGAGTGGCTCGACGTCGTCTCGGGTACGTACACACGCACCTGCGCCGCCTCCGACCGCGCCGACCGGGGGCCCCACACGGAGTGGCTCGACGTCGTCTCGGGTACGTACACACGCACCTGCGCCGCCTCCGACCGCGCCGACCGGGGGCCCCACACGGAGTGGCTCGACGTCGTCTCGGGTACGTACACACGCACCTGCGCCGCCTCCGACCGCGCCGACCGGGGGCCCCACACGGAGTGGCTCGACGTCGTCTCGGGTACGTACACACGCACCTGCGCCGCCTCCGACCGCGCCGACCGGGGGCCCCACACGGAGTGGCTCGACGTCGTCTCGGGTACGTACACACGCACCTGCGCCGCCTCCGACCGCGCCGGCCGGGGGCCCCACACGGAGTGGCTCGACGTCGTCTCGGGTACGTACACACGCACCTGCGCCGCCTCCGACCACGCCGACCGGGGGCCCCACACGGAGTGGCTCGACGTCGTCTCGGGTACGTACACACGCACCTGCGCCGCCTCCGACCGCGCCGATCGGGGGCCCCACACTTGATTATTGTACTACATCGTTGATAGATGTAATAATACCACATTGTTACTGTGCGACTACTAAACGACTACTCCGTAATGTATGTTAACATTTCAATTTTTATATGAATGTATTGCTATGTTTGGCGGTGCGCCTTAAATAGGTCGCAACGTCGCAGAAAATGTACGGCGGTGGAACCGTACAAGTTATATAAAAAGACACATTACTGACAGATTTTTTACTCACTTTATTTGTTTTATTACGAAATCATTTTTCTTTTCAGTTCCTCTTATGATGGGATACGTAACCAGATACGTTATGGGCACAGACAAATTAAGACCGGGCGCATTCGAGGTGAGTGCAATATTATTACACAGTTAAACATTAGTCTAACACAGTCTTACCAACGTTACTGTTCGTCTTAAAAAATTAAAAAAAAAAAGAAAAAATATTTATTATAATTTACAAATCTTAGGTTATGAATGTTATATTACATAGTGATGCATTTTCAACGTTAACACGTTAATTTGCAATTTATAGAAAGTATGTGCTGTAAATATACAGGATTAGATGAGAAATATTATAAATTTCTTGGAGGTACCTTGTAGTAAACGACTTTTGTTCCACCACTTACAATTTTTTTTCGAACATGCACAAAGTTTTATATTAGGTAATAAATGTACATGGCGTAACAATTTATTTGACTCAAACTGCAAATGCATTGCCTTATTACCATTTAAAGCAACGAATTTAAATGTATTTCATTTATTCAAAGCAGATAAAAATTATCAGTTATTAAGTGGTTAAACAAACGTCTAATACCTACGAAACATATAAGCTACACTTAAATTGACTCATACATAAACATCCAATAAAATTCTCTAAGTGATAGTGAAAACCGTATCAAAATCCGTCACAGAGTTTATAGGTCGGAATAACAGATAGACTGACAGAATTAACGAGTTAGTTAAGTTTATATCACTTGGTGGTTGGCCACAGTGAACGCGCGGTGACTTGAGCCTAGCGCGGGCGCGGCGGCGGGCGCGCAGGGTGGCCACAGTGACGCGCGGGCTGTTGTGGCGATAACACTTATTGCAGGTGTCGCAAACCTTTTATGAGGATTCTGTATTTTTTACTGGATAGGCCAATCCTGAGATGGGAGGCGTTGATCATAAGAGATGGTGTGCTGGGTGCGCACGAAATAACTAAAAACAGTTAAATGAATGGAGATTTAAAAAAAAAAATATTAAGAATTGAAATTGTAGTCAAAAAAGTTTATTTTATTTATTAAGGAACGTTAACAATAAACATATTATACACTTACAATTTCAAATGTCCAAAAAACCTTTTTTATACATGTATTTAAAGTTATTTAATAATAAAAAAATACTTAAAACGAGCGACAAGACCGAAATGGTTTGATACCCCGCCAGCCGCGCGATCGGTCGCTTGTTAACTAGGCCCGCAGTGTGGCCATAACGAGCGGATAGGAAAGTTTGAAAAGTACGCCCGCTAACTCGCGCAAGCCGGTCGCGCTAGGCTCCCGCGCAAGTCACTTCAGTGTGGCCGCAAGCGGCGTTTTCATATGTTTGATATTTCGCGCCCGCCGCCGCCGCCGCGCTAGGCCTGCAGTGTGGCCGACCCCTTGGAGATTAAAGTAAGTTAAGCTACGTGTGCATTTATTCGCAAGATGCAGGCCAAGCGTGGGGATTATGTCAACCCCCTCCCTTTCAAGTGGGAGCCTTGGTTCAGCAGTGGATGCGATGGCTGATTATGATATCGTATACATTAGGTGCGCGGTGCTCGGCCACATCTAACGACCGGCGTGATCCACGCGGACGACCCCGCCGCCTTGTCGCAGTGGCTCAAGAGCATCTCGGATAATATTGTTGGGTTGACCAACTTGCAGGTAACTCACCGTAATTATCCGTTTCTATCGCTATGTTTTTCGTAATTATGTCATTATAATGCAAATTGTTTTTGATAATAATAGATCGCACGAGAAAGTTAAATGGTATTTGGCCCTGCTGGCCAATATTTGGTAAGGTAGCATAAGTCACAACGAGAACCCGTTTTTGCTGTACAATTCAATTTCTTTCAACTGATGAATTTCAGGCAGTAAATTATGTATCATATTTTTGCGTGACCTGTTGTTGCCTGTCCATCGACGCGGCGCGAAAAAGTGGAGTGGAGTGAGCGATTGATGCGAAGCACTCTTGCAAACTGTCTTTGTTCAATTAGGTGGAGCGGAGTTAGGGCCCATATTATATTACGTCTTTTTTAACCGGCTTCAAAAAGAAGGTTCTCTATTCGACGCGTATGTATGTAATATTGATAAAAATGCGTATAATTAATATATGTTAGTCTATGTGGGCTTCTAAACAAATTTACCAAATTTTATGAGTGTATGTATGTATGTATGTATGTAAGTATGTATGTATGTAGGTTTGTCCACGGATTTCTCAGAAACTACAAGTCCGATTTCGAAAATTCTTTTTGCAATAGTTAGAGTATTTTTCAACTTAGGGTAGAGTACAAGTTTCATCAAAATCGGTCCAGTAGTTTAAGAGATATAAACTATGTTTTCCGTAAGTTACTGTAACCCCGGGGCTACATCTGCACGCGAATATTCGTGTCGCCCTGTCGCGATAAAACTTCGTCTTCGCCCAACGGCGAAGTCGCTGGCTACATTATCGTCCTAGCAAAAGCACGTGGTATTCGGGCGAATATTCGTTGGAATCAGTGTTGCCAGATGCATTGAGCGTTTTATAATCTGTATATAAATCTGTACCTTCCTATGCCTTATTATCATGAAATCTGTATAAAATATGTATGGACAAAAGAGCTAAAATAAGTGAATTGGATAGGTAGGATTAAATAAAAAAAACAGTCAACTGCAAGTTGGACTCGCGCATCCAGGGTTCCAGGGCATACCTTTGATTGGGCGTATAGTTATTTTACTATTCGTCTAATACCTCATAAACTAAACCGGAAAACTCAGTTTGATAGTCGAGGATAAAAAATAATAACGACGTTTGTATTAACCACTAGATGTCCCGCGCAGCTCAGCCCTCGTAATTTTCTAGTGTTTCTTTCATATGAAGGTTCATATGACAATAACAAACACAAACAAAAAAAGAATTAGCGAATTTTCCCTTTGTACAAATTTCTTCAAGTCCTTTTTATTTTATTTTTATGTGTGTACAATAAAGAGTATAAATAAATAAATAAATAAATAAATTGGTCTAGCCGTTCAGGCATGTTGCCGTGACCAAAGGAAACAACAGGGGGACAACATTTAAGATTATTATAATTTACTACGGAATAAGAAATCTGATATATGGCAACTCTGCTGCAACTGCAAAGGCGAAGTGTAGCCAGTTCGGCGAAGTTTGTCGCGACAAAATCCTTTGATGCGTGTCAATTTACCGACAACACCGCGAAGGCATTCGTGTTCGCCCGAATACATCGCGCTAGCACGAACTGTTTGGCCACACTTGTCGCGATAACGCGAATCTTCGCCGAAGCGTGCAGATGTAGCCCCGCCATAACGTAGACGTTCGAGTTGCGTGATAGTGCTGATAGCTATCTTGATAAAATAAGTCACTAAAAAGTGTTAAATAAACTATTTTTTTAAAAATAAAAACCGACTTCAAAGTAAGTTATCTAAAAAGCATAAAATAACGAAAATATATTGAAGTCGGTGTCAGCTGTATGCTAGTATTAGTTAACATGATTAGCTAGCACCGACTTCAATATATTTTCGTTATTTTATGCTTTTTAGATAACTTACTTTGAAGTCGGTTTTTATTTAAAAAAAAAATAGTTTTAACTATTTCTTTTTGTTATGCTCCTCCGCTCCGCTTTCTCACTACTTCGCAAATTCACGAAGCTGAGTGAAGCGAAGTTTAAATTTTACTCAATTCTGTTAGTCAATATTTACACAGCTCCGCTTCTTCTTTCACTTTTCCGCGTCAGTCGACAGGCAGCCTTTCGGTACGGCACAGTACAAATCGATATTTACTGTTAGGTGTATACCTACAAGTATGGTTGTATATTGCGACTAAGGGGAATACAAGAAGACCGACAGCAGTGTTTTTCAATTGGATTACCTCATACCTATATCGTGCGATCCTCGAGACGCCTGGCGAGTGCCTGGCGGGCCACAGAGTCAGCACGGTGGCGCCCCCACAGATGAAGCTGTTGAACCGGCACCTGGGCGCGGGCGAGCGCATCGAGTACATGGGGTGGGTGCACGAGGGCGTGCTGGCGGCGCAGCAGCCGTGGCAGCACTACCGGCCCAAGTTCCTCGTGCTCAAGGGCACCGACGTCATGCTCTTCGATGTGCCGCCGGTGCGTACCCGATCGATGCTTCATTGGTCGTACGTTTGATTCGGTAGTATACCGGCTTGTGCATGAAATCGTTCAAGTAGAATGTCAGATGTATCGCAAAGCAGCATCCTTACAGTTAGCACGAACGACACTATAATCCAAAAACATTACCGAGATGGAGAGATTTAACGTCCTTTTCAGATTAGCCGAAGTCCCATGCCGGTGTTCAACGTTCACTTAGGTACTCATGCAAATGATTGTAAATAAATGTTTTGCACCGTTCTTTCTACTAAGTTTATTTTAATTAATTTAGTAGGCTAGGTCTCAAAATATGAACGTATGATATGTGGATGATTCCTAATCGATTTGAATAGAAAAACAGGATGTATTATAAGATGTATAATGCGTAATAAAAGTTAGTACAACAAAATTAGAGGTGACCGAACGTGTGTGTTCTTGCTGACGAATCTGGGCGAAGTCCTTGTGGTGGGGGCTACGCCCCGCTGCTGCGGTCCGTTATCTCTTAGTGCACCCCGCGCGTCGACTAGTGATGAGTAGGACAAAACATTTTAAACGTATTTATATGAACTACTCTTTTCTAGATGTGAGGCGGGACAATGTCACGATTACTCAATTGAAAGTGTAATTGAACTAGGTACTACAATTTGAGTCAGTAAAGACAAAGGTATTAATGTGAATGTATTAGGACATTGTCTTGCTTTGCTATACTTACTTGAGTAATTCAAACTGAAAAGTAATACGATTAATACATTTTTCACAGCTTAAATATATATAAAAAAAAATTATAGTTACAAAAAATGTTTAATAAAAATACAGACTATGTACCTCATCGATATACTAGATAGTATATCGATGATGTACCTAATACATACAGTAGGTAAATAAATTGTCTCGTTCCTGCGTAGGCGTTCCTCGTTCCTGGTACAAACGGAGTACCTATAACACATCGTAAGAGCGAGACGTAACATAACACAAACGTCACAAACAAAGTGACTCGTGAGTCTGTCTCGCCCGCACGTTTTTGAAGCGGTACAATTTTTTTTTAAGCGTTGGGACAGTGGATACTTTTGTATGCGACATTTGAAGCGCCTCTTGTATGTCCTGCTCAACACTAGCGTCGACTTCGTCTAGACCTTCGCCCGCTTGTGCATAGACAATACATATTGTATTAATTATAAAATATAAAAGAAACTTATCTCACGTCAGAACTTGAAATACCGTTAGAAAGCAATAATAGTTTTTACTTCGTTGAAATCACACAATTTCCGAATGTTGTCATCAATCCGATTATAGCGACACAAAGGGTACATATTTCGAAAGTATTTCACTCATCCCCGCACAGATGAACATCGCAGAGCTGGCCAAGTGTCCCGAGGTGTTGAAGGTGTACCAGACGATGTTCCGCACGGTGAAGGAGAGCGAGACGGTGGACTGGCGCCAGCACTGCTTCCTGCTGCAGAGCAGTGCGGCGGGGCCGGGGGGCGCGGGGGGCCCGGGGGGCGTGGGGGGCGCGGGGGGCCCGGGGGGCGCCGGCCCGCGGTACTTCAGCGCGGAGACGCGGCAGGAGCTGCTGCGGCTGGACGCCGCCTGGACGGCGGACGTTGTCAACTCCGTCATACGGCTCGGGGCAAGTGCTTTTCGCTTATAAAACGACGAACGACCCCTCTGCGATAGAATCTAACTTGGTTATGAAACATACTCGCACTATGTATTAATACAACTTGAGTTTAAATATACCCTAAAGCGGGAAGTAGTTTGTTCAGGATCAGTAGTATATTTTAATAAATATTTTATTCCTATAACTTGTTCATCATCACTAGCCGGAAGCCGTCCACTGCTGAACATAGGCTTCCCTCTTTGAACGCCACAATGACCAACAATTGGCTATTTGCATCCACCTGCGACGCGCAATGATCACATTAAAATAAAATAAACAATCAAATAGGCTGCCTGCTAATTCAGATAGGTAATTTACCTGCTCGTCTGCCTATGCACCCACACATGTGAGTGTTTCAGTTTTAGGGTGAACCAATACTAATGTTGTATATAACCAATGTTTTTGTGTGAATTTGTCACACAAAATCATTGTTTTATTTTCAGTATGCGTAGCAGTTTTCGCCTTAAGTCTTATCATATTTTTTATGACAGATGAAAATATTAATCGGATAGGGCCTTTGTTCGCCCCTATTAAATGCTTGCTTGAGGCAGGCGTCGACCCGATGTGACTCCCACTGTACGAGGTGTACAAAATAAAAGATGATATAATAAATTGTCACTGTTTAATGTTAAGTATGTTAAAATAATTCTGTTACATGTTAAAATTAATGAGTTACTCGGCCGGGTATCGAACGCGAACTAACTCGAACGCCGCGGCGCGACAAACGCGATCCGCAAGCATAAACTGCTGACATAATACTTATCACATGTACGTAAACCCGTACACCCACGTCGTCCCAAATATCGCGAGGGTGTCGGGGGAGCGTGCATCCATCCTCTCCTCTTCTCGGGACGCTAGGCTGGCGCTGAAGTTCGGGGAACGAATTCAAATATGTATACATATGTGTATGTCTCGTGTGCACAAAGCGTCGGGTATTCGTCGTTTTACAATGATAGTTGTCTTGATGAGTGGCCGTGTAACTTAATACGTCGGTTGCAGAAGAAGACGTTCACGGTGGTCCACATGGGCCGCGCGGCGGGCCTCACGCTGGACTGGGCGGGGGGCTTCAGCCTCAGCGACGCCGCGCCCGGCGCGCCGCCTGTCTGGTCCTACCGGTACGTGGCTCCCTTTCCCTCTGTTCACGGGGCCCACATGGGTCCGCGGCGGGCCTCACGCTGGACTGGGCGCGGGGCTTCAGCCTCAGCGACGCCGCGCCCGGCGCGCCGCCTGTCTGGTCCTACCGGTACGTGGCTCCCTTTCCCTCTGTTCACGGGGCCCACATGGGTCCGCGGCGGGCCTCACGCTGGACTGGGCGGGGGGCTTCAGCCTCAGCGACGCCGCGCCCGGCGCGCCGCCTGTCTGGTCCTACCGGTACGTGGCTCCCTTTCCCTCTGTTCACGGGGCCCACATGGGTCCGCGGCGGGCCTCACGCTGGACTGGGCGCGGGGCTTCAGCCTCAGCGACGCCGCGCCCGGCGCGCCGCCCGTCTGGTCCTACCGGTACGTGGCTCCCTTTCCCTCTGTTCACGGGGCCCACATGGGTCCGCGGCGGGCCTCACGCTGGACTGGGCGGGGGGCTTCAGCCTCAGCGACGCCGCGCCCGGCGCGCCAACCGTCTGGTCCTACCGGTACGTGGCTCCCTTTCCCTCTGTTCACGGGGCTCACATGGGTCCGCGGCGGGCCTCACGCTGGACTGGGCGGGGGGCTTCAGCCTCAGCGACGCCGCGCCCGGTGCGCCGCCAAAAATAAAAAAGCTAAAACATGCACAAATTATTTAGATATTGCAAATCAAAGGTTGACTTTTCCACGTTGGCGCGTAAACGCTCATTGACAGCCGTGATGTCATTTCTTTGGTTTGACATGGTTTGACGTACGAGTTAGTAAATTTTCATGGCGAATGGCGAGTGAATAAAGAAACTACCACTGAATATTAATCGTTGTGTTGATTCCCACCTTATGTCTGCGTGTTATTTATCGATGTATTTACAAAAAGTACTATATGTATTTACTTTAGTTGTATGGTCACCTTCATACAGGCTCTGCCTAGTTTAGTATCAGATAACCGTGTGTGGATTGTCCCAGGATATTAATATACTTAGTACTTACTTACATTTTGTAAATAGTCATGTTTATATTTTTATCTTAAAATAAATAAATCCCGCTATAATTAAACATATCTTCATTTTATTAAAAAAAAAACAATTTGTTAAAACAGAGATTATCTATTGAAAATTTATTTGCATGGCCGTCTAGTCGAATACGACGTCACGCGCGATTGGTGATGTTTCAAATTGCGTTTCATTTTACGTAACTTAAAGTTGAAATATTTCGTAAAATAATATTAATTTTAGAAAAAATCTTTTAGCAATGCTCTTTTTAACCGACTTCAAAAAAGGAGGAGGTTCTCAATTCGTCTGTATATATATATTTTTTTTTTATGTATGTTCGCGCATAACTCTGGCAATTATGAACCGATTTGAAAAAATCTTTCTTCCATCCATTCTTCAATCCATTGATTGGGTCCCATAAAAAAAATATTGCTTAGTAATAAGTAGTTCCTGAAAAAACAAGAATGGTGACTGCGCACTGAGAGCTGCAGGAAAGCCTCTAAAGATGACTTTATGTCGCCTTTGACTGCCGTCCGGTCACATTACAATAGAAAAATCCACTGTGTGCCGGTCACTTGGCGTTTAACGTGTTAAGGAAAAAAAAAAAATATATACAGACGAATTGAGAACCTCCTCCTTTTTTGAAGTCGGTTAAAAATGGTCATAACTCTGGCAAATATTTACCAAATTCAATGATTCTTTTTTTATTCGAAAGAAGAAACCACTGTATTGAATCTGTATCTGGAGGACCATGAACGATGTGGAGGAATTTATCTGGTAAAAACCATAAAACTGATGTTCTCCATTACATTGCTCTGACAATTATGAACCGATTTCGATGATTCTATTTTTATTCGAGAGAGTAAACTACTATGATGATTCCATGCAAATTTCATTACGACCGGATATTTTTTTTCTGAAGAAACATGAATTATGTAAAACTATGTAGACGAGAATGTGATCATAACCTACCTAGATAATTTTACGGTGTTCGATGGTTCAATCTTTATATTATATGAAAATATCACTAAAAAGTTTAAAATAAAATCTTTTTTTTTAAATTGAACCGACTTCAATATCACTGAAAAGTATAAAATAATTTAAATATTATTGAAGTTGGTGTTAGCTTACCGGCTGTGTATATTTGGCACTTTTCAGTGATATTGAAGTCGGTTCAATTTTTTTTTTAAAAGATTTTATTAGAACTATTTTTAAATTATAATCCTAATTTGTCATTACAATTTTTACGCAAGTTCCCCATTCTATTGGTTAAAATTCACTCTATGGCGGGACTCTTACCGTTTTCCCTTCGCACGAATGATCGTGAAAGTAAATATTTCTTTTTATGTGTAAGGCAACAATGTCCTCAGTTTTTGTTGAATAACGCTGCTAGTTTTTTCTCACCACCGTGATGAAGCCCTCCTCGTCGTTTTCAGTAGTCAGAACATTCTTAAAATTATGTTAATTTTTCTGTTTAGGTTTTCTCAACTCAGAGGATCGAGCGATGACGGCAAATCGAAGTTAAAGTTGCACTTCCAAGACTCTGAAACAAAAGTTATTGAAACGAAAGTAAGTGTATAAAATAAGTTTTACTTTCATTTGACAACTGTTACAAATATCGTTTTAGAATAGCCAGGATCTTACTAATTTAGTTTAAATGATACTGCATATTTTAACCGACTTCTTTTACGGATTATATCGGTGTTCATTTTCGATTCGTGTTATTTCGTAGGAACTGGAATGTCAAATACTCCAAAGCCTCCTGTTCTGCATGCACGCGTTCCTCACGGCGAAGGTGGCGTCCGTCGACCCGGCCTTCCTGGCCTCCATACAACAGTCCAACTAGGCACCTGCGTTCTATAACTTTACATGTAATATTGTTTATCGTTGAGTTTTATCTTAACTGTTAAGATGAATATTTGCACATTTATGTGTCGGAAACACGAGCAACGATAAGTAAGGCCTACAGCCACCGGTAAGACTTAAGTTGAACATTCCCACTTTTGCTCTATGATTTTGAATCTTACTGCTATAGTAACAAAGGATTCCGAATCCTGCACCCTCGTGTCGTGAAATTCTTTAAAAAATATAGATTGCTTTAGTCTCTTGCTATCTTAAGTACATTCTGTACAGCTTGTAATTGATTATGGCAGCCGAATTTGTGGGTCGCTAAAGCAAGTGTTACAATGTTATATCAAATGTTACTTAACAATAAAAAACGACAAATAACTAAATGTAATTTTTAAAACTACGTTTTATAATACCAGTAGGTATGTAACGAGTTACCTTAGTGAAAGTATGAGGAAGTTCAAACAATATTATAATAATCACAATATAGAAAAGTCGCAAGTCAATACAACAGTTGGTCCGCATAATACCTGAACAGATATTTTAATATTACGGTGTATATTAACCTTAATAGTATTGCTGTGCGTGTTTGATCTTTGTTTCTTGACGTGGTTGATCTACGTTATTATACAACGTGTTTATTAATTAACGCAAAACTCAAAATTAGTTTGGTCTGAGAGTACAAGAACTCATTACACTACTTTATAATATAACTTAAATTTTTACTATAATATTTCTATCTGTTAATTACGCCGAGTCTAAAAGTATAGGCGGCCTAATTAATACGGAGGCGGCTAGGGGTCATTGACTTCCAGCGAGCGCAAACAACACGTAAGAGTATAGAGTTATAAATAAACAGAATAGATATTATGATACTACAAAAAAAAATTCTTCCACGATAACTTATGAAAAAAATTGCATGCTAGATTGATTTATAAAATAAACTTAATTTTGGGTTTCTGAGGTTTTACTTTAATCCAGTAACACATTGTATATTGAACAGTTATTATACCTGATATTAGTTGGCAGGTATACTGTGTATATTGCATAATTAATTGATTTAAGTACGTACGCGCTCAAATTAGCTATTTACGAAATATAAAATAAATATAAAGAAAAAGTCAATTCCATCATCGCATCTAGTATCGATGATTACTTCGCGTCCTAGAATCTCATCGTTAGAATTGCTCTATTTAGTTTGAAAACCAACAGGTGTGCGTTGATTATTTGTTAGGAACGGATTTGATTAAACTAGACAATCCTTCAATAGTTTCGGTCAAGATTCGGCAATCAGCGAATTCTCCCCGGCCTGATACTGGCGCACCCTGATCGAAGTTTCATGATATACTCAATAGTACCAAAGATTTGCAAATAATTTAGATAGTCGTGCTGGCTTCAATGTGCGTGAAGTTGTCGAATGGGGCTATTGTGACGGAGGACTGCGAGAGGACTGTAAAATAAGGACATGAAAAATAAAATTATATGAAATTTATCAGTTGTTACAAACTAATTTTATTTTCATCGTATTACATTTCTATTTATTAGGTAACATTTACGCTCTCAACGGCCGATGATTACCATGTTTAACACGCGAACCGCATAAGCGGCGCGATCACGCGTCGGCCGCCGACAGAATATAGGATAATTATAGAAGATATTTATGACTTTCAAATTAGTAGGAAGTTTGTCGCTCACAAACACGTAGGATTCATTTAATCAAAACAAAATACCACTATCTGGGAAATTTAGAATGGTCAAAATGTCGTCAATTAGCTAGCGGGAAATATACGAATAGTGAATTAGCCGAATACCGAATATTTGATTACACTCTTGGTCAAGGTACCGAATATTCTGCGAAAGATGCGTACATTTATAATTTTATAAAAAATCTTAATTTGTAAGAATTTTAATCGAAATAAATTTTGGGTGATATCGTATGCGCATTTCTTATTTATAATTAAGATTGGATATTCGGTATTCGGAAGAATAGCACTCCATTAATAATCAAAGCACTCCACAGTATTCGGCCGAATACTAAAAATTTATTGTATTTTCTGCTACTATTTTACGTTTATAATTTATACGATTTGTGGATCACATCTATAAATTCATGATATGTAAAGATAAATGTATTATATTTTCGAACAATATTTTGGAATTCTTAACTTCGCGACGTTACTAGTGAGTCCCCTAGGAAATCGCTTACTCAGTACCTATAGCGTCACAATGATGCAATGTGCTTTTTTTACTATCTTTAAATTTATTTTCAACGGAAGTAACTTTAGTGTTTAAACGATTACAAAATGAGGTAGATACAAAATGTATAAAATATTGTTAAAATAATATGTTATGTATTTCGTCAATGGCTTAGCGAGGCGATGCAGAGGGCAAATTTCATCTGACCGAAGCCATAGCTGATTCTTGATAATGTTAATAAGATGACTGCAACGAATGGCAGCAACCTATGGTACGCTCGCTGCTTCATTCTTGTGTCGAGTCCCACCCTGAGGCTATTATTTATGAGTAGTTATGTGAAATTATGTAGGCACAAGTTATTTAGGACTTATTTAACGAAATATGATTCTAAATTATTTAGTAATCATTATATTATATACCGATATAATATATCGGTATATAATATAATGTATATGTACTTATAAATATTATGTATAAGTACTAAAATTAAATGAAGGAAAAATGTCTGGTTTTAATTTATAACTTAAGTAAATATTATAAATAAATACTCAAGTTATTTATCATAGTATATGAAATTGGCGCTATTAGTATACGCCGGGTGCTCACAGTTCTCCAAAACTACAAAAAAATATACTTGGCCCTTTTAATGAACTCTCCATCGGCGTCGATGCAAAGTTGTATTCATCTAAATTAGTTTTCAAAACATTTTTACAGTCTACCTTATTTTCGCTTCAAATTCAGCCATCTTTTGTTTAGTAAAACTGTTACTTTGTGGGTTTTTTTTACGTTGAGGTGCAAATAAAGTCCGTAATTACTGTCAATAGGATGAAGTGTGACCGGTGTGACGTCCAGAAAGTCCCTTGTTTTGCTCGACGAGTGCGCCAGCGCATTGTCACAGAAGCAAGGCCGCCCACAGGGAAGTATAGAAGTACACCTACTGCTGTGGGCTACAGCAGTGTACGTCAGTCACTCGCTTCACTTCGGTAGAAATTGGTTGATTTTTAAACTCCGGGTTGCACTAATCGCCAAACCAGATATTTTTCCTCACTAAACAGTTTATTACTGATTCAATTTCATATCAATTAAGTATATATTGACTTTAAAGACATTGTTATTCTATAAATCTTAGAAAATTATTATATAATTTTACAAAGTTTTATTTACACTGTGCAGGTGATTTTGTTTTCAAGTGGGCATATATCCCATCCCACCCGGGTCTACGACGAATAGCTAAAATGCAACAAGGAGGCTCGAGGTCGATTTTGATAAAACCTGATAAGTGTATTATTAGAATTTTGCCAGTATGCCTTGCCGGTAATCGATTCACTTAGAAAAAAAAAGAAATAACCGTTTTTAGTTATTACTTACCAATTTTTTTTTTTCGTTTATTTTATTTATTTATTTTACATGATAAGGATTATGTTCTGACAAGCATCAAAATATTCGGAATCAATCCTTAAAGGTCTCAAGTTAGTGATTATTTATTATTATGTCAAAATCCGCGGGATCAATTACCGGTTCGGAATATTCACTACGAATATCTACATCATTGGATTTTAGTTTTTTTAAATCGGTTTCTGGACTAAGGGAGCACTCCATGTTCACATGAAAAAATCACCCTGCTGTAATTAACTGTATGTTGCCTTGTGTGCTGTCAATTTGTATCAATAGTCTTATGATTAGTTTGCTTATATGACAGACATTATGTAGATAGAGGTGTTATGTCACACTATTTATATCGCCGCTATTTAACAATACCTACATAGGTACCTATGTCTAGTAGGTACATATTTATAATTTAAAAATAGATATCAAAATAAGTTGTCTAGAATTGAATTGATACCCGATATATATAAGTACTCTATCCATCGCATTAAATCTACAAGTGTATCTAAAACATTTCAAAATACGCCACGTCCATATTTCCCTGCAGACAACCTTCAACCTTTATATTTAAGAAAATTTTATCTTGAAATCAAACTACTTTTACGGATTTTATCGGGATTTATTTTAGATTTTACTATCCCAACGTATCGAATCCAAAAATAGTTTGATTTAAATGTGTAGTATTTTTGCGTAATAAAAGATATTATATGAAGTCAGTTAAAATTTTTATCTATTTAAATAATTTTATTGCTACATATTTTAAATTGTTATACTGCCGCACTCAGTGTCTGTTAATGATTAATTAATATTTTGTCATTAATAATGATTCATTAACGGACTGGTAGGTTGGTAGTTAGCGACTCAAACCAAAATACTAACCATTTAATACGTTTAAAGGACTCTTTTTACTTTATTTTACATATTTCTTTAACATCTACACGTTATATTTATGTATAAAGAGACTAGACTAAAAAGAAGATGATAATAATGTGTAATATGTATTTTCCCCTGTATAACACTTAACCCTTATTTTTAGCAATATAAGAATGATAATTGAGTGTACTATTTGCTCCAGATATTAGTTGTCGAGAGATAAGTTTTAAATACAGCTCAGCGTACCTGAGTATTAATAAAAATATTACGTTGACGCTCATACGGTATTAGATTTTGAATGATCCTCTTGTAGGGTGATGCGCCGTGAGCAGTGGAATAAAACCAAATTTTAACAAAAATATTAAAATGGCTCAATTAATAGTGTTCGCTTATACAATTTCTTACTTATCTCTCGATTTGTGTAAACGTAATTATGGTAACAGTTCAATCGATTAGTCAATTTAGAGAAAATATTTAAGACTGAACATGGATGTTGTATCGCTTCCTTTTTTTTTAATTATTAATACAAAATCCCAAAACGGGTATCTTTGGTCCTGTGGGTATATTTGCGTTTGACAGTGCATTCATGAATGCATCCCTGACAGTTGGATTTACTTCTTTAAACTGATTTGTTCTATTCTATCCTATTTGTAATGATCTTTCACGATTCACAAGTTTGTAGCTTTTAAAAACTTATTTTCAAAAGCTGCGTCCCGACTTTCAGTATTCGAAGTCACATTTTTAATATAAATTGTAAAGAGTATTAAAGTATGTATGAGTATTGTACGAGTATATTATATTTATTCAGATTTCAGTAACAAACTTTAATGTCAAATAATATTTGTATAGTAAAAATAGCAACCCTTAGTCTGCAACTGTATGCTGGTTGTATTTATAAAGATATATGAACAAAAAAACTACAACATCCTTGCATTTACAATCCATCAGGCTCCATCCATCGAAGGAAGTAGCAGCAGATCTGCATACCATATTTGTCATAAATGAATCTAATCTTAATGCCACTTGGTTTTGCATTGATTGTTATGGTCCATCCATCAGTGTCGCACAGTGTTTTTAATACTTACAGACATCTTGATGTACGCAAATGATGAGATGTAAGAGAGTACCACGAGATTTTACGTAGAAGGTAGTGTCAAGCCACTACGATAGGCTTGACCTCAGGGATTGACAGGTACAACGTTGTCAAAGTAGCTGAATGGCAAAATTTAAGCAGAACCAATTAAGGTTTTATATTATTTTAAACAGAATCTCTATAGATATTTAACGAATCTCTGTTGGTATGTTTTTCTGCTGTTTGCTAGACAAGACTGCCGTAGGTTTTGAAATCGAGAGTGTATTGGGCAATGTAGGATGTCTTATTAGTTAGCGGTTAACGCCTAGTTATTTATACCTATTGTTGATTAATGTAATTATATTATATCCATTAGTAAAATATTTCAATTATTAAACTAGTTTCAGTTATATTAATATTCCTTAGAATATTCCTTAGAATAAATCCTAAAGAACTCCTCACTCCTGACATTTAAAAATGGTTGACACATTTTGTTGGTAAATAAAACAATACCATTATTTATATTATTTTAATACAAGCTTCAGGAACAAAGTAAAGCTACACAAGGGGGGGGGGGGGCGGTTGAAGCGACACTTAATTGCTGAGTCGACACAGTGACACAAACTAACGTTGCGAAAATTATTTTATTAAGAACAGAGGTACGTACTGATTTATTGTCTCTTTGTAAAATAATCCGAGTTACTACACACGTCAAAACACAGATTTCAACATCTCCGTGTGGGTATTAAGTACACTATGAATGTGAATATTTGGCGACATTGTTGGTACAAAAACACACTGGAAAATTTTAGAAGGCATTGAAAGCAACATTTTATACTACGACACATAACATCGATTCCATATGGTATAACGTATAAATATCAATCAGGAGTTTTTTTTGTATATAAGTAATCAGAAATCTAAAATAGTTGCCTTCCATAGAGACCTTTGTGCGTATCTATTACATTTCTACTTTTAAATATAGATTAAAGCAATTTAGGGACACATTCTGTATTTCTAAGACTTCTAAAAAGTGTTTAGATTCAACCCGTACCTACGTATAGGTATATATTATACTAATTACAAAGGTCAGGTTGTAATTTGTGTGCAGTGAACAGTAATACGGTACAGATCTTTTATATCTACTATGTTCTCAAAAATTACTGAGCCAATTTTGATGATTCTTTGATTTAAATATATTATATCGGTGTTGTTATTATAGGTAATCCATGTGTATACTTTCAACAAGTGTCAGCAGCGGCATAATAAGCCAATTTTATCGCAGCAGGTTTTTAAAATTATTGTTTGCTTTGTTATTAAAAACATATTTTGTTGAAACCTTTTTTGATTTTAGATGGAATTTAATTAAAGTTAGGTATAGAAAAATGTTTCTATACCTAACTTTAATTAAATTCCATAAATAATATCTATTAAAATGGGTTTCTTAGTAATGACTAAGAAACCCATTTTAATAGATAATATTTATTTAATAACTGTCCCATTATTACTTTAATCCCTTAAAGACGATCCTAATAAACTACACAGGTTGATTCATTTTCATAGGTTTAGTAATAAGTATATATCGGTATCATCTTTGGTTTAATATTCTATAAGTAATTTAACAAAACAACATCGTCTCCACCTAATATTGTCATGTGACCTTCATTATTATTGTCTAATGAATTATTGTCTTATAGTTTAACTAAACTTAAAAATATAAAAAAATACTCTGCAATATACGCACTCTGCAATAAGATATAGAACTGTATTAATTTGCAGAGTTGATTTTTTTAACAAGTGAGTAGGTACTAATTATATTTTTTATGAGATCAATAATAAATAAATCGTATATTTTTATCTAACGTGTAATATATGTAGGTACAAGCTACAATAATAATTGATATTTTATTTTACGCATACAATAGCTTCAGGCAGCAATTGACAACTTTACTGATTTCATTTGATATAACGAATTATTTTCACGAAATACATTTCAAGCTGGAAAGAATTTTGAAATTATAAATAAATTTTATTTTCTTAAAAATAACTTCTACAACAATTATATTAACATCTAAAACATCTAAAAAGGGCCAGTGTACTTGGATATTATGATAAGTGACGTGATACTAGTGACGTAAGATACAATACTAAACACATAACACACAAGCTTCATGTTTAGTCATTTACCTACTACATGCGCGGATTTAGTAGTAAGAACAAATAGTAAGTAATTTAAACGGCATGTAAAATCAATATTCAAATGAAATTTAAGTTCCATGCTTGGTATAAAGTTATAAGGAATGTAATGGTTATTATTTTATTACTTATAGTCTACTTGAAAAATATTATTTTTATAATAAAGTCTTAACCTTTATAACAAAGTCAAAAATTGACGATGACAAGGTTCCTAAATATGAGAAAAAGCAATTCAAAAAATTATAACCAGTACATTCCTCAAAATAGAAATTTAGAATTGTTTTTATCCATTATCAAAATATTTATTGTCGCTAATCACTATTTCTTTACAAATACGTATGTGTCTATAGTTTAACACTTTTTTATTCCTATAACTACGGGCAGAGTCACACCCGCTGACTCGAAGAAGATATGGTTTGAACACGGCACAATATTACTCTACCATAGATTTTATTTCCCAACAGCAATTATAAACTACAACAGTATACAATATACGCGACAAATATACATTTAAACATGTAAAACTACTTTTATATGTATAAACATTAGGAGCTGAACATGCATGTTCACACATGTTCTATATAAAGCCAAATACCAATGCATTTATTTGTTTATTTATATTCAATAACAAACTTAGTTTCATCTGAGACATTCTAGAAATCAAGCGTCGCTACTAAAGGAAGGAAGCATTGGAACTAAATTTATAGAAGAGAGGTGCTTGCTTATTAGGTAAAATGTCATGGGATGGAGAAATCTTTATTTTTAAACACGGCTCTCATACTGTTTACTCAATAAATGTATAATCTAGTGCATGACCGCGAGTCCACCTGATGGTAGTTAAAAAATTCAAATTCTAACCATTTCTTTCACTAACAGGTCATCTGTGTTTGTCTGTGTGCCTTTGGACTACATCTTATTTTGTTAATAGGTAACATGGTGCTTTTCTCGTTGTATAATATATAATGTATATATATATATATATGTAAATCATCATGGAGAACTTTGTGTAGTTGTTCCTTACTGGCTAGGATTGGCCGCTGTGAACGTATCGGCCAGGAGGACATTATACTTATCACAATAAGGAAAGAAAACATGGATAAAAGTAACACTGTGAAAAAGTGCAGAGTAAAATTCAAAGATCACAAGTATCATAAGATGCACAGAACACTAAAGCTGGCCCTAAGTCGACACTATATTATTCTAAATTAAGTGATTTAGGCCTAGCCTAACTTACCTACTGATATATTGTATCAGAATTTTAAAACAAAAAAAAAACAATTTCCCACTATTGAAATGAAATCGAATTTTACCTTGTACACACACTGTGTTTTAATACACCGTAGTGTACACAATTGCATATATAATAATATATTAAAAATATTTTACAGTGACTTGTAATAATGAATAAATATTTTTTCAGAATAATAAAAATAAATATTACTTTGAATGCCATTAAAACAAGACACCTACCTATTCCAGTACCTACTCGTAACATTTTGATGTAATTAAATATATAAGTATATAAAATTTCAATTTCGTAACACTAATAGAAAGCTCGAAAGGAGACTCATAAGAAGTCAACAACCATTCCTCCATGTAAAAGTAGAATATTCCTATTTCATTACGGTGTGAACGTGAACCCAGATAAATGTTATCATTTAAGACTTAAATATCAATGGCCTACATTTAATTTTCAAAACATCACTACATTGTTATTTTTTAAGTGTCTGCTTTTATTTCAAACACTCCTATTTCATTGTATTATAATCATTTCAAGTTCACACCGCAGTGATTACCTACTACAACATTCTAAACTTACTCAAATACCTACCTACACTATATTGAGCATAGCTTTGTGCTATAACTGCTTCAATCTCGCACATCGTTTAATGACCACGGAACATCTAGATACCTAGGAATTCATTAGAACTTTAACTGAATTTATAAGAACATTAAGAGAACTAAGAAATTTTTCTTTTTTTAAACATTAACCACGTCTATTTTCTATTGAGATACCTTAAAATCTATTAAAGCTATTTTAATAATTTCTATAAGTACCGTCGACATTTTAACGATCGCTATAAAGTAGGTACCTACCTACATCGACAGTAAAAATTAAATTGAAATATACTTAAATAAGATCAATTTATAGTAACGTAGCTTACCCTAAATTATAAAATATATATTAAGTACTTATATATTATTGTCAAAAATTGTTTTGTTATTGTCAATACATGGTGCAGGTATGTACTACATTGTATATTCATTTAAAATATTAATAAAATTATTGTCACACATTTCAATACATAAATATTACGATTTCATCGTACATGATGATAATATATATTTTAATTTATTGTCGTATTGAAGAGTATATTTTTTTTATAAACTATGACGTCTATGTTTTTAATCTGCATCCATAGAAATGAGATTTAGTTCGTTTTGTTTTATTCTATAAAAGCACTTTCCCCTAAAATTACTAACATCAAACATCAAACAAACACTTAAATACTAATGATGTTGTCAGATCCCTCACACGCAAACGGGTATAAAATGACGAGGTCATCCCTTTTAGTTTCAAATTACGTTTACGTGTGAAAAATCATTACAATACCATCTACAAATCTACCGTCTAACAACATCGAATAGAAATAAAATAAATTATGGACAATATAAAAAATCTTTCTAAAAGTCAGCTAAAGCTTTTAGAACACTACATTACCTTAAAAAAGCGGCTTATATTAAAATTCATGTATTTAAAAAACAGTATTCTTGATATAATAATATTTAGTACTACGACGTTGTGATATATCTGGGTACCCCGAGAAAAAGTATCGAGTGAGACCAATGATATATTTTTACTTATCCATTGAGTGAGACGAATGTAGCGTCCAAAGTCATTCTGTAAGTCAACGTCACGGGTAAACTTTAATACAATATAGATAACCTCGCTTCATAATAAATGATTTCATACTATCACAGCTTCAAATAATTTACATCGAAATACGATGGTTTATGTAAACATGTTTAGCCATTTTGTTTTAAAAGCCAGAGGCAAATTCGAGTCGAAGTCTGCAACTGAACTCGATGTTAAGTGACAGTGCAGAGTCACATCGTCCGCGATAAGTGTACATTTTGATTAAATATAAGTACCTATTGACATTAGTAAACATTTATTGTCATTAGTAAATATTTATTGTCATTACGCATTAAAAAAATAGATATTTAAATGACACCACTAGCGATTGAGTTTTTGGTGTCGTAGAATCGACTTCAACTCGCAGATTAACTTTTGAGTGGTCATATTAAAAGGAAACCTCTGCCAAGCGGTGTAACTGGTCATCGATGATCATTTAAATATCCTCCGACTTGGCATCGTCGTCGTTGTAGGCGAGTATCTGTCGATGTATCCACGGCATGAACCGCGGCACGTACGCGTACACGCCGGGCAGGCGCGGGTGCGCGCACTTGATGCCCCACGACACGATGCCGCCCACGTACCAGCGCCGCGCGTCTTCTGGGTCTTTGCATAGGAGAGGACCGCCGGAGTCACCCTAAAATAAATACATATTATTTTTAAATTAAACCGCGACGACTAGGTAGGACAACCATCACGAAATAACGAGACAAAGGAGAAAACAGTTTCAATATCGTAGGCTAATTGAATAGAGGAGACTATAAGTGAGTAAGTATATCCTTGGAGTAGACCCAGACTGATAGTTCAATACAAAATTTCGTTCAGAAACATCAATATAATATTATATCGGTGTTCAGAAATGAAGCTAAAACTGTGTGTGCGTAACACGTAATTTTATTAGGTACCCACACACTATGTCCAATATTTTAATGGGTAGGTATAATATTAAAATTTAAATTCTTGCTGTGAATACGCCATAATGATATTATGTTTGTTTATTTCTTTGATCGCAGCACAGTAGCATATAGCTGGAATCCGCAGTCCTATAAATATTATTATGTAGGACCTACTATAATATTGCAAGACCACTAGTAGGTATATTTTTTAAAGTAACATTTATTAAAATACATAGCGATGATTAGAACCACAAGTACCTACTGTATAATGGAATAATTGAATGATCAAACGAACTTACCCTAAGTGAAGTTCGATCTTAATTATCCAGTCCTTGACGAGAAGATATTCCATCACTAGTAGTAGTACCTCGTGGGTACGATCCGGAGATATCGCACAAGTTTCAGAGGTTAGAAAGAGAAAACAACATTATTATCTCTTTCGTATCCACCCCGCCTCAGCCGAGCGACAGCCACCTCATTATCTTTAGAGTAAAATGAAATACAGCTGCAACATTGATTTAACAGGGTCATTAATGGGTAGGGAGGGACCTTATATCTTCTCGTCAAGGACTGGATAATTAAGATCGAACTTCACTTAGGGTAAGTTCGTTTGATCATTCAATTATCCAGTCCTTGACTCCAAGATATTCCATCACTAGTAGTAGATGTTTAGAGATACAAAATCAATGTTGCAATTAAAGAGATTCGAGAATAAAACAAAGTTAACTTAACTTGTTGCTTAAACTATTAGTTATAATAAAGCCAAATATATTTTGCAATTTTTTGCAGAATACATAAACACGTAGGTACGTATTAATTAATTTGATATAAGTAATTATGTTTTTATACATATTATTTGATGAATTAAACTTATTTAATATACAATGATTTAAAATTTTACATTAACATTATTGAACATGTAATCCCAAATAGCATAGCCTGCTAATCGTGCAGACTATCTTGCGACCAATTTTCTAATAGTTTTAATAATAAAGGCGTTCTGGACAGCTGCTGAAGCCAGTCTCGTCTCGTATTGTAAGTAATAAGATAGAAGTATCGATTGTGTTGTTAAATAATATCTCTTTTATACATCGTCCCATGGCTTGAGAAGACATATACTTATAATAATATACCATTTATTTTGTTTGCTGTATAGCAAATAATATACCATATTTGGGACAATCCACACGCGGGCATTCGTCCCCAAATCAGGCAGAGCCTGCACCACGACAACCAGACAAACGATATCAATAGGTACTTATACCTTAACCACTGGAACGCCCACGGATGCCGCGGTATCACGGCTCAAAAGCGTGTTGACCGCCCGCGGATACCATGGTATCCAGTGGCGGTTAACCACTTTTTGATTGAGATTTCGTTTTCTGTAGCCGATCATAGACTATTAATCATTAAAATAGAAGCGCATCGGCATTGTGAAGTGAATTAGCCAACTTAATAAAATTATTTGGTACCTCAAGTAGAAAAAAATAAAAATAAAAAAAAATGACGAAGTTTGATATTTACGTACAGGTGTGTTTGTGGGTGCGTCGGCGGCGTTAATATTTGTTATTATTGTGAGATTATTGTTTATTTTGATGCATATTATACATAAAAATGATCGTGAAGAATACCTTTCCTTCCTGCAAAATATATCAACCCAAACAGACAAACTACACCCAGACAAGATGGGAATCGAACCCACCACACATCGGGCAGCGGACAGGGTGTCAAGATGTGAGCCATGTCATGGAGAATAAAACTGAAAAGTTAATGTTGTTACCAGACAAGTGGGAAATCAATAGGTCTTTGAATGAATTGATGCAGATTTAAAATGGGTTAACATCTACAAATTCCGTACCTAAGGTTTTTAGTCTGTGTAAACCTTACAACACATTTGGTAAATTCTAATAGTTTAGTTAATGACAATTATTTGCATATTTTGTTTACTCTTTAGGCAGAGAATTAAAGGTATAAATATGTATTTTTTTTGGTTTGAATAATATTTTCTAAACTAATAAAATCAGTAACTTTATGTAATGTTTTTTAAGTAACTAAAGTTATTGTGACTAAGTAATCTAGTAATTAGATCCTATGCAATGTAGAACATAGCGAGGAAAGATTGGTTTCAATTTACAGGTTCCTTGAAATAACCGTTTTTGCTTCTAATAATATTGCCAATTTTATTTGTGGATATCAAAGAAATAGCTGGTTGTAAATAACCATACAATATTAAAAAAACAATCTAGTCCAGAACTTGTTAAAGAAATAACGTAATTGTCATCATCAAATCAATGTTGTTTGTTTGAAACTAGACTTATGTTACCAGTAATGGGTGAATTAGGAGAGAATAACTTCAAAAGCTGATTGTTGTATGTGTAGTCTACGAAAATGTATCAGACTAACAAACATCCTGCTAGGGAAACATGTCGATGTAGTGAATCCAATACATTCACTACTTGAATGCGTTGGATTTTGAGGAAGAAAGAAGATATTAATTCGAAGGATTACTGAATTGTCTCGAGAGATGTAAAGTGTGATACCAGGTTAAGACAGCTATAATAGGATAACTCCTAATCACGTTATCTACAGGTTAATAAAGGTTTATTAGCGTTTATAAAATATTCACAGCATTGGAAGATTTTTCCATGACATTTAGTGTCATGGAATAACATACTCTGCCCGGCAGAGTATAAAAAGAAAAAACCCTGAGACTGCAGACAATATACAAAAGGTTGCAATATTTTTGTAATAGGAACCGAACACAAGCGGAAATATTACAATTGTGACTCATAATAATGTCTATAATAATAATAATGTAAGGCCTGCTGGAATAACTTTCTTTAGAAATAAGCTGTGCCTTTGTATTAAGAATAGTATCTTGCCTTTATTCCTTCTATCTTTTATTGTTATTGTGTGTACATAAATGATAAAATAAATAAATAAATGTCCCCCTGGCTGATAGGTCCACAGCGGCCGATCTTTCATCAAATCAGCCTACTACACGAGAGATATTATAGTGCACAAGTGCTTGCGTAGAAACAAGTGCACTCTATCTTCCTTTACTCTCACAATTCGTTAAGACGGAAGATCGACACGACTGGGGTGAGGTCTGGCGCAGGACTGACTTTTTACATGCCCATGTGACGCATGAATCATCTTGCCTGCATTGTCATAGCCAGCAAGGAACAACTACACAATGTGGTTGCTCTCCACGGGATTTCAACCCGCGACCTCCGGTTTGCAAAGCAAGCGGTTTACCGAGGCTACAATAAGATTCATAAATAGAAAATAAAATAAAGGCCTCTTTGAGGTCAATTTTTAATAAAAACCGCCTTTTGTAGTAATTTTGGTAGTGGTTATGACGCTTGCTCGCCTTTTCTTTGTATAATCTCCATCTCCAACTCACTTAGAGGATCATGAATATGGCTAGGTAAATCTTTCCCCTTTCATAAAGATTAAATTTTAATACATGCCTCATTTCGATCCGTATCGCTAAAGAATAGTCTTGGAAAAAATTACATTTTTAGTTTCTTACCCTTGCATTAGGATTTTTTTTTTTAATATGAGGGTACCCCCCTAATTAAGTCGAATATTCACAATATTTTTTGGTTTAATATTATTGTTTTAATTGTATTATGTATAAATAATTATTTTTTACACACGATCTCTCGTTCCGTGTCTGCATTTATCCTATTATTATTATATCATATCAGCCTCAATAATATAATAAAGAATGAATATATATATGATGCAAATATGAATTTGTTAATATGTGCACCCCAATTCCAAATGTTAGCCTATCCCAATATTAGCTAGGGTAATAAACTCTACTTATTCTGTGTGAATAAGAAAAGGCAGTGGTATTAGGTATACACACGAAAGTCACTTTTATTTTTTTTTTTTTGTCTCCAGATACTAAATCAATATAACAATGGATTACCATTACTTTTAGCACACTGTATGTAGACCAATGCTCACCAGTTTTTACGAACCACTTGCTACGCTCCAACTTTAGAGTTTGAGTACAGATGAGCAGGCTACTCGTTAGAAATGCGTCCGTGAAAATCTGATGAAAATATTTATCTTGATATCAAATTAACGACTAAAGTAAACGTAAACTATGTGTCAACGTCATAATGATATCACAGTTATCATTCATATAAGCAGGAGCTTAGTATCTATTTTGCTATAGCGACATAGTACAATTACATTCTAATTGTAGTTAATAGTTATAACAACATTCCTCAAATCCCCCAAGCCAAGCCAAGCCAAGCGTGGGGATTATGGCAACCCCTCCCTTCTAAGGGGGAGGCCTTTGTTCAGCAGTGGACGTCTTTCGGCTGCTAATAGTTATAAGTCGTAATGAAATTAATAATTATATATATAGTATATATATATATTTTTTTTAGAATATCTGTTGCGCGCCAAATCAAGCAAAAGTATGGACCCAGCATAAAACTTACTTTACTAGAAGTTTTTGAATCAAACATTATACTGGTAATTAATGATGAAACTGAGAGGTTCATTGAATTGTTGCGACGCTTGGACTCGTGGCGGACACGGTCGGCAATCAGTCAAGCGGAGGCGATGATTACAGTCCTCGACGCCGCGCTAGTGGCGGTTAGAGTGCACATTAAAAACTTCACTGGTTTCAGACCACTGACTTTGTTAGTGTAGTGTGTGACTTTGTCGGTCATCGCGCTGGTGCTAGAATCGAAAAATAGTTTTTCGGAGCCTTTCCCGTTTAAATTTCCAATAAGTATGAAATGTGGGCAATTTTTTTTTTGTTTTTTTTACAAAATCGCCTACCTACTTGTTCTAAAAAAAAAAGAAATCTGTTTTACAATCTTAAAAGGATCTGTCAAGGTTTGATCGATCAGTAGAATGATAACCGACTGACAGGTATCAGTTTCGGCATAGTGAGAATAAGCCAAGAGTGGCCCCTTCATTTAGAGTACGGATATTATCCGGCATATCATATTTTTTTTTTTTTTTT
Source organism: Furcula furcula (assembly GCA_911728495.1). Classification (NCBI taxonomy): domain Eukaryota; kingdom Metazoa; phylum Arthropoda; class Insecta; order Lepidoptera; family Notodontidae; genus Furcula; species Furcula furcula. The sequence continues at coordinate 29,542,496 of OU452244.1, forward strand.
AGATTTAAGAGGCTTGTCCACCTTTCATGAAGCCAATTAAGCTTTACTGACTAATAGCCTTCTAACTATCGATCAGCATGGTGCCAAACTCCAGGTTCAGAGAAGCTATTACAAATTGAGTAATGAAGATTCATAAAACTAAGTGAATCAACTTCGTTAGAGATTCCTTCCACCACACCAACAAAACTGATCAGGGACTATTCTGTGGCAACATTTGTAACCGTGATTTGTTGCCTCCGCACCTTCGAGCACAAATTCCGATACCACGCGAAGCTTGCATTTGACTGATGATTACCATTAGGTATCTATGCATAGATATAGAATTTTTCTTTCGATTATAATTGAAGGTACAACAACAGCGAATATTTATTCGCTTTTATCTAAAAATAGACGAACTCACCTGTAGTAGTAAATAATGCGGGTAGTTAGGCCAAGAAAAAAAATGCAATATCTGAAGAATACAACAGATAAGCTGTATGATTTCCGATGAATGCAACTGTCGTATTTAGGACATTGTGATAATTAGGCCAAATAATATCCGAAGAATACAACGGATAATAAAAATTTGTGCTTCCCAATGAATGCAAAGGGTACACAAACTCAGCTCGAGCGTATAAATCTTCGCAGGTACAGCAGCAGCAGGCAGGCAGAATAATATTTAGGCACAATAATATCCGTAGAATTCTACGGATTAAACAGTAGTGATTCCCAATGAATTCAAAGGGTACACTTTAGCTCCAGAGTATACATCTTCGTTAACAGCGACACGAACAATGTTCCACTTTTAATTTTATGTCTTCTTTATTTTCGATTTTTCATGATTTCAAAGATCCCTTGTATTTGAACTCGTGCGAACGCCGTGATCGCACGGACAAGAATGAGGTGGCTGTCGCTCGGCTGAGGCGGGGTGGATACGAAAGAGATAATAATGTTGTTTTCTCTTTCTAACCTCTGAAACTTGTGCGATATCTCCGGATCGTACCCACGAGGTACTACTACTAGTGATGGAATATCTTGGAGTCAAGGACTGGATAATCTTGGGTAGTACTGGTAGTAGGAGTAGGTGGTTTATTGTGGCGTGGTTTATTGGGCCGCGGCGGCCGTGCAGGGCGGGTTGTTTATTGCGCGCCGCTGCGTGCCCGCTTATTGGATCCTCCAGCAAGCAAGCAAATATTTGTTACGGGACTGTTATACCATTTTATTAGGTCTTATCTTACGAGTTTTATAACTTTATATTGCTGTTACGGTTATCGTAAGCGGTTACCTACATACCTACTTCTTGGTTTCTTTATTTGAAGTCTTGAAAAATATTTTATGATTTTCATAGAATGTTGGCGCTAATATGATCAGAAAAGTTGAACTTTTAAGTTTCCTGCGTTAAACGACTTACCTGGCAAGCGTCTTTGCCTCCTTCAGGGTATCCAGCGCAGATCATGCCTTCTGTGACGTTCAGGTCTCGATGCTCCAGCCATTGGTTGCATAAGTCACGGTTCAGCACCGGTACTTCCACCTCGTTCACAGCTGGCTCGTATTCAGATACTGAGTAACAAAAATACGACAGGCTAAAGTTAGAAGTCTAAGTGAATATACAGAACATGAAGCTTTTCTTAGATATTCGCAAAACGAAGTCCTTTAATCTTTCCTCTCTATACTTATATCGTTCCAGCAAACCAAAGAAAAACAAAGTCAAGTAATAAGTGTAGGCATTCGAGGATACTTATAACACAGGTCTAGTAGACTCCCTGGTCGCTACCCAATAGGTCGTGGATTCGATTCCCACCCTGTATCTGGGTGTTATTTATCTATTTAAGTATTGTTAATGTGATTGAGAAACTCTATTTTTAACATCACAGATTTAAAGTTCGGTGGCAAGTAGTTTTAAAATTGTGAACATGTTGTGGGTATGCAACTCAAAATAGTTTGGGATGTATTTTAAAAATAACAAGCTGGAGGGTAATATTTGTAACGTGTTATGAATTGGTTGTTATATATATTTGAAACAGCAGTTTTTGTAAAAATGAATCAAAAGTTATTTACACAACAAAATGATATCTGCGATAGGAATAGACGAAATAATAACACATTATGTCTAAGATCGTCTCGGACAGCTCTTTTACATAAAAGTATTTATTGCATGGCGCCTAAGATATACAATAAGATTCCAAAAGAAATTAAAAACATGGAATTAAACCTATTTAAAAAGCCTTTTAAAAAATATTTAGTAGATAAATGTTACTATAAAGTGTCCGATTTTTTAGCAGATCAGTGAATTATATGCAATTTTTGTGATTCCCTTAACTATGTTGTAGTGTTTACATGCTTTCTTTCTTGGCAAAATATGGAGAGACTTATTAATGTATATTATCTGTATAATACCCATATTTGTGAACAATAAATGATTGATTGATTGATTGATTGATTGGTTGTTGTAATGACATTCAATGTGGTGGGAGAAATGTCTGTTAGTATTTAAGGCGGAATCTCATTGTATTCTATTCACTCTATCTGTGCGCGTGGTGGAATAAAAACGTGCCAAGTACTTCAGTGTTTTACTCAGAAATGATTATTAACAGTATGTATTTATTTGTTGTAGTTTGGGGTCCATAGTACAGGCTCTGTCTAGTTTGTGATCAGATGATCATGTGTGCTTTGTCCCAGGATATTACTTAAGGATAGATTTCAATAAAGATGATTAAAGTTTCATGTAACTTTTTTATTATTTCTTATTTTGTCTTGCAACTTGTTTTATTAGTGCCTGGTAGGTATTTCACTTACACTCTTTGTCGTCTCGCTTCCCCCACCCGATGACGGTGCACAGCGTGCCGGGCTCCAGCACGCGGTGGGCGGGCGGCAGGCACACGGGGGACACCTGCTCGTTGTAGCGGACCCTCACTGATAACTGTACCGAAACAAGTTTGTTGATGTAATACTAACTCAACTTCAAAATTCTTTATTTAATTAAAAAGCTTGTAAGAGTAAGTAGGTACACTGGCTACACATCGATTCGACACCCTATATGTATAAAAGTTTTCGGTACGTAGTCCACCCTGTATAACGATAACTACGCTACATACGACAGAGAATTGTTGAATTGAAAGGGACGGGACATGCGGTGCGGACTGCGCCCGCCGGCTGCACGCGCGTGCCCAGTCGGACGAAATAACCACAACATATCGCACCCTCTCGCACGATTTGCAGAGTTCAACTTCTAATAGTTCAAAGTTCGAACAGTCTACAAACAGTTCGGCAGAGGAGTCGCCGTGTGTACAACAGTTTACCCGGCGCAGGTTTATCTTAAAGGTAATCCGAGATTTTATAATAGGCTTTTTTAGGCAAGCGACTCTTAATGGCAGTTTTGAATTTATTTACTCGTAGTTCTCGTAAGTCCTATGGCAATTTATTAGAAAAAGTTTATTATAATCTAGGATAAATGGTTGATGTCTAGAGCACCAGGCGCGCCAGAACTTCGGCTAAACTTGTAGTTTTGTTGTTATCGAGTAAATTAATTATTCAAAACTATCACAACAGATCTCACTCACTGTCTACTTTTTCATTAAATTAGGACTTGCGGAGTGAACAAGGGAACTGCGGCCTTGTTGCAGCCATTTTACTCCCGAAGATTTATACCTAATTTGTTTAATTAAAGCATGATTATCAAAACTATCCACGTATTATTCGTGATTTTTTTTCTTTTTGATAGTTTTTCGCTAATACAATTTCTTTTGCTCCTTTTTATCCAGGAAATAAGAGAATGCCACAGCAGTGTTATGTTTTAAAGCGGGATTCAGGAAAGAACAAATAAACATTAAATCTGGTACCTGAAACAGAGCGATATCGTTGTCATGCGCGATGCCAGAGTTGTACTGCGGATGGGGCGCCACCCGCCTGACCTTCACCTTCTGTCCGTAGTACGCGTGCGAGCGACGCCTGGTGATACCCAGCTGTATGGTCCAGCCATTCACATCTGTGTGACTGAATTACAACAAGAAACTCATAAATTTACAAAACCTCCAGTCACAACGCGGCGGTTTAGAAAGAAATGAAAATCTATTATTTTGGCTTGATAAGACCTATTATCTATTAATATTATGGTTAAATAACACACATTCAATTTCTGTGTCATTCATTTCGCGTAACGTTTGCACACTGCCTGTACATAAAAGAAATCTCTATTTTATTTCCCTCATCAATAGCTCGCAAGATAGCTTAACGGCCAGATATTCTGCCGCCAAGTAGCAATGTGTACCTAAATATCGTTATTTCGGTTTGAAGAGCACTGATGGTGAAATCGGATCGGATTCCAGAGACTTGATGACTAATGCCTCAGGTGACGAGAGGCAATGCAGCGGTCTATAGGCAGACTTGTCGCTTACTATCAGGCGAACGTCTTGCCTCTCTCGTTACCAACTTGAATAACAAATAAAACTGCTATCTGCGCATTCCACTTACTTTCCAACGCAATGTGCCGCAGTGAGGACCCACTGGTCAGCAATGAGCACTCCCGCGCAGTAGAACACCTCCTCGGGCCCGCCGAGGATTGCCGCCAAGAAAGGCCAGTCGCCCGGAGACGCCTCCACGCCACCCACTATGCGTTTGGTGCCTTTGGTCGATATACCTATGGTGCGTCGTTTGCCGCATTCTGGGGAAGACAATTTAAGACTCGGTTTCGTGTAGGATAGACTATTTACTATTTACATCATCACACTAGCCGGAAGACGTTCACTGCTAGTATCCACCGGTTACCTACAACGCGCACAATGTCGTCAGTCCACCTAGTGGGAGGCCTGCCTACGCTACGTCTTCCGGTTCGTGGTCTCCACTCGAGAACCTTTCTTCCCCATCGGTCATCGGTTTTTCGAGCGTTTATTATTTAGGATTTATAATCTAATCTGTATCCATTTATTTGGATAAAATTTAAAAGTGGTTTCAAAATAAGTAGATATTGATTTGAATTTAAGTAGATTCTCAATGAATACTTCTGTTTGATCATTGTATTCATTAAAGGAAATTTGACTGCTTCCTCTTTCATCACACGTACGGCCAAGCTGTGGAATTATCTCCTGGACACCGGTTTTTCAGAAAGATATAATGGGGCCTTATTCAAGTTTCGAGTGAACAGGCATTTATTTTTGGGTAAGAGAGACCCATCTTAGATTTCGTCTTCACCTAGGTAGGTGGTATGGTAGGTACCATAACACGAAAACAAGCCTAAACCTAATTTTCATAAAAAAATTGTTAGAAATTAAATTATTAGTTGAACTTTATTTCTTTATAATTCCTTAAACAATTCATCTTAATTACAATCTAATTTCTAAATAATAATGTTATTTTGCCTACGGCTACGTAGCTACGGCGCTACGGCGTACTAACTACGTAGGCAAAACTTTAAATAAATAATCATGAAATTAAAACTGGGTGAGTAGTACTTAAGTAGTACTTTAATTTGTTTGCTAGCCCTTGTCACAGAACGCTACCAAAGCAAAAATTAAACTTGTAAAGCCCAACTTCTTTATTCACCTCACCTTGACGACCGGCGCTCTCTAAATTGAAATTTAAGCAAAACCCTTTTTGGGGTCTCGATAAACAAATATTTTCGGCAATCCAAGCTACAAGCGACAGCGATCCGGTTTTTACTACATTCAATTCATCATAAATGTTATAAACCTAGAATTATTATTGTCAGCGCATTTATACATATTCAACATAATACTGGTATGTTACCTCATATGTTCTAAATTCAATCCATTCACGCCACAGCTATATGTATTCTGTGGCCACAGTCTAACAGAAATACTTATGTAGTTAAAATCTGAATTGTTATTGTTGACTTATATGAGCTTAGTCACGATTAGCTTAATATATGATAGAGTTTTATCGTAACTTTGACCAAAAAAATATAGTAAATTTAGTAAACCTTGCCATTTCATTGAAGTTCAATAATCCTGATCCCGACTCCTCTAGTAGGTAGGTAGGTAAGAGTGTAGGTACCGAGCGTGTTAGCATCGGTGATATTTTTATATAAATATGTGCACGACAGAATAGACTCAGTGCGTGAGACAGTGCATTTACGTGTGTATATTTTCATAGGATAGGCATAGGGGCATAAGGACATTGTATTTTACGTGTTTACAATAGTTTTACTGTATTCTAGATGATAAGAAAAATAGGATAAGGTAGTCGTATAAGAATGGTATCTCAACTAGTGAGTAGTGTAACTAGTAGAATAAGGATTTTTTGGATAATAAAATATATTTGCTATTGTGTTTTATTTTGAAGGATATTGTAATATATTTAGATATGTTAATTGTGTAAGAAATAAGTAAATATAAGATCATAATGTCATGCATGTGCGTGCGACGGCTCGCTATCATGGAATGGCATGCGGAGCGCACGTAGGGCGAGTATTTATACTAGGGCGGTGGGGGGCGAGGTCACTTAAATATCCCCGCCGCGTCCGCGCGCTCCCATTCTAAAACCAGGCAACGCCGGGTGCGCACGCATATGTCAGGAAATGTAGAATTACCTAACCTAAGACCTAGACATAAGATTAAACCTATATGTAATAGAAATAAAATGTTATCAATAAAGATTGATCAGAGGGGGTGAGGCAGAGAACCTTCCAGAAAAACACTCGGGCAAAGTATAAAAGGGACGCTGATTGGCCGAGGCGTCATTCGCAGTTCGACATTCGCAATTTGGAAGTGATTCGCAAGAACAAGTCAAGAAAAAGGAAGAAAAGGAATTCTGCCCCGCCTCCGCTGCCTCCCTACTGTTTCCAAGAAGACTGGTGTTTTATTATCAAGCTTCTCAAGATCCTGGGAAATCTATCGCCCACAAAATATATATAAGTAATTTGATTATAATTTGACTTATTCCTTTTATCAGCGACGATTGAGGGTAGTACAAATTGACTATGCTTTGAAAAATGTTGTATTAATGAAATAGCTTATTATTGGTAGTATTTAACTATTGATTAACAAATGTAAAATTGTTATTTGAAGCCCAATGCGATTAGAATAATTTATTGTGAAACGAGTAATGAAACTGACAATGTCACCCCCACTACTTCAGTGCATTGAGATTGCTATAAATACGTTGTAACCGTTTAGAACGGACAGTCTTGAAAAGTCTTGAACAGTAATTAATAGTCAACAGTCGTGTACAATCTTCAGTTGGTGACGGATCACTAGAAAGCTAAGTATATTTAGTATTGTTTAATTTACATTGTTATGATGATATTGTGTTATAATGTTATTATGTTGTATTAAATTATGATAAGTCATATAATATGATATATGACTTGGAGCTGGTGCTGGAAGTGGTTGTAGGGGCTGGCGGAGACCACTAGGGGAATCCCATATACTTTTATATGGTTCTCTCTTCATTGACAGTATTACTAAATAAATAAATAATTATAAATAAATAGTTAGTAAATAATTACTTTGTTCTGAGATAGCAAATGTGTCATAATCGACATTGTCTAATAAATATTATATACTGATATTTGAGACTTTTTTGTTAAGGTACCTACCTCCAAACCAGTAATAAATATCCGATAATTTGATAAAGAATACTTTTCATAAAGTATTACCCTACATTATTCAGAACTAAGGTTATAAATTATCTAGACTATTACATAGTCGGCTATACATTATGATATATTAATAGTTATATATTCCATTAATTTAGCAAGCGCGTTAGATGTAATAAAAAAATAAGCAGGAGTCAATAACCCTCTTTTGGCAAGTTTACACGACGGCCATTGGCATTTTGATTCCTGTACCGCTTGCAACCTGCGCCATATTGCCCACCTGACGCCAACCACAACGAAAATACAATTAAAGTTTTACACCGACCACAATTATGAAGAACAGATTACAGGCGGTCGGGTTCTCGCTATGAGACTTTACACCAGATGCGGTTGGCGTTTTGTAGATTAGTTTTTTTTTTGTAAAGCCAGTAAAAGGTTGAATTTATGAATTGCTTTGTTTTTGTTTGTCTTTATAATGTCAAATTCAGTGTTATTCAAGGGTCTGTTTACACCCTAATTGTTTTAAACGGAGGCTTTTGAGCGCTTCTTTTCAATTATGTTAAAGTTAAATAAATTAAATTAGCTAAATAACTGTACACCCTTTGGTGGCGTTGTCTACTGCGATGATTTTAAGGATGAGAAGACAGTTTATTCGCTATCTATACATCATTAATTATATTAAAATACGTCATACTTGTAGGATTAACAAAGTATATAATTTCTCTCTTTTAAATTTGTATACTTGTTATTTTATGTATGTACAAATAACCTAAATTAAGTTTGCGTTCATGTAGTAGTAGTAGTAGTAGGTACCGATGTTTAGGTACTAAATATGTATTGTATTACATTCAAAAAATACTATCTGAGGTATAAAATCAATCCTATTTTTTCACTGTATTGTTTATTCATATAATGCTGGCATAAGTCTATTATTCTATACTAATCAGCAGTAGTCTCGTAAAGAGTTTTTGCTATTTTTAATAAAGATCGATTCGAAATGATACTTAATTCAAATAAGAAATTTTTCTATTGTAACAATTCTCACGCCAACAGTAAACACATTTTCTCGTTGAAATATATAACAACAACTAGCCGAAACTTGCGCTCACCTGCGAACGCTGTCATTTGTAAACGTAACAAGACAGGTTGACAAGGAATGATTACTGGAGCCCTACAGTCTACAGCCGTTCAACCCCTACCCTACTCGGATAAAATACATTAGATACGTCACTTGTTAGAATATTTTATTTATTAGATAACTAAGAAATATGTAGATACCTATGACCTATTCGTAATACGAGAATCAATCTCATATTTTAAACTCTATTTTTTGTCAATTTTCTTCAACCGCCCATTTTTGGGCAAACTGGGAAGGTTAGTTTTATCATCAATGAACGAAAGATTAAATTTAATTAAACCACCTCTAATGTTAATCTGTTTAAAAACTGTCGCAAAAGCTGTACGCCCAGTAGGTATAATACACAAATACGCGAATTCTATTTCTGGTCATTTGCTATTTTTACTACCCCCGAGGCTGAACAGCCGTTGGTTTGACAGCACCGGTGAGTGCAAACACACGTAGGGTTTCCGAGTCGGTGCCGTTTTAAAGAGAATTAGAACTAAAAAAATATAACAAACGCTCTTGTGAAAGCTTTTCATTGTTGCATTAGAAAATTGTGTAAATTTTGAACAGCACCGGGTCGAGCGAAGTGCTGTTATTTTTAAGTGGCAGTTGATTATCAGTTTGGCAATGAATGATTTATCGTTTATTAAATGCATTTAATCAAATATTAGTAACATCTAAGAGGAGCGTTGATTGTGGGACAACATATACAAAAAAAATACATAACTGACGAATTGAACCCCCTGTCTTTTTAAAGGCGGTTAAAAATATCACACCAATGTAAAAATGTTAGAAACTTGCCGCCACGGTCCAGTTGTCAAAGATTTTCCCTGTATCTAGTGAACCCTCCACAAAAAAATTGGGGTGTAATAAGATATATGTTTGTCTGTCTTTAGAATCGTAACTCCTAAGCAAGTAGACGGATGAGTTTTTTTAATTTGGAAGCAGATTGAATGTGCATGGTTCTTAGCTATGGTTACTTAAGATTCACTAGCTCACTAGGTTCGTTGTGACCGGCCAGGTAGGTATCATCGCAGTGAATGGTTATAGCTAGGAAAGTTATTGGACTGTAGGGACTTATGTCAAGTATCAAGGGACGAGTGGCGCCCCAATCCAAATGTCCATGATCAGCCTTCTCTTTTATCATCAGGCTAACTTCACGTGCAGCAACAGCTCAGTGGGCGAGCGCTTGCCTTGGAAACAAGATGCACAGGTTTAAACTAGCTTTCGGTGCGGAAAACGTCGTGAGGAAACCTGCATGTCAGAGAAAGCCTAACTAATTTTCGAATGACGTGTGAAGTCCACCAACCCGCACTTGGCTAGCGTGGTGGACTATGGCCTAAGCCCCTTCATCTTGAGGGTAGACCAGTGCCTAACAGGGGTACACCAACAAGGGCTGGTAAAAAAACACGTTCGTTACGTCACTATGTTGGATTAAAATGCATATTCTATCGAATTAGGTATGTACTTACTATTCACTCATTTGTAAAAAAAAGGGTTTTTTAATAAATCAAGTACCAGGATCACAGTGAAGTAGGTACCTATGTAAGCTAAAGTAGCTCTTACATAAATTGTGAATAAAACGTTTCATTAATTTTTCCCGTCCCACTCAACAGATTTTTTAATTAAACCCTATTTGTCTTTATGAATTATGTTCAATTTCGTTAAGTTACGGTCACTTGCATCCTTACAATTAAAAAAACTTTAAATCAATAGTAAATAATAAATCTCAAAGTAGTAACTCTCTGTATCTATCTCTCTATTATTTTGCGACTAAATGGCTGAGTCGACCTCGATAAAATTTGCAAAGAAATAGAGAGTTACTCCGCATAGACCATGATACCACCAGTAAAAGGTGCTAAATATCTATGTACAGTATTTATTGTAAAAAATGAGACAGTCTAGTTGACCGTCATCGTTTGTTTGCTAACTTCTCCTAAACTAAATTACTTATTTGGCGTTTTCACCATCATTTAGCTAATTTGATCCGTAAGTATTATTATGTATTACTATACACATGATGGTATATATGAATACAGCAACGTAAGCTTAGAAACATAAAAAGCTGTGTTGCTAGTCAGAGAAATAAATAACATGTGACGTGCGAAAATAAAACAGGGTAACAAACAATACTCCTTTATGCTTTGCCTTTATGACTACTTATTTCCTCAGACACAATAAAAACTCGATTTTTATGAACAAAATGCTTAACAACTCGATCTAAGTAAACATATCCACAAAGTGTATGTAGATCGGTGATCGGTGTGTGTGTGTGTGTGTCTGCTGTAAGAAGTTTCGAACGGCGGCAGTCACGAACTAGATAATTACATTTCTCGGTAACAAATTCGATTTTGTTTACAACGTAACTTGGTTTGGCGTTTCGGCTGATATTATTTTTCCTTAGGTAGCTAGTAGGTACTTAATGAGTATATGTTATAGTGCGTCATTATTATTATTGTTATACCGAAATGTCTATATAAAAGGTTTATAAAAGAAATTAAATTTATATTAAATTAACCGAAGCAAAAAAAAATCTTTGAGTATAAAATCTTTTTAAAAAAAAATTTAACCGACTTCAATATCACTGAAAATTATAAAATAATTCAAATATTATTGAAGTTGGTGTTAACTTACTGGGTGTGTATATTTGGCACCAACTTCAGTCGGTTCAATTTTTTTTTTAAAGATTTTATTTTAAACTTTTGGTGATATTTTCATATAAGTATAAAGATTGAATTATCGAAGACCGTAAAATTATCTAAGCAGATCACATTATCGTCTACATAGTTTTACATAATTCATGTTTCTTCAGAAAAAAATATCCGGTCGTAATGAAATTTTCATGGAATCATCACAGTAGTTTACTCTCTCGAATAAAAAAAGAATCATAGAAATCTGTTCATATTTGTAAGAGTAATGTAATGGAGAACATCAGTTTTATGGTTTTTACCAGATAAATTCCTCCACATCGTTCATGGTCCTCCAGGAAGTTGTTATCCGGTTGTGATGAAATTCATACAGATTGATTACAGTGGTTTCTTCTTTCGAATAAAAAAAGAATCATTGAAATTGGTAAATATTTGCCAGAGTTATAATAATAATACTGTGGGACAATCCACACACGGTCATCTGATCCCAAACTAATGTAATATGGAAACCAGACAACTGATACTAATACTTATATACATTTTTTTTTGTAAATATGTACTAAAATAGAAAAAAAAAGGAAAAAAAAATACCCTTAAAGTCCTTAAAAAGCGACATAAAGTCATCTTATAGGCATTCCTGCAAGTTTACTGCGCAGTCACCATACTTGTTTTTTCAGGAACTACTTATTCGTAAGCAATATTTTTTTATGGGACCCAATTAACGGATTAAAGAATGGATGGAAGAAAGATTTTTTCAAATCGGTTCATAATTGGCAGAGTTAAGCGCGAACATACATAGAAAAAAATATATATATACAGACGAATTGAGAACTTCCTCCTTTTTTGAAGTCGGTTAAAAATTAACAAAATACTTACATATACTTACTTCAAATTCTAGTAATATAGTATTTAAAAGCATTTCAGTCTGGTCTTAATTTAAGTTAGTAACTAATTTGTTAATAAATTATGTATTGTGAGACCCGTTTTATAACTTTACTATTATTAAAATATGAACAATAGAGTTGCCAGAAACTCTATTGTTCATATTTATAAATTAGTTCGTTCAAACGGAATGCTATCCTAGTTAGGCAAGTTTATTCATCAACCACCAAAAAGTATCGGAAGCTCTATTGGGGAAACGTTTTGTATTTAACATTTGAACACAGAAGTTTCGAAGTTGAAAATTAATCCCATTTAAATTGTGGCAAAGGAATTTGTCTGAATCAAAAAGATGTGGTTAACTTATATAAATTAAAACACAGTGATATTAAACATTCCTCAAAATGTACAGACGAGAAAACTAATTAGATTAAAAATCCTTAGACAATATCCTCGTAATTTAATATCTCAATTTAAAAACGCGTCTGAATCATCAAAGAACGCGAAAAATTCCTTGTAAAAATATATTAGGTACGGCTTGTACATTCGACGTCGGAAAACCAAAACGTTCTTATTGGGCCTTTGAAGTTGCCATAAGAGGATTTCACCTACCAAATAAACATAATCATTATTCCGAGAAGTCAATAGTCAAACACTTCGTTATTAAAGGAAGAACAAGGAGACATAATATTCTTTTCTTTAGATATGGTGTACTTATTAGTAAAAAAATCACAGGCCTTTCAAGAATAGCTCGTCCATGTTGTATCGTGATACTTCGTTCCACCGACGGAAACTAGTAAATATTTTCTTAAATAATTCAGGAAAAGTGAAAATCATAGCACTATGAAAAGCATAATACATTTAAACACCTTCCCAAAGACAGATATTTGACTACAGATTATTGAGTTTACGTCTAATCAATCTGATTAGGGATTACACTTTACCAGGTGGTAGGTTGCTTGTGCTAGGTACCGTCCAGGTAGGAACCACCGCAGCGGCAGATATTCTTCCGCTAAGCAGCATTGTTTAAATGACACTGCGGTTGGTGAAATTATTGGGCTTAGGAGACTTAATAGCCCGGTTTACGAGCGGCAGTGCAGTGCAGTTGCTTATAGGCAGGCGGGTCGCTTACTTGTTACTAAATTGAAAAACGCCTCAAGAAGTATTCTATTTATTTTACACTGGGTAGCTCTACTAAGCATAACTTGCAAAAAAGCGTTGCCTACCCTACGACTTCTCTGTATGATTATAATATTAATCATCTAAGTACCTAATAAGTTTCCTTTCTATTAAGAAAAAAATATGTGTTAATCAGTTCATACATATCAACAATGATATTTGAGGAGACACAAAAACATCATAGTGCTTGCTTATGGATGTGCAAACAATTTGAATGTTTGTTTTTTATGTTAACCTGTTATAAAAATATATGCACGCCACTGCTTTCAAGTTATAGAGTGTTTGTTACAGAGTGATCACTGAAACGTACAGACGTATACAGTTTATTTACTGGAGTAATGAAAGGCGTTAGATTAGTGTTATTTTTGACAACAACATTTTAATAATTACATTCTTAAATAAACTTTAGGATAATCTTTATTCTAACAAATATGCTAAAAGAGATATCGATCGGCATTTAGTGGAGAGGTTCTTACGCAACTGGCTAGCAGGGCCAACGACCGGCCCTTGCTTCAATGTTACCTCAAGGGTTCAGGGTGCTTCGCTGTGTAGGCAGAAATTTGTTACGCTGTTTTGTCTACGTTTCAGAGAATGATATTTTATGAGAACCTTTTTATATGTTTGGATTTGGACCTCTTCTATTACATATAGGTATACGTCTAAATACCACGTCCATATTCAAACAGGGCTCAACGTAAACTATACTACAACTTGTGTTGACGGAAAAAAATAATAATAATAATAATAAATACACTTTATTGTACACCAAAAGTTACATGTAAATTTAACAATACGTAAAATCATCTACGTATGCCCAATAAATGTTGTTTATTTTTTTTATTTAAAAAAAAATTGTATGTCAGTTATTTAGAATAATACAAACGTCAGTTTTTATTGGAGTGTCTTCCTAAAATCTATGTTCTTTAGAAACACGATTATCTGATTTGATTGGTGTTACCAGGTAATAATGTTGGCATTTAATGTGGCATAATGAATTAAATCAATTAAGTTATCAATTTAGCATACATTCACTATTATGGAGCGGCGATAACCTGTATTCTGTAGCTTCAATATGCCTGATTATCTTGTAAATGAGACCTAATTTTAAGATGAAGAAAATGATATGGCATTCAATGAGATGTCTCATTATGACAATACATTTTGGGCTAACCAAAGATGTGCAACACGGGAATATTTTACTATGTATCAGGCTTATTAGCTTATTGTTTAATTGGATATACCTTCTTGAAAAGAATAAATTAATGACGTCTAATATCGTAAGCTCCATCGATTTTAGTATAAGCTATTTCTTTACACTAAAATTTTAATTAAAACCCAAAATGAACTATTAAAGAGCCGCGCTTAAAGTTTTCAAGCATCCATAAATATGAGAAACTGTAAATTTAAAATCAACATTAACACTCCAATTTTAAAGTCCAATTTCCTTTGTAAGAAACCACGCAGTGGGCGCGTTACCTGTAACGACGGCCATAAGTTTCGCCAATTTAATTCTATCGTCTCATCGCTCATACTGTACTTGTATTTTTTACGAGCGAAATAAAATCTTCGCTTTTTTCCTATAACATTTTGAAGGGGCAATTTCGTGTTGTGACATAGACTTTTCTCGGTTCTAATGTTTTGGAGAAAAGTATACGATGTAGTTCGCTGTGGCGTTGTTCGAAAATTATGTCGTATGAAAAAATAATTACTCTCATCAGTTAGCAGTTTTCTGCCATGATTATTTTTTTAAGTTCAGTTTTGGTAAGTTCAGTCACACAATGATCATCTAAGAAAATTAAACCTGCTCACTAAACATGAAAGTTTAAATCCTTCACGTAAATAAACTTTCTTATTTAACTTAGTGACTGGTAAGCTACACGCCTGCCAATCAACAGTTGCACTCCACGGCCGCTCATCACTCGAGGCATAATTCTCTTGAGCTAGTTAATTTCACTAGCCTACAGTGTTCTTCACGACGGAACACAGCCATGTTTACACACTGCTGCTTGGCGGCATCTGACACTGCGGTGGTACCTTCCTGTACAATCCCTTGCACAAGGGAACTATCATTTAGCCACCTTTGTTTCCGCGTTGGAAACCTCCAAAAGGTCAGCGAGATCTGTGAGGGTCAACCGGGGTACGTGGGATTCTTACCCACTAAAACCCTTGCGGCTGTCGCATTGGCACATGAGAGGGGACACAAGGGCTCTCCGGTGGGATCCGCACCTGGAGCCCTCATTGCCTTGCCTTTGAGCCCGCCGACAGAACGGTCGGAATCAGACACGGTGCTCACGTGGACGGACGTCGCAACCCCGCCGCCATCCTCTTCGGAGTCGCCGCTGTACTCAATGGACTTCCTAGGGCCCACGAACGGCCCCGAACTACCAGCGACTCCGAAGGATCACTTAGCCACCTAGCACCTAGATGTTATAGTATCCGACATTTGATTTTTCTCTTATACTTACATACTTATCTGAAATTTTCTTGTTTTTTAAATAAAAACATTATAGCTAGGTACAAAGATAGATTTGTGAAAACAGAGAATTGTGCAACTTACCGTAGTGATTGCATACTAAATGTATTCGCTGGGAGTCTGGTCTGCATGCCTTGAGCTCCTTCAACAGTCCTCCTTGACTCCTCAGGAATGCTCGGTACGTCTGGGCGGCGCCGTGCTCGCGCAGCCAGCTGGCCCGCGGACCACCGCCGCTCACGTTCACAGCTGACTTTATGTTGCTCAGTTCTGGCCTCGTCTCGTTTAGGATCGCTTGGCTTTGGTTCACCAATCTGCGTGAAACAAATATTGGTAGGTTAGGTTATGGGTAAATTTGAAACACAAATGTTGGCAACCTTGTTGGCGTCGATAGATACAAATAATTTTAAATTTACCCGAAACTAGAACAAAAAAAAGCGAGCATTTGCTCTAATTTGCGTAATAAGACTGCTCGCTTTTTAAACTGGAGGTCGCTGGTTCAAATCCCGCGGGGAGAAACAACTTTGTATTAGTCGTATTTACTGGCTAGGACAATACTGGCCGATCACCCGATTGTCTGAAGAATAATATGATCCATGCGTCGGATGTAAAAAGTCAGCGTTGCGCCTGACCTCTCCCCAGTTGTGTCGGTCTTCCGTCCTATCGGATTGTGAGAGTAAAGGATGAGAGAATGCAACTGTGCCTGCGTAAGTAAGATTAAACTCGCGAATTATCAAGTAAAACAGCTAATCGTTAGCTGCATAGTCGGAACTGCACGGGTTACTCACGTATATCCAAGTATGGAGCACAGTTTGGAGGCCGTGTCGTGATCCAAGGTGGAGATGCAGGCTGGGAACCACGTGTGGTTGGCGGCTCGGTAAACTTGCAGCTCACCGCGACCGACGTCGCCGTTCGCATCGCTTAGACGCACTGTGAGATTTCAATAAAAATAAACTATCGTGTCTTGCCAGTTGTAAGTTGTATAGAGTATATTTGCTACCACCCCATCAGAGATCCAAACAATCTTAGTTAACTGTAACAATGGCACTCCGAGAAAGACTGGAAGCATTGTATATACAGGGCGATTGATCTATAGTATATCTTGACTGCTCTAAAGTTACGTAGCCATGTTCATACATGGTTGGTCTATAAAACTATATTGCTGTAGAGCTTACGGTAACCCTTTTGTATTATTCTAAACTACTATGGCATTATTTTTGCCACCTTTTAAGTTGATAACGTCAATAAACTAAGTTATTATCTGTTAACCTACATATAAACGCAAAGTAATTTATATCTTCAGATATAACTTACAGCAGTTCCTCTCGTCCTGTCCCCACGGGCAGTCCACTTTCCCATCGCACAGGTGAGCTTGCGAGATACAGCGCTGGTTCCCACAGTGGACTTCCCCACTGCGCTTGCACACGCGGCAGTTGAGCTCATCAGATCGGTCCGCACAGTCCACGTGGCCATCACACCGCCAGTCGTTAGGAATGCAGCGACGAATGTCGCATTGGAAACCAGTTGGGCACACTAAAAAGGTGAATGGAACACATAAAATCATGGATTTGTTTAAAAGTTCTCTTAGACCAACGTCTAAGAGAACCTCAACGTCAAGTGTTTTGCTTCGACGTTGAAAATGAGTAGCAATTGACTGCAACTTTAATATTGTTTCCGGGCTCAAATGAATGGATCTTTAAGAAGCTAGTGTGCTTTATCATCTCCGACCATATCGCAGCTTTCAATCAGAACGGATTACAATCAAGTACTTACAATAAGGAAAAAAACTTAATACACAAATGATGTTTTGTTACATTGTCATTTAAAGCAAACAACTAGGTAGTTAAATATGTGTAAGTACAGTACAGTGAATTAGGTATTATTGTAATCTCACCGGGCTTGTTGTCTCTGAATCGTGCGTCTTTCACTTCTCTATTGCCGAGACAGACATCCGTGTCAGAAGATTCTGGAAATATGTCGCACTGAAGATACTCCGGCATTGTCAGACCAAACACCTCCAGAAAGAAGCCGCAACGTCGCATTGTTTCTATTTAAAAACAAAATAAAGGAAGTGTAGTGGCTGTTCTCCAGGATTTTGATCATTTTGTATGAACATAACAATTTTATTCCACTGTTTCTACTCCATAAAATTATCAAGAGCGGCTTTATTCCGGCTGTTGTTATGAAAAATACTGTAAAACCCATTTATATTGAGTGCTCTCCGCTATTACGCCCGAGAATGTTTAGACTCGAAAAATTGTAGGCTTCGTATAGCAAAACCACTAATCATCCTGCCGATTAATTTTTCAATTTACTGACCTTGACATAAACTCCTGCAAGGTCGCACCATATGACCCAATGGGCCGCATTTTGGCACAAATAATGAACACAGGAACAGCGCTGTTAATTCGTAGCAGCGGACATCTACTACAGCTTCGTACACTTCTAAGTCCTATGACAAAAGAACAATTACATAGCAAGCAGGTAAAATATTCCGTTTGTTGTCCGTGGTACCCCCAATAGAACCACCAGTGGTACCACGGACAAAAATAATTGTCCGTGGTACCACTGGGGTACTACGGACAACTCCGTCTAGCCAATATAATAATGTTTGTGTTTTTGCCACTATTACTACGTTAGGACCAATCCTACCGTAAAGTAGGGCCAATTTAATAAATCATATTTGACAATTCATCAAAATTTAACAAAATAACCTAAAAAATTCTGATTTTTTCGAAGTTAGAACTGCTCAATTGCTTAACTTTTTTCAATTATGATTACATATTTATTGTAATGATAAACAAAAGAAACAGACAGAACAAAGAAACTGACAGATGTCAAATGTGATCTATTAAATATTGGCCTTACATTGAAACTAATTCATAGTGGTCATCGGTAAAACGCCCATATTCTAGATAAATCTTGCGACAATAAGTCTTGGATCCTGCACCAAATTATGATATCAGAGATAGAGTAGATACGGCTGGCAGGCAACCATTTAGAAGTCTGCCTGACGTAGTTTCAATGATGATAGAAATAAGTACATTGTTAAATAAGTTCAAACAATCAATTTTGCTGTTCAATTTCGTGTATTGGAATTTGTTTTATAGTACGAAAAGTACGGAAACCATAATTTTCCGCTTTCTCTACATTGCAAAGCTTGGACGGCCTTCCCGACCAAACTTATTTATCATAAATCCAACCCCAGAAAAGTTAAGGGTAGGTAACGGCTGTAATAAGTTTACAATCAAATTTGTTAATTTTACTACGTCCTGAACCACGACATTCTCAGAGACATCGGCCACAATTTGGTAGACTCATCTAACTGAACGTCAAAGATCAAGCAACTACTCGTACCTATAGTAGTGTATTGTCTCGTAAATTATAAATTACACTTTTTAAGAACAGCGTGAGAGTAAAATATCCAGCCCCTCTATAGACTTCACGCCACAAGAAGTTAAATGAGGGTAATCATTACATCACGCTCACCCCAACTATTCTTCAAGCGCGTTTAATAAACATTGCTTGTTAGAAACGAGCCGGTGAATGACGTTGATATTTTATACACCGAGCCGGCATTGTTCCCGCGACAATGATTGATTCTAGAGCGAAAGGCTTCGTCTAATGATTATTGACGCAGCCACGTCACGCCGCGGAGTTACGGTAACGGCCGCTGCGTTTGTCGCGATGCGTTAATATCGTTAGCTGTGTTTATTTATGATATTTTGTTGAAAGGAACCTTTAGGTGACGATTCTATATACTTATTGAAATATAGGTAAACATAAATCTGGGTAACACTATTTTTGAACGACTTAGTGGAAGCAGGAGGAGGAATGTATACTTATAATAAAACTGTAACAGGTCCAATTCTGTACATTGAAGATATTTTGATAAATTTGAAACCAACACTGAAGCTAAAACCATATTTTTTTAAATGTTTGTTTTTCTGTCTGTGTCATGGCCGCTCGTCACGACTAAACTACTAAATTCAAATTAAACTTGGCATTATTGGAGTTAATACTGCGAGGGGTAGGACATAGGGTACTTTTTATCCCGAATTTCAGCACGGTTCCCATGGGATAGGGGATTAAATTCATAACGTTTACTTGATTGTAATTCAGTAACGCGTGCTCCGATCATTATAATAAATAAGGAGACACTCATGGACAGAGTTGTTATCAATGTTTGGCAATTGATCAGGTTAAGCAACGTTAGGTAACCGAGGTCATTACACGGATGGGTACCTTTTTTTGTATGAGTAGTACTGTTGTCCGCAGATCGCCATGACAGCTTCACCGAGCAAGAGGCCGAACACTTAAAGCACTCCAGCCAGAAGGGTTGGTGTAGCGACTAGCTCAAGGGCACCTCAGTGAGGCACGGTCTCGGCTTGGGCTGCCGCTTAGAGAACGTGAATATACCACCGTTTTACAACACGCCCCTGCTAAGGAACCGGCTTGAAACTCAGTGAGAGGATGCATGTCGAAGGCCGACGCCTTCGGCCTCGCCGGCGAGACCGGTGTCTGTTTGTTAGTGTGCGAGAGATGGGTATCCTTTTAACGCCATTTGAACTAAGTCTCCGTGCTTCGAAGGGCAAGTAAAAAGTGAATCCTGGATTTTAACAGACTTAAAAAAGAGACTTATTTATCAGTTTTGATTTTGAATAGCAAATTACGGGGACTTCTGTGTAGGTAGGTATATACTCGTATAATACTGTTAAATGGTTTTCGAAGCATTAAGTACTACTTTTCGTATATATATGAATACTACGATTATGTTGGCAACCAGATTACATATTAAGGAAAAATTATTATCCATCGCAACCAGTAGGTAGCGATTAAAGGATAAAAAGTATTTTTCCCTAACTAGTTGCCATAGCGGCAAAAGAGGGCTTATTATGTCGTGGTGAAAAATTATTCAATCAGCAAGATCTTCTAAAGCTGATTGTCGAGGGGTGCGCCTGGCAAATTTGTTTTATTTCAGTATTCGAAGAGGCTCATTCCGCAAACCGCCATTACTTTACGGTAACACAGACATAATTGCAAAAACACTTCAGTACTTGCTTGTTATCACTTCTATTTAAACTGAACTTTCGTAGCTTAATGAGAAACCTCTTAATTATGTTTTGTATTCACCATCTCCCTCCCGTCCCTTAACAAATCAATCCTCTCTATATTAAGGTTGCCAGGTAGATTAGATATCACAATAAGACCGTCTAATATGTCAATCTTTGTAGGATGCTATAAATCTTTATACTATCTGTTCCTTTGGTGCGTAATAAAGTGGAATCTATTCGACGATGTTACCTCTATCTAGCTCTACTCTAGGTATTGGTTGTTTCTATACTATAAAGTCCATTGCTGAACACAGGAAGGCCTTAGAACTTGCCTGCGATTCGCAAAATGTCGTCAGTCCACCGAGTGGGAGGCCTGCCTACGCTGCGTTGCGGTTTGTGGTCACCACTCGAGAACCTTTCTTCCACATCGGGTATCGATTCTTCGAGCGATGTAGCCCATCCATTGCCACTTCAATTTGCAAATTCTGACAGCTATTTCGGTGACTTCGACTTAGTCAGCGAATGTCCTCAATCATTGCGCGACAGAATTACGTTGCGACGTATTGTAATACGAAATACTACCGCTGTTACATTTAAAAACACATTTATTTACATTATAATTTAAATATTTCCTCAATAATATTATTCACTATGATTACTTATATTAGTGGAAGCGTGATCTGACACAACATGGAAGGATTATATGGGATGGGCAGCCCGTTGTTGTCGGATACACAAATTAATTGGTCTATAAGCCTTTTGATCTGCAGTAGTACGATCCGATCGACGATCGACGCCGCGACGGTTGGGCGGAGTTACGCGATATCATAACGTCGTAACAATATTATGGCGTGACGAGCAATTTTAGCTTTATGTATCAATATTGAAGGTCTGATCTTGATAGCACGTAATGCTCATAGTTTCATTTCAACTCAATTAATTTTCCATTTCCTTTAAGAGGATTTAGTTGCAAAGTTATTGATTCTATGAATTTGTTTGATATGCTATACTTTTATAGTTCTTCGTTGACGTGAAAAGTCATTTAGTGAGAAGGGTGGTCTTCCAAATAAAAACATGATTGGAAATTACGTTATATTTGTGAATAAAATTTAGTTTCAGAACTCCCGCCATCTTCGTACCTACCCAAAGCTCATAATTATTTTCCATCATAAAAACCAATATCTTGAACATAGTCGGATCTATTCTCGTTAATGTTAACCAAAAATCCTTTCTAAGCCTGTTAATTGTATTTTAACGATTCATCTCAGTTTCGGGCAATTAAACGAATGACACATTTTAACGAGCTGATACCGACCTCCAGCCACGCCAAGATTCTACAAACGTTGTGTATTGTATTTGAAATAGCATTTACTTTTTAACCGACTTCAAAAAAGGAGGTTCTGTATTCGACGCGTATGTATGTAATATTAATAAAAATGCGTAATATTCATATATGTTAGTCTATGTGGGCTTCTAAACGAATTTACCAAATTTCACGAGTGTATGTATGTATGTATGTAGGTTTGTGCACGGATTTCTCAGAAACTACAAGTCCGATTTCGAAAATTCTTTTTGCAATAGTTAGAGTATCTTTCAACTTAGGGTAGAGTACAAATTTCATCAAAATCGGTCCAGTAGTTTAAGAGACATAAACTTTTTATGTTTTCAGTAAGTTACTGTAATGTAGACGTTCGAGTTGCGTGATAGTGCTGATACCTATCTTGGTAAAATAAGTCACTAAAAAGTGTTAAATAAACTATTTAAAAAAAAATAAAAACCGACTGCAAAGTAAATTATCTAAAAAGCATAAAATAACGAAAATATTATTGAAGTTGGTGCAGAATATACACAGCAGGTACGCTAACACCAACTTCAATAATATTTTCGTTATTTTATGCTTTTTAGATAATTTACTTTGAAGTCGGTTTTTATTTTTTTTTAAATAGTTTTCTCTGTTGTGAAAGGAAATTACGGTACGGCACGGTACGGTAAATCGTGTTTTGGAAGACACAAAGATATAAATTTCAATTCAATTTAAATAATTTATTGCGAATATGGGTTATTGAGGTGGCAAAAAACGAAATGTAGATTAATTAGTACAGCCATACTCTGCCTAAAGACATGCAACATTCAAATTACATTTAATTTTATAATCCTATAAAAATCATTAAATTAAAAACAAATTATCTAACGAATTCAATTAACAATTACAATACTGTTACAGCTCTGGACTAGCGTCGAAATATCGAGACGTCTTTTGTTTTATAAAATACCCACGTTTTTAGTTTTAAGATTTTGTGTTTACTATCAGTTCCGTGAACCCCGGTATTGTTTCTATTACTCTTTATTGTTTAATTGTTCCTTTTATTAGGGTATTTACAACTTTAAGCCTATTGTTGAAATATTGTTATTGGTTCCACGAACGCTATTATCACCCCAAGTTTTACAACCTTGTTTACAACTTGCGAACCTTCCAGAAAGGCATAGTCCCATATAAAATACGCCGCCGAGCCGACCAAGAGTTAGTGTGTTCTACGCTGCGATCCCGGAAGAATCCTAACGCGATACAGTGTGTTCTACGCTGCGATCCCGGAAGAATCCTAACGCGATACAGTGTGTTCTACGCTGCGATCCCGGAAGAATCCTAACGCGATACAGTGTGCGATACCGAGTGATATATCTGCGATTCAGTGAAGTGATAAGGTGACTAAAGCTTGTGATAACGGACTCCAAGTGATATACCTGCGATCTGGACTGTAATATTTATGTATTCTGAAGTGTGTGTGAAAATAAAACATCTTCACAAAGCAAACGGCATTTTTAAGAACCCTGCGACGTAACAATACAATACACACAGTCTTATAAAATTGTTGTTAATGTCAAAATATAGAATGTCAAATATAGAATATAATAAATGTCAAAACATATTATTACTATGTCCTATCATCTAGATATTCCTTAACATGGTAATATGCTTTATCTAATAATAATTTCTTTAAATTGTCCTGGAATTTTTTCATACTATTTATTTCTTTAATGTATTTAGGTAATTTGTTATATAATATTGGTGCCATGCAAAAAATACTCTTCTATACATATTATAAAACAAAGTCGCTCCCGCTGTCTGTCTGTCCCTATGTATGCTTAGATCTTTAAAACTACGCAACGGATTTTGATGCGGTTTTTTATAATAGATTGAGTGTTTCTTAAGGAAGGTTTATATGTATAATACATGCATAATATAATAGAGAAACACTGATAATTTTAGAGGTTTCTAATGTGATGTCGTAAATAAGCACATTTTTTGCGCTTACATTGCAAACGCTGGCTGAACCCTACAAGATAGATCATAATAATGTACTACAATATTGTACACCTTAACAAGGTCTACAAAAAAGTCCGTGATGGTATATGTTTATCTTTTAGGGATAACCCACAATAATCATTTTTTGTCCTTTACTTTTTATGAGAAATAATTAACTATTAATAAATTGTTGTTATCATGAATTTGTCCCTTCTTCAATATAACGTAAACTTCACTAATAATTACACCAATGAAAAAATTGCTGTGAACTTTGTTCATACCGCTAGGTTAAGGTTAAGCAAGGTTACATACATACAGGCAACATTACATAGATGGGTGAACCGATTTGTATGAAATTTTGTGTGCATAGTAGGTAGGTCGTAAAGTATATTTCATGCCGCTAGGTTAAGCAACGTTAGACAAGGTCATTACATATATGGGTGACGGCGGAGACTCATGGTGCCAGGTTTCATCATCATCATCATCATCAGCCGGAAGACGTCCACTGCTGAACATAGGCCTCCCCCTTAGAACGCCACAATGAACGACAATTGGCTATTTGCATCCACCGGTTACCTGCGACGCGCACAATGTCGTCTGTCCACCTAGTGGGAGGCCTGCCAACGCTGCGTCTTCCGGTTCGTGGTCGCCACTCGAGAACCTTTCTTCCCCAACGGTTATCGGTTCTTCGAGCGATGTGGCCTGCCCATTGCCACTTCAACTTGCAGATTCTGAGAGCTATGTCGGTGACCTTAGTTCTTCGGCGAATCTCCACATTTCGGATTCTGTCGCGCAAAGAAACTCCGAGCATAGCTCTCTCCATGGCTCGTTGTGTGACTCTGAACTTTTCTAAAAGGCACGGCCGTGGTGGGTGCCAGGTTTAAGGGGGCCAGAATCCGCACCGCGGGGTATTTGGTGCAGATCCCACTGGGCCCAGGTCCCCCCTCTTATGTGGCGATGCGACAGCTGCAGAGGTTTAAGTGGGTAAGAACTCCAAATACCATGATTGACGAGGATATATAGAACGAGAGGAGGATGCAAGAGAGGAGAGAGAGGGAGAGGGGATTCGAGGAGGGGGTGATGGGGTGAGGGATTGGGGGATTAAGATGGAGCAAGGGGGGGAGTGACGGGGAGTGAGGGAGAGCAAGGTGGGAGAAGAGAAAGGGGGACGGGGTTCAGAGAGGGGAGAGGAAGAGGGGGAGTGTGACGGGGACCGAAGATGGAGGGGGAAAGAGAGAGCAGAGAGAGCATAGAATCAGATTTTTCTTATAAGAGAGAGATGCAGAGTGAAATAAATCGAGGGAGGAGGGAGAAAAGGGGAGCAAAATGTAATAAAAGCGCGGGCGGAGCTGCGCGGGTCCGCTAGTATTAAATAATGCAGTTTTACTTTGCACACTACATAACATGTTCTTAAGTCTATTGCTGTGTAGTTTAGCACACTCCTTTATGTTTTGTTTAACAAATACAACAACCTCGTAAATATACATACATGGGTGTGTAAGATTTTTTTCTGATTTGAAGTAAGGTTTACAGGTGTCCGTTATTGTTTATAGATAGCTCTCACACATTTTTTTTGAGCTTTGAATGCGGATTCCCAATCTGTAGAGTTACCCCAAAATAATAAACCATACCTCAATACAGAAGCTACATATGTATGGTAGGTAGATAATATAGTAGTAGTATCAACCGTTTTGGTTAACATATACAACATAATATAATTGACTTAATTTTGTACACACCACATCAACATGTCCTTTCCAATTAAGGTTAAAATCTACTTTAAGGCCAAGGAACTTTGTAAGATCAACTTCTTGAATATCATTTCCGTTGTACACGGATAATGTTTCCATGATATGAAATATTGAATCAATGAATTGGTTTGAAGAAATCTATCTCAATCTCAACAAACATATACACACGAAAGGAGGAGACATAATATTTAACTAATTAAAACGGTGACATTTACATTACGAGATTCACATATCACGGAGCAAACTAAACTTGTGTTCATTAACACTGTGTTAATACTTTGTACCTACAGCAGTTAAACTAATACTAGAAGCAAACAAAACTCATCAAAAGCCGCGGCAGAAACTTAACATATTGAACCGTTTAAGTTACGATTATATTTTACAACTTAAATAGAAGTTAGGGAAACACCCGTACTTATAAACTTAGTATGATTTCCGCGGTTTCACTTAATTAGGATCCATTAAAGATTGCTTGGGTTATATAATCATGCTAATAATAGACAAATATTGAGCACACGGAGGCAATTAGGTGTTCAGTTTCTGTGGTTCAGTGGTTTACTTAGGTCCTTACGGAGTAATGGACGTCGAGATAAACAAATTTATAAAATACTTGTCATAAACGAGGAAGAACCGTTAAACCAGATAGTTGTACTGTTAGGATCTGTATGTGGGGCTACATACATCGGAACCAAGTTTGAAGTCTGTACCAAATACCTTTTAGACACTATCTTCTTGTAATGCTGTCTTGTTGCTTATTTGAGTTTTAATATAACTAAGTATTTATTATGAAATGAAAGAAATATATGAATTTCGTTGAGCACCGTACATGCACTACAAAAAAACGTATCTAGTGTCCACCAACTGCGTGCATGCTACCGAAAAGGAAAAGAAACTCGACGAAAAAGAACATACTATAGGTACCTACTTTTTATTGTCAAGTAAAAAGTTTATGTGAAACCATAGTGAAAAACAAATTTAACTAAGATTTAACTATGTATTTTTTTTGTAACTAGTTACCTACTAAACTTTGAAATAGTTTGTAACGTAAAAGAATAGTAGATACTTTAACAATTTTTAATAGTGACTTAGCACATAACACAAATAAACTTTGTTAACAAAATCTCACCTGTTGGGCGTCTCTCTGTCCGAAATGGCCGACGTAATTCGGGAAGATGGTGAAGTTGTACGGCACCTTGTGTTGTTGGCAGAAATGTACGATGACTGGCAGGCACACGCCAGGCGCCGGGTTCCTGGCACCCGGCGGCTCGGTGGGTGCGGGCCAAGTCACCACCGTTGACCGGTTCACTACCTGGGACACATACTGGGGACAAAATAATAGTATTAATTCTAATATCGGGGCTATAAAAAAAAAACCTTTTCAGCAGATTTCAAATATTTGCTTGATTTAATGTGGCTTCCTCGTAGCGTCAATGTACGAGTATTTTGAATAATAATATGATATACCTGGCATTTATGGGCTGGTACTATTTACCAACACCTGACGAGTATTGTGTGACTACTCGTCACACCCACCACCTAGTAGGAGGCCTACCTACGCTGCGTCTTCATAGTCACCACTCGAGAACCTTTCGTCCCCATCAGTTATCAGTTCTTCGAGCTATGTGGCCTGCCCATTGCCACTTCAACTTGCAGATTCTGAGAGCTATGTCGGTGAACTTGGTTCTTCGGCGAATCTCCTCATTATGGATTCTGTCGCGCAAAGAAACTCCAAGCATAGCTCTCTCCATAGCTTATTGTGTGACTCTGAGCTTCTCTAAAAGGCCAGCTGTTAAGGACCACGTCCTAGTACCTACCATATGTGATCACTGGCATCATCACACACTGCATGCAACTAGCAGTAGTATAGAATTATATTTAAGTAAAAAATAGCTTGATATAACAAATATTCTTAACGTTTATTTTAAATATTTTTGGTCTACAGAGTTGAGCATCTGTGAGGCCTCAGTTAGGCTGCTTTGTTTAAGGCTTTCCAAGTATGATAATTAAAATTGAATCTCAAAATCAACCCTTTGGGAGGCTTATGGTATTCAATTTTCTGTTTTGTTTGTACTTTTCCTGGTAAATAAATTCATTCTTATTCTTAAGCGTAGGAATTAGCGAACTTTGTATAGAGAATACTTATTACACGAAGAATGGAAAAAGAGAGAAAGAGGGGGGGAGAATATTTAAAATAATGAAAAAACCAGAAACTGAAAATTGGAGTGTTAGTACTGAAAAAAGTTCAAGCTGCGCGGGTCAGTTAGTCCTTATGTATGACCCATGTTCATTCAACCAGTCAGACAGTATTTATGGAATTTATAGTTTTACCAGTATAAGTATTGACGTTTAAACAATAGTATTTTGTACACAACCAAATATGGTCATCGTTGTAAAAGCCACCGCTTAAACGTCCAAACTTTTTGATTAAAGTATCAAAAGTTAATAAAGAGTTCTTTTAAGACAAAAAACAATTTTAAAAGGTCAAGCAATTGTTCTCATAGCACAATTATTTTACGAAAAAGTGGCTTCGGATATGAATTTGGATGGTTTCTTAGCCAACCCCCTGCACTTCACCGCCTTACGTTTGAGGGTTTTGTTCTAGTCTCGTGAGAGTTGGAACAATAGGACCACTGACGTCTGTTTTGCGGAGCACGTTGGTAAAAAATGTCGAATGCATAAGGGATGTAAGTTTCCCGGTTTATACAATAGGGATGTAACAAGGTGAAAAAAAAATCAAATTAGTCCGTCGTCAGTTAGATTATAAAAAAATATTAGACAAGAGGGTTCCTTTTTTACCGTTTAGGTATGGAGCCCTAAAAATACGTGTCTAATATCAGGAACCACTGACGCTATCGATTTGAAACTTCGAATAGTTTTAGATCTTACTTACCTACCCAACCTCATCGCAAATGATAAATATATATTTTTTTGTTTTCCTTTTTTTAATGGGTTCGAAATAGGTAATTTAATATTCAAAGTGAGACTACTATATCATATGAAATGGCTCCATTTGCTCATCTCAAAATAGATTTTTATTTTGGTTTATGTCACGTTGTTTTTGGCTTTTTTGGGTGATAATCGAAAATGTAAAAAAATACCGTTCCCTTATCTCCGAAGCTAGTGGAGGGAAACATCTGAAATAATTATGGGTAATACTCTTACATGTCTATCTATATTTTACAGGATAAATAAAATGATATCTCTAAGTAGTACAGTTTTTAGTAATCCTTAAAAACTTCGACAAACAAACTTAGTTTTGCGGTTTTTTTTTGCTATCTAAGGTGTTACGGTGTTAGACGAATAATAAAATAACTAATAGGTCCAAAGATGATATGGAACCCTCGGTGAGCGAGTCCGACTCGCACATGACCGGTTTTTTTTTTATTTACAAAAACGTATTTTTTTATTAAGTTCGGAAGTGGGGGCTCGTGACGTTACGCCTTAGTACAAAGTGTACTTAGGCGTGCGTCACGCAGAATTTCAAAGCACTATATCTTCGTAATTTTTTGTTTAATTGACAAAACGAAAAATACGTGTCCAATATTTTTTGATAATCTAAATGACGGGCGAAATAGAAGTTTTCAGAAATCTAGCTTATTATCTATACTTATAATAAAACTGTAACAGGTCCAATTCTGTACATTGAAGATATTTTGAAAATTATACTTGGAGGGCATTCTTTAACCGATACTGAGGCCGAAAATGTAATTTTTTAAATTTTTGTCTGTCTGTCTGTCTGTCTGTCTGTCTGTATCTCGGCTGAGCATCACGCCGAAACTACTGGATGGATTGAAACGAAACTTGGCATGATTTGAGATCTTACTACGAGGTAGGACATAGGATACTTTTTATCCCGTAATCTAGCACGGTTCTTTTGGGAGAGAGGATTAAAGTCAAAATGGGTACTTGGTTATACGCTTGGTCCGATTTTATAATTTTTTCTTTATAATTATAATAAATATTTGTAAGGGAACACTCATAGACAGGCGTTAACAATTTTTGGAAATCGATCAGGTTAAGCAACGTTAGCTAAGGTTTTTAAATAGATGGGTGACCGTTTAACACCATTTGAACTAAACGTTTCCGTGCTTTGGAGGGCAAGTACAAAGTGGGTCCAAGTTAACCGACGAGTTTAACCGACTTTAAAAAAGGAGGTTTTGTATTCTATGCGAATGTATATTATTGAAAGTTTAGTAAACGTAAACACAGCGCGGGCGGAGCTGCGTGGGTCAGCTAGTTATTTAATATAAACAGTAGGTATTAAGTACATAAGTGATTCTTACTTGGCATAATGATCAATATCTTTATTTTGTCTTTCGTAGAGTTACTGCATCACTGACTACTGTTTTTTAAACATTAATACGTCTATCAAACATTGAAGCGTAATTATATTGGTTTAGGTAAATGATTCAACGTATTATTATACCACCATGCCGTAATACTCGTAGGTTGCAGAACTTGACAAAGAAACACTGTCCTTAATACACTCAAAAAAACGTGCAGGATCATACATATAAATTCCAGTAAACTAGCCCACTGGCCCGTGGGTTTTTCGGATTGCCGTTCTTGCAACCACCCATCTCCTCTCGTTGGGTATCGTAGGAGGCGACTAAGGGAAAACGGGCAGCAGCGTCTTTCTATCGGATTAGCTACCACTTATACAGCGATCCCCAGGCTGCCTGCCCTTTTAGGGGGGGGGGGGGCTTGTCTATGTCCAGCAGTGGAAGTTTTTGGTGGATAATGATGAATAGACACTCACATGTACTGCGGGGTTGGCTCGGAAGTAGGCGAACAGTGCACCGGTTATAGCAAGGAGTGCGACGGCGTTGAGGACCAGTTGCATCAGACGAAACTTGTGCGGAGTCGCGTCATTGCTGGCACCACGCATGTCACGGAGCATCTGCAACAACGGATACTGTTATACGCTGATCAATCGGAGCAATCGTGAATCGAGTTTCGGCAGCTGGAAACCCGCAACTACCTGTTTTTACATTTATCACAATTATCACATCATTAATTTCGAATCTACGCAGACGTAGTCCTGTTGATAGTTTGGGAAATCGACTACAGTTTTTGATTACCTATGATTAAATAAATTCTTAATTTCCGCAACTAGACACGTGAAAATGTACCTAATCGGCAACCATAATGCATTGAGCGACTTAACTTCTTGTGTACCCCCCGCAGGGTCCGTCTTTCTTTACGATTTGAAGTCGATTTCGAAAGTTTATTTTCTGTGTCAACCGTAAACTGGACCTTTTTCTGGCAAACATTAATGGTTTTTTTTTAAATTTAAAAATACAGTTGCTACATGTGTGAAACGTCTTCGGGCTCGTGTCCTGCCGTGCTTATAAACCAAGGTTAATTGTAAAATGGTATACAAAATGGTTCATAGTCTCTTAAAAATAATCTCTTTCCAGCAAGTGGTAGGCTGGAAAGACATTGTTTTTAAGTGACAAGTCTAACATTTTTAGTGTGTTAATCTATTATTTATTCCCAAGACGCGTGGAAAACGTGGGGATTATGGCAACACTTTCCTTCTAAGGGGGAGGCCTTTTGTTTAGCAGTGGTCGTATTTCGGCTGCTACTGAATGAATGATGAGTCTATTATTTTTACATTAAAATAAACAGCAAGACGATAATTGCTTGCAACAGCAACAGCGCACGGTCATACAGACCATTTGCTGTTCAGCCACTGTAATGAAGCTCATGAAGGTGATTTACATGTTCCATTGAAATATCCCCATCAGCTGTCATCCCTTACGTAGGATATACTGAAATGCATAGCCGGCTTCCGACTAACCCGCTTAACTTAAGGCCAGCCCCGACCGCCGGAGGCTTATAACTGATTCGCGCAAACAAAGCGACGACAGCTCGGCTTGCCTGTTCAATCCGTGTACGTAACAATGCAACGGCTTGCCTTTCGAGTGATAGCGAAACTTTAGAAAAGAATTTAAATTTGAATCCTAAGCACTATGCTCACCGCGGTTTTTAAATGCGCCGTGGACGCGCGTTTTCCTTTCCACATTATCAGTTTGATTGCCGTTGTAACGATATAAACGCGCTGTCGACGCGCGTTTATAGATTTTGGAACAACTTAAGGGTAAAACGGGCGGAATGGTAATCTAATGACAATCTGTACTTATAATAAAACTGTAACAGGTCCAATTCTGTACATTGAAGATATTTTGAAAATTATGTTTGGAGGGCATTCTATAACCTAAAGCCAAAAATGTAATTTATTTTTATTTTTGTGTCTGTCTGTCTGTATCTCGGCTGAGCATCACGCCGAAACTTGGCATGATTTGAGTTAATACTCCGAGGTAGGACATAGGATACTTTTTATCCCGACATTCGGCACGGTTCCCTTGGGAGAGGGGACTAAAGTCAAAATGTGTACTTGGTTATACGCTTGTTCCGATTTTAACAATTTTTCATTACAATTATAATAAACATATGTAAAGGAACACTCATAGACAGTTGTTAACAATGTTTGGAAATCGATCAAGTTAAGCAACGTTAGGTAAGGTCATTAAATAGATGGGCCTAACCTCTCCCCGGTCGTGTCGGTCTTCCGTCCCATCGGATTATGAGAGGTATTATATAAAGGAAGAGGGAGTGCACTTGTGTCTACGCAAGCGCTTGTGCACTATAATATCTCCTGCGTACATGGCTGATCTTGTGAAAGATTGGCCGCTGTGGTCGTTTCGGCTAGGAGGACATTATTATTAAATAGATGGGGGACCGTTTGACGCCATTTGAACTAAACGTCTCCGTGCTTCGGAGGGCAAGTAAAAAGTGGGTCCAAGTTTTTAACCGACTTTAAAAAAGGAGGTTTTGTATTCTACTAAACTTTCAATAGATATACATACATTCATATTATTATTGAAAGTTTAGTTAACGTAAACAGAACGCGGGCGGAGCTGCGTGGGTCAGCTAGTCTATCCTATGTAGTTGTCTATCAATTGCACGCCAGGTAAGTACCACCTCAGCGCAGTGGCAGATATTCTGCTGCCAAGCAGAAGTGCCTAAAAATTCTCGTGTTCCGGTGTTAAGAGTACCGTAGCTAATAAAATTACCAGGCTCAAGAGAGGCAGTGCAGTGCAGCTGTCTATAGCAGGCGCGTCGCGCAACCATCAGGGTAACGTACAAGGACAGCCCTAGCCTAGTTGTTCCAGTATCTACTGCTAAACCAGTTGTATATTTAGTAAATTATTTAAATGTAGCTATTTAGTATAAAGTAGAGATACCTAAAATTATGCTATCACTGCCTTGATAACATGAACTGCTTTATAAAATTTCAAGAGAACAATGAAATGCGAGGGTATTAAACAATGTTCTGGGATCTGGGATCCTGTAACCAACATATGAAATGTCTACAAAAGATTGTTTGCACGTTAATGGGGCCACTCTGCGTAAGTAAAGCTTCTCTATTCAGATCAACACACGTGCTGCAGCCATAGATAATTTCTTTTGAATAGATCACGGAACAATGGGTGTCTGTGAAAAACATTTGGGTGAAAACGGGGTAAACAATCCTTTGAAATTGGGAAGGAAACTTTTAGAAGTAGGCTTTGTTTACAAACGGTTTTGTTAAATTTAATTGGAGAAACACTGCTCGGTGTTTTTATTTTATAAATTTAATATGATTACAATTTTGCAATTGATAGAGAATGTCTAAGGCATTAAGTCCGCCTATGTACATATTTATAGTTCGGATTTTTTTAGTGATACTTGATATACTTTATTAACATGTCTCTTGTATCCGTTAATTTTTCTAGCTACAGTGTCCTTCACACCGGAAGACGGCAATGTTTACACATTTACGAGTTTAGAGGATGCCGAACACAGAAACTCGAAATGAATAAAAGGTATGATTAACCTTCCAGAATAATTGTCATAGTATAAGAAATATAATTTTAGTATTGAATCTTAAAGTATAAGCGTCTGTTCCCACCGAAGTTAGGTAAAGGAAAGCGTTTCCATCAATCCATTGTCTTGCTAATTTGTTGGTTTTGTTTTATTTTGCAAATTTGTTCCTATCTATACTATATTATAAAGAGGTAGGCCTTTTTTGCGTGACTGACTCAACACTGCAGAGCCGAAACTACCAAAGCTAGGACTACAAAATTTGGACAGGAGGTTCATTTTATGGTTTAACCAATCAATAAGAAAGGATTTTTGGAAATTCGAACTCTAAGGGTGTGAAATAGGGGTTGAAAGTTTGTATGGGAAGGGTGTAAAAACATTGTCTTTTAACTTGAAATTTTGCACTTAGACTCTTTAATGAAAATAAACACGTGTAATAGCACTTTTCATAATTCGGCAGTTAAGGGTGTAATATGAACTAAAAGAGATATGCCTTTTTCACGTGACTGATTCATCAACGCAGAACCGAAACTACCGAAGCTAAGACTACAAAATTTGGACAGGAGGTTCATTTTATAGCCTAGGGAACCGATAAAAAAGGATTTTTGGAAAATCGAAGTCTAAGGGTGTAAAATAAGGGTTAAAAGTTTGTATGGGGTGGGTGTAAAAATATTGTATTTTGGCTTGAATTTAGGTACTTAGACTCTTTACTAAAAATAATCAAACACGTGTATCGGCATTTATCATAATTCGTTAGTTAAGGATGTAAATAAACAAATATTATAAAGAGCTGGGCCAGTTTCGCGTGGGTGACTCAACACCGCAGAGACGAAACTGCTGAAGCTAGGACTACAAAATTTGGACAGGAGGTTCATTTTATGGATTTACCAATCAATAAGAAAGGATTTTTGGAAATTCGAACTCTAAGGGTGTGAAATAGGGGTTAAGAGTTTGTATGGGATGGGTGTAAAAACAATGTCTTTTGACTTGAAATATTGTACTTAGACTCTTTATCTAAAATAATAAGACACGTGTTTCAGCGTTTTTCAGAATTCGTTAGTTAAGGTTGTAAAATAGAGGATGAAAGTTTGTATGGGATAGGTGTAAAAACAGTGTCTTTTGGCTACAAATTTTGTAATTAGACTCTTTAATAAAAATAATAAGATACGTGTATCAGGGTTTTTCAGAATTCGTTAGTTAAGGTTGTAAAATAGAGGATGAAATTTTGTATGGGATGGGTGTAAAAACAATTTCTTTGGACTTGAAATTTTGTACTTAGACTCTTTATCTAAAATAATAAGACAGGTGTATCAGCGTTTTTCAGAATTCATTAGTTAAGGTTGTAAAATAGAGGATGAAAGTTTGTATGGGATGGGTGTAAAAACAGTGTCTTTTGGCTACACATTTTGTATTAGACTCTTTAATAAAAATAATAAGATACGTGTATCAGCGTTTTGCAGAATTCGTCAGTTAAGGGTGTAAAATAGGGAATGAAATTATGTGTGTTAAAAAACATTTTGTACCTATCCGTCTATTGCAATTTAGGTTGCAATTTAGCACGCATACTATTTCTGTTTTTATGAAAATTCATCACTTAAGGCTTTAAAATAAGAATTGAACCTTTGTGTGATGATATTTTTTTTTTCATTGATTTAATGTATGTATTAAATACATATGAACCACACATACTCTTAATTTAAAAGCACCTTCATCTGAATTAAATTAAGGGATAAGATTTGTATTGTATGATAGGATACCAGCTAAGGGATATAAAATAATTGATACGGTTGTGGTGGATACGCGTGGTGTAGACACGGAAGACATAATACTTTAGCGATGCGTCGGCGGCGCTAAAGGGAGGATCCTCCGACCGAGCGAGGTGTGATGCTCGGCCAGGGCCGAAGCCCCCGACAGTTGTTGTCGGGATGTTGTATAATATATTCTCCGAGTTGGAGAAACTTCGCTTGCACGATTCAGAAATCGGTGGCGCCATCTGTCTTGTTGTATGTAGTACTATTTGCTTCTCATCGCGTTATTGTACCACATGTGGCACCATCGGGTTATGTTGAGTCGCCACATCACTCCCCCCCCCCCCGAAGGACTGGAAGTCGATCGATGAATGTCTCCATCTGCCAGGATTAGTATTATTATTTATAATCGGAATTATTGGAATAATATTTATCCCGTTATACAATTTATACATGACAGATTCCTGTATATTATTTTCTTGAGAATGTTTAGCTCTTAATGGTTTTATTATAATAATAGGATATTTGTTTGATACGTTATTAGAAATTGTGCTTGTTGTCCGAATGACTATGGTTATTTATTGTGGAAATAATATTTCTGTCGTTACACAATTTAGACACGATAGTTTCTTGTTTTTCGAGAACTTGAAATATATTTTTGGGTGTATTCATTTTTTGAGAATTTTTAGCTCTTAATTAATAATAATAATAATAATAAGCCTATGCACAAACGAAATAGAGCGCTAGTGTGTGCCCTAGATTCACTATTGTCAAGTTACTTTGACAGTAGTGAAGACCTTGCTGATGCACATTCTCTCCTGTACTGCGCGGCCATGACGGCATGTCGCGTAGCTCGCGTCAAGTTTCCTAGCACTGACGCAGCTACGCGACCGAGACCTGCTGTACCGGCTTGGCAGTTCAGGATAGAGTGTCGCATTGGCGAGGCTAGGGTACTCATAGGCAAGCTCAACTGCTTCAGGGAGGGCAATACGCGCCCTAGAGTGATGCGCTTTGTGAGGCGAGCATTCTCGGGGACCGGCATCGATCCCCGGGAATATCTTTCACGTGTCACAGAGCGCATCGACTTTCTGAAGCAGAAAGTTTGTGCATGGGCGAATCGGATACGCAGGTATAAGGCACGTGTGGACCGATATTCCCAGAGCAATATGTTCCAAAGAGACCAAAGGTGGGTTTATAGATCCTGGGAGCGATCTAGTCAAATTGAGGGTGACGGGCGGCGGCCGGATGATAGCGCCATGACCACCTTCTGGCGCAACATCTGGTCGGTGCCCGTCACTCATTCCGAGGGTGATTGGATGAGGGATGTTGAGCAAATATGTGAGCCATTGCCAGAAATGGGGGCCATTACCATCAGGCCCCAAGATGTAGCAGATGCAGTCCGTCCTATGCCTAATTGGAAGGCACCAGGACCAGACGGGCTGCATAATTTCTGGCTCAAATGGATACGTAGCTCGCATATTTGCTTGGCATCTTTGTTTCAATCAGCCTTGGAATCTGGGTCGCTGCCGGAATTTATGACTATGGGAATAACCCACCTGCTCCACAAGACCAGTAGTACCACGGACCCAAAAAACTATAGGCCGATCACATGTCTGCCTACAGTTTATAAAACTCTTACATCCATTCTGAGAGCAAAAATCTACAGACATGTTGAGGACAACTCGATAATGTCTGCATCTCAGAATGGATGTAGGAGTGGGGCCCGTGGTACTAAGGAGCTACTCCTCATTGATATGGCCATCTGCCAGCAGGCTCGCCGGAACCGGAAGGATCTGTCGACGTGCTGGATAGATTATAAGAAGGCCTATGACTCTGTGCCTCATACATGGCTCATGAGGGTGCTGGAGTTGTATAAAGTAAATCCAACTCTACGTACCTTCCTGGCATCGTGTATGAGGCAGTGGAGAACAGTCCTTCTCTATCCAGGATCTCGACAGATCCTTGGGAACGGTGATCCGATAAGGATAGAAAGGGGTATCTTCCAG